>CM053585.1:390959312-391185483 GCA_028646515.1 Pseudochirops corinnae
CATTTGCTCCACTCTAATTCTGAAGGAATTATTCTCTTCAGTGAGCTTTTGAGATTTTTTTCCAATCTGGCAAATTTGGCTTTTTAAGGCATTCTTCTCCTCATTGACTTTTTGAGCCTCTTTTGCCATTTGAGTTAGTCTATTTTTTAAGGTGTTATTTTCTTCAGTCAAGTTGTTGACTCTTTTCAGGATTTTCTTGTGTCATTCTCATTTCTCTTCCCAATTTTTCCTCCACTTCTCTTATTTGGTTTTCAAAATCCTTCATAAGCTCTTCTATGGCCTGTAACCAATTCATATTTTTCTTGGAAGCTTTTGATGCAGGAGTTCTTGCTGTACTGTCTTCCTGCATTCCATGCTTTGATCCTTTATGTCCCCAAAAAAGGAACCTAAAGTTGGGTTGCTGTGCTTGCTTTGCTTCCTTTGCTTGCTTATCTTGCCACTCAATTACTTGACTTTTGAGCTTTTTGCCACAGTAGAACTTTGCTTCCAGAGAGGAGAGCCTTGTCCCAAATCACTGGGGTTTTTGCTGATGCTGAAGTTATTAGTTGGGTGCCCTCTCTGAAGCCTCCACAGGTGCTGGCATCTGGTCACACACCCCAGGATCTCCATCCAAGCAGGTTAAAGCAAGAGCAATTACCCATCAGAATGGTCACTTGGTCCCCCTACAAACTGCAGGCTCTGTAGCTCTGAAGCAGCCACATGGAGGCAGCTGTATGGCCACCATGCCTGTGCTGCTTCTCCCTTCTGGGGGCAGAGGCCTGATTGCCCTCTCAGTCCCCCTGTTCCCAAAGTCCACACTGACCTTTTACTTTGCCTTTGGCATTTATGGGTTGATAATTCTGGAAACGGCCACAGCTGCTGGTGATCCACTCACTTGAAGTCCCTCCAGTGTGCCCTAAAACTGGGGGCTCAAATGCTGCAATGGACCCTTCCTGCTGGCTTGCTGGTCTGCCTTCAGCTGGAGATTTGTTTCTCTCTATCACTTTGTGGGTTCTGTAGCTCTAAAGTTTGTTTAGAATCATATTTTTTAGGTATTTGAGGTGGTTATGGGGGGAGCTCATGAAGTTTTCCTACTTTGACACCACCATCTTGGCTCCACCCCTCCCACCCCACCCCCACTATCAGTTCTTTCTCTGGAGGCAGAAAATATGCTTCATCATGAGTCCTTTGGGATTGTTTTGGATTATTGTATTGCTGTGAATAACTATTCTGCATTGAACAATATTGTTGTCACGTGTGCAATGTTCTCCTAGCTCTGTTCACCTCACTATGCATCAGTTCATGTAAATCTTTCCAGGTTTTTCTGAAATCATACTGCTTGTCATTTCTTATAGCACAATAATATTCCATTACCATCATGCACCACAGCTTATTTAGCCGTTCCCCAATTGATGGGCATCCCTTTGCTTTCCAATTCTTAGCCACCACAGAAAGAGCTGCTATAAATATTTTCATACAAATAGGTCCTTTTCCCTTTTTTGGATTACTTTGAGATAAAGACCTAGTAGTGGTATTGCTGAATCAAAGGATATACACAGTTTTATAGCCCTTTGGGCATAGTTACAAATTGCTCTCCAGAAAAGTTGGATCAGTTCACAACTCTACCAACAGTGCATTAGTGTCCCAGTTTTCCCACATCCCCTTCAACATCCAACATTTGCCTTTTGTGTCATGATAGCCAACCTGCTAGGTGTGAGGTGCTATCTCAGAGTTGTTTTAATTTGCATTTCTATAATCTATAGTGATTTAGAGCATTTTTCTCATCATAGATAGCTTTGATTTCTTTGTCTGAAAAACACCCATTCATATCTTTTGATCATTTATCAGTTGGGGAATGACTTGTATTTTTATAAATTTGACTCAGTTCTCTCTATATTTGAGAAATTAGGCCTTTATCAGAGATACTCGTTGCAAAAAAGTTTTCTGCTTTCCTTATAATTTTGCTTGCATTGGTTTTGTTTGTACAAAAACTTTTTAATTTTATATCATAAAAATTATCTATTTTACATTTTATAAGGCTCTCTATCTCATCTTTGGTTCTAAATTCTTCCCTTATCCACAAATACTTATGTGTAATCATCTTGGTATACAGTGTGAGATGTTAGTCTATGTTTAGTTTCTCCTATACTGTTTTTCCATTTTTCCCAGAAGATTTTGCCAAATAATGAGTTTTTGTTCTGAAAGTTTGGATCATTAGGTTTATCACATACTAGATTACTATGGGTATTTACTATAACATAATTTGTACCTAATCTACTCCACTGATCCTCCACTCTATTTCTTAGCCTGTCCTAGATTGTTTTGATAATTATCGTTTCATAATACAATTTGAGATCTGGTTAGACCACCTTCTTTTGCATTTTTAATTGATTCCCTGGATATCCTTGAGTTTTTGTTCTCCCAGATGAATTTTGTTATTATTTTTTGTAACTGTATAAAATAATTTTTTGATAGTTTGACTGTTATGGCACCAAATAAATAGATTAATTTTGATAGAACTGTCATTTTATTGTATTGTCTAGCCTTATCCATAAACAATTAATATATTTTTTGACTGTTTAGATCTGACTTTATTTGTGTGAAAAGTATTCTGTATTTGTGTTCATATAGTTCCCGGGTTTGTCTTGGCAGGTCGACTTTCAAGTATTTTATATTGTCTACAAAAGTATTCTGTATTTGTGTTCATATAGTTCCCAGGTTTGTCTTGGCAGGTCGACTTTCAAGTATTTTATATTGTCTACAGTTATTTTAAATGGAATTTCTCTTTTTATCTCTTGCTGCTCAATGACTTATGTAGGAATATTTTGTATCCTACAACTTTGTTAAAGTTGTTAATCATTTCAAGTAGTTTTTTAGTTGATCCTCTAGGATTTTCTAAGTATAACCACTTGTGTTTCTTGATTGTATTTCTAATATTTGTATTTCTGGTCAGACAACTGGCTTTTTATTCACAGCAAGACTTTGGTTTGTCTAGTAAGTGTCAGAAGTGGGATTTGAACCCAGGTTTTACTGACTTAAACTGCAGGACTTAGACAAGCACCTTATAGAAAGTGTCCATTGATATGAATGCTTTGAGCATATACTGCAGAAATGCAGTGGGAGTAGGAGGAAGAAAAGGGGGTTATATGGGACTTATTAAATTGACAAGAGCCTATTTTTAAAAAAAAATCAATATTTTCCAAGTGATACTAGATGTCTGTGAATCATTTCTACTGGGAAAAATCCAGATCACAAGTAATTGAAAGGTCAATGGAAACATACCCAGTGAGTGTGAGCAGGCTACAGCATATTACCAATAATGATTTGCATATGAGATGTGACATAAAAGGTATGATGGAATATGCACATGTCTAGAAAGGGAGGTTGACTGATAATGTGGTGAGATTGAGGGACAACAGATGGACAGCCTGAGTGGTACCCTGTGAGCCCTGGAAAAGTCTTTTTTTTAAAATATAATAAAATCTTGAGGAAAGCCTCTTGCATTTTGGGAGGATTCTCTGTGGAGGGTTTATGGAAAATATGGATAAGGATTCTCCAGGATACGAAGACATGTAGGAGTTAGCATGATAACCGTCAGTGAAAGGAATATTCCCACTGAAACAATCACAGAGCACACAGCTTACCAAAGTATGGTATGTATGTATAGAAAGTATGATATGTATGTATAGATGGATGGATGGATGGTTGATGATAATAACTAGATTTTATATAGATCTTTAAGGTTTACAAAGAGCTTTACCAATATAATCTGATTTCATCCTCACAACAACCTGGGGAGATGTGTTAGCATCATCATCATTGCCATCATTATCATCATCATTATTTCCACTTTATAGATGAGGAAACTGAGGCAAGCAGACTTGCCTAGGATCACATAGCTAGTAAGTGTCTAAGGTGTGAATTGAACTTCTCTTCCTCACTACCAATGAAGGCTGGAAGCTACACATCGTGCCTTCTTTATTCTAAGATCTACATCAGATCAGAGAGTCAGTGGAGGGGTTGCTCCTTAATAATAAAGGCAATAATTTCAGATTAGTCAAATAATTCATGACTGTTGTCTTTTCTGAGACCTCACTCCCTCCTTTCCAACAAATTCTTCCACAATCTTCTGGCCTACAATCTCAATAGCTGTGGTGTACCCTCTATCTTATTTCTGAAAGCATGATTAATTCACTTCACCATTATTCCTAGATGATGTGTGTCAATCTACTCTTCCTATGGCCTTACTTAGGGCACCTGGAAGCCACAGTGGATAGAATAGGGCCTGTGGTCAGGAAGACTTGAGTTCAAATTCTGCCTCAGACACTTACTAGTTGTGTGACCCTGGGTAAGTCACTTCACCCTGTTTGCCTCCATTTCCTCCTCTGTCAAATGAGCCAGAGAAGGAAAAGACAAACCACTCCAGTGTCTTTGCCAAGAAAACCCCAAAAGGAGTCACAAAGAGCCAGACACGACTGAAATGACTGAACAACAATGGCCCTACTTGTCATCTCTGTAACTTTCTGGACCAAAATGGCTTTCTTTGGCTACCACTCCCTCATGTTTTCCCCATTAGAATGCAAGCTCCTTAAGGACATGACCTTTTTTTCTTTCTAGGGGCTGTGTTTTTATATTTGTGTCCCCAGAGCTTAACACAGTATTTGGCACAAAGTAAACAGTTAATAAATGCTTTTTCACTTGTTCATCCATTTCTTTTTTTAACTTATTAATCTAATTGAAGCTGAGTAGAAAGGATAAAGTTTAGAGCCGCGATGACTTTCTCTCTACCCCAGCTCCACACATATATTCCAAACAGCTAAAAGGTATAATACAGTAGCAGAAAAAAATAAATACAATCCTAAACATTAAATCTCCAAAATGTGCTGAGCTGCCTAGGATATAAAAGTTGATGTGATTCTTAATTATCAGGTGATAATTAAGAAACTGCCAAGATGCCCAACCAAGCAGTCTCCCCTGCGAATCTGGCCCATCTGTTCTAGGAAACAACGAGGAATTAGGAGCAAAGGGCTGTTTGTCTAGAGTTGAAAAGGATCTGAAATGCTGTCCAAATGATCTCAAAGGCTCAGAGATCATAAAATCATAATTTTAGAGCCAGAAGGATTGTTGCAAGTCACCCAGTTCAATCCAACCATTTTGCAGAAATGGAAACTGAGACCAGGGAAGTGAAATGACTTGCCCGGGGTCACATAGGTAGCAACTGGCAAAGTCAGGATTTGAACACAGATCTTCTGATCCCAAACTAGTGCTTTCTCTACTGCAATTCTTGAAAACACCAAAGTTAAATAAATAATTTTAAAATTTTAATTAAAAAAAAAATTAAGTCAATAAACCATTCATACTTTTGACCAATTCATTCCACTACAAGATGAAAAGCTATCTTAGATAGAAAGAAAGGCTTCTCCTCTGCTAACCAGTTAACAGCATCACCTTAGGTAATATCAAGACCTGGAAACAAAGAGAATGTCATTTTGGGAATGACTGAACAAATTGTGGCATGGTAATGTAATAATCATGTTATCATGCAGGAAGAAATGATAAATATGAAGAATTCAGCAATACAGGAAGACTTAGATGAACTGATGCTAAGTGAAATACATAGACTCAGAAGAACACTAGATATAATGACTATGATAATGTTAACCACAAGGAAGCTGACTGTGTAATAACCAAGTCTTGGTCCTAAAGAATAGTTAATGTCACATCTTTTTCTTGGCAAAGCTCTGGGTTAATCACATATGCCTTTGTATTTATATCTTTTTGATTACACACTATAAGTTAAACTCATTCTGTTACTCAGTCTTATTTACCTCTTTTAGTCAATTAGGCAGGAAGCATTCATTAAGCACCTACTATGTTCCAGGCACTATGCTAAGCTCTAGAAATACAAAGAAAGGCAAAAAACAGTACCTGCTCTCAAGGAGCTCACAGGCTAATTCAAACACAAGAAGGTTCATTTCTGGGGCATGGAAATGAGTATAATACAAAAGTAAATCATATCAATAATGCTTTTTTTTTTAAGTAAGTTGCCTATGAGATCTCTATTAGAAGTTCTCCTTTTAAGTGAAAAATTCCTTGTAATACTATGCTTGATAGTGTGACTAACACAATATGTCACCAGACTGGATTTGATTTATCCTAAATTATTTTCTGTAGCAATTGAAGAATGTTTTACTTCCATACCAAAGATATAAATGGGACCGCTAAGGGGCCCAGTGGATAGAGTACTGGGTGTGGAGTCAAGAAGACACCTCTTCCCAAGTTCAAATTCAGCCTAAGACACTTACTAGTTGTGTGACCCTGGTCAAATCCCTTCACCCTTTTTGCCTCAGTTTTCTCATCTGTAAAATGATCTGGAAAAGGAAATGGCAAACTACTCCAGGATCTTTGCCAAGAAAACCTCAAATGGAGTCATGAAGAGTCAGACAGGACTAACAAGTATCTGGCTTTAACCTAGAGCTAAAATAAGGTGACAGATTCTACCACCAGAGTCAAACTTCTTGTTTCTCAAGTCAAATAAATTACCACTGATTAAGTATCTAGTAGGTGCCCAGGACTATACTAAACACTGGGGGTACAAAGGTAAAAATCAGTCCCTGCCCTCAAAGGACTCATAGTCTAATGGGGAGACAACATGCAAATAATTGTAAAAACAAGTTCTAGACAGGATAAATTGGAGATAATTAACAGGGGGGAAGGGAAGATTAGGAAAGGCTTTTTGTAAAAGGAGCAATTTTAGCCAAGACTTGAAAGAAGGCAGGAGGCAGAGATGAAGAGAGAACAGACCTCAGATAGATAGATAGATAGATAGATAGAAACACATAGATAGATGGATGGATAGAGAGGCAGGAGAGGCAGGCAGACAGATAGATATAGACATATGTATTTAGATAGATACACATATACAATATGCATGCATATACATATATGTATATGCACATATATACAATGTGTATTTATATGTAGATATCTGTGTCTTTATATATGTATGTATCTATGTGTGTGTACATATATATGTGTATCTATACAGAAGATACAGATATTAATAACAGAAATAGAAATAGAGGAGATAAAGACACAGACATGAGGTAGTAGGAAGGAGGGGAACTCCAGGCATAGGAAGAAAATGCTTCCTTTGACAAGTGGCCCAAGGGCTGAGCCTTGAAGGGAACTTGAAATCCTAAGATGTGAAGGGAGAAGACATTCCAGACCTGGAAGACTGTGTCTGGACAAAGATCCAAAGGCAGGCAATGGTTTGCTTAGTTCAGAGCCCAGGAAGCAGACCCATTTGGCTAAAGTTCATGAAGGGGAACACTGCCTATTCTGCCCAGAAAAGAAGCCAGGAGCCAAATTTTTCAGGACTTGCCATGCCAAGTTGAGAAGTTTGTATTTTAACTCCCAATCAAGAAAATTGATCCTGCCAAGATATCAGATTTCCCGATGAATGACCAAGGGTCATGTCAGCACCTGTGTCCAGCTTGGTGCCCAGCACCAAGGAACTCTAGGAACTTAATATTAATGACCTTGATCTATCTGACTTCTTTTTTTCAATATTTTTTCAGATCTAATGTGACTCAACAAGATACCTCTAGAACAGGGGAGCTTAAGCTAGGGTCCATGTACTTGCTCTTCTAGACAGCAGAGGATGGAGACTGTGCATGGATTCAGGAAGACTTCAGTTCAAATCCAGTTTCAGATACCTTCTATAGTGTGATCCTGAGCAAGGCAGTTAACCCTGTTTGCCCCAGTTTCCTCATCTGTAAAACGAACTTGAGGAAGAAATGACAAACCACTCCAGTATCTTTGCCAAGAAAACCCCAAATTGGATCATGAAGAGTTGAACAATTCTGAAACAACTGAACAACACTGATTCTAATACTTTGAATACTTTCTGTAGAATTTATTTTCTTTCTAATCCTATGTATTTTATGTTTTGCATTTAAAAGCAGGATTCTGAGAAGAGCTCCATCCGTAGGCTCATCCAGGCTGCTTGTGGAGTCCACGATAGAAAACCAGTTTGACCTCTGATCTAGAACATACCATTTAGAAGCATCTCCAGAGCCCAATGGTGCTCACAATAGAGTCATTCTAATGGAGTCACTGCTCATGTTTTCCCAAAAATTTTCTTATTCAACCTAAGGGATGCCTGAGAACCTAGGAAAGGGTGATGGGTAGAGACTATATATGGGATTGGTTTCCATTTCTAAAGCCGGGTAGTTTAGACAGGATGAGTTCTAGATTTACTTCCAGCTCTAAATCTATAATTCTATGTCTTTTATGAGGATTCAAATTCTACACTACCAGTTACTACAGGAAAAAGTTTAAAGATCTCCAAAAGTATTGAAATTCTATAAAATAGTGAAATACTATGGCAACACTTGGGAGAGTTGTTTTCTAATGGAAAGTTTGATGATTCAATGATAATTTTACTTTGGGCTAGACTTGAGAATTTGAGGGTATAAGGACCTCTCAAGTGAGGAAACTCCCTCTGCCAATGCAAATTGGTACCATCTTGGAGGAGGAGGAAGAGGAAAAAAGGGAAGGGAAGGGAAGAAATACCTCTGGTATTTGACAGCAGCATGCTTTAGGGAAAAGCTGACTGGAATAGGAGCTAAAACTTTAAAAGATCCTTCTTCAGATTATAAATAGACAGTAAATGTGAGAGAGGAAGATATATGACCAAATCAGAGGTTGACAGAATGAGAAGCCATGTGGTATGGCAGAGAGAGGGCTAATGGAGTTGTACTCCAGCTTCTTGAGTGTAAAGGGGCCCTGAGACCAAAAAGTTTGAGAATCACTCTATTAGCCCCCTCTCTTTAATCCACCTGTCATTCAATAAACCTGTGAGCCATTTATATTTCTCTTGGACCTATATTGTCAAAGCACTTCATTCTTCACAACTAGGGGAAAGTAATACAAGTCTAATCTCCAGTTAACAGATAGGGAAACTGAGGCTTATGCATAATTTGAACAAATATCTTAAAAGGTTGTTATGCTGGGTAGACTGTTTGATGTTACATCTGAAGATATGTAGCATCTAGAGGAGGCAATTTAAGGCAGGCAGGGGAGGATTTAGGGTGCTTTTCAGAGTGACTGACAATACCATAGCTAACTGACTGTGTGTGTATCTGTCTTACTTTCTCTCTGTGTCTGTCTCACTGTCTCTTTCTGTCATTCTATCTCTGTCTCTTTTTGTCTATGTCTGTGTGTGTGTCTCTGTCTCTGTCTCTGTGTGTCTCTCTGTCTTTCTTTCTCTCTCTCTCTCTCTCTCTCTCTCTCTCTCTCTCTCTCTCCCTCCCTCCCTCCCTCCCTCTTACCCTCTCTCTCTCTCTCTCTCTTTCTCTCTCTTTCTGTCTCTCAAACAAAATCAGGAATGAAAATAACCTGGTGAAATTTGGACCCTCAAGTCTAACTGGGCAAGCATCCCAAGTCTCCAGTGCCAAGTACTCCTGTGTCCTTGGTTTCCAAACAGAGGGAAGAAGGATTTTGCTTTCAGAGAGCAGTTCAACAGCTCCTAGGAAGCTATGTCCAGCTACTCCCTTCCAAAATCCATTCCTCCCCAATCTG
This sequence comes from Pseudochirops corinnae, assembly GCA_028646515.1. Classification (NCBI taxonomy): domain Eukaryota; kingdom Metazoa; phylum Chordata; class Mammalia; order Diprotodontia; family Pseudocheiridae; genus Pseudochirops; species Pseudochirops corinnae. Next base: position 390,968,877 of record CM053585.1, read on the forward strand.
GCCTCCTCCCTCTAAGAAATATTAGAAAGTAGTCAGACTGATTCAAGAGATATGGACACTTCCCACACACTCTGTCCCAGTAAAATGGGCACTTTAGGCCAAGCACTGTGCTAAACCTTAGTGAGACAAAGGAATCCAACAAGAAGCATTTATTAAGGGCCTACTATGAGCTGGACATTCTCCTAGGAGCTGGGGAAACAAAAACAAATGTGAAATAGTCCCTCCTGTGCAACACTCTGGGATGAATCCCTCAGTTGTTAGTAAAATCTAGCTCAGTATCCTAGATTAAAAATCGTCCTAAAAAATGGTACTGTGAATAAGCTCCTTGAGGACTAGGACAATGCCTAGCACACAGTTGGTGCTTAAGGAGCATTTCCTGGTATATAATGAATGCTCTTTGACTAAAATGAATGAAAGCTCTCAGGGAAAGTTCCCCAAAGGCAGGCTCACTTCCGCCTTTGTATTCTTAGAACCCCATAGGTACTACTGGACCCAGCACACAGTAGGTGCCTAATAAATACTTATTGAATTAGGAGGGGGCTCACAAGGCCAATCAGTGGGGTTCACAAACCATCAGGATGATTTGGATGGTGAGCCCTAAATGTATTTCTTTGTGCCCAACAGAAGACAGAACCAAAGATAGTTCTAGGACAAGCCTACAAATCTTGTCAATTGGTAATAGGGGGAGAGGTAGGACTGGGGTGACAAGAGGTAGTCATAGAGTTTAAAATGACCTCAGAGATCATCTAGTACAACCCTCTCATTTTACAGATGAAAAAACTGAGATATAAAGAAATAGAATAACTTGTCCAACATCACACATGTCCTAAAGCATCAAGGTGGGATTTGAACTCAGGAGTCAGTGTATTTTCTCCTATATCAACCTCCTCTACAGTTTGGAAGGGATTAACATCCCTTCAAATTAGACATTAGACATTAGACCCCAAAAAGGGCATTAGGAAATTGACATGGTTCATCAGACTGTAGATCAATTAGGAAGCATTTATTAGGTACCTATAATGTGCCAGACACTGTATTAGGTGCTAGAAATATAATAACAAACATGACAGGCAGTGAAGCCCACCCTGTCCCCACATACATTATAGTTTGTTGTCTCCTATCAGTGTGGGCAGATAAGTGGTGCAGTGGTTAGAGCTCTGGGCCTAGAGTCAGGAAGTCCTGAATTCAAATCCTACTTCAGATACTTACTAGCTCTATGACCCTGGGCAAGTCACTTAACTCTGCCTCAGTTTCCTGATCTGTCAAAAGAACTGGAGAAGGAAATGGCAAACCACTACAGTATCTTTGCTAAGAAAACCCCAAAATAGGGTCACAAAGAGTCATATATGACTGAGAAACAAAATCTCCTGTGAGTGTAATTAGAGGAGACAATTGCCCTACCCAAACCTGATTTGTTCTAAATCAGCTCCCTAGCTGACTTGTGAAACAATTGTGCTCATCTTTTGGAAAGCTGGGCTGAAAATAACCATTCCACAAAACTGTAATAAAACTTGAAATAAACCTTTCCATAAAATATTTAATAAAGCTGTAAAAAGTAAAGTAGCCCATAATGAGCAGTGGTATAAAATAAGGAGAAGCCCAGCTCCCACTCACTTGATTTCATTCAGGTGTGGCTGAGACATCTGAACCATCCTCTAAGTCAGTGGTTCTCAACCTTCCTAATGCCTCAACCCTTTAATACAGTTCCTCATGTTGTGGTGACCCCCAACCATAAAATTATTTTCGTTGCTACTTCATAACTATAATTTTGCTACTGTTATGAATTGTAATGTAAATATCTGATATGCCAGATGTGTTTTCATTGTTAAAATTGAACATAACCCACAGGTTGAGAACCGCTGCTCTAAGTCATTTCTTGCGGCCCTGTGGCAACTAGGCTGCTGAAGCCTATGGACCTCTTTCTCAGAATCCCACTTTCAAATGTAGAAAATAAAAAAATGTAGAAAATAAAATATATAGAATTACTAATGAAACTATATTAAAATGCAGTTATCAAATACACATACACACTATATATACACACACATATATATATATATATATGTGTATATCTCTGTCTCTAGAAAGATACAGATATATGGTAGAGAGAAATGGAAAAAAAGAGGGAGAAGGGGAAGGGGGAAGAGGAGAAGTTATTATGGATGCCAGATTAAGAACCCTTGCTCTAAACTGTGCTCCATGGGGTACTGGAAGGAAACTGGGGTCAGTTTGGAGCTGGACTTTCTCCATTTTGATGCTGGATTCAATTCCAGACTGCTCAGCAAATATCTACTGACCAGTAGAACCCCAACTACAGTGGAGTAACTGGGAATTTGTCCAAAGGTCCAACATCCAGGATAAGCTTCTGCCATTCCTGAATCACGTGATATCACAAAGGTTCCAAGGCTTGGCTGTGCTTCCCACACTGCCCTCCACCATAGCCCTACTATCCCATCTCCTCCCCAAGGTTTGTGCAGTGAGACTGATGAAACTCCTGCTGGGTGCCAGGCATTGTCTTAGGCACTAGAAAAAGAAAGGAGTAAGACGGGATGACTTTCTTCTGTGCTCAGCCCCACAGCCACCTTTCTCCCTGACATAGCCCTTCCTGTGGTTTACCTCATGAGAACATAGTACACACACTCCATGACTACCTTCTGCATCTCTTTACCCTCAAATGAATTTGTCCCTGAATTCTTACATGGGACATTGCTAAACTGACAACTTGTAAGGCACTAGGAATATAGAGATGAAAAATGAGACAATCCCTGCCCTCATGGAGCTTAAAATACAGTAGAATAGAGACTAAACATGTGACATTTTTGATATAGGGAACTCCCAGATGAGAAAACTCCTACTGCCAATGTAGGTCAGCCCTTTCTCTGTGATTTATCATATAAGACACTATGAGGTTAAGTAATTTACCTAAAATCTCATGACCAGTATTTGTGAGAAGTGAGATTTAAACCTTAGTGGTCCTGGTTCAAAATTACTGTGCATGTCTCTGAACCTGTTACAGGATATTGTCTCATTTAAATCTATTGAGGAAGGGAGTAATAATAAAAATAGTTAACATTTATACATCCCATCAATGGTTGCCAAGTACTTTACTTATATTATCTCATTAGACCCTCACACCAGCCTTTTAAGGTTGGGGCTAGAATTGTCACCATTTTACAGATGGGCAAGTGGAGGTAAAGTGACTTGCCCAGAGTAAATGTCTGAGGCAGATTTTGAACTCAAGTTTTCTTGTCTCCAAGTCGAGTGCTCCATACATTAAGACAATCTACTTCACTGAAGCAAAGAAATAAAATAAAAGGAATTGCAATATGGTATAGTAGATGGAAATCTGGCCTTGGAGTAGGGGAAACCTGGGCTCAAGTCTCCTATCTGACATCTACTGGTTGTGTAAGATTGGGGGAGTTTCTCTGCTTCTTTGTGCCCCACATATCTCTGTAAGATGATGGGTTTTGGAACTGGAGTTAATCTGAAGAGGTAGATAGCATTTCCTCACCTATCAATAAAACCATAGTTCTTGTCCGTTTCAACTAGGCGGCACCACAGTGCATGGAGTGTGGGACTTGGAGCCAGAAAGATCTGAGTTCAAACCTAGTCTCAGACATGTAATAGTTGTTTGACTGGACAAGTCACTTAACCTGTTTGCCTCAGTTTACTCATCTATAAAATGGGGATAATAATAGCACCTACCTCCCAGGGTTGTTTTGAGAATCAAATGAAATAATATTTGTACAATGTTTAGCACAATGTCTGGCACACAGTAGGTGTTTAATCAACGTTTATTCCTTTCCTCCTTCCCTTCCAAAAGGAAGCAGGAGAAGTCAGATTAGAGAGATGGGGATGAGAGAAGTAGAATCACCTCACTTCTAGCCAATGTGATTTTACTGAATTGTGAAACTGCATGGAACCCCAGAGATCATTTAGATTAATTCATACCTAAGCAAGAATCTCCTATGTAATTATGCCTCAAGAAGTGGCCATCCAACCTCTGCCAGAAGACTTCTGGTGATGAAGAACTCATCATCTCATGGAACTACCCATTCCACTTAAGGGTAGCTTCAATTGTGAGGAAGTTTTCCTGACATCAAATTGTAATCAGCTGCCCCAGAGATCAACTCTCTGAGGCCAAGCAGAACAAAACTTCAAATATTTCAAAACAGTCCTCACTGTTGTGTTCCAAAGAAGGAGGGAAAGAAAGAAGGGAGCTATAGAGGAAGGGAGAAAGGAAGGAAAGAAGGAAGGAAGGAGGGAAGAAAGGAGGGAAGGAAAGAAGGAAGGAAGGAAGGAAGGAAGGAAGGGGAGGAAAGGGAGAGAAGGAGGAAGGAAAGAAAGGAGGGAAGGAGGGAGGAAAGGAGGAAGAAAGGGAAGGGATGGAGGAGAGAGGAGAGGAGGGAAGAGAAAAGGGAAGGAACTTGGTGATCTTCCAGGGTGAGAAGATTGCTCTAACATGGTGGGGAAAATCCATAGTGTCAGGAATGGAGACCAGAAAGGAATTTTGAGGTAGAAAGGTCCTCAGAAGACTTTGAGTGAAATCACTTGCCCAAGGTCACCCAGCAAGCTTATGGAAGGTCTATAAATAGAAGCCAAGTGAGAGGACCTATGGATGGCAGCTTTAGAGCTGGCAGGGATCATAGGATCACAAATCTAGGGCTAGACCAGACCCTAGAAGTGCTCCAGGGCAGCCCCTGGAAGTCCACAATTTCTCCACGATTTCCCCAAGGCTACACAGGTGGTAAGTAAATAGCAAAGATACAATTTAAACCCAGATCCTCCAAATCCAACTCCAACTCTCCTCAATGCATTTCTCACTTACATCACACAGTCCAATCACAGAATCTTCAAGAACTACTGATTTTTTGTTATTATCATTTTACAGAAGAGAAAAATGAGTCTCAGAGAAATCAAATGACCCAAATATCAAACAAGGCAAAGCGACCAGACACTAGAAGTCATCTGGTCTAGCCCCTCACTGAACTACAAATTCTATCCCCAGGAGAAAAAAAAATCTAGGATTTTCTTTCTTTACCAAAATAATAGAAATCCAAGAGGAATTAAAGGAAATTATTGTCTCAACTATTGAAATACACACACACACACACACACACACACACACACACACATACACATATCAAAAAAGAAAGAAAGAAAAAGAAAGGAATGAAAGAAAAGAAATGCAGTTGGCTTCAGACCAAGAATTTTTTAACTGAGGAGGTATAGACAACAAGCTTCCAGGCCACAGAAAATGGGTCTCAATCCTCTAATAGCTGAGACCTTCATATAAATATTTGGGCAGCGACCTTAAAGGCAAGGAGAAGAAATGCAATCCCTGTGAGTTGAAACTTTGGAGATTGTGGCAAGTGGGTCCAGATTGTTGAGGTTGAAAGCATTTATGATTTTTAAAAGACTAGCATTGTTAGCCTTCACAGGAGACAGACTCGGCTCACAGTCTTGTTTTTACCAAAAATCCTCCCCTGAAACCCAGATAATATACAAAAGGGGATGCCAGTTTCTATATTTTTTTCTTTCCCAAGTCATTTGCTTTTTCCTTCCCATCTATGTGACCTTGAATGAAAACTCAGTGGGTAACAGTGAAGAAAATCAGTATCTCACACAACCCCCATTAAAGTCAGTCCCCACTTCAACACCCCTCCCCCAAAATCCTGTTCATTGTATGATTCTGAATAGGGAGGGAAATGGGTTGAAATATGTTTTTCTTCCTAAGTATGTGGAGGATTAAATATCCACGAGATTGTTCACAAGGCTGACCCACTAGAGATCAATTCACAGACATGGAACATAAACCTTTCATTGGATACAGGAGTAGCTTGAAATATAGCACAGGGGAATAATGGTGGCTGTCTTTTTAAAACTCTTGGAGCCTAAGCTTGCATTGTGCCTGAGCTCCCAGTTTCCAGCGGTAGCCAGGAGACCGACACTATGAATCTCATTGCCACAAACGAGCAAGTTATAGTATATATTCCACCACACACACACAGACACACAAAAGGATTTTCAAATAGCATTAACTTCAACCCACAAAAGCAGGCATCTGAGTGAAAACTGGAATTCTGTCCTGAATTCACCCCATTGTGTTTAGATCCTGGAGTATACACCACACACCACAAGTGAATTGTTTAGGCTGGGTCTCATGTCACACTACAGCAATAATCTCAATCTAACCCTTCCATCAAACAATCAGGGAGAAAATCCTAGCATTTAGAGAAGAAAAAGACCTGAGAAAGACAATCTGGTCCAATCCTCTCTCATGGGGTGGGAGAAATGCTAAAAACAGAGATAAGGAATGGGGTGTATGGGTTGGTTGAAGAGTCTGAGGCAGACAGAACATTTGTGAGGCAGTTAAGTGGCACCATAGATGGAGTGCTGGTTCTGGAGTCAGGAAGACCTGAGTTCAAATTCTGCTTCACACACTTACTAGCTATTTGGCTTTGGGCAAGTCACTGCACCTCCCTTTGCCTCAGTTTCCTCATCTGTCAAATGAATTGGGTAAGGAAATAGCAAACCACTCTGGTATCTTTGCCAAAGGGGTCATGAAGAATCAGACACAAATGAACAAAAATATTCTACATATGCTTGATTTTTCCCTATCTGTGACTGTATTGTCTCCTTCCAAGAAGAATGTTAGCTCCTTGAGGATGAAAATTGTCTTTTTTTTATCTCCTGGCATATAGGACCATAGATTTAAAGCTAAAAGCACCTTAGATGTCCTCTAGTCAGAGGATCACTGGTTCAGAGCCAAAGGAGACCCTAGAAGTCATTGAGTTGAACACCTCATTCTACTGATGAGGAAACTGAGGCCTGACAAATTAAGTGACTTGCCTAACGTCACATAATAGAGCTGAGATTTGAACTCGGACTCTTGGTCTCCAAATAGGGCTCTCTTTTCACTGTACCCCACAGCTCCTATGAGGACCCCCTCATTCCTAGCATGCTGCAGGGCACATAATAGGAGCTTAGCAAGCAAATGCTTTTTAGGTTTGATTTAAGGGTATAGCAAAGCAGAATTTATATAGCATAAAATGTATGCTACACTGAGGAATTGGTATGGTCCCATGTTATTGCCTCTGTGACCTTAAGCAAGCTCCTTAGCATCACTGAAGCTCCATTGGACCTGATGGCCAGTAAGGTCCCTTCCAGCCTTAGATCCAGGGTCCTACGACCCTACTTGACAAGTACAGTATGCAGTAAAGTCAGCTACAGACAACCATAGAGAGTCAGTATGTAAGACATTATTGTGCTACAGTAGCACAAGCCCAAAGGCAGTGGGGTGATGGGAACACAGTACTCTTCTGTACTGAATACCAAGGTATCCAAAGAAGCCAGGAACAAAGGCTGGTGCTAATGGGTGCGGGAGAGCACAGTACTCCAAGAAAATTGAAACCAAGAATCACAAATCCACAAATTCGAGGGTTTCCTGTATAAAATGAACATAGTTTCCTTCAAGAGGCCCTTAGTTGTTGTACTAGTCTTCAGCTCCAGAAAGTAATTTTAAAATTATAGCATGTGCCTGTTTGATTGACATACTGCTTAATTCTTCCCTATAAGACCTGTGGGGCCTACAGGGGCAAAAAAAACCCCTCTCTACTGCTTTCTGCGTCTCCTTGTGTAGCCCTAAGTCTATACAAGGACTGGGGCTGTGCTAAAGACATGTTTGAATAACCCAGAGCTGGTAGAGCACAAAGATTCAGGATTAGGAAGCAGCAGCATAGAATCACAGAAAGAATGCTGCCTTGGAGCTGGGAGATCTTAGTTCCAATCTGACGTCTGGTGTTTGCTGCCTGGATGACCTTGGACAAGTCACTGCATTCCCCTGAGACTCAGTTTCCTCATCTGTAAAATGAGAAGATTAGACCAAATGGTCTTTGATCTAGCTGGTCATAGTTGCAGGATAAGGTACCCTGTGACATTATTCATCATTACTATCAGCATCATTGTTACTAGTTAGCATTCAAATAGCACTTGAAGGTTTTCAAAACATTTTACAAATATTAATAAATGAAAAATACTTATTTATCAAGTGCTTCCTTGTACCAAATACTGCAGTAAGGGTTAGGGATTGTTGTTGTTGTTTAGACACTTCAGTCATATATCACTCTTTTTGACCCCATTTGGGTTTTCTTGGCAAAGATACTGGAGTGGTTTGACATTTACTTTTCGAGCTCATTTTGTAGATGAGGCAACTAACAGGGTGAAGTGACTTTCCCAGGGTCACACAGTTAGAAGTGTCTGAGGTCAAATGTGAACTCAGATCTTCCTGATTCCAGGCAGGGCACTCTATCCACTGTGCCACCTAGCTGTCCCAGTGGGAAATAGAACTGGTCATAGCTCTCCACTGAGGGAAGTAGGATCAAGCCTGCAAAAAGATCTTGACGTTTCAGCCTGAGGGAAAGGGAGAGTCCCAGTCTTTGAAAACACACACACACACACACACACACACACACACACACACACACACGTTTATATTTACAGACAAAGCATAAGTTTGTTCATGCTGTGTCTGAATCATGTCAACAATGTGAACCTCAGTTTCCTCATACGTTAAGTGGGAGTGATTACAGGTAGATTTTAAGCTAGAAGGGTCCTTAAAAAGTCACTTAGATCAATCCTGTCATTTTGAAGATGAAGGAATTGCTTGTTTGAGAGATGAAAGATTTAAAGGAAGGAGTCCAATTAGGAGGTTTTTGTCTATATGAAAGGCGATGCCATCCTGAACTTGGGTGTGACCTTGTAAGGAGAGAAAAGTAGTCTGATGAGAGAGATGTTGCGTGAGGGTTTCTCAACTCAAGGTCAACTCTACCGAACTTCCTTTCCCATGACTACTGTCACTTAATTCAAAAACCTAATTATTCTCCTTAATGAGTATTCTTTGCCTCCCAAGACACCACCTCCAAAGACAAGGGAACTCATGCTTTGTCTGTAAATATACACAGATCTGTGTGTGTGCTCAAAGACTGGATCTCCCCATCTCACCTAGGCTAAAGCACCAACAGCTTTTTGCAGTCTGATCCCACTACTATTCAATTGAGGGTTATGACCTGCTCCATTTCCCAGTGGGGCCAATTTGCCCCTCTTCAAACAACTGAGTATCCCTACTTTTATGTCCCTGCCCCCAACCCCCCACTCAGCCTCAGCCTGTCACTAAATGTTTCAATGTCTTTGGTAACTGTCTCAGACTGTAAGTTACAGGTAACATGCCAGCTTGCATTGGGAGAGGGAGCTTCCTTATGTGGGAGCTCTCTACACCAATGATATCAGAGGCCCAGTTCCTACCCCTCTTAATGTAATAGAGATCATTTCATATTTTAATCAATAATCATTTCAGATGGAAGTTTCAATTTAATATGCCTGAGGTTTTCCACATTATTTCTTGGGATTCATTTCAATATAATAGGTATTTATTAAAGGCCTACTAGGCACTGAGTAGAAGGACTGAGAGGCATTGGTCATAGTGAATAGAGAGCTAACTTCAATGAGAGAAAGACCTGGGTTGAGTCTGGTCTTTAATATTCACTGGCCGTGTGACTGTAGGCAGATCCTTCAGTGCCCCCAAGGCAATTCTCTAAGACAATAATTTCCCATATAGAACAATAAAGTCCCATCTGGATTAGCAGAAAGGAACTGAATCCCCAGAAAGTTCTCAATGCTACATGGTGCAATCACAAGTCAGTCCAAAAAAGTAGGCAAGCACTTCCTATGTGCTGTGCTAAGGATGCCAGAGGAAAAGAAAATGAGCCTAGCACTGCCCTCAAACAGAAGGTGAGAACTAGAAGGAATCTTGGTGCAGCTAGGTGGCACAATGGATAGAGAACCAGATGTGGAGTCAGGAGGATCTGAGTTCAAAGTCACTTAATGATTTGCCTCAGTTTCCTCATCTGTAAAACAAGTTGGAGAAGGAAATGGCAAACCACTTCAGTATCTCTGCCAAGAAACTGCCAAACTGAGTCATGAAGAAGTCAGACACAACTGAAAAATGGCTGAACAATAACACAGAAGGAGTCTTAGAGATCATTTAGTCCAAAGGGGAGGTGACTTCCCTAAGATCACCTAGGGCAAATACAGACTGATCCCACAGAAGAATCAGTAAATTAAAGGACAGAAATCAAGATATCCCCAGAAATGATTTTTAAAGCACACTTCTTTTTTGAAGAATACAGAGCCCACGGGAAGACACATTTGACCTAAGCAGGAGAATAATATATCCAATGGCTACAATAAAGTATCTAAAGGAAAGTAATAGCTAACTGCAACTGACCTCCTGTGGATTACAATGATCAGCATCATGATGAGTGGAATACTCACCTCAGCAGACACACAGTCACAGACAAGAAAGAACTCTGGGTTCAAATCCAGCCTGGGACACTTAAGAGCTTAAGTCACTTCACACCTGTCCTTTCCCTTGCCTTCCTCACCTATAAGATAAAGATGATGAAAACTTGAGAGCAGGAACTTTCTTTGTATCCCTAAAACAGCATAGTACCCAGCTCATAGCTTTGTTGTTGCTAAGTCATTTCAGTCATCCACGATCCCATTTGGGAGTTGTTGGTTTGGTTTGGTTTTGAAGATACTGGCATGATTTGCCATTTCCTTCTCGAGCTCATTTTACAGGATGAGGAAACTGAGGCCAACAGGGTTAATTGACTTGCCCAGGGTCACACAGGTAATAAGTGTCTGAGGTCAGACTTGAACTCAGAAAGATGAGCCTTCCTGTCTAGACCCAGTACTCTGTCGATTCTGCCACCAGCACATAGTAGGTACTAAATAAATGTTTGTCCACTGACTAATAAAAGCACCAATCCTATTTCTTGTTCTTTGCATCATAAAATGTTTTGCTGTGTGAATGATTAAGTTCAAATAAAGAAAAAAAATCAAACCCTAAAAACCAACAAATAAAAAAAGAAAATGAAAGCCTGGGAAAGGGCGCAGAAAGCTGCCTGGGCTCGAAGACCCAGACACTTGGTTAATTCTGTTTCAAGGGTTTTCCTTTGTTAAAGGGAAGAGTTCATTGCATTTGGAGGCATAACAGGAAATGACTGTGATAGAAAAAAACCAGACATCAATTAAGCATTTTAAAATCACATTTCTTATCCACCATACATGGGCATATGGGTAGAAAAATTTCCATATAAATTGGTTGCTTTATCTCTTTATCACTTCTTTTAGTATGGAAATGGGCCTACATAACCATCCAAATACAGTACAGTAGAAATACTTGCTTGGCTGTTAATGTCTTCTTCCTTTAGAATCGTCAATTCATCTAGTCTGCGAGTTCTGAAATAATAGAAAATGGGAACACGAAAACCTTCAAATTCCACCATCTAGTTTTCCCCCAAAGCTAGTGTTTCATAAAAATTTAAACTCCATTGTCAACAATCTTTGACTTTATAGTCCCAAAAATATCATTGTTGGTGTTACAATGGGCATGAAGATGTCCCATAGAAATTGTAAGAAAGCAGAAATTGCCCTAATGCCACCCTTACAAGGGATCTCCGGGGCCATTCATTGTTTCCTTCAGTGCCTTTACTTCTCTGGGGCCCCTTGAAAATTACTAATTGATGAATTGGATGAGTCAAAGCAAGCATGCCCATCATGGACTGGGTGAGGAGTGAAGCTCCACACATACACCATAAGAATAGGAGAAATGCATATTGGATACTTTAGGACAATGATGTGAAAATCTATCTTAGTGGTTCTTTTATTCCTAGGACCATTCTTTCTGGGTTTTGTCCCTGGCCCAACTTTTTTCTTTAACCCAGGGACCTATAGGGTCTATGAACTTAGACACACAAAAATTATTTATTTATTTTCACTAACCTCTAACCAAAATTGAACATTATTTCCAAGTAGAAACATAGGCAATAAACCATAATGGTATTAGTAGTACCCATGACTTGGTCACCAGTAGAAATCATAGATATTTTCATATTATGTTACAATTATTGGAGAACCCTTGAAATGTAGCTTACACTCATCTCAACTTTGGAATGAGTGTAGCTATTAGACCCACGAAGAGATATGTTACTGTGTCACAAATTTATGTTTTATATATTTATGTATTTATGGGACATATAGTATAGATTTATAGCTAAAGGTATATATATTTATATGATATACATTAATAACTATTTCAATATAATTGGCTTGTTTTATAAGTCTGTGTATTTCATTCTGTGTACCTAAAAACATTCTTCTGAGGAAGGGTCATAAATTTCACCAGAATGCCAAAACTGATCGTGGCACAATCTTGTTTTAACCCCCTAATACCCTGAAGAATGAAAGTTCCTCGAGGGCAGGTATTTTTCCACTTTGGTTGTCTCTATCCTTAGATCCTAGTACATACAGTAGCTGTTTAATACTTGTTGATTGATTGCATGTAGGTATATCCTAAGGATCAGTCCTCAGCCTCTGTGTGTGTGTGTGTGTGTGTGTGTGTGTGTGTGTGTGTGTGTGATCCCCTCAAAAATTCCATCCACTCTGATGGCTTTGACAAACACCTCCACACAGTATTTTTCTCTGTTTCACAGGTTGCCATGGCCAAAGAATTCATCACCAAGGGGCCAGCCTACTGGTGGTGATCCTCTATACTTAACTAGGCTGGTCCTTGGAAAGCAGACAGAGCCCATTGCCAGATCTGCTCTCCAAGCCTTTCCATCCCAGAACACTGGCCAGAGCTTGTGGCCCACTGGTGTAGATCTCAAGCATCTCCACACAAGCATGAAGCATTGGAGGATAACTTCTATATATAGGTGACCACTCCATCCACCTCTTCAGCTGCCTCCTGAACTCTAGCAATAAGTCCTCCAGCTGTACTCCTTAAGCTTGTTATCCTACCATCACCTCAAATTCAAAATGACTAAAAATCCCTTCCTTCCCCACCCTCCAATACTAGCCCCTGCCCAGAATTTTCCATTTCAGTTCATAGTATCCAATTACTTGAGCTTAAAAAAACTTGGAGTCATAGAAATCCAGCCTCATAAAATCCTGCTGTTAGAAGGGACCCAAGAGGTCATCTAGTTCCTCTACCTACTCAGGTCAGGAAGCCCTGCTATAATATCTTCTAATAATGAGTATTCGGCTGTTGTTTAAACATTTCCATTTCCAAGGAAGGAGTGCAGTATGCCATGGTAGGTAGGACTCAAACTCTTTAATATGAGGAATAGTTGAATTAACCAGTCATGTTTAAGCTGGAAAAGTGGTGAGTCAGGGGAGGAATGATTGCTACCTTCAAACATCCAAAGGGTTGAATATTGCAAAGAGGATTTATACTTGTTCTGTCTGGCTCCAGAAGTCAGAGCTAGGACCAAGAGAAAGACAGGTTCTTAGCTCAATATAAGGCAGTCATTTCTACCCATTAGATCCGTCCAGGAATACATGAGGCTGACTGTGAAGAGTGTTCTCATAAGATCGTAGACTGAGAACTAGAGGGAATCTCATCCAGGGCCATCTAATCCAACCCCAGGCAAGTTAAGAAATGTGCCCAAGGTTCAACAATGAGTAAGTGCCAAAGGTGGGGTTTGAGCCCAGTCTTTCAGACTCCAAATCCTATATCACTATGTAGAACTGCCTTTCTAGTGCATATACTAGGTACTCAATAAATGCTGATTAAATAGATCATAGATTTGGAGCTGGAAAAGATTTCAGAGACCATTTAATCTATCAGCCACACTTCATTAAAAGTCCAGGAGGTTAAGCAATTAGCCCATCTAGTCCCCAGCTAAGAATTAAAAGTAGAATCTGAACCCAGGTCTTCTGAATACAGAGCCAAGGCATTTCTACTTCTTAATTTCACCCTTAGTCACCCTTTGTGTCTCTATTCATTGAATTATCTCACTCCTTCTCAGACCTATTTATATTTTTGGCCTGTTTCAATGCTTTAATGTCACAAATTCCATATGTTCCACAATATGAAGTGAGTATAGGAACATCCCTTCCAGCTCTGTAGGCATCTCCTTTCAGGATTCGGGGTCCCACTCTGTGCTCCGTCATCTTGAGCTCTTTCTCTTCTTCCACCCCTGTCACCCAACACACAGAAAAGTCTCAGTTCCCTTCTGAGACTCGCATTGGCCCCACAATGGGAGATGGTTTGGATGGGTTTTGTGGTGGGAGCTGAAGAATATGAGAAGTGAGCTGACTGACGTGATTCCCTATTAGTCAGGAAAATTCTAAGAAATGGCTGTTCTCAAAAAGCACCGGTAAAAGTATTTTTCTCTCCGATTTGACTTATATAACTTGTAAAATAACAGGCTGCCGTTTTAGAAGAGTTAGTGTTGGCATAGTATTATCTTGAAAATTACATGAAGCCCTTCTTTTTCAAAAATATTTCTCCGGTTGTTAGGTTAAAAACCTGGTGCCAAACACAGATGAGTCGTTGGGTTTGCACAATTATCGCCTTTTTCTTAGAAATAACGGCAAAACCTCAAAACACACCACAGCACAGAAGCTATTTCTGGTCCCTGGCAAACAATTGAATGACATCCATAAACCTTTGGAAATTAATATCCCTCAGGAAAATCTAGTTGATGAAAGTCACAAGGAAGTTATTAACTGGAATTAAGTCACTGACAAGAGATATTATTAATGATCTCATCAAAATTGTGAGGGCCTTTAACACTCACATTGCAAGGCTGGTTATTGACTCCTCAGAGAATATTAAATTATTCTAAAGTAGTTGCTTGGCTCGAGATCAAATAAAAAAAAAAGATAAAAGGCTTCAACTCTAGGTAATTCCATAATTCTCTGGGTTTTCCAGAAGAGAAGCATGAGAAGTGTTAGCCTCTTTGTCTCCTTTCACCATTGCCATAGCCAAGCCCACTGCCTAATAAATTCAGCTAATTGTTTAGTGTAAATGGTCTTGTTTAATTGTGGTCTGTCAGTTTTTCACATGGTCACACACAAAGGACCAAGGATCAAGAAATCCTTTGTTTTTTGGTTTTCCCAAAAAGTTTCAGACAACTGTGTGTATTTGTAGCCTGGAGGAGACAATAACATGCCCAATAAGTCCTGAATTTATGGTCAATCGGTCAGTCAACAAGCATTGGTGATATGCTTATGTGCCAGACACCAGGCCTAGTGCTGGGGATACAAGGACAGAAAAAAACCAAGTGTGTTCCCCTCCTTCAGGGATCTCACATACTGATGGGTGAAGCAAAATGCAAGGAATAAAGTTACAGCGATAATCTCAGAGAGAAGGCATTAGCATTTGGGGAAGGTGGGAAGGAGAAGGGGGGTCCAGGAAAGCCGGCTTGCAAAAGATAGGATTTGGACTGCTTGAAGGAAGCCAGAGAAGCCAAGAGGCAAAGGAGAATGGCGGAGAGCAGATACAAAGGCATGGCAACAGAAGGTTGAGTGTTGTGAGGAACAGAAGGGAGGTCGCTATGGCTGGATCTTAGAGTATGTTAAAGGGAAGAAAACGTAAGAAGATTGCAAAGATAGGAAGAGGTAGGTTATGAAGGTTATGAACACTTAAATGCTAAACAAAGGATTTTATAGTATATCCTAGGAGTGTTAAGGAGCTATTAGAGTTTATTAAGTATGGGAGTGACATGGTCCACCCTGAGCTTTTGGACAATCACTTTGGTGGCTGAATTTGGAGGATGGATTAGAGTGGGGAGAGATGTGACTTAGGGAGATCCACCAGCAGGCTATTGCAATAGTCCAGGCATTTGGCAATGGGAGTCTGCACCAGGATTGAGTATATGAGTAGAGTAGAGAGTAGAACGATGTCTTGAAGTTAGAAATGACAAGACTCGGCAGCAGATTGAATATCTGTAGTAAATGTGAGTGAGAATTGAGAATAACACTGAGCCTGAATGATTGCCAAGATGTTGATGTCCCTGACAGCAATAGGAGAGTTTGGAAGATGGGAAAGTTTGAGGATAAAAATAATGAATTCTGTTTTGGACATGATGAATTTGAGATGCCTAAGGGACATCCAGTCCAAGATGTCCAAAAGGTACAATACTGGAGCTCAGGAAAAATGCTAGGGATGGACATAAATAGAGATAGATAGATAGATAGATTAGATAGATAGATAGATAGATAGATAGATAGATCTCACTTAGTTGTTTCAGTAATGTCTGAGTCTATGACCTTGGGATTTTCTTGGCAAAGATACTGGAGAGGTTTGCCATTTCCTTCTCCAGCTCATTTTACAGATGAAGAAACTGAGACAAACAGGGTGAAATGACTTGCCCAGGGTCACACAGCTAGTAAGTATCTGAGGCCAGATTTGAACTCATAAAGATGAGTCCTCCTCATTCCAGGCCCTGTCCTCTATCCACTGTGCCACCTAGCTGCTGAAAAACACAAACTAAGAAGGGAGCAGGGAATGTCCATCATACAAAGTAAACAACTGAGAATTGTTTTGGAATCAGATGGCCTAGGTTTAACTCTCCAACCAACCATTTACTATCTGTGTACCCTCATTCCGGTCACTTTTCTGGGCCTCAGTTTCCTCATTCATAAAATAGGGAGGACTAGATTTACTCTGGAGTCTTTTCCACTTCTAAATCCATGATTCTATGAACTTCTTCATTTTCCTACCTCTTGCCTTTGCTCACACTATTTATTCCCTTATAATAGCACCTTCCTCTGCCCCTACCCCAACATACACCTTGCTTCCTAGTTATCCTTCAAGAAGGGACTTGAATCACAGAATCTCAGAGATGGAAGACACCTTGGCAGACCAACAGTCTATGAAGCCTTATCTAGGCCCTACCACAATCAGTTCTTGGTCTGCTATCCATTCTTAAATTATCTTATATTTATTTATGCATTCTACTGTATTTCCCCCAGAAAAATGTACAACTGAAGATACAACTGCTTCTTTTTTGTAATCCCAGTACCTAGTTCAGTGACTGGCACAGAGTAGGTGTTTAATAGATACTAGGTGAATGGTTGCTTGATATATTTCACAATCAAATAATTGCTCCTCTATTCTTTGTGGCCTCCAAGTACTCAATCCACATCCCTGAGGCATAAATGAAATTTAATTTTTTTTTTTTTTGCCTTTCTTTGCACACCTAGTGCTTAGCACAATGTCTGGTCCATAGTGAGTGATTAAAAAATTATTGTGGCTGACCAATCCTCTCCTTTTTAAGTTTTCTGGGTCCTTTGTCTGGGATCCTATAGAATGTCATGCTTACTGGGCTACATGTAGGCAAAACATGTATAGCATTGTTTCATTTCAATTCTAATAGATTTATAAATCATAGATCTTGAGTTGGAAGGAATCTCATAGGTCATCCAACCCAGTCCCATCTTCTATAGATGTCCAAGGCCTATAGAGGTTAAGTAACTTCTCCATAGGTCACATGAGGATACTGAGATCCAATTCAATTTCATTTGATTCAACTCACCAAGCATTCGTCAAAAGCATATCACACCAGGTTACACATAGAGTTAAGATAAGCCATGATCCCTCATGAAGTTTGAAATCTAGTCAAGGGAGATGTCACACACAGAGAGACAAATCTTACCCACAATGACACAAGTAAGTACATAGGAGAAGAAAAGAACAAATTGCTGCATAGGCTCACATGAGGAAAGTGCTATCCAATGGTCACATAGATAGAAAGCTTCAAAGGTAGAATTCAAGCCCAGATCTTTCCACTATGCTGCCTTACATTTTTCCTATAAATCACCCTTCCAATACTTAAAGAATCCAGCATGTCTTCCCTAGGTTTTCCTCTCTTCCAAGCTGACTATTCTGCTTGCTTTATATGGTGTGGTCTCTCATTTCCTCATCAATGCAGTCACCCTCATCTGGATACATCCCAACTTGTCAGTGTCCTTCCTAAAACATGGCCTGAATGCAGTACTCTAGCTATGTTTTGACCAGAGTAGAATATACTAGGACTCTCACCTCCATAATTCTAGAAATCGTTCTCCTGTAATGAAGCCTGGGGTTGCATTTAGCTTTTTTGATCTACTGAAGCACACAGTAGCCTCATAATGAACTTAGATTCTCCTAAACAGAAAGCAGTGACAAGATAGAAAAAGTATCCAAAACTCTGAAGTGAGAAAAGGAAAGAAGAGGTATGGTTTTCTTCCCTTGAAGAGACTGTTGATATGTTGATCAATTTTACTGAACTGCTATTTATCTAATTTTTATTCTTTGTTACAAAGGGTGGATCTCTGGGGAAGGGAGGCAGGCAAAATAGATACATAGAAAGATATATAGTTAGATACACAGATAGACACATAGACAGACACATAGATACATAGATGGATACATAGAAAAATATATAAATAGATACATAGAGATATAGACATATATGTAAATAAAGGCACATCTAAAACCAGAAAATATCAAGGCAAAATGTAAACTTTAAAAAGAGGAATGTTGGGGCTAAACATTTTTAACCTGAGAGCTCCTGACAGCAGGAAACTCTGAATAGTTTTTGTTTATCTTGGGAATTTAGCAGGAAGTTACTAATTACTGACTAAAGGCAGTTGAACAAACTATTGAAGAAAAAAGTGGGAAGATCAGCCTTGCCGAGAAACCATTGCAATTTGTTCCCTAACCCCCTATTCCCCATCTCTTGAAGCAAACAGGCTGAAGTTCAGTAACAGCAAAGCAATGAGCCACAAGAACTGCCCACAAGTCTAACAAAGAACTGAGCAACTCTTTTTACAGCAAGGAGGGTGGTCAAGGAGACCCACATAGGTGAGAGATCTACAAAAAGCCTAGTATGTCTCTATTTCAGTTATTGGCAACTGACAGATATGTATACACAGAGAAGAGATTTGTTTGGCCCTTAAAGAAGAAGGGCAAAGGGCTGAAACATGTATCTTGACTCATCAGGTTTTAAGGATGAATAGAAATGAAGGAAGGAAGGAAGGAAGAGAGAGAGGGAGGGAGGGAGGGAGGAAAAGAATGAAGGGTGGAAGGAGGGAAACAAGTATTTATTAAGCTCCTATTGTGTGCAAGACACTGTGCTAAGGGCTTTATAACTATCATCTTATTTGTTACAACAGCACTGTGAGATCAGTGCTACTAGTATTCCTATTTTACATTTGAGGGAACTGAGGCAGACAGAGGTTAAGTGACTTTCCTAGGACCACACAGCTAATGAGTATCTGAGACTGGATTGCACTCAGATCTTCCTGACTCCAGGTCTCATGATTTATCTATCCAAAGTGTCATCTCACAGTCTCAGATAAAAGATCTTTCAGTGACAATCAGAAGAAGAAGGAACAATTAGTGGTGGCTACTATCCTCTGGCACCTGTCAATAAAACTGAATGCCTACTACATTTTCCCAGTGATTCTTGTGGAGACAAAGGATGCTAACACATAGAATCTGGAAAGTGTCGCCTATGGCTACGAAGTCCTAGACCAATCCTAGGCAGATGCTGAAGACCTTTAGAGCACTGGTTGTGTTTTAATTGCTGCTGACAATTGAAAGGAGAGACTTCAGAAGAGAAAGACAGACTTTGTAACTGATCCCACACTCAAGAAGATAATGCCAAAGGAAGGAACTTGGATTTCTAAATAACAGATTAAAATTTAGGAATCAACCAATCAACGGGTATTAAGCAGTATCAGGCACTGTGCTAAACACTAGGGGTACAGAAAGAGGCAAAAAACAGTCACTGCCCTCAAGGAGCTTACAATACAATGGAAGAAATGTCTCACAAACCAATATGTACAAAGCAAGCTACAAACAGGATAAATAGGAAATATTAACACAGGAAAGGCAGTAGAATTAAGAAGGGATGAAAAAGTTTCTTGTAGAAGATGGGATTTTATTTGGGACTTAAAAAGAAGCCAGGGAAATAGTGAAATAGAAGAAGGAGAGCATTCTAGGTATGGGGGACAGCCAGAGAAAATGTCTGGAGCCAAGAGATAGACTGTCTGGTTCATAGAAGAGCCAGGAGATCAATGTCACTGGATCAAAGAATACAGTTTGAAGTAAGGTATAACAAGACCAGAAAGGTAGGAGGGGGCAAGGATAGGTTCTGAGTGCGAAACAGAGTATTTTAAATTTGTTCCTGGAGGCAATGGGGAGCCACTGGAGTTTATTGAGTAGGGGATGACATGATTGGACCTGTGCTTTAGGAAAATCACTATGGTGGGTAGCTAAATGGAAGATGGCTTGGAGTGGAGAAAGACTTGAAATAGGCAGACACACACACACACACACACACACACACACACACCTTCTCCAGCAGCTATTGTGATACATAATGCAAGCAATCTTACATATTAGAACAAGAGATATTTAAGCCAAAAACCACAGAGAGTAACAGCTCCAATAATGGAAAGAGAATATGAGGAGAGAAGCAATAAAGTCTCAGATTTGTGTACAAAAATGAATGGCATCCATTGAATAGTGTGAAGTAGAGAACCTAAAATAAGGAGGTAAATTTGATATCACAGGTATTAACTGAGGCAAGTTGTGATGGGGCTGAAGTCTGGAGGAATTGTTGAGTATATGAGAGACAATATGAGTAGTGGAGACAAGACCGAGGTTCAAGCTCCACTTCCCACAAATCCCAGCTATGGGACACTGGGCAAGTCATACCATCTCACTGCTCTAGGCCAACAGACTCAAACAAATAGAAACAGGGACCATTAATCCATACATGAACATCTTTGTAGGCCATGTATTGACTTAATTTTAAAATTTAATGTTCTTTACTGTATTATTAATTATTTAAAATTAATTAATATTAATAAACTTTACTGTATTTTTACTTATTTTGTTAAATATTTTCCAATTATATTTTAGCCCCTTTGTTAGACACTGTTTGCCACTGTTTGTGCCCCATTTGACATCTTTGTTCTGGGCAACTATGACTTTTTTTTTTTTTGGTGAGGCAATTGTGGATGACTTGCCCAGGGTCACACAGCTAGTGAGTATTGAGTGTCTGAGGTCACATTTGAACACACACAAATGCACACGCATACACACAATTAGAGGAAAATGGAAGATTGTATGTCCCAGCAAGATAGGGTTAAAATTTATAACCAGACACAAGATAGAGGAGATTACAACAACAAAAATAGACCATTTCAATTATACATATTTGAAATCTTTTATATAGCCAAAAATCAATGGAGTTAGAATTAGAAGACAAAAATATATATTGAGAGAAAAATAATCCAAGTTCTCTGATAAAAGTCTGGCATCCAAAACTGATAGGGAATTTGCTATAAGCCTGTAGGACTGAGAGCCATCTCTCCCCCGACTCCAGTGCACCCACTTTCATATGGAAGTCACCGAGCACTGAGAAATATGTTGACTTTGGAGGAACTTGTCAAGTTCTTAGAATTTCTTCACAACAGATGTTGGCCCATAAGCTGCAATTATCTTCATGGTAATCAGTTTGCTTACTCATTGTGAGTACTATTAGGAGAGATTGCCAGGTGCCTCATTATGGTGCTTTTATGGTTTCCTTGGGGCCTATGAGAAAACCAATCCTGCCAAAAGTTTTATTGGCCTCTCAGAGGAGAACCTGCTAGCTGCCTTCCCATTAAGCTCCAACCTCTTTATGTCTTCTGGATGCATTGATTGTGAAATTGTTGATATGGATTTGTGTCAGTTTCTCTAGTAGTATGTCAGCTTATTGGGCAGATATTCCACATTAAGAGAATCATGAGTTAAATGGGCAACTAGGTGCAATGGATAGAGAACTGAGCTTGGAATCAGAAAGACTTATTTTCATGAGTTCAAATCTGACCCCAGATACTAGCTGCATGACCCTGGGCAAGTCATTTAATCTTGTTGGCCTCAGTTCCTCATCTACAAAATGAGCTGGAAAAGGAAATGGCAAACCACTCCAGCATCTCTGTCAAGAAAACCCTAAAATGGGGTTTGAAAAGCTGGACGTGACTGAAAAACAATATTTACTAATTATATGATCATCAACAAGTCAACAAACTTCTGTTTTGGTTTTTCTTTATTTTATTTTGTTCAATAAATAAAAAATCATTTTGTTAACAAAAACGTCATTTTTACCAAAAAATTATTTTCTGTCTCCATCTCTGTCTCCCTTTGAAAACACCATAACAAAAATTCAGGGGGAAAATTAATCTTCTTGTCAACTATGTCCAAAAAATTATGTTACATTCTGTATATCTTATAATAATAACAGCTAGCATTTGTAAAGCACTTTTAGGTTAATAAAACTGTTTACAAGTATTTTATCCTCACAACAACTCTGGGAAGTAGATATTATTATATCTCCCTTTTAAAGATGAGGAAGCCAAGGCAGACAGAAGTGATTTGTCCAAAGTCACATAGCTATTAAGTATCTGAGGCCGGATTTGAACTCAGGTTTTCTTGACTCTGGGCAGCCAGGTGGCACTGTGGATTGAGTGCCAAGCTTAGAGTCAGGAGGGCCCAAGTTCAAATCTGTCCTCAGATACTTACTAGGTTATGTGACTCTGGGCAAATCACTTAACTGTTTGCCTCAGTTTCCTCATCTGTAAAATGAGCTGGAGAAGGAAGTGGCAAACCACTGCAGTATCTTTGCCAAGAAAACCTCAAATGGGGTCATAAAGAGCTGGACATGACTGAAAAACAATGAAACAACAACAACTTCTTGACTCCAGGCCAGATACTCTATTAATTGTATTACCTAGCTTCCAGGAGCCAAGATGGCAGAGTAACCAGTAAATTACTGTAACTCTCCCATATTCACCTCCAAACAACCATAAAATAGTGCCCCAAAGCAAATCCTGGAACAGCAGAAACAACAAAAAGATGGGGTGATACAGTCTTTTAGCCCAAGTAACTTGGAAGATTGGCAAGAAGGGTCCATATCACCTGGGTAAAAGGGGAGCACAGTCCAGGACAGAAAGCATCCCAGAGCAAGCCATCAAGCTCCACCTCAGCAAACCAGCAAGAAATCCTGAGCCCCAGAGTAGGCAAATGCAACACCATATGCCTCTGCATAGCCAGGAGAATGGGCAGACTTCAGCCCCAGCTTGCCGCACTTCAGGCAAACAGGCAGTCACCTTGCTTCAGTATAGCCCCAGGGAAATGCAGAAACATCCCACCGGCCTCAGCACACACCAGACAATAGCACTAGGACTCTGGCTTAGTACCAGGTAAGCTGCCAATCCTGTGATGCTAGAGGTCACACAGCTAGTAAATGTCTGAAGCCAGATTTGAATTTGGGAAGATGTCTTCCTGATTCCAAACTCAGTGCTCTCTCCACTGTACCATCTAGCAGCCCCTTCCCTTGCTATCTGCCCACTACTATCACTTGAAATGTAAAAGGGTACCTTGACTTAGAGCTGGGTTTCAAAATACGTGTGTGTATATATACATATACACATACACATACATATTATTTTTATGTGGTTTGATAGGTTGAAATAGTGTTTTTTTTAAATTCATAACCTAATGGCCAGCTATTAAGTCACAAGCTCCTCCATAAAAAGCTAGGTTAATTCTTGTATAGTAGAAACAGTCCACCTCTGGGCTATTTGGAATCCTTCACACAACCTAGTGGAAGCAAGTCTTTAAGAGTTCATACTCCACTGGCAAGACTTCCAGAGAGCCTAGATTCACTTCCACACCAAGCCAAGTTATTGGTGAAAGTCTTTAGAGGAAAAGTGGGTCTTCCTTCTTCAAGCTGAATCTTCTTGCCTGTTATTTCTGTCAGTTTCTCCTGGTTATGCACCCCTGGAGCCAAGCAGAAAAAGCACTATCATTCTTTGGCATAATGGTCCCATCACTTCTTTGAGACAGCAATAGTATCTCCTCTGATTCCTCTCTTTTCTAGATTAAGGATCCCCAGCTCCTTCAGTTATTCCTCATAAGAGGTGATTTCTAGCCTCTCTACCTTCTTGGTCCCTGTATTTTAGATACACTCTGGTTTATCAATGTCTAAGATTTCAATTCCATGCTTTAAGCATTTTTTTTTTTTTGGTCAATCTGACAATCTTTGAATTCCATTAGATTGATAAAAAAAAAACACAGAAGGAAAATAATTATATCTTCTCTTCCTAGTTGGATTTCATTTACCTCCTTGAGCCTCAGTTTCTTCATCTGTAAAATGAGAGGATAGGATTATTATGGGATTCCAATTTTGATTCCAATTCTAGATACCTAAAAGTGAACACAATACTCCAGACCTATACTCAAGCAGAGTATAGCAGAACTAGGACCTTTCTCCTATGGGCCACTATGTTTTATTAAGGTACAAGCTTGAGGGGGTGTCATGTCATACTATTTTTTTACATGATCTCTTGTCTGGCCATACCTCAGTTATCCTCACTCTTTCTCTATTTGTCCTGTTGATTTTTGAGCCAATGTGCAAGGAATTTTAATATATCCCAAGTAGATCTAGATCTCATTTTATTAGACGTGGCCCATGATTCAACCCTTCTTAGATCTTTTTAGATCTTGATTATTTCTTCCCATTTGGTAACTATCCTTCCCAATTTTACATCCGCTTCAAATTTGATATAGACCGTGTATGTCTTAATGCAATTGATAAAAATGTTAACTAGAACAAGTTCAAGGACAGATTTATGGGATTTACTCAAGATATCCCTCTAGATGGGGCTCCTTCCCACAATCATACTCTTTGAATTCAGCAATATGGCATACTGGAAGGAGTGTTAAACTTGGATTCAGAAAGATCTGAGTTTCAGGTCACTTCATCTGAAACTTACCAGCTTCCTCATGTGTAGAAGGGGGATAAGAATTCCTATAGTACTTATCCCACAGGGTTATTGTGAGGCTCAAATGAGATGAAATTTGTAAAAAGTTGTGCATATTTTGCATATAAAAATGTCATTTATTGTTCAACCAGTTCCAAATCTTCATTATAAGATGGATTACAATGGAGAAAATACTGGGATTGGTACCAAAGCAAACTAGTTTGAAATCTTCTTTTGAGGCTTACCACCTTTGTGATATCAAACAAAGCAATTCTTTGATCTAGGTCTCACTTTCCTCCTAAGTAAGAAAAATAAAAGGATTATATTGGGTGCCCTCTATGGATCTTCCATCCTGTGGTTGTTCAAAAATCAAAGATCTAACCAAAAGCTCTCCATGTGGTTCGCAAGATAGGCTGAGAGACTTGGTAAAATTGAGGCTTCCTATATTAGCAGCATTTCTCTGAGAGACCTGTCTAGAAACCCAGTCAAAATGGAAATGAAGTTAGTCTAATGACCTGTTTCCTTTTTTAATTTTAATTCAGCACTTTACACATACACACACACGCACATACACACACACACACACCACCCCTGAATATTTCCATATATAAAGTAGAACTGACAAAGATTATATGTAAAACTTGTGAAATTATAACTCTCTATAATATACACCTTGCTTTTTTATCTAATAAATTTAACATGTTACTTTCACATCTATCCTGCTAATTAACATGTACTTCCTTCTGATTTCTTCCATGTATTTTTTAAATTGCTCCAATGATCTTTTCTTTCTTTTCTTCTTTCTGGTTGAGAACACCATCACTAGCTTCCCTCCTACTTCCTACAAAATCCACCCTCTTTCATTTTCCAGATGAGGGAACTGAGGTTCAAAGAGGTAAAAGGAGATAGAACTGTTCAACTCTAATTTGATCCATTTATTAAATGCCAGTTTTAATGAACTTCATTGATCAAATAGATTGCAAATGAGAAATTATTAGTTGTTCGTAATAATACCAAGTTGCTTTGCAACGCGAAGACTCATTTTTTTAAAAACACAAATGTTCTCCCAAAGGTGTTAATCTGATTTAGTCATCTTAAGGCAGCATAGCCTTTAAGAAAATAAAGTCCTGAGTACTGGAACAACTAAGTAGTATAGTGGATAGAGTGCTTGACTTGGAATTACAAAGACTTGAATTCAAATTCTGCCTCAGATACTAGCCGAATGACACTGGGTCAATTACTTAATATCTGTCTGCCTCAGTTTCTTCATCTGTAATATGAGAGTATTAAAACTCAGCTACTCCTAAGTTTCCATCCAGGTCTAAATGTATGTATAGGCCAAAGAACAACAGGCAAACTCATGTTAGGTGCATTTAAGCTGCAGCATATTTCCAATGATGACTCACACTCACAAAATAATAAATTTTGCTGCAAAATTTAATCTAACTCTAAGATCAGGCAGGTACTATATGCTAATCATTATGCTAAGTGTTGGGGGACACAAAAAAAAAAACAAAAGATAGTCTCTGACCTCAAGGAGTTTATAGTTGAAAGGGGATAGGGGAGGTGGCATGGGAGGTAGTATGGAATAATAAAAAGACTGCTTGACCTGGAATCAAAGGAGCACTGGGTCTTTGAACCCCCAACTCCCAGTTACTATCTATGTGACCGTAGGAAAGTCCCCGGACCTTTCAGTTGTTTCAATTTGCTGGATGAGGGTAAGCTGATGGAAATAGGGGTGTTTAGCTTGGAGAATGTAAGATTGGGATTGGGGGAGGGAGGAGGACAAAATATGATAGCTACATTCAAGAATTCAAATGGCTGTCATAAAGAAAATCAATTAGGTTTATTTAGTTTGGCCTGAGAGGGTAGAACAATAGAAGTAGCAATAGAACCTGCAAAGTGGCAAATTTTGCCTTCAACTAACATTAATTATCAAAAACTGCTGCCTTAAGAAGAGATGGGTGGATGGATATAAAACTGTAGATGTGATAATGTGGAATGGGACAAAATATGTAGCCTAGATTATCACTGAGGTCTCCAGCTCTGAAATTCTTTGATAGGTGATCAATTCACCCTTCCATAATGCTGTAGGACTTCCCTAGAATCAATCAATAAACATTTAGGAAGGGCAAATTATTTGTCAGGCACTGTTCTAAGAACTAGGCAGGAAATTTGCAAAAGCAGTGCAAATGTCCCCTGTTTTTTAGAGGAGAAAACCAATACTTGGGAAAACTAAGTGACTTGCTCATAGTCATATAACCATTCACTGAGGAAGCCATGACTGGAGCCCATGCGTTCTGACTTCAAGTTTCTGTCCTCTGGGCTAAGAGAAGACCCAGCCATCCAGGACACGAGGCGGTAGTTTGAGGGTGGCAAAGTTTTCAGATACTGCTCTGGAAATGAAGATGGAAAAGTGGCCATCTCTGAATCCTGTGGCAATCACTACCCTGAGAGAAAAAGAACTCTCACACAGGACTTGTGTTCACATTTGGGCAACATGTCCAAATGCCACAATGTTGTTGGGGGGCCTTGGGTGACACAAAGGAAATGTGAGAATGCAGAGGGAAGAGAGGAAAGGAGAAAGAGCCAAGGGAGAAAGAAAGCCCCAAGAAGCGTTCACCCTTGGCAGATTCCATAAAGGGAATGCTATCTCCACCATGATTCACTCCAGAATTTAACTGGGCAAGATTCCAGATGTTACCAGGTATCAGAATGAGGACTTCATGGGGCACCGAGGACAAGGGGTTCAGCAATGCTGTCAAAATTCTGTTCTGAGACTATTAATAGTAGTACCAGTATAATTATAATAATGGAATCATAATCACATTAATTACATAATTACACAATATAATTGATAACATATAGTTAGTTTTATGCAGCCATTGTGAGGAAGATACTGTTTAAACACAAAAACTCTAAAGAAGTGTTATTTATTATTATATTAATGATAGGGACAGAGACTAAGCTGATCATTTTATTAATATAGGGAACTTTCAGATGAGGAAACTTCTATCAACACATATCAGCACATTCTTTGTAAATTATAATCTTAGACATTTGACTACAATAGTGATGGGCAAATTTTTTTTCTATTTATTTATTTATTTTTAGTTTGCAACATTCATTTCCACTAGATTTTGAGTTACAAATTCTTCTCCCCCTCTTTCCCCTATCCCCACCCCAAAATAGTGAACCTACAGAATACCCCTTCCCCCAATCTGTTCTCTCTTATATCCTCCCCTGTCCCCTCTAACTTTCTAGTAGGACAAGATAGACTTCTATACCCCAGTGTCTGTATATCTTATTTCCTAGTTGCATGTAAAAAAAAAATTTTTTTTTAACATTTGCTCTTAAAACTTTGATTTCCAGATTCTTTTCCTTCTTCTCTCCTCACCCACCCCCACTGGGAAGAAAAGAAATTCAATATAGGTTGTAGATGAATAGTTATTGCAAAACATTTCCATAGTAGTTATATTGTGGAAGATTAACTATATTTCCCTCCATCCTACCCTGTCCTCCACTTATTCTATTTTCTACTTTGGCTCTGTCCCTTTTAAGAGTGTTTGCTTCTAACTATCCTGTCCCTCAATCTGCCCTCCCCTCTATCATCCCCCCCTCTTATCTCCTTCTCCCCTACTTTCCTGTAGGGTGAGATACCCAATTGAGTGTGTATGTTATTCCCTCTTGAACCAAATTCAATGAGAGTAAGATTGACACATTCCCTTTCACCTTCCTGCTCTTTCCCTCCATTATAACAGTTTCTCTTGCCTCTTTTATATGAGATAATTTATTTTATTCTATCTCTCCCTTTCTCCTTCTCCCAATGTATTCCTCTCTCATCTCTTAATTTTATTTTTTAGATATCATCCCTTCCTATTCAACTGATCCTGTGTACTCTGTCTATGTATATATGCACACACATATACACATACTCACATGTATATTTATACACACATACAGCCTCCTATACATACATATGTGTATATATATATGCATATATATGTGTATATATATATATGTATTATGTATGTATATTCCCTTCAACTATCCTCATACTGAGAACAGTCTCAGGAGTTACAATTATCATTTTTCCATGTAGAAATGTAAATAGTTCAACTTAAATAGGTTCCTTATAATTTCTTTTTCATGCTTATCTTCTCATACTTCTCTTGTTTCTTATATTTAAAAGTCAAATTTTCTGTTCAGCTCTGGTTTTTTCATCAAGAATGCTTGAAAGTCCTCTATTTCAGTGAATGACCATATTTTCCCATGAAGCATTATACTCAGTTTTGCTGGGTGATTCTTGGTTTTAATCCTAGCTCCTTTGACCCCCAGAATATTGTATTCCAAGTCCTTCCATCCCATAATGTAGAAGCTGCTAAATTTTGTGTTATCCTGACTGTGTTTCCACAATACTTAAATTGTTTCTTCCTGAATACTTGTAATATTTTCTTCTTGACTTGGGAACTCTGGAATTTGGCTATAATATTCCTAGGAGTTTTCTTTTGGGGATCTTTTTTAGGAGGCAATTAGTGATTCTCTTTTGCCCTCTGGTTCCAGAATATCAGGGTAATTTTCCTTGGGAATTTCTTAAAGGATGATTTCTAGGCTCTTTTTTTTTATCATGGCCTTCAGGTAGTCCAATAATTTTTAAATTATCTCTCCTGGATCTATTTTCCAGGTCAGTGGTTTTTCCAATGAGATATTTCACATTGCCTTCTATTTTTTTCATTTGTTTGGATCTGTTTTATAGTACCTTAATTTCTCACAAAGTCATTAGCTTTCATTTGCTCCAATCTAATTTTGAAGGAATTATTCTCTTCAGTGAGTTTTTGAAATTTCTTTTCCATCTGGCCAATTTGGCTTTTTAAGGCATTCTTCTTCTCGTTGGCTTTTTGGGCCTCTTTTGACATTTGAGTTAGTCTGTTTTTTAAGGTATTGTTTTCTTCAGTCAGATTGTTGACTCACTTTTCATGATTTTCTTACATTGTTCTCATTTCTCTTCCCAATTTTTCCTCTTCTTCTCTTACTTGATTTTCAAAATCCTTCTTGAGCTCCTCCATGGCCTGGGACCAGTTCATATTTTTCTTAGAAGCTTTTGATGTAGGAGTTTTGACTTCATTGACTTCTTCTGGTTCAATGCTTTGATCCTTTTTGTTTTCTATGGCCTGATTGTGCTTCCTCTGCTTGTTCATCTTGCCAGCCAATTACTAGACTTTTGAGCTCTTTGTGACAGTAGAACTCTGCTTCCAGAGTGGAGAGAGCTGTGTCCTAAATTACTGGGGTTTTCACAGTTGTCAGAAGAATTGTCAGAGCTATGAGGAGGGTGCCCTCTCCATAGCCACCACAAGCTCTGGTGAACTAGCCAGGACCAGGACCACCACCCAAGACTGTGACCCAGATCCAAGCAGGTCAAAGCAAGAACGATTATCCTCTGAATGGTCACTTGGTCCCCCCACAATCTGCAGACCAGGAGCTCTGGAGCAGCTGCAGTCATTGTCAAACTCTACCTCTCGGCCCAGAGCAGGGGCCAGACTATAAGTTTCTCTCACTCAGTTCCAACAGAGTTCTCTAGTGACCTTTTACTTTCTCTTTGGTGTTTATGAGTTGAGAAGTCTGGAAATTGCCACAGCTAATGGTGATTCACTCTCCTGAAGTCTGCTCCGGCTGGTCTGTGCCACTGGTCAAGCCACCCCAGGTCTGGGCCCACATAGCTCACATGGGACTGCACTTAGCTCCCAGTCTGGTATGATAGACCCTTCCTGTCAGTCTACCAGGCTGCCTTTAGTGGGAGATTTGTTTCTCTCTGGCACTTTGTGGGTTCTATAGCTCTAAAATTTGTTTAGAGTCTATTTTTACAAGTATTGGAGGTGGTTGGAGTGGGGACTCAAGCAAGTTCCTGCTTTTACTCCGCCATCTTGGCTCTGCCGCCTGTGACAGGTTAATTAAACTTACTCAGGATGATAGAGCCAGTCTGAGGCACAGACAAGACTTGAACCTAGATCCCCTTGACTTGGAGGTTGGCTCTCTAGCCCCCACACCATGATATAATACCTCCCTCAATTATATATTATGTAATTATATACATGTAAGTTTTATGATTCTGTGATATATAATAAAACCATATAATCATCTATTATAATGATATATAACAATTCTACTATCACATAATATAACTATCATAGTTATACTATTATGGCATATAATTATAATATAGTACATAATATAATAGTCTAATTTTATATCAATAATATATTGCATATATAAATTGTATAGTTGTAGAGTACATAATATGGTTTATTGCGTATTAAATAATTATATATTTCATAATTATTACGTATGATTAATATGACATGTAGATAATACCTTCAATATTTGTTGTCTCCTACATTAGATTGTAAACTACTTGAGAGCACAGACCATCGTAGCTTTTTATTTGTATCCCAGGTATTTAGCACAGGGCCTGGCATAAATAAATTATTTAATAAGGCCTTCATTTATATTTAATTATATATAATTATCATGTGTAATGTACTTTATAAACACTGACACTATCTAATTGTGAATTGTTTCTATTAATATTACAATTAGATAATATTTACAATAAAATATTTATTGCTATATTATATCATTATGTTATTAATTACATACTTTATTATCATAATGATTAGGATAGGTAGATCTGCAGTTTTGTTCTTGCAAGGAACTCCTGGTTGAGAAATTATAAATAGTTGAATATAATATTATATTATGATATAATTATAATGATGCTAATAGTATACAGTTCACATTTCTATAGGGCTTAAAGTTTACAAGGTTCTCTTCACAATAACCTTATAAGGTAGGCAGTATGACCACTATTACCCCCATTTTACAGAAAAAGAAACTGATACTCAGAGAGGTAAGTAACATCCCAAAGGTTGAATAGCTAATAAATGATAGAACCAGAATTTGAACCCTGATCTTCTAACTCCAAGTTTGGCATCAAATGCAAGTCATCATAAATTCCTCCCTCAGAAAGCTAGTATGGGATGCAAATGCAAATGTGTATATAATGCTGTTGTTTAGTCATTTTTCAGTTGTGTCAACTTTTTGTGACCCCATTTGGGGTTTTCTTGGCAAAGACACTGGAGTAGTTTGTCATTTCCTTCTTCAGTTCATTTGACAGATAAGTAAACTGAAGCAAACAGGGTTAAGTGACTTGCTGAGAGTCATACAACTAGGAAATGTCTGAAGCTGGATTTGAAGTCAAGAAGATGGGTCTTGACTCCAGCACCAGTGTCGTATTCACTGTGCCACCTAGCTGCCCAATGCATATTACTGCAAATTGCAAAATGCTACAAAAACATCAGTTGCTAGAGTGGTGGTTATACCATATTACCTTCCTAAAAAAGGAATAATGCCATTTCAAAAGCACCTGGGTATGTGGGTGAAAGAATTTGAAATGCGGATAAATCCAAGAGTAAAAATATGAGTGACTAGAAAGACCACAGTGCCCTCAATTGAACTGGGGACATTCAGAAGAGGGGTAGTTTGAGGGTAAAATATGAAGAGTTCAGTTTTGGACATGTTGGATATTGATTGTGAAATGCCAAAGGAAAATTCATTTCAAAATGTCCAATAAGCCATTGGTGATGAAGGACTAGAGCTCAAGTGAGAGATGGGAATGGAAATGCACCTTCACAGAGATAATTAAACTCAAGAAATCTTCCTTCGCCCCTCCAGATCAAAATGATTTCTCCCTCCTCTAATTTTTTATGGTACTTTGCCTTTGTACTAAGTAAAATGTAAGCTCCTAGAGGATAGGAACTATTTCATTTTTGTTTTTATATCACCAGTTGGCTTAGAGGAGGTAGAGGGAATGATATCCTATGCACAGTCACATACAAAGGCTACTCAGGGGGCACCAATGACCTGAGCTTCTGACTTTTACTCTCAATGCAAATTCTTGAATGCTCTTCTCAAGTGGCTTTAAAAGGGAAGAAAAAAAAGTTCTGTAACAAAAAAAAAAACAACAAAAAAACCCCTATCCGTTTCTGGAAGTGAATCCAAACCGAACCTTCTTGAAGGTCATAAAGTGTTCCGAGGTTTCTTTCCATTATTTTTCACTCACACACTTCTTCGCCCTGCTAAGGGACTTAGCCAGGATTTGAATCCTCTTAGCCAAACACCACAAGGGGGAAGAAAAGAAAAAACACCACATCACCAAACCCTTTGCCCCAAGTGTATTTCCACCCCCCAGCTGAAGGCCCAAAGCCCGCAAATTCTCCAGACAGCCAATGGCCTGGGCCAGCACCCTTGTAGGCAACAGGCAAAGGAGTCACTCTTTCAGAGAGAGGGGCCTTCCCATGCTTATCTTCTTCAGCCTGGGCCTCTTGGCTCCTTCCTTTGCTCTGAATAAGCTATAGCCATAGAGAGGAGACTCAGAGCAGCATTTGGGATCTGAATGTATACTTGGAGACCCAATGACAACTTTGGTGAAACAGGACACCAGCCAGGAGTGGTATAAATGGCCTGATTTTTCTGGAAGGTTCCTTCTCCGATAGTCCTGCCAAAGTAAATCACAGAATTGCTTCGTGTACAATTGTTTTTAATGGGAAAGAATTCCCCAACACTCAGTACAGTGCCTTCTCATTAAATCTGCCTCTCCCAAGGTTACTGTAGGAAGAGTGAAAAGCAGAAGGTCAATTGAGAAGCTGTAGAAAGACAATTGCTTTTTTTTTTTAAATGGAAAGGAATCAGGATGCTGACATCTGCTGAAAAATGAAGAGATAGATTTCTGATGAAATGGAATACAGTGTCCTTGGACATAATACCTTGTGCAGTCAAGAGGTCCCAATGGGTTCTTACCGAGGAAAGAGCCAGTTGAATGTGGGAAGATCAGTGACTGAGGGGAATATGTTTGAAATGGGACAACAACTCTGGGCTTAAGTCAAATAAACTGAAAGAACAAGGCTCTCTCTCTATAGGCAACTTAGTCATCGAAAAAGAATATTAAATTTAAAAAGACTCTCTGAGGCCATTTGGTTGTGGGCTCCCAAGGATCAAAAGATCATTGATTTGGAGCCAGAAGAGATCTTAGGGGTCATTTTACAGAGGGGAAACTGAGATCCAGAGACATAAAGCCTTTTTCTTAGACCCTCCCCTCTAGATTCTGTGTTCATCATGTCATGTTGTCTGTCCCATTAGAATATGAGCTCCTCAAGGGCAAATATTGCTTTTTGCCTTTCTTTGTATCCTCAAGGCTTAGCACAGTGCCTTATACATACTAAGATATTGCATAATAAGTAATTGTTGACTAATTGATCTATTGAAATGACTTTCTCTCAGTCCTATGGCTAATAAGTATAATAAGATCATAGATTTAGAGCTAAAATAGTTTTAGAGTAGAAATAGTTTTCTAACGGTATTGCTCATGAGCCCCCATCAGAGTGATTCTCCCCACTCATCATCAGTTGAAATTAATCAGCTAGGCAAAATTGGGTTTTAGAAATAGGATACTTTTTAAAGTGGCAAAATAATAGTACCAATCACCCCCTCCACCCAGCCTGAGAAGATAGTGTCCTACAGGTACAATGAGAAGTGGGCACAAGGTTAGATCACATGTGGCAGCTCCTAGGAATAATTTTCTCTCTTTTCTGGAGCCCTCATGAAATTCCCCCTTGCTTGCCCCTCCTCCACTTATCTAATTTGTCCTCCAATCCTGACATAGACACTCCAGGCAGCTGTTTGATAGATATCATTGGGACCTAAATGAGAAAGTCAAATCCTCTAATCTTTGGAAATTCATGAGGTCCTTTTCTGATCAGAGGTGTGAGGGACAGAGTACTCAAATGCTCAGGTTCTGAACTAATTTAACATTTTTTGTCCAATAGCGCACAAAGCATGACAAGGTCTACATTTTCCTAACGATCAGAGCTGTCTCAAAGTGCAATGGGATTTCTAGGGAAAGAGCACTTCCCACGCCTTGGAAGTCCACAAGCAAAGGCTGGATGATCATTTGTCAGTTCTGTTGTAGACATACAACATATTTTTGGAGGGGGGGGAGGGGAGAAGGGAAGAGTGACAGTATGGTCTGTAAGGTAGCAAGCATCAAAGTGGTTAAATGGATAAAGTACCAGGTCTTGAATAAGGAAGATCTAATTTCACATTCATACTCTGACACATACTAGCTGTGTAACTCTGGGCAGGTCATTTAACCCCTATTTGCCTCAGTTCCTCAACGGTAAAATGGGGTCACACTGAAAAGGAAATGGCAAACCATCCCAGTATCTTTGCCCAAAAAACTCCATAGACACATCCCTAGGGTCACAAAGAGTCAGACGCAACTCAACAACAACAACAGTGATCCATGAGGTCTCTTCCAACCCTTAAATTCTGTGACATTCAAAGACAGTTTAGTTCTACCAGCCTCAGTTCTCTCATCTATAAAGTGGGCATGATCACACTTTTACTACCTCCCTATCAGGGTCACTCTGAGAAAAGTGCTTTGTAAACCTGAAGGCACTTTAGAAATATGAGCTTCTTTGAGCCTCAGTTTTCTTATCTGGAAAATAAGAAGCAGAGGGGACAGGATGATTTCTATCACCCCTTCTAGCTCTACATCTTATGATCCTGTATAGCAATGTGCTCTTATTCACACTGATAGTAAGGTCCCATAACCTGGGGCCTCCTCCAGCAACCCAAGTAGCTCCCCCTGCCTAGCGGAAGCATCATCTCTTTTATGGGGGCCCTTGGACCACCCCTGTTTATAGGAGTGCCCCTTCTCATTGCCCCTCACTCTCTCATCTTCTATAGCACTTATCTATTGATCTGATACTCTCCATATACAGCTGGAATTATTAACTAACTTCTCAAGTAAAGGTGGCTTGTCTCCATCCAAAAGAATGTAAGCTCCATGAGGGCAGGAGCTATTGTTTACCATTCCCTATATTGCCTTCAGAGCACCCATGATATACACTTGAGTCGCCACACTCAGACTCAAAAGCCTTTCCATCTCCATAAGAAATGTCAGTTTGCTTTCTGCTGATAACAGCCTTCAAGATTCCCCACAGGTCAGTTCCATGTCTTGATGTGGTATCAGAGGCAGACTTCAATGGATTTGCTTTTTAATGACCCCTCTAAATGGTTTCTTCATGTGTAGAAAGAAAAGAATTGGATTAAGTGGCCTCTGACATCCTTTCCAGTCCTTGACCTACGATCCTGTGATCTTCACATATGAGAGAAGAAGGCTAGGGATGCCCCAAAAAGATACATATCTGTCACCACCAGCAGTCTTTTCTTGGAATTTGTTCTTTCAATGCATGAACCCTCTTGAAATCAAGGTTTTGGTTAAGGAAAAAATTCCAAAGTCTATCATAATCTAGAGTCACACAGTAGGGGTAAAAAGCCACTAGAGAAATTTTATCATCTGATTTGTTGTGTATCATTAAGCAATGGGGGGGAGGGCTTTCCCCCTGAATTCAGCTTTTTCTTAACTTGGAGACAGCATAGTAATGGGAGAAGGGGAAGGGCAGACTCTGATGTCAGAATGGACCTGGATCTAAGAGTAGGAAACTCACAAATGAAAAAATCCTTCTACCAATGAAGGTTGGCCCCTTCTCTGACACTTACAGTCTTAGAGAGGGACCTAGAGCTTTGAGTGGTTAAGTGACTCACCCAGGATCACACAGCCAGTATATCACAGGTAGCACTTGAACCTCAGCCAGTTGTCTATCAATAACCAATTATTCACACATTTTTCAGCCTCGGGACCTTTTTATACTCTCAAAGTGGTTAAATGGATAAAGTACCAGGTCTTGAATAAGGAAGATCTAATTTCACATTCATACTCTGACACATACTAGCTGTGTAACTCTGGGCAAGTCATTTAACCCCTATTTGCCTCAGTTCCTCAACTGTAAAATGGGGTCACACTGAAAAGGAAATGGCAAACCATCCCAGTATCTTTGCCCAAAAAACTCCATAGACACATCCCTAGGGTCACAAAGAGTCAGACAGGTTCCCCCTGTCTTTAGGTTCCCCTAAAGAACTTTTGTTTATGTGGGTCATATTGTTCATTTGTTTCAATCACATCTAACTCTTCATAGGAATTTCTTGGCAAAGATATTGGAGTGGTTTGCCATTTCCTTCTCTAGCTCTTTTTATAGATGAGGAAACTGAGGCAAACAGGGAGAAGTGACTTGCCCAGGGTCACACAACTAGTAAGTCCTGAGGCCAGATTTTAATTCAGGTCTTCCTGACTCTAGGCCCAGTGCTCTACTCCCTGAGCCACTTAGTTATAGTTTGAAACCTCTATTTTCTCCCTTTTTGTGAATGGCACCACATTTGTCTGTTTTCCAACCTGATGCAGTGCATTCATTTTCCACAGTCCCTCATAGATCACTGGGAATCATCTAACAATTGTCTACAAGTTCTTTCAATTCTCTAAGATGCATGAGGAGGAGAGGATTGGGGTATGATCCCTTCCCTTCCCCTCCTCCCATATAAGCCTGGGAAGGGCTTCCATCAGCAAGAGATAAACTAGTGTCAATGACCCTTTCCTAACTAAACAAAGGATTTAGGTTTATGGATTCAGATGGATGGATGGATGGATGGATGATGGATGGATGGATGGATGGATGGATGACATAAGATTTGTGGGAAGCCAAGAAGCCTAAAAATCTATCCCCTGGGGCAGCTAGGCAGCACAGTGAATAGAGCACTGGCCCTGGAGTCAGGAGGACCTGAGTTCAAATCCAGCCTCTGACACTTAACACTTACTAGCCATGTGACCTTGAGCAAGTCACTTAACCCAAATTGCCCTGCCTTCCCTCTTCTAAGAAGCAAAAAAAAAAAAAAAAGCCTATCCCCTGAGGAAACCAATCTTATCTATAGTCCAAAAATTAAAGAAAGTCATTATAATTGCTTTCTGGTTTCCTTGTCTCAAGACTCTCCCTACTCCAGTCCATTCTCCATTTGACCATTAAAGTGATCTCCCAGACTTTGTAGGTCTGATTAACTTATGTTCTTACTCAACATATTCCAGTGGCTCCCTATCACCTCCAGGATCAAATATAAAATCCTCTGTTTAGCTTTTAAAGCACTTTATAATCTGGACCCTTCCTACCCTTATTATACCTTATTCTCTTCCGTGTACTCTACAGGTCAATGATACTGGCTTCCTTGCTGTTCCTCAAGCAAGACACTCCATCTCTAGACTGTAGGCATTTTCACTGGTTGTCTCCAATGCCTGGAATGCTCTGCCTCCTCATCTCTACTTCCTGTCTTCCCTTGTTTCCTTTAAGTTTTAGCTAAATTCTAACCTTCTTCAAGAAGTCTTTCCAGTCCCCCTCAATGATACTGCCTTCCCTCTGAGATTATCTCTGATTTATCTCAGATAGATATATCTAACTTATCTATATCTTATATATAGACAGCTGTTGGCATGCTGTCTTCTCCATTAGATTGTGAAATCCTTGAGGGAAGGAAGTGTTTTTGCTTTTCTCAGTGGCTGGCCCTTAGTAGGCACTTAATAATGCTCGTTGACTTGTTGACTAT
This sequence comes from Pseudochirops corinnae, assembly GCA_028646515.1. Taxonomy (NCBI): domain Eukaryota; kingdom Metazoa; phylum Chordata; class Mammalia; order Diprotodontia; family Pseudocheiridae; genus Pseudochirops; species Pseudochirops corinnae. Next base: position 391,007,070 of record CM053585.1, read on the forward strand.
TGATTTTGAAGAACTCAAAAATACATGAAGAGGAAGTTTAAAAAAACAGCAACAGAGAAGCATAAAATCATAGAAGTTCTGGCCTGAAAGGGATATCAACGACCCTCTAGAAAACCCTCCTCATTTCACAAATGAAAAAACAAAATGCAAGCAGAGAACTGAATTGATGTTTCCAAAGTCACTGTGTGACTTAGATGGTAGAACTCATACTAGAACCCAGGTCCCTGGATAGCCAGGACTCTTTCTGCCCTACTACAGTGTCTTGGAGACCCACTGACTTAGCTCTGTGCTCTTCTACCTTACTACTGAGTTGTGTTTATTTTCCTCTTTTCCTATTTCCACTGGGAACATTCAAACTGGGAAGTTAACATGGGAAAGCAAAGTCAACATTCAAAAGCCAGTAAAGCCAGGTAAAGCAGGTGCCTGAAGCATTTGGGAGGGAAATTGCTGAGTGCTTTAAAAAGAAGCTGAAGATCATGAAGAGAAGGAAGCTTGGAAAACAGTTGTTGTTGTTGTTGTTGTTGTTGTTGTTGTTGTTGTTTTTGAAAAAAAAGAAAGAATTTCATAATGTTGGCCAGAAGATTAAAAAACTAGAAATTCAAGGCTGGAGTGGAAGGCTGACAGCTGTGGGCAGCTGGAGTAGAAGAAAGAGTAGGAAGTCTATAAATGTATACCAGTGGGGAAAGAACCTGGAAATAATGGCCATACATTGAAAAATAAAAATCAAAAGATCATACCAGAGATTGAGGTGACACAATTAGGGACACATCATCATGGGCCAACAGAGTTACTTTGAGTCTATTTTTTTCCAAAAGGCTTTTAATTTTCTAATAAGAGTTTCGATGTGCTAACATATGGTACTGCTGGAGGGAAAGAACAGAGCATTCTGTCAAGGTCATTTTGGTTGGGTTTTTCAGTGGGATTCCAAATGGGGCATGGATGATTCTACCTCTGGTAGGAGGCTAATGTTCCTGACAAGGTTACCCACCTTAGACCAATTCTCCCAAGTCTTTATCACTTTATTACTATCTTGGTTGCTGCCCAGGTCCCTGGTAGTATTTATTAACTCTTTTTTGTTGACGAACAACAAACACACATACCAACAGGAACAAAGATGAAAGCTTGGCCCTAAGGGTTTCAATCAGATGAGAAATATGAATTTAGTGAAAAGAAAAAAAAGAAAAATAGAAAGGAAGGAAGGAAGGAAGGAAGGAAGGAAGGAAGAAAGAAAAAAGAAAAGGAAAGAAAGAAAGAAAGAAAGAAAGAAAGAAAGAAAGAAAGAAAAAGAAAAAGAAAGAAAGAAAAAGAAAGAAAGAAAGCATCTGAACAGTTGGAGAAAATTGGAAAACAGAACCATCTGTTACATAATGAAATCCAATTGACTCCTTGCTTTGTACCACCAGCTGCTGTCAAGTAAGAGATTATGAAACCGTGTAATACATGTTTCAACTTGAAAAATGCTTCTCTGTTTGAAGACTTGAAGAGGTCCAAGCCTGCTTTCTTGTTTCAGGGAAAGCTCAGAGTGGGTCTGCAGAGTAGTTCTGCCTGGATCAAGTTTATGAATTTCCAGAGATAAAAGATGGGAACTAAACTACACTATTTGTCCTCCCAGACCTTTTCTCCTTTGGAGGGAATTGTCCTCCCAGTGAAATGGTTTGTGTCCCATCGTACAGGATGCCCTGAGAAATGTTACAGGAGAGGGAACTTTGCTCAATTGACCCTCTGATGGTTAATCATGGGAGCAGGGAGGCAGTTGTGTGGATGCCAAAGATATTGACCACAATTATAAAGGATGCCCAGTGTAGACTTCAAGTTGGGGGGAGATTCCACATAGATAGTGAGGTTTTCTTGTCATTCCTATTTGCAGGTGACATTTTCCTGGTTCCATCATTGTAGAGCCTCCTCAAAGAGATGAACTTTATCATCCACTCAGTACCCCATGCTCACAATATATGTAATATTCTCATCTCCTCCTTCTCTTTCACTCCTTATATCTGATCCGTTGCCAAGGTCTATCAATTCTACTTTCATAGTATTTCTCATATATCCCCCCTATCTCTTCACAGATATGACTAGCACTCTTGTACAGGGCCCATCGCTTTATGCCTGGACTGCTGCAAAAACCTTATGGTTGTCCTGCCTGCCACAAGTCTGTCTTTACTCCAGATCATCCTCTGATTAGCTTCCAAAATAATTTTCTTAATGACTTTCTTTTCTGACCATGTTACCCACTATTCAATATATTCTAGTACAGTGGTTCTCAACCTTCCTAACATTGCGACCCTTTAATACTCGTACGTGGGCATATCTGCATGTGGGCGCACCTGCCTGGAGACGGATAGAGGAGTGGTGTCTCGGTTCCTAAGACCATCAGAAATGTGTTTTCTGATGGTCTTAGGCGACCCCTGTGAAAGGGTCATTCAATCCCCAAAGGGGTTGCGACCCACAGGTTGAGAACCACTGTTCTAGTAGCTACCTGTTGCCTCCAGGATCAAATATAAAACACCCTGTCAGGCATTAAAAGCCATTCATAACTGCCCTCTGCATTTCCAGTTGTTTTACATGCTACACTCATCCATGAGTTGCAAACTAGTGATGGATTGTACATGTTTATACAAGACACTCCATTTACCACCTCCAAGTATTTTTACTGGCTGCCTTCCATACCTGGAATGCTCTCCCTCCTCATCTCTACCTCCTGGTTTCTCTGGCTTCCTTCAAGTCCAAACTAAAATCTACCTTCTACAGGAAGCCTTTGTGGAGCCACCTTAATTTGACTGTCTTTCATCTGTTGCTTATCTCCAATTTATCCTGGATATATCTTATTTTTATATAGTTGTCTCCTCTTTTGGACTTTGAACTCTTGGAGAGCTAGGACTGTCTTTTGCCTTCATACCTTCAGCACTTAGCACACAGTAGGCAGTTAATAGACGAATGAAATAATGGATAAGGCACTGGACTTGGAGTCAAAAAGACTGTAGCTCATATCTAGCTTCTGAAATGTATCACCTATATGTCTTTGAGCAAATCATTTGATATCTCAGGGCTTCAATTCCCCACTTTAAAATTAGGGGAGTGGACTAGATGGCCTTTGGGGCCCTTTCCTGCTCTAAATCTATAACACAAATTCTCAGAACATTTGATCTAACTGTCCACACAGACAAGACTAAAATAGATGAAGAATGGCTCATTTCTAGCCTGTAATATATACTTGAATGGACAACCTAGAAAGCTTGTCCACCATGTACATATATTAAAGATACATTGATAATGGGTAATGAATTGGGCTCCAAATTGAACAGGAGGAGGCAAGCTAGATTGTCTTCAGAAAATTGTAACTTATGATGAAAGGTGCTGTCTATCTGCAGAGGAAGAATTAGTGGAGCCTGAATGCAGATCAAAGATTCTTTTTCTTTACTTTTTCTTTTTTTTTTTTTTGTCTGTATTTTCTTTCACAGCACGACTTATGGAAACTTGTAAAGATCTTTTAATGTCACTCCCTTCCCCCACCAAGGTTCTCCCTGAAACATTTTTCTCATGTCAGTAGTCTTTGGGTGATGCTGTACAGTGGTAAGGTATTGCATGTTATAGTCTCCAAAGAACCAAAATGGCAGATTACCCAAAAGACAATGCACATGTACATGGTAGATTTGAGTGGGATTCAACCCACTGCAAATGAGAAATTGTGCCAAAGTCAGGTAGTCACTCAACAAACATTCATTAATCCTTTACTGTAGTTAGGCATGATGCAAAGTTCTAAAGATACAAAGAAAGAAAAAAGATACGGGCCTTTCCCTCAAGGAATTAACATTCTAATATGGGAGACCAACACGATAATTTTGTTTTTTTTCTATCTTTTTGAGACTGGACCTCCTCATCATGTCCAGGCTAGAAGTGCAGTAGTCACCCCTGGGCCCAATTCCACTGCTAATGGGTATAGAAGTTTTGACCTTTTCCATTTCCAGGTAACAAGCAGCAGAGCCTGGTGTGCTTCAAATTGCAGCATCCTTTTGACTGTGTCACCCCTAGAAAGACTAAGTAGCCCCTAAAGATCAAGGAGAGGAAAAAAAAAAGGATAATGCCCTGCCATTCTCCTGCTTTCTCTGCCATGTTTTTCTCATTTCTCCACATATTTGCACAGAGCTTTGTACTTTTTCAGTGAACTTTTTTAACCCCCTCTTTTCATCTCATGGTAATCAGTGGATAAAGAACTGGACTGGGACTTAAAGAACCCAGGTGGAATCACTGAGCAAATTATTTAACCTCCCTAGAATTCTTTTTCTTTTTATAATTTTTTTTTAAAAATTTATTTATTTTATCTTTACCTTATGGAATAAAACAAGCATTTTCTTTATCTATAAAACAATGGGGTTGACTTGGCATGCCTCTGAGGTCCTTTTAGAGGATAAACATATGATTCTACATTTGTACCCAATGGTGACAGGTTAGGCATCCAACATGACTAACATTGAACAAAAAGTACTGATGCAGTAGTAGATATACTGATGGACTTGGAATCAGGAAAAGCTCAGTTCAAATCCCACTTCTGACACTTGGTAGCTAGGTGACATTGAGTGAATCTCCTAATACTCCGGGCCTCCATTTCCTCATCTGTAAAATGAAGGCATTGGACTCAATGTCCCCTAAGGGTCCTTCCAAGCCCTAAATCTATGATCCTACGAGGTCCTTTTTGGTTCCTGCTCTGGGACAAAGAAGGAGGTAGATCCTCTCCTAGGTCATGGGGAGATTCCTCAGAGCAACTGGTTTTGATTTCCCTAATCTTATTTATTGCACCACTATCCTCTAAATCAACCAGATTAGATCTCATTTATCTTAAGTCACTTAGATATCATTTAAGATTCCTTCTTTGCCCTGCCCCCCATCCATATTCAATCAGTTGCCTAGTCCTGACTATATGCAGTATCTCTTGAATTTGTTCTCTTCCTATCACCTTAGGTTAGTGTTTGATGGTCACTCTCACCTTCAGGTTTTCCTCTACTCAATCTATACTTTATTCACATGTCAGAGTAAGTGCCCTCGTAGACAATTTGGATCATGTCATTTTCCTGCTCAAAATCATTTTTCTCCATTGCCTGAGAAACATTAAACTCCATAGCCTGATATTCAAATCCCTCAACAGAATGATCCCGATCTATCAGCTCCTTCTTACTTCCCGTTACCTTTCTAGATGGACTTCGTGGTCTAGCCAAACAGGGGTATGTTTTCCAAACTTCCCACCTTACCAACCATCCTTCCTTAGTACTACTGTTTACATGGCTTAGTTCACCTGAAATGCCCTTTCCTACATCTCCGAAATCATTTCCAATTTATCCTGTCTATATTTTTGTTTGTACATAGTTGTTTGCTTGTTGTCTCCCTCATTGCACTGCAAGCTCCTTGAGGACAGGGCCTGTCTTTTCTCCTTTGCATCTTCAGTGCATAATACATATAGCATACAGTAGGTGCTTAATCAATATTTACTGACTGTTTTTTTTATTTTTTTGCCTTTCTTTGCATGCCAAAATTTAGCACAGGGCCTGCCACATAATAGATGTTTCATAAATATTGATTGATCTTTAAAAGGTCCAACTGAAATGCTGCTTTCTTGGTGAAACTTTTCCTAGATCCCCCAGCTGAATCACAAAATTTCAGAGTTGGATGAGATCTGAAATGCCATGTAGCCAATTCATAAACAAGCAAGAATTACCCCTGAAAAATGTACAGCAAGTGATCATGTTCTCTTCCTCAGAAAAGTATTGTGTAATTACTTAAACATATGTTACATCCCCCAGTGGAACGTAAACTCCTTGAGCGCCGGGGAAATTTTCTTTCTATATTTGAATTTCCATTGCCTTATCCACAGAAAATATTTAATAGATGCTTTTTGAATTGAATGAATTAATAAACAAATATTAATATGATGAAGGAAACAAAAATAGTCTGAACATAGCAAAACACCACCATAACCCAATTCCATATTAACAGTGAGGAGTAGTGAAGAGAGTTGGGATGTTTGAGTCAGAGGGCCTGAGCTGAACTCTCAACTTTGCTCTGTTCTATGTGTAATCTTGGACACGTTTCACTCTCTGGGCCTGTTTCTTTTCTGTAAAAATTAAAGAAGAGGGAGGGGACGCTGATTGAACTGCATTATCCTTAAGGGACCTCCCAGCTCAGAATCTCTGATGCTATGATACGGAATGGATTGGAACGCACTGGTCAGACTAATCACGGTATCTCACGTACACACGGCACTTTGAAGGCTTGCAAAGGTTTTTGTCTGCATTACCCATTTGCTACCTCCCTGGGAACTAGGTACTTTTATCACTTCCATTTTACCAATAAGGAAACTGAGGCTAACGAGATGGAGTTCAAGGTCACACAGCTAGCAAGTATGTCGAGTATCTGAGGCCAGATTTGAACTCAGGTCCTCCTGACCCTAGGGTCCACGCTCTATTCACCGCATCGCCTAGCTGCCCCTAGGTTCTACAGGATTTGAACCCAAATGTGTGAAGGAGCATTTGAACCCGGGTCAGATTGTACTGAATTCCATGCCCTGACTGTTGGTTTCCTCCCAAATTCGTTTTTTAACATTTATCTATTTTGTATTAACTTATACATATATTAGTTGCTTCCCCCAGTTTAACCAGCCAATCAATCATCACCTATTTATTAATCACTTACTATGCACCAGGCATTGTGTTCTGTGTTGGGGATACAGAGACAAAATGAAATAGACTTTGCCTTCAGGAAGGTTTTAGTCTAGCCAAGGGAAACACACACGTATGATTATAGAGAAAATATATGCAAGGTAATTCCATGAGAGCAGAAAGTTCTTCATTTTCATTTTGGTATCCCTGGTACCTGGTATATAGTAGGCGCTTAATAAATGCTTGCTTACACGACTCAGACCCTTACCAGTGTTCTATCCACTATGCCCTGCTGCTTCTCCTCAAGCTCTTTACCATCCTCATCCCCACAAATGCCAAGTACAGTCCAAGCTTGCTAATGGGAGACAATGCTCTCAATCAGCTAAATTGGCAATTGCTTGTCCCATTCCTCAAATTCAGAGTTTTTAAGGGTCTGCCCTGTATGTGTGAGCACTCTCCCACTGCCACTTCTAAAGCCTGTCTCTCCTCCATCCCCTTTCTCCTACCCCCACTTCCCATATTCTATTTTGCCACTGACATGTAGTCTTTCCACAGGCTGGTGTCATGCTGCCCTGCCCTCAGAACACATCTGTCCAGGATCACAAAGCATGTCAGTTGTAGAAGGGGAGGTGTTTTTTTCCACTCCATCCCAGGCTCAGCCTGATATCAGATCTCCCTTTCACCAACCAGCAAGGGAAGGCATATGGGACACATTAACCCAGACAAGCATTATAGCCAACTCAAGGAAGGCTTAGATAAAAGAATAGATGATGGATGGATCTGAGCAGGTTATCAAGGAAAGCTCAGGATAATTCTTTATCCCTTGTGGTCACCTTAGCCCTTTCCATCAAAGAGGGCAGCTTACCCCTACCCTGCCCCCAAAATGTCATTCAGTGCCTGGGTCAGAACAGAATTCTAGGCTAAAGGGACCCTGACTCTGACCCAGCATGGTATTGCTTAATTTCTTAATTCAAAATAGAGGTTTTTTTGGTTTTGGGGTTTTTTTTTTTTTTTTTAGGGCTGGATAAACACATGAGTTAAGCAAATGGCTGGAAATGTGGCATGAGTTGAGAGATACCCAAAATGCTTACCAGGTGCCCCTACCTAACTCAAAGGACTCTAGCATCTGAAATTCCACCATGAGAAATTCATTTCTTTGGATTGAAGAGTGTTCCTTTCAAAATCCAAACACTCTTTGGGTGAGGAATATACTGTCATGGATCTCAAATATTACCTTTGCTACTCACTATCTGGGTCATATGGGACAAGTTACTTAACCTCTCAGTGCCTCTGTTTCTTCATCTGTATTATGGGAGGAGAGAATGAGACTGGCTGATTTTGAAGGTCTTTTTTGAGCTACAAATCCATAATCCTAATATGAATTAGAGCCAAGTAAATGGCAGGCTGTAAAGAGTGCTGGGCCAGGAGTCAGGAAGACTCCTTTTTCTGAGTTCAAATCCAGCCTCAGACACTTCCTAAATATGTGACTATGGGCAAGTCACTTAATCCTGTTTGCCTCAGTTTCCTCATCTGTAAGATGAGCTAGAAAAGCAAATTCAAAACCAGTATCTGTCAAAAAAAAATGGTCCCAGGAAGAGACCCACATGACTTAAAACAATAGGAATTAGGTATCAGATCTCCCTTCTCAAAGACAAAAAGATCAGCACTAAAAAGAGAGCTTATCACCAAGGTAGCCTAAAAGGGAACAGGAAGCACTAAGTAGCAGTCATTTGAAGTCAATGGACCTGTATTCAAATCCTAGCACCACCACTTACTACCTACGTGACCTTGAGCAAATCAGTTCCTTCTTCTTGGCCCAATTCCTCTTCTATAAAAGGTAAGGATTAAATTGGTCATCTTTAAAGTGATTTGCAGGGCTAAATCCCAACGGAGATAATAATAAGGGCTCCTGCCTCCCAGGGCCATCATGAGGATGAACTGGGATAATTGTGGCAGTGGTTGCTGTTGTTGTTGTCCTAAAGACACCAAATCCATGTTGAATTTGTTGGCAAGTTCTATCTCCCTCAGTGGACCTAGAGCCAATCCAAATGTTTGGATCATTTATCTAAGGCATCTCAATTCAGTAACTGTGGTACATAAGTCATTGGGTTGGGCCACTGTGGAGAATTACAGTGAGATACTTGATATAGTCCCTGCCCTCAAGGAGCTTATAGTCTAGTTAGGGACATAAGACACAAACATACAAAAAGGCAAATGTGGGAACATTTTCAACAATAGGCTGAGGACTATCACAATACGGTCCCCTGACTAATGACCAAATCAATGCACAGAATGACTATAGGAGTTCACAGGAGGGAGGAAAGAGATGCAGACATACCCAAGATCAATGTCTATTGGCCTTAGAAAAGCAGAAGGTCTGACACTCACTGAGTCAACCTGGGTGATCACTTCCTCCCTTTGAGGCTCCATTCCATCTCACCTATAAAATGTAGTGAGCTGACTCCTTCCCCCTCCCAGAGTTGTTTGGGGGAAAATTCCAGTGCTTTAGACATGTGAATAATTCTGGGATAGTTTGAGGAGGATCTAATCCCTCTAACATGTGGATCAGTAGAGAGGCTTAAGGCATTCCAAGCAGAGGAAATGAAATTGAGAGCCCAGAAAAGAGAATACTAACATATTATATTTGTAGATCACTTTGTTTACAAAGTACTTTAATTCAATTGAGCCTAACAATAATACTATCTGACAGATGGATGGAAGGAAGGAAGGAAGGAAGGAAGGAAGGAAGGAAGGAAGAAAAGAAGGAAGGAAGGGAGGAAGCAAGGGAGGGAGGGAGGGAGGAATGAAGGGAGGAAGGGAGGGAGGAAGGGAGAGAGAAAAGGAGGGAGGGAGGAAGGGAGGGAAGAAGGGAGGGAGGGAAGGAGGGAGGGAGGGAGGAAGAGTACTTATTAATTGCTTGCTATGTGCCAAGCACTATGTCAAGTCCTAGAGATACAGAGAGAAGAATGAGAACAATGTGGAATTTCAAAAGAAGAGATAAAACCTATGGGAGAGTACAGCTACATGGCAGGTGGAAAGCCCTTGTGGTCCTCAAGGTTCAACAACAGGGAAGATGGCAAGGCCTGACATTCCTTAGGTTGTAAGTACAGAGAAAATGGTAATGCAAGGAGTTCTGGAGAGAGTGAAATGACTAAGTGAGCAGGTGAAAGCTTTCCTTTTCACATCCATATAAACCTACCACCTACCCAGAGCTCATCTTTAATAATGCCTATAAAGGTATATGTTATTATCCCATTTTACAGAGGAGAAAAGTAAAATTTAAAGGTATCAAATGGCTTCAAGTAAAAAAAATATATTAAGTGTCTTATTATATGAAGATACCTGTACTAAGTAATGAGGGAGATAGAATCCCTGCCTTCATGGAGTTTACTGGTATGAAATACTACACATTCTCAGTTAATAATATAAAATAATGTACAATAAATACATCAGAGAGGAGCATTAACAAAGTGTTTGCATGGTCCATGGAGGGGAAGGTAATAATAGGTATAAAGCATATGTAAAAGGAATTTCTAAGTTTCTTTAAGTCTAACATAGGGGAAGGAGAAGGGGAAGCAGTGAAGACTTCTAGTCTTCCCTGGAGCTGAACTTTAAAGTATAGATGCAAATTCAAACAAATGAATTGGTCAATCTACCACCTAGGCACTGGGAGCATGAGTGTAAGAAATGGGAGGGAAGACATTCCACCTACAGCGAGTAAGAGGAGAAAAGTCACAGAGACTGAAAAACTCTGGGCATAGATTGTCCAAGGTTTCCCAGATGGCAAATGACAGTCAGGGTTCTAATTTAGGCTACCTGGTTTCAAGTCAGTGTTTTTTCTATTAGTAAGCTTTTAATAAGTGCTTTTCATTCATTCACCTATCCCACGCTGCCCATATATACATATAACCTAATATCTGCCTCTCAAGGTTGTTGTTGTTAAAAAAGGGGGAAAAGTACTTTGTAGCCCTTAGAATATTATAAAAAAGTATCATAGATCTACAGCTGGAAGGACATCAGAAGCCATCTAGTCTAGGCCCTTCATTTTACAGAGGTGGAAACTGAGGCCCAGAAAGGTTAAGTGACTTGCCCAAAGTCACATAAGTAGTGTCAGACATGGTATTTGAACCCAGGTCTTCTTATTGCAATGCTAGTCACAAGTCTGACATCGTCACCATCACCATCACCACCGCCATCATCATCGTCATCATTATTAATTTCCTCTTAAGGGCATGACGTCACTATGACTATAGAAATGTATATATAAAGGGAGTAGTGAAATCCATGACTGAAAATGTCGGTTGGAATCAGGGCTCAGAAGGCTTGGAATGCCAGGATAAGAAACAGAGATCTCAGGAGGAGGGAGCATTTGAAGGTTTTTCGGTTAAGGAGAAGTGGGGGAAGGAAAGGAGTAAGTACATCACAGCTGGTCTTTAGGATGACTAGTCTGTTGAAGGGAATGCAAGACCAATTTGAGTGGGAGGGGGAACTGGAGGCCACTGTCCAAGTAAGCCTTACACCCAAAGCATTCTCACGTCTCATGTGGTCCTCAAAGACAATGGCATGAACAAATTGACTGACATTCATTTAAGTCTGTTTATTCCCAAGGCCACCAAATTAAAGGCAATCAGAAGTTTCTGTCACAATGGATTTCTGAAGACCTTTCTGTGTGGCAACCAAGAAGCCAGTTGGCTCAGTCAATGAACAGTTTTCTGGGTGGTCCCAGTGAAAAGTCTAAATGGCTCAGTTCCTTGGAGAATCAGTAGTCCAGGCTCCCTGGGCTTGGATGCCAGCACATTGTCAAACACACTCCAGCTGACTTACGCTGAAGCCAGACCCATAGGCCAATTCACACCAGGAAATCACCAGACTGGGTTGCTCTGGGGTGATTCCTCTCCAGTTCACTACAGTGGGTGACTCAAGTTAGTCCCCAAGTCCCTGTAGAATTCCCGTAGCCAATCAGGGAGCAAAGAAAAGCATCAAGTCAGAAAAATAGTCTAAATCCATTGGGCTCAGCAGACATGGGAAAAGCTTACTTTCCAAAGTAAATATAGAGGACCTTGGGATCACAGACCTAGAACTAATAAGTACCTTAGAGGTCATCTAGTCCAAGTCTCTTACTTTACAGATGAGGAAACTGAGACCCAGAATTGCTAACTGATTAGTCTAAGCCTTAGATTATATAGGTGCTCTATACCTGGTAAGTGGCAGAACCAGTATTCAATTCCAGGTGATAAGAGAGAGACAGACAGGCAGACACAGGGACAGAGAGACAGAGAGACACAGACACAGAGAGAGAGAGAGAGAAATTTAAGCAGACAGATAGAGGATCGGATAAATGTCTCTACCATGCCCTCCCACCAGATGAGTACCTTTTTTTTCTGCTCCTTTTTATGTGTGGTCTTTACCTACTAGAATGTAAACTCCTTGAAGGCAAGAACTGTCTTTCTCTCTGCATGTATTTGCATTCTCAGCACTGACTATGAGCCAGGAGCTGTGCTAAATTAAGGCTGAGGACACTAGATCAAGGAAATAAGGTAATTTCTGCCCTAAGGAAGCTTACATTCTAATGGTGAAAGACAACACATAAAGAAGAGTTAGAAAAGATGGGGGAGGTTGTTAGGAAGAAGGGATGAGAACTCTGGTGAGAAGATGGAGAAGTCCAGGAAGTGAGTCCAGGCAGGAGTAAAATAAGCATGAATGAGTTCCCTTATACAATGATTGTGCGATCATGAAATCAGAGATTTAGACGTGGAAGAGAGGCAGGACCAGAAATCTAGAACTGAAGGGAAGTCAAGATTGAAGGGACTTTAGAGATCACTTTTTCCATCTCCTTCATTTCATAGATAATGGAATTGAGGCATTCTTGGATATCACCTATAAATGGATTTCTAACAAACATGTATTTTTCACTCTCTGAGGAAATCCTTCTGATTTCACAAGAAATCTATCCACTGATTTCTTTAATGGGACCTGAAGTATTAATAAAGTTTAATCCCTATTGTCCCCTTTGGTGAATTTTCTAAGAGTTTAACTTTCTATCTATCTAAGGAGGAAGGGAGGAAGGAAGGGAGGAAGGAAGGAGATAGAGAGAAACAAGGACAGAGAGACAAAGAAAGAGACAGGGAGATGGACAGAAAGAGGGCGAGGGAAGGAGACGGAGGAAGGGAGGGAAGGAGAGGGAGGAAGGGAGGGAAAGAGAGGGAAGAAAAGAGTGAGAGGGAGAAAGAGAATGCCTTTTGAATGCAAACCCAAAGTTCTCTCTCAGTGGCCAAACAAAAGTCAGTTTCTTCATCTTCTGGTTTGGAGACTAAAAGCAGTCCTCAATACCTATGAATGCTTAGAAGTGGGTTCCAGGGCCTCTCCATTCATCAGATACTTTGAGAGGCATGCGTGCTCCCAGGTTCAAGCCATCACTGTCCCATTCCCCATCCCACTAGAAATGCCACAATGGCGGCCACACACAGGACAGATTTCAGAGGAGCAGTGAAATAAAAAGGACTTCAGAGGTCATCTCATCCAACCTCTTCACTTTCCAGAGGAACAAACCAAGACGCAGTGGGGTTAAGTTTTAAGTCTAAGGTCACACAGAATCAGAGACAGGATTTTAAAAGAATTTAACTCTTTAATTTAAGAGTTTACCATGGTGCTTTCCTCTTCCACCCCCCCCCCCCCCAATCCATGTATCTCACCACACTGCCACAGCCTGAGGAGAGAAACTGGAAAGGACCGAAGCTGGCAGAGCTGGGGCCACACACCTTCTCTGTTCTGCCTATCGAAATTCAGCTGGGACAGCCCAGGTACATATGCCTAACCTTGGCCTTCATTTGAAAAATAGAATGTGCACTCATGGATGCACAAGTGTCAACTAGCAGCCCCAACTGTGTACTCATCATGGGGACAGTGTGCCTCCTTCTCACCCCTGTGGTATATACATAGGAAAGAGCCCTGGTCAGGGAAGTATGTGTATGCTTGGGGGGTTGGGGGTCGGAGGGATGCGAAATAGGTTCCAGATGCTGAGCCCTTGCAAAGAGGAAAAATAAGGGTATTGATGAATGTTTCCCTTACCCTGAGGCTGTTGCCTTTAAGCCCCCTGGCAGGCGGCCACAATGAAGGTGATCTTCTAGAGTCCTGCTTCCTTCCAAAGAGGTAAGCAATGTTTATATAATACAGAATAGGAGGGGGGAAGAGCCAGTGCAAAGAAAGCCTTTAAGTTAAAGAAGGTTCCATATGTCTTGCAAACAAATGGGGGCTTTTTAAAGAATATCATGTTGGAATTCCAAGTCCAAGTTTACATTTATCTTTAAATATCTATTTTGCCCCCCACACACCTCCCCCTCAATCCTTTTCTCCATCAGAGTCTTGGGTTTTTATTCAACTACATCTCCAAAAGAATCCAATAGGAAGGTGATGCTTTCACTGAGGATTTCCTAATGGCCTTGTTTCCATGATTGATGACAGCCATCATCCTTCCCCTTACCCCCCCAGGGTCCCACAAATCTGGCTGTAGTTAATCAACTGTGAGATCACTGTTGGGGGTTTGAGAAAGGAGTGGTTAATAAATCCTGAGATAATTCACAAAAAAAGCCTCCATGCAGGTTCGGCCACCTCTGGGGTCAGGTTTAGCTCAAGTTTAATAATGGTTGGGAAATTTGGAAGATGGAGAGATGAGAAATGGTCTTAAGGAAGGCTCTTGGAAGGTGTTGGAACAGGTCTGGGCCGTATTCTAAATATCGTACCCTATTCAAGGTCTGGGCCACTTTGTGGGAGACATAGTCAATTTTCTTACATGTGGTGTTCCTCGTACTCCACAGTCAATTTATCTCTTTCAGTGCAAAATGTGGCTAGTTTCTTGTATTTCCTTAATCATGACAGATGGTCATTGAATCAGAAATAGACCTATTCTTCACTCCAATGTCCATTTCAATGAATAACATGGCCCCAGTACGCCTGGATTAAGAACTCGCCCAAAGTTCACATTTTGGAAACACTGTATATAATAGGTTTTGCTTTAGGTTTTTTTCTGCCATAGAAAGCTTCACTGGGACTGTTCTTTCATCAGTGCTGAGGAGACTTACGTAAGAATTCCTTGTGCCCATTGTCAAGAGTTACCTGCCTGAATTAGCAGAGGCCTCCAGGATGGCCCAGTTTCCCCAGTGTCTACATAACACCATGAGTTGGAATGTAATAAAAACCAGGCTTAGTCAGATACAATAAATCCTTTACATAACCTGACAGGAAAGAAATAACTTTCCCTCTCTGATGTGGAACGATGGTGTTAATTAAAATCTCAGAATTGGCTCTGTAGGGCTTTACAAAATTCTTTGGTGGCACAGTAAAAAGCAATTGGTCTTTGGGGAAGAAGACCTGAGCTCAAACCTATTTGGGATGAAAAATACCCTTCATCCTTAATTTAATGAAAAGAAATAAACACAGAGATCTCTTCCCCGGGAGAAGAGGGTGGTCTTCCCCATGACTCATCATGGAGAAGAGGCAAGTTACAAAAGATAGTGCTGGAATTTATAACCTAACTTAGTCAAGACCCCTCCCCGACTGTTTCCCCTCTCATTGGTGGAGAGGCAGACTTCCCCAACTACTTCCCCAACTGGGACAGCAAGGAAAGATAAGGGGAGGGTCCCACCAAGGCGGGAAAACAGACAAAGGAACATAAAAATGATGGACAGAAGCAATTTGAAACATTAACCACCCCAAATTGAGAAGTTTTCACTCATCCCATACAAACCCCAGCTTGAACCTTTTTACATTGATCAATCCATGAATCAATCAATATGTATTAAATACTTCTACCCTGTAGGCACCATGCTAAATGTGGGGATTCAAAGACAAAAAAGAAACTGCTCCTGCCCTCAGCATGCGTCCATTCCATAGAGAAAACAACATGTGAATATATAAGTATTTACAAGATAGAATTTTTAAAAAGGAAGGTAATTAAGTTGGAGAGGGCACTGGCAGCTGAGGAGGCATGTCAGAAGCAATGACAATAATCATTACTTCTTAATGGATCTTCCAACATAAAGCCATTACTTTGAACAAAAAAGTATATTTATTTGAGCAAAATAAGTAAATACCATGGCCATGTCTGAGTTTGTATGCCTCATCTTGCCCTTACTGACCACCATTTCTCAACTAATAGATGGGACGAAACCTGTTCCTAATTTTTCACTGGATTTGGAGTCAGGAAAGCTGGGTTTGAATCCTGGTTTGGCTACTTCCTGTATGACCTTGGGCTAATCATGTCTCTGGGCTTCACTTACCTCATCTTTAAGATGAGGATCAGATCAGTCAACAAGCATTTATTAAGTGTTTACTATGTGCTAAGCACTGATTAAATATCTGCCAAGGTCTCTTCCAGTTCTAAATCTATGGGCTATGATCCTAGGTCTCTCCTCTCTGAGCCTCAATTTCCTCATCTGTAAGACAGGAATAACAATACTTATAGTATCTGGCTCACAGAACTGCTACAAAGAATACACACACTTGGTAAATTTGAAAGCAAACAAAGAAGTGGGGTTTTTATGAGGCTTTGTTTTTTTGTGGCTCCCTCTCACTTCCATTTCTCCATGCTGTCTGCAGGGCAAGGCAAACATTAAAATCTAGTTGCCTCCTTCCATATGAAAACCTGATTATTTTTTAAACAAAATCAGGATGTTTTTAATCATAAATCAATCATGCATAATAGCTTGATCTCTTGTCAAGGAAGAATCCCATAAAACAAGTCGTTTCTTTAAACTCCAGATGAATGAAACATATGTCTGTTCTGTGCTCAGTGGTACAGCTATACAGGACTACTGTAGGGGTCTGAATATAAGCCACCCTGGAGTATAAACTGCCCCTGAAAAATGAGATCTCTTGGAAAGAAAAAATATACAGAGACATAGACTGAAAATAACACCAATTATGAGACATACTGGGATTTTTATTACAGACCAGATTTGGGCAGAGGTTGTGGGGGAGAGGCAGGAATGTACAGATTATAATCAAATCAATACCTTAGTTTACAGTTGGGTCTGTATCATAGGATTTAGAGTTGAAAGGAACCTTAAAGATAATTTAACCCAGTCACCTTATTTTAAAGAGGAAGAAACTAAAGCCCGGGGAAATATATGGACTTGTCCATGGGCCCTAGAGCTAAGAAGTGGAAAGATCGTGGACTGTCTGAGGTCTCCTGACTTCTAACCCAGTGGAGACTTAGATTCAGAGCTTAATATCTATTATCTCATTTGAACCCCATAACAATACTGTGAGATAGGCATTCCTTTTGTTGTTCAGTTGATTTTTTCTGACCCTGTTTGTGATTTGCTTGGCAAAAATACTGAGTGGTTTGTCATTTCCTTTTCCAAGGTGATCCTGATATCATGATCTGATAAAAATAAAGGTTCCCAGAGCTGCCTAGGATCACCAGCCAATAAGTCTCCGAGGTTAAATTCAAATGTACGTATTTATGAATATTAAGTCCAGAAATCAATACCCAACCTACATCACACTGCCTCATTTCACAGGAGTTACATTGACAGAATTTGGTAGTGGACTGACTATAGGAGAGGCGAAGAAAGGAAGACATGAAAAGGAGAAGATTTCCAGCACTGGTCAAGTCAGTCAATAAGTATTTATTATGGGGTGTAGGGAGGGAAGGGAATAAGCATTTGTTAGGAGCCTACAAGTCTCCTGGCACTGTGTTAAATGCTTGGAATAACAAATTTGAAAAAGAAAGACAGACACCTCCCTAATGGAGCATTCCATCCAATCAGAGAAGATAAAACCCAAAAGGAAGTTAAGAAGCAGAAGGAGTACAAAGGGAAGGTAACAGCCTTGGGGAAATGGTGGTGGTATTAAATTCAACTAGGATTTATTAAAAGCTTATTCAGTGTCAGGAACTATGCAACTACGGATTGGGATACAAAGACAAAGATGAAACTAACTATCTCTGTCCGCAAGGAGCTTACATCTTACTGATAAGAAACAAAATGTTCTCAAATAAGTGTAACCCATGACTCAGGACTCCCCAAGAAATGGGTTCATATGGATCAGGTTAAATCTTGGGGCACCCAAAAAGATCAGTAGCTCTTTGGGTTCATTGGCTGTACCCACAGTTTACTCTGAGAAATTCTAAAAACATAATTTGTGCCTAGGTTGCACAAGTGTGAATGACTGGGTCCCCAGTTCCCCTAAAAGCACTGAAAATAACAAATGCACATAAAGGACAGCAAAATTATTGTGATTATTTAATTACATTAAAATTATTGCATTACATATAAATTATTTAATTACACTAAATAATCACAAAGTTATTGTAATTATTTAATTACCTTAAAAATTATTTAATATAAATCAAAAATTCTGTGATTCAGTGAAATCTCCCTTCTGTGGTTAGCATGCTGCCTAGGAAACCTTTCTCTCAAAAAGAGGTCAGATTTTAGGAATCTTTAAATCCAGGTTACTCTGGAGCAAGAGATTTCACTCATTTGATAGATTTGTTTATTCAGCAAGTCAATTCAAGTCAAGTCAAGAAGCATCTATTAAGCATTCCCTTTGAGACAGGTAAGCTGGGAATCCAAAGAAAAACAGAAAACAGTCCCTCCTCTCAAGCAGTTCACAGTCTAGTTGGGAGACAGCACACAAACAAATATGTATGAATATGATATAGACAGCATAAATGTGAGATAACCTCAGAGAAAAGGCACTGAGATTAAGGAGAACTGAGAAAGGATTCTTGCAGAAGGGGGGAACAGACTAGAAGGAATCCAGGGAATCTAGGAGGCAAAGATGAGGAGCAGAGCATTCCAGGAACAGCCCCCAGAGCCAGGAGATGGGAGTGTCTTGTTTGAGGAACAGTGAGGAAGCCAGTATCACTGGATCACATAATACATGAGGGGAATAAGATGTAAGAAGACCGGAGAGGTTGAGGAGGGAGAATGCAGGATATGGACACCAAACAAAAGGTTTTATATTTGATCTCAGAGATAGAGATAGATAAGGAGTCACTAGAGATTTTTTAATAAGAAGGAAGGGAAGTGACATGGTCAGACTTGTGCAATAGAAGAGCAGTGACATCAAGATTCCTCAGGATCTATACCTAATGGACATCTTAAGAGAACATTTACAATGTGACAGGCACTGTGCTTCACACACTGCATTTCAGTCAAACTAGCCTCCTAGCTGTTTCTCACACATGACACTCCATTTCTCAGCCTTGCTCCCCATACCTAAAAGATTCACAATTCTCCTTCCATCCCTTAGAATTCTTAATTTCCTTCAAAGTTCAGCTCCTGTCTTCTTCCTACATGAAAAGGGTCCTATAAGGGCAGGTATGACTAAGAAATCACCCTTTCAAGCTCCAGTCCTCAAGAGGGCTATTGAGATTAGAATTATACGTATTATAATTCAGATGTTTGTCATCTAGGGATATAACACTTTTGGAGTTCAGGATAAAAGCCACTTTTACTGATCTCTCTGGGTGGGTAGTGTTCCTACTCCAAGTCAAGCAGATAACAGTTATCTTAATCTCAGTTTATCTCCTTTCCACCAGATGTTTATTACATAAAAGAAAAAACATATTTACTGAAATGAAGTCAGAGTTAAATAGATTCATTTAGGGGATGGTATACATTAAAGTCAGGGGGCTCTGCAGGAGAGAAAATGAAATCTCCAGTCAATCAAGAAGAAAACCATCTCACCTAAGAAGTCTGCTCTTACCAGGCACTGGGAATCAAGGTACAGGTTAAGATTTTGGCTTTCCCCACCAGGGAGGGTTCTCATTAGCCTTACAAAGTCTATGCCTTGCCACCTCAACTCTTTTCTCCCAAGTCTCTCCACCAATCAGAAATCATGTCACCCTCAATTTAAGCAGCATGAAGCATCACATGGTCCTCCTTCAGGGAACCACACAAGCCCATTCATGTGTCTATGTTGTTTCCCCCATTGGAATATAAGTTCCTTCAGGATGAAAGGTGTGATCTTTGCGTCTGAAACACCTAACCAAATGCCTGGCACACAGGTGCTTTGTAAATGTTTATTGATTGACTGATTTTTTTAGGCACCAAGCATAAGATAAATTGAAAAATTCTTTGACCTTCCATAACTTACTTTCTCCATAAGGGAATGAACATAAGATTTAGAGATTTTTAAAAGGCATTTCTTTGATCACAAAGGGATCTCAGAGGCCATCTAGTCAAATACCTTTCTTTTGCAAGAGAAAAAATTGAGACCCAGGGGAGTGAAATGACTTAGAATCATAATCTAGACTCAGAAGGAAACTTAAAGACCATCTATCAAATCCAACCCCTTCCTTTTACATATGAGGAAAATGAAATCCAGCAAAGTTAAGTGAGTTGCCCAAGTTACATAGATAACAAGCATGGATTTTGAATCCAGGTCATCTGATCCCAGACTCAGAATTCTTTCTACCATTCTCCACATCTAAATAGAAAAATAAATTAAAATATAAGGGGAGAGGAGTGATTAAGAAAGGCTTCCTGTAGGAGGTAGTATCTGAGCTGAGATTTGAAGGAAGCTAAGGATTCTGAGAAGCTGAAAAACAAGGACATGCGTTCCAAGTACAGGAGTAAGAGTTGTGAAGGCACAGGGGCCAAAAGGAGGTGGGAGTGAGGGGAGAAGGAAAGTCAAGTTCAGAGAAGAATAAGAAAAGGAAACCGAGGTCCAGAGAGATTCACTGATTTCCTCAATGTCCTTCAATCGACAGAGACCATTGATAATAACTGTGAATTACAAGAATAGGAAAGCACCAATGTTTTTCCATTTGAGAAAGAAATGGAAGATATGATCACTGATGCTTAGAGAGGGCTCCAAATGAAGACAATTCAAAAAGATGCTCTGACAAGTCCTATTAAGTCCACTCTTGAATCAAATTAACATGGAAACATCCATAAATTCTCCAAATTGGGAGGGACTGTTACTTGGAAATTTCTTTTGAAAGGTTGCAATTTTTTAAACAAAATGAACCCGTAGATGATTAGAATTAAGTTCTCATGAAGTCCAAGAATTTTATCTATTTCACATTCCACTGAAGCAATCAATTCCAAGTATTGAAGTACATACTTTATTTGGAAGATTGACAGCAAGCCTAGAAGGACCACTACTGACAAAAAAACATTTGAATAACTCATATCCTTCCCCCTTCTTCACAGAATGATTCATCTAATGTCATATGCATTTCATCTTTGACTCATATAAAGTACATTGTAACAGCCTTTGTAAAACTTGTAATTATTGCATCTATTTTTGGCCTGCTATTCACTGGCTCTTCCTAGGCCTTTGGAATTAACAATCAGGCTTCTTTCCTCTTCATTATTTAGTACCCGACCAAATGGAGATGGTGCCAACCAATCCAAATCCTTGGATCAATGACCTAATTAGAGTCAAAAGTTAGAGATACAAAACTTCTCCCAGGAAAAAACTCTCATGTCTCTTCCCCAAAAAAAGAGTCAAACATGGAAAATGCGGGGGGGAAGAGAAGGGAGAGGGAGGGAGAAGAGGAGAGGGAGGGGGAAAGGGAGGGGGAGAGGAAGGGAGAGAGGGAGGGGGAAGAAGGGAAATTTTAGCCAAAGTGAGAAATCCAATTAGTCTCAATTAAAGAAAGAATATTAAATACCTTAGAAGCAATCATTATATGTTCTGAAGAAACAAAAACAAAACAGCCCCTGCCTTCCTGGGGTGCCTATTCTAGTAAGGGGAATACAACATACAAAAAATAAAATATGAACCAATGAGAAGAAATATGGAGTAGGGCCAGTCATTGAATTCATGAAGTGCTTACCTTGTGACAAGGAGAAGGGGAAAGGAACAAATATTTATTAAGTACCTACTATGTGCTGAGCACTGTACTAAGTGCTGGGGATACAAAAAAAGGCAAAGGATTAGTTCCTACCTTGAAAGAGCTCACAATCTAATTTATATGTGACCTTGGACAAGTCACAATCTCTCTGAACCTGTTTCTTCATCTGTAAAATAATGGGTTTGATTGAGATGGCCTCTGAAATTACTTCAAGCACCATATGATCTCTTAGAATTAAGAGATAAGTCATGGATGGGCCATGATCTCTCATGGTGGATGGAATGCCCTGTGTTGACAAAATTACCTTCTCCATTTCTGTGAATCTCATTAATCACCTAGAATTGTTTACATACTACTTGGGGTCTCAGGCACTGCCCTAAACCCTGTTCTCCTTACTGTTCCTTGGCCATGGTGCTCCATCTTCACATCATTGCATGTCTGGAACACTCTTCACCTTTCCTGGCTTCCTTCAAGGCTCAGCTTCACCAGGAGGCCTTCACTAGTCCCCCACCCTTCCCTCTGAGGTCACCTTCTATAGGCTCTGGACATACCTTGCAGGTACATAATTAACCACATGATTTCTCACCTATTTGAATGTGTTTTTGTTTTCTTTGTAGCTCCAGCCAGCCCTTATACAGTTCCTCATGCATAATAAGACCTTAATAAATCTTTATTGACTGACTCTAATCCTAACTTATTGGAGTTGGGAGGAAAGTGCTTTGCAAATGTTAAAGCATTATAGAAATATGGTGTTATTAGTATTATTATTTCTTGTCATAAATAATAAGAAGTTTCACCTCAGCTTGTGACCCAGGGCAAGACTCATACATCTCAATAATGGCCCAGGAAAATATTAAAGACTCAGTTATGGAAGAGTTGTAGATCTCTATTGGTAGAGAGAGATTCCATACATCCAGGCCAGAAAAACAAACCAAAAAATAATCCCTCCCCCCAAAACAAAAACAAATTATATTTATTTATAATTACATAATATATATTTGTATGTGTGTGTATGTATACATACATAAAATATACACACATATATATACACCACTGATGTAGATTATATATTATATTCATACAAATTATGTAGACATATATGCACTGATAATATAGGCCTATATTAGATGCATATGCATACACACACGTACCAATGATCAAAGCACATAAACATATATAGATAAATGATACACATATATTGTTTATACTGATGGGGTAGACATAGATTATGTATATTACATATTAATAATATAGAGATTATGTGTCTATATTATATACATTGGTGATATAGATGTTTATTTATATGTGTGTGTATATATGCCACAATGACATAGGCATGCAGATTATATACACATATATATCAATGAAAGAGACGTATGTATTTACTGATGACATAGCCAGATGCACATATATAAATATGAATGATATAGACAGACATAGATAATATTACTTGTTCAGACTACCCTGTACTAATTACAGCATGCAAAATCTCGAGCTGAAAGAGACCTCAGAGGTCAATTAGTGTCATCACACCATTTTACAGATCAGAAAAGTGAGGTTCAGAAAAATTAAATGATTTAGCCAAGGACACAAAGTTATCAAATGTCAGAGGTGGGATTTGAACCCAGGTCTTGTCTAGGAGGTACAGTGGATGGAGTACTGGGCATGGAGCCAAGGAAAACTTGTCTTCCTGAGTTCAAGTCCAGCCTCAGAGACTTACTATATGGGCAAGTCACTTAACTCTGTCTGCCTCAGTTTCCTCATCTGTAAAATGAGCTGGAGGAAGAAATGTCAAGCCACTCCCGCATCTCTGCCAAGAAAACCCCAACAAGGTCACAAAGAGTTGGACACAACTGAAATGACTGAACAACAACGTCCAGGCCACAGACTTTGAGATGCTGGGCAATGTGAGCCCACCTTTGCAGATTTCCACGGTGCGAATGCTCACAGTGAAGCTTTAATAACGCTCTTCTGGCCACAGCATGCTCCAGATCATTGAACGGCAGGGCAGTGAAACATTTTCTCCATTTGGGTCTGTGGTTGGGAGGGAGGGCCAGGCAGATGGGAGGCAACACGATGTAGTAGAGTCCACTGGACATGGAGACAAAGGGCCTGGGTTAAACCCTGGCTCTGACATCTACTGACATTGGTTGAGTCACTTCACCTCCCTGGGCCTCAGCTTCCTCCTCCATAAAGTGGAGGAATTGCACTCCACTGGGACAGAGGTAGAGAAGCATTCTGGAGACTCAAAGCCTGAGCCAAGATGGACGTGGGCACAGCACACTCATAGTTACATAGTCCTCTCCTCATCAGAAGCTAATAGGGTGAGCGTGGTTGGCCTCGTTTCCCAGGTGAGAAAACTTCAATTCAGAGAAGTTGAGTCATTTGCCTGTGGTCACACAGCTAATAAATATCAGCAGTGGGATTTGAACCTAGGTTTTCCAGATCAAATGAGATAATATTTTAGAGCACTTAGCACTGGCACCTGGCTCATAGAAGTCACTATATAAATACGTGTTGTTGTCGTTGCTGTTCACAAGTCCAGCACTTGATTCTATACCTTACTGCCTCACTCTTTCTCTGAGATAGTAGCCAGCAAGAATTTGTTTTTCCCAACCTGGTTCCCTTCAGGGTCCTATGCTAGCTTCTAAAATCCATTCCCCCTCCCCAAGCACCCTAACTCTCTGCAATAAAAAGGTCAGAGTGTCAGGAGCAAACCAAAGGGGTAGGGACACCTAGAACTTTGAAGAACTTGTTTCTTCAACTCTCCCTTTGTCCCTTTGACTGTTTGGAGTCAGTTTACCCTCTTTCCACCCATGGCTTTAGATGCCTCAGCCGGGCATGGAACTTGTCAAAAGACAGAGCCTGTGCTGAGAGGATGACGGCTGTGTTTCTGACCCCACTAAGCCTCACCTTCTGCCTGTTCCTGCAGCCAATTACCTCCCCCACCTGAGCAGCTGTTCGTTTTCAGCCCTGATGACATCATGGGCAGCCAGGGGCCATCCATCTCCCAGCTCTGACAATGGGCCCCAGGGAGCCCCTCATCTCCCTTGTCATCCTGGCTCAGGTCTCTCACACAAGCTAGCTCTGAAGCCACTGAGCAGCAGTCCCCAAAAGCCAATGGCTCATTTCCCTACCACCTGCTACCTCCATCGACTTTGTTTGACCTTTGGGATCTTCAAACATACTCCTTTCCCAATCCCCCTACACTTTCCCTCTTGGGGAAGTAGTATCTTAGAACACATTTTACTTTGTTTCCTATATCTTTCCCTTCTGGACCCCCTACTCCTCTCATCAGCCTTCTTTGTCTATTTCCTAAAGAATAATAACTGTGTGCTTCTGACTTTCTGTAGAGATATCCTTTGGGAACTCCACAAACAACTTTAGGCCATTTCCTCTGAGGTCCACAAGGATATGAGAAATAGTTTTGAAGTTCAAGACCATTAATCCTGGCGGCAGAATCCCACAATCTATAATGGCCAGGGTCCTGAAACCTCTAGCCAATGCAAGTGAGGCTAGGAGAGGCTTACATGATGTTGTGAAGGATGACAAGTCTGTGACCTCATAACCCTGCATCATACTGTTCAGTCCCTTGGACTATGCTACGCTTAAAGCCTATGGCATCTTTCAGCACAATCTAATGAGCAAGACTTTCTACAGACACACATACACATATATGGACATAGGAAAAAAAGTCACACAGGTAAACAGACTCTTTAGAACTACCCTGCCCTAGGACAGTCTGTCTTTCTTTCTTTCTCTTTTTGTATAAGGACTATTCTAACATGAGCCCAGAGGATAAGGCTGATTTTACTTTTATTTCCTGCCTACAGGCAACCTGAGAGTGGGAGAGAAAGACTGGTGCCCTCATTAGGGTTATTGGCAACAGCTGCTGCCTTCCTCCTCCTTCTTCCCCCCCCCCCCCCCCACAGATGGACGCCCTTTCTTCCTGATTATGGTAACACCTGGGGGACCTGCCTGATTAAAGACAAGTCTGAAAAGCAGGTATTTCCTGCCCAATCTTGCCTGGAGTTTCCTATGCACACCTCCCTCCACTCATACACTCAAACACACAGGCACATCCCCTTCCAGCCCCATTCTCACTTCTCTGACATATTCCTGACTTGCATTGTAAGTCAACACTCTCCACGAAGTTGTGAAGATGTCAGGGCGGACCTGCTCTGTTCAGTAAAACAAACACGACTGTTCATTTTCCAAAGGAAAGACTTCCAAGCTGTCCGTGTTTTTTTCCCTTCTGTTCCAATCCTCAGTGTTGCTACTTTGGTTGTGACATTTGTTTTGTTTTTGCTACATGCAGCTTTAAAATTTGTGTGTGTGTGTGTGTGTGTGTGTGTGTGTGTGTGTGTGTGTGTGAGAGAGAGAGAGAGAGAGAGAGAGAGAGAGAGAGAGAGAGAGAGAGAGAGAGATTCTAAAACCACGACTGTCAGGGAAGTCCAGAGAGTCGACTTTTTAAATATGTCTCGACAGCTCTCACCCCCCCAAATGGATTGTCACTGCCCCAAATTGTCAACTGTCAACCCCTGTCCATTGCCACTTATGCCAACATGGCTAGCCCCAAGCATAGAGCAGAGCAGAGCACGGCAGCATGACGTGAGAGATAGCCCACCAGCTCTGAGTTAGGAGAGACCTAGCCTCTGACATTGACCAGTTGGGTGGGCATAGGCAAGTCATTTCTTTGAGCTTAAGTCTCCACATCTGCAAAATAGGGATAATTATTCCCACATTCAATAACTCCCAGTTCTTTAGTGAAGGTCAAAACTGACAAGGCATCTATTCAATGTTATGCCGTAGTGGCTTGAATGTTCGAGAGTTGGGAAGACCTGGGTTTGAATCCATCTTCAAACATGGGCAAGGCACTTATTTAACCTCTCTCAGCCTCAGTATTACCTACTCTATAGGGCTGTTGTGAAATTTAAGTGAAATCAACCAGAAAGGACTCCCAAGAAGACCATCTAATGCAGAGATGTCAAACATGGGGGACCCACAACTCTCCTGAGTGCTGCCTGAATCAGATTAAAATGCAATTGGGAAATAGTGAACTAGAAACCAAGAAGGTAGCCATCAATTGCTTACTGACTGAAAAAAAAGTATATTGTACATATGTATACTTTGTACACAAACTGTATCTGTGTATACTTTGCCTGTATTAGTATTCCCTACACTTAGCACAATATCTGGCATATAGTAAGCTTTTAATGAATGCTTTTTCTAATTTGGTCAAATAGAATATTATTACAAAATAAAAAATGATGAAAGAGAAGGTTTGAGAGAAATATATGAATTGTATTTGAGAGAAATGTATGAACTGATGGGGAGTAAAGTGAGCAGAACTAGGAGAAGAATTTTCACAATAATAGCAACACTGTAAAGATAATTAGACTTAGAAAGTCTGATCAACAGAATGATCAGCCAGGATTCCAATAGACCATTCATTCCAACAGGGTGAAGCCTACTACCTTCCTCCTGCAAGAGTAGTGATGGGCACAGGAAACAGAATGAGACACACATGTGTTCAATGTAAGAACTGGTTTTATATAAGTGTTAACAATGGTTTTGTTTTTTATTTTTTCAATATGGCTAGAGGAGGGAGGAGTGGAAGAGAGATGGAAAGGAAAGTCAATGTTTGTTCATTGAAAATAAAATAAAAGTTAAAAACAGAGGCAAAGACAAAGACAGCCCTGGCCCTCAAGGAGCTTACTTTCCAATAGGAAGAAACAACGAATATTTAGGGGAATGAGAGCCAGGGTGTTGTACTGTGGTATCTGAAAGATTGTCATAAGGAAAAAGGATTAGACTCATTCTCTTGGGTCCCAGAATCAGGACAGAACCAAGAGTAATCAGTGGAAACTGTAGAGAAGAGGAAATTCGCTGAATAGAAGGGAAAATTTCTAAACTCCTAGATTCTAGCTGTTACCAAATGCACATAGCAGGTCCTTAAGGAATGTTCATTAAAATGAATTGAATTGAATTCAGCATCAAAGGATATCACAGATGCCTGACTATATGTGAATGTGGACAACTCACCCCATTTTCTAGTCCTAAGTTTTCTCTGTAAAATGCAAGATCAGATTGATTGGTCTCCAAGGTCCCCTCCCAGTTCTATTCTCTGTGAATGATCCTATAAATGTTTCAATTCCAGAAAATAGACACCTGGCTTATTCTCTTGGGCCTGACTCCCTGCCTCCAATCCCTGCCTGGTACCTCAGGTCATTCAGAGATTATGCCTTTCCCCCTTTAGTCCTCCTGAGGACCAGAGTTCTACTCCCAAATCTAGTCGCCATAGCTAGGTTCCCTTTATCTGCTGCCAGACCTCTCCTGAAACCAGTTACCTGCTTAGCTCGTTCACAGGATAAAATGTAAGCTCTTTTTGTGGGGGAGGGGGTGGGCGAATGCCCCTGCTCAATGCCTACCTGAGTGTCTGGCACATAGTCTGCAGTTAATAAATGTTTGTTGACTGATCAATAGAATTGAAATTTCAAAGGGATCACGGGGTCATTGAATCCAATGCCTCCATTTTTTTAGATGAAGAGTAGGATAATGACTTTATTCAAGGTCACATAGCTCTTACTACTACTATCATTTTGCCTGCTACGGGGGCCACTAGATGCCTGTTATCTCTGAATAGGTTCACATGATACCTGCGTGTCTGATTTTTTTTTTCATCATACCTACCACTCAGATGCTACATGAGACCATCTCTAGCTTGAACAGTTGCTCTAGTCTTTGCAATCCAGACATACCTATTCTGGTCCATTCCAATGCATAACGGTAAGCATAGGATTTTGGGTTCACAGATGTAGAGCTGAAAAGGACTTCAGTGGTCTTGTGGTCTAACCCTCCTCTTCTCTCTTTTGCAGATGAAGAAACTGAGACCCAAAAAGTAA
Organism: Pseudochirops corinnae; assembly: GCA_028646515.1. Classification (NCBI taxonomy): domain Eukaryota; kingdom Metazoa; phylum Chordata; class Mammalia; order Diprotodontia; family Pseudocheiridae; genus Pseudochirops; species Pseudochirops corinnae. The sequence goes on from CM053585.1 coordinate 391,035,434, forward strand.
AACAGGCTTGCCTAAAGTCATCAAAGTAGGAGCCTAGAATCATAGATGTAAAGCGAGAAGGGGCCTCAAAGGCCACCTGGTCCAATTGCCCCATTTTACAGATGAGCAAATTGTGGCCCAGAAGGAAATAGATTGCTGAAGGTAACCAGGGTATGGAAGCTGAGATGTAAGCCAGGTTCTCTGACTCCAGACCTACCCCACTTTACAATGGACCTTGTTCTGCTGAATTGCTATAGGGTTTTTGTCGTTAAGTTGTTTCAGTCATATCTGATTCTTCTTGGCAAAGATACTGGAGTAGTTTGCCATTTCCTTCTCCAGCTCATTTTACAGATGAGGAAACTGAGGCAAATAGGGGTAAGTGACTTGCCCAGGAAGTGACTGAGGCTGGATTTGAACTTGGGTCTTCCTGACTCCAGGCTCAGTGCTCTATTCACTGTGCTACCTAGCTGTAGGATTTAATCTTCCTCTATCTACTTCTAGCCTCTTCCTCTCTCTAATCCATCCTTCTTACCACCGACAAAGTAAATTCCCTTTGTAAACTTTGAGTAAGTGATTAAATAGTTCTCCTATTCAATAGTTCCACTATGAAGTCCTGTTCCATTAACACCAGGATAGGAGGTGAAACATAGAGTTAAATACCAACCAGCTCCTATTGGAGACTGAAACCAGCTTCTTCTCATTCCTTAGTACATTCAAAGGCGCATATCTTTTCTTGTCAATTTCATTAAAGGCTCCAGCTTCAAAATAACATTTGTGGCCAAGGGGATTTCATTTTCCTCTTTGATAAACAGGCCTAATTCACTTTTCTTTAATGTGACTCCAAAGTGCCTTAGGTTACAATGGGGGTTTTGTGATGCCCCAAAACATCTTTGAATCTATTCTTATCTTTCTAGCCTCTCCCTTGCTACCCAGGCCCAAATGGCCCTGCTCTGATCTCCCATGGGAGAGCAAACTGTGCCAGCCTCAGGTAGGATGCTCCCAAGGGTGGAAAGAGGAGAAAGCAGCAGGTGGATCCTTTTTCCATGCAAGTGAGCAAAGCAGGAGGCTGGAACACAGAACTATATGGAACAATGCCTGGCTTTGACAAGTCCCCTGAGAGCAAATGCTGTGGGATCATGTTCTGGGTGAGGCCACCTCCTGCTGAGGTCCTGCTAGTTCTTTTATGGAGCCCCTGGGGCCTGTCCCATGGACAACAGAGGGTAATGTTCAAGTGGGGCCTGTGCTTTCTCTGACCTATTGAGACCTCTGAGAAATATCCCTAAAGTTGCCCAGAGATCTCCGGAAAGCAAAACACCATTTGCAGGGTCAGGATTTGAGTCCTGGAACTGTTTACAACTTTCGGCAAGGTGCTATCTCTCCAAAAAGCTCTAGATTTGTAGTCAAAAGACTGAGGTTCAATCCTAGCTCTTCCATTTGATCCCTGGGTAAGCCTAGGCAACTCTCTTCTCTAGAAGTCAGTTTCCTTATCTGTAAAATGAGAGAACTGAATTAGATGACCTCTGAGGTTCCTTCTAGCTCTTAATCTATGACCTTATGCCTGGAAGCTTAGACTCTACCCCTGGGACACAGGCTCTGACAGGTTATTATTATTCCTAGAACTAAGCTTCCTAACTATTTCCTGGACATCTCCACATACCACTGCCTTCCCAGTTCTTTTTGGGTAGTCTTTCCCTGTTAGAATGTAAACTCCTTGAGGGCAAGACTATCTTTTACAGAGGTATTTTGTATTCTCAGTGCTTCCTACAGTGCCTGGCATACAGTAGGCACTTAATAAATGCTTATTGCATTGACTTGAACTGTATCCTCAGCCCTTAGCCCAGATCTTGGTACATAGTAAGTGCTTAATAAATATTTATCCATATCTATTTATCCATCTGTCTATCAAATGAGATATGTATAAAACACTTAGCATAGTTCTGAGCACACAGTGGGCACTAAAACCTTATTCACTTATATATGCAAAACTACCCTAATTTTAACTAATAGGGAAGTTATGTAGGGTGCTGGGGACTATTCAATCACTCACTCAAAGTTTACGAAGTGCCTTAAGAAGTCTACTTTGGCAGTGGTGAGAAGGATGGAGAAAAAAGGATAGAAGTGGGGAGATTAGTTAGGAGGCTAGTGCAATAATCTATGTGAGAAGTAATGACCTAGGATGATAGCAATGGGACCGGGAAGGAGGGAATGGTCACAAGGGCTATTTCTGAGATAGAATCAATAGAACTTGGAAATTGATCCAATGTGGCAAGTGATGAAGAAGGATGATGTCAAGGCTGAAAACCTGGGAAGATGGTGGTCAATGGGGATAGAACAGGTAGAAGGAAAAGGAGGGAAAGGTTTTAGAGGGAAGATAGCCAGATAAGCTTGAGGTAGATTGAGTTCCAGATATTGACAAAAAATCCATAGGGAGATATCCTAAAGGCATTTGGAAATATGGGACTCAGAGCTTTGGAGTTATGTTTGACTTAGCATGAGGTAACAGAAAGAACACTTGCTCTAGAACAGAGATTCTTAACCTGGATCTAGGTTAAGAAAACCAGGGTCAAAGTTAAACAAAAAAAAAAGTTTTGAACCTTTTAAAAAAATTTTAGTAACTGAATTTCAGTATTATTAATTTCCTTTATAATCTTGTGTGCTTTATTTTATGCAATAAAAGTATTATCCTAAGAAGGGGCCTACAGGCATCACTGGACTGCTAAACAGATCTGAAATTTGAAAAAGATAAAGAACCTTTGGGCTAGAATAAGAGAACTTGGATTCAAATTCCCCTTCTAGACACTGCATGTTTGAACGGATCACTCAACTTCCCTGGGCCTCACTTTCTCATCAAAATGAAGGGATTGATCTAGATGGTGTTCCATCCCTAGATCTAGTATTTTATGAGTGACCTTGGCCAAGTCATTTCACTTTCACAGGGCTCAGTTTCACTATCTGTAAAGTGACGGTCTCTGAGGTTCCTTTCCAGTCTATCTATATAATACTGTGACTTGTCCCATTCTCTCCACCAACCATACTAACAGTAGCCAAGTCCTATCAACTTCATCTGTGTAATAAATTTCAGGTCCTCTCTCTCCCTTCCTATCCAAAGTTGCAAAGGTGTGGTCAGTGACTTGGGCAAAATGCAAACCCAGACTTCTGATACCAAATCCAGGGCTTTTCCCAATCTATCAATCTGATAAGGACAACCGAGAGGGAGAGAAGGATCACTATTAGCAACCAGTCAACCAATCAAGCATTAATAAACCTTAATGAACAACCTACTAGATGCTGGAAATATGTGTGCTGAATTTATTCATAGAGTTTGAGGAACCGGAAATGTTTAGCCTGGATAAGATTTAGGGGAAACATGATAGCTGTTTTCAAGTAGTTTGTTAGTCTCACAGACATTTACTCTACATTACATTTTTACAGAAGAAGAAACTGAGGGACAGAGAGATCATAGGGTTATTGAGGTCTAGCTGGATGGGACCTCAAAGACCATCTAGGAGCAGCTAGGTGGATGCAGTGGATAAAATGCCAAGTCTAAAGTCAGGAAGACCTAAAATCAAATCCAACCTCAGAAACTTACTAGCTGTATGACTTCCAGCAAGTCATTTTAACCCTGTTTGCCTCGGTTCCGCATCATTAAAATGAGCCAGAGAAGAAAATGGTAAACTACTCCGATATCTTTGCCAAGAAAACCCCAAATAGGGCCATGAAGAGTCAGACACAATTGAAATGATTGAACAACAAAAAGTTCAACCCACTCATTTTACAGAAGAATAAACTGAGACCCAATGAGCCTACATCACCTGCTCAAGATCACATGGTTGGTAAGAGGAAGGACTGGGATTTGAACTCGGCTCCTCTGACTCTCAAGCTAGTATCCTCTGTATACCATAGGCCATCTGCTTGAAGAGGGATAAGACTGCGTTTGTTTGTCTCCAGAGATCAGAACCAGGACCATTGAGGCAATTTTGGTTTTGAGGTCATGAAAATAATCTTATGATGAAGAATTTCATTTTCCCAAAGAAGAAGGGGCTTCCTGGGGAGGTGGTAGATTCCTTTTCATTGGAGGTCTTTGATTAAAGACCTTGGTAGCTACATTGTAGAGATATTGTTCATATGGTGGGCACTGGACTAAATGGCCTGCAAGGTCCCTTCCAATCATCTAAGACTCCATGACTCCTCCTGTCTTAATTAAATTGCTATATTAGTGAGCTTCTCCCCTAATCTTCTCCAATTCAGTCTGATTCAGCCAGCCCAGAAGCCTGAAATATCAGACTTAGGATGATAGGACTCAGTGGTCACATAGGTCTCTTGTGCTTTAAAAGAGTGAAGTCTAGGCAGTTGATGTGACATCTAAGGACACAGATAAAGTATCAGATGCAGAGCATAGATTTAGAGATAAAAGGGCCCTGAGAGGTCATCTAGTCCTCTCATTTTAGAGATGAGGAAACTGAGTCACAAGACAGTTAAACAGCTTATCTAAGATCACAAAGGTATAAAGAGTCTGGAGTAGGATTTAGTTCAGGGTATTCTGATTCCATAGCTTTCTGCCTCTCCATTCACACACCTTTAGACCAGCTAGTTCAGGGGTGGAGGACCTGCAGCTTCAAGGCCACATGTGGCCCTCTAGGTCCTCCGTGTGGCCTTTTGACTGAATTCAAACTTCACAGGACAAATCCCCTTAATAAAAAGATTTGTTCTGTAAAACTTGGGCTCAGACAAAAGGCTGCACCTGAGGACCTAGAAGGCCACATGTGGCCTCAAGGTCACAGGTCCCACACCCCTGAGTTGCTAGTTCATGCCAGGTGGACTGTGTCTAATTCAGTCCATATAGCCAGATCATCTGAGTAGATTGGGGGAGGTAGAGTCTTCCTACTTTCCCATCACCACCCCCACTTCAGAACCAAACTAGTTAACGCAGCATCCCCCAGGTCCAACCATGTCCCAACAGGGATCAGTCTGGGCTGTTACAGTCTTCATGCCTCTTCCAGCTGGTGTAGCACCAAGGAAGCCTGGAAAACCAACAGAAGCAGCAGCAACAGCAGGAGCTAGGGCTTAGCAGCTGTGACTCACCACTTCCACTGCTGGGGGGGGGGGGGGGAAGGGGAGAAATGTTCCCTCTCCCCAGGGGAAAAAAAGTCCTCAAACTGAAAATCTGTGTTGATTAGCCTTTTCTGTAACACACTTCTTCTGTGCCAAGTATGGAAAGATGAAGGGCCCCTGTGGCCTCTCCCAAGGAGTAGCCTCTGTGCCTGAGAGTGTCATGACCACTTGACAAACTCTCTTTTTGGATGAGAACATGCCTTCTGGCAGCCCCTTATCAAGGACATCGCGTCCAGCCCTACAGAGCACTTCAGTTGTTGTTTGTTTCTCCCTCCTAAAAACATCCAGACACCACAACTCTGATTTTTAGGGATAAGCAAGACTTCTAACAAATTCAACTGGAGAGACAGTGGGGAGGGTACACGTCCATGAATGGCCTTGAATTGGATCATGAAAATATGAGGAAATTTTAAGACCCCAACCAGATGCTGTTGAACTTGAGGACCTAATCCTGATGTCTGGGAGATAGTGTGGCATAATGGAAAATTCACTGGCATTCATGTCAGAGAGAGGACCTAGGTTCAAATTCCACTTCTGGTGATAATGCGATAAATTATTTAACCTCCTGGGCCTTGGTTTCCAAGGTTACATTAGATGACCTCTGAAAAACCCTTCCAGGTCATTTAATCTTATGACCAATGAAGTGGAATCTCAAATCATGGGAATCACAAATCATGAGACATTGGTGTTTCTGAGGATTTGTCCATCTCTTTACTGACCATAATTTCTGGTTGAAAACTTCAGATACCTCAATGAACCTATCTAATGTCTCTTTCCCTTTATTGCCAGTATAGGATTGGAATACACAAGCAGCAGTGTGTAATGTAGAAATATTGAACACATGGCAAGCAGCATCCAAACTGTTGTCCCCAAATGCTTAGAACCAGACAGAAATGGAATTGAGAAATGTTTAACAAAAATAAAACAGAATGCAAATGTTAATATGTGGTTTTCTAAATCATTATGCCCCACCAAAGATCCTTATACAAAGTTTAGTGGTCATCCTTTGTATTTGAGTTTGACACCAGTGGAGCAGGGAGTAAGTAGGAGGAGGACTTCAAAGTCAGGGAGTCCTGGGTTCAAATCCTACTTTTGACACCTACTGACTGAGAGACCTTGGGCAAGTCCCTTAACCTCACAGTACTCACAGGCGGCTCTCTAATACTATAAAGTGTATATAGGTATATACTTTTGGAATTCTCCCATTTAAATATGTGTTCCATGAGGGCATGGACCATTTAATTCTTTGTATTCCTAACATTTAGCCTAGTGCCTTAGCACATAGTAGGCAACACTTAACAAATGTCTGTTGATTCTCAGGTATTGACTGAAAGGCATTGGTAAAGAGAGTTGCATTAGTAGAAGCTCCCTGTGTCAATTAAATCACAAGTCCAGTCCATGTAGTAGTAGTAGTAATAGCAGTAGTTGTAGCAGTAGTAGTAGCAGTAGCAGTAGCAGTAGTAGTAGCAGTAGTAGCAGTAGTAGTAGTAGTAATAGCAGTAGTAGTAGTAGCAGTAGTAGTAGTAGTAGCAGTAGTAGTAGTAGTAGTAATAGCAGTAGTAGTAGTAGTAGCAGTAGTAGTAGCAATAGTAGTAGCAGTAGTAGTAGTATTAGTAGTAATAGCAGTAGTAGTAGTAGCAGTAGTAGTAGTAGTAGTAGCAGTAGTAGTAGTAGTAGCAGTAGTAGTAGTAGTAGTAGTAGTAGTAATAGCAGTAGTAGTAGCAGTAGTAGTAGTAGCAGCAGCAGTAGTAGTAGTAGTAGTAGTAATAGCAGTAGTAGTAGTAGTAGTAATAGCAGTAGTAGTAGCAGTAGTAGTTGTAGTAGTAGTAGTTGTTGTTATTGTTGTTGTTGTAGCAGCAGCAGCAGCAATAATAATAATCGCACTAGTGACCCCATAGAGTTGGTCATGAATCTTATATGGACATCAAGTTGGAGCCCAGCATTAGAACAAGAAGGAGAGAGGAGGCTAGATTACCTTTGGGTAATTGCTGAATGCTTTGGGGGGACCCCAAAATTTCCCCAAAATAAAATCTCACTGAGGTAAGCACTGGGAATACAGATAAGAAAAAGAAAGACTATCTCTGCCCTCCAGAAATTTGCAATCTAACAAGGGAAGACAACACACAAGGAAGTTGAAACCCAATGTGAGAGCATGATGTTCAGTGAAGTTGAAACCAAGGATTGCTGTAGTCTGAAAATGGAGAGTTCCTTGGAAAGTTCAGATGCCAGCTCTCTATAAAGAAAGATTTTGAGAGTGTTCTACCCTCCAGCCCTCCAATAAGAGGGGAGAGGTGACAGGGAATTGAGAAGGTGTTGAGTATGGGACAGTCAAGTAGCGCAGTCACTAGAGCCCAGGCTTAGAATCAGGAAGACTCATCTTCCTGAGTTCAAATCTGACCTCAGACACTTACTAGCTGTGTGACCCTGGGCAATCCATTTAACCCTGTTTGCCTCAGTTTTCTCAACTGTAAAATGAGCTTAAGAAGGAAATAGCAAAGCACTCCAGTATCTTTGCCAAGGAAGCACCAAAATGAGCTCATGAAAAGCTGGACTGAAAGGATTGAAACAATTGAACAACAACATGTGTATCAAAAACTGAGTCAACCAGCATGATGAGGAGATTTCAGGTGATCAGATAATCCTGGGTGGAGCATAATGTTTTAGAAAGAAATACCTTCTTAATGCATTCTTCTAGTGATATTAGATAGCTATGAATGATCGGACACAGCAGTTCATACAATACCAAGGATTCATAGAATACCAAGAAGAGAATACTATGGATTTATAAAATACCATGGATTCATAGAACACTCATCATGGACTAATCCAAAACAACTTTAACTCTCCTAGGAGTTAAAATCATGGGTCACCCAAAGGTGGATGAGCTGTAATATATCATCAGTGAAGAAATGTGCAAGGAAGTGATAAAAGAAGAAATGGAGGACCAGGGTAAAAAGCTGGGCTGACCCTGGGCAAATGTGAAAGATTACTGTTGCACAAACCATATGCTCCCCTGATTTCTTCAAAATGTCAAGAGATCTAGAGGAAGGTCCCCAGTATGTTGGGTAGGGGTGGTTGGTCCACCTAGCACTTTCCTCAACCCATTGAAAATTTGTAAGAGGGCATCAAAAACTGTACGCAGTTGTTTGCTATTGTCTCCCCAATTAGATTATAAGCTCCTTCAAAGCAAGGACTGTCTTTTTTTTTTTTTTTTTTTACCTTTCTTTGTATCCTCAGGACTTAGCATGGCATGTTGTTATTGTCATTTTCAGTTGTGTGTGACTCTTCATGACCCTGTTTGGGGTTTTCTTGGCAAAGATACTAGAATTTCTTTCTCCAGCTCATTTTACAGATGAGAAAATGAAGGCAAACAGGGTGAAGTGACTTGCCCAGGAACACACAGTGTTCCTCAGTGTCTGAGGCCAGATATAAACTGAAGATGAGTCTTCCTAACTCTAGGACCTACACTCTATCTACTATGTCAGCCATCTAGCTGCCCAGCACTTATTAGGTGCTTAATAAATGTTTATTGACTGCCCATTGATTTGATTACTGAATCAAAGATAAAACTTCGAGTGGGGATGGGTGGAGAGGGAGGGTATATTCCCTGGGCTGCAGGGCATATGGCAAAATGAACAAGGTGGATGGATGAGTGAGCAGCCAAATGGGACATAGAGTGAAGTGGGGTCTGGATGCCAACTAGATGTGAAAGGCTAAGTGAGTTTGTATTCACCAGAACATCCTGATCTTTACAACATATAACCTGAGGAGTCCAAGATCCTGGTACGCAGCATTTTCTCTTGATTAACAGTAAGGGAATGAGTTGCTTGGAAAATCTTTACTTTATAAAGTTGATGGAGTACAGGCAAATGACTGGACTCGCCTTTGGCCATAAAGAAACTTCTACAAAGTGAAGACTGTTTTTGCGTAGACCAGCATAAATTCAGAACTAGCTTGTGTTTACTAAGAACCTTTCTGTATCATGGACCCCTTTGGCTATCTGGTGAAACTTATGGACCCCTCCTCAGAACATTTTTAATTACATAATATAAAATGGGGGCTGCTAAGTGGCATAGTGGATAGAGCACTGGCTCTGAAATCAAGAAGGCTCATCTTCCTGAATTCAAATATGGCCTCAGATACTTACTAACTGTGTGACCCTGGGTAAGTCACTTAACCCTGTTTGTCTCAGTTTCCTCATCTGTCCAATGAACTTGAGAAGGAAATGACAAACCACTCCAATATATTTGCCAGGCAGTTCAAAATGGGTTCATTAAGTAGTGAAAACAACTGAAATGACCAGACGACAAGACAAAATACGCAAGACTAACAAGGAAACAATCTATTCAACTATAGCTATCAAATATATCTTTTTTTTTTTTTTAATTTCACAGATTCCAACTTAAGAGTCCTTGCCCTAAAAGATCTCAGTCAAGGGGCAGTATGATTTATAGGAAATAATTCTGTATTTGGAATCAGAGGACCTGAGTTCAAATCTGCACATTATTTTCAATTGAATTCAACAACTATGAGAAAATGAAGTAAATGAGAATGAGATAAGAAGAGGAGGTTGGGTCCGAAGAATGAAAAGCTTTGAGTGCCAACCTAAGGCTACTACAGCCTGAGACAGGACCTACATTTTCCTCATTTTTTAGATCAGTTTGTCAAATGTTTCTACTTGTCTAAAAGATACATTCCTGCCTTACTGTTCATCTTTAGGGAATCTTATTCCTTAAAATTAGGATTCCTATAAATCAACAGGCATTTATCAAGTACCTACTATATTCCAGACACTGTGTTGGGTGCTAAAGATACAAGGACAAAGAATAAAAGAATCCCCACTCTCAGGGAGTTTCCAGTCTAATGAGGGAGATGAAAAGTATGTTCCTAAGTAGACTGAGCAGGAATTCATAGATAGTTCAGGTTCTTTTAAAAGAATTATTTAAAGTAATATAATAAATAAGAGATTGATTTCTCTTAAAATTTGTAAACTACACAGGTAGATTAGTTTTAACTAAATTTCAATAATGGTGCAAATGAACTTATGTGTTATTTACCTTTCCAATTCAGTGGAATAGGAATATTATATTGCTTTGTCTTGCTTAGACCATGCTGACTAACCGAAGGGAGCAAGAGTCCAAATAATACAGCCCCAGTTTTATGAGAGAGGGAGGGAGGAAGTGAAGGAGGAAAAGAGAGAGAGAGAGGAGACTAATAGTCTTACCAAATTATTAGAAATTAATCTGTCTCTAAGAAAGAGGGTGGTATAGGCAAGAGGGACTGGGAATCAGTAGGCCTCAGTTTAAGTTCCTGCTTTGCTACTTAGGACCTATATGACCTCGTATAAGTCACTTCTTTGGGTCTCAGTTTCCACATCTACAGAATGAAATAGCTTGTACTAGATGCCTAATAAGATTCCTTCCAGATCAAGGAGGCTATAATCCTATCTTTGTGTGAGGAGTGTAGATTCCCAGACTGACAGGAAGGGATTCTTGCCTTCATGTTCTTTATTTTTCTCTTTTGTCTCCCTCCCCCCTTCCCTTCCCTCCTTTCCTCCTTCCTGCCTTACTTCTTTCCTTCCTTCCTTCCCTCCTTCTTTTCTTCCCTCCATCCTTCCTTCTTTCCTTCCTTCCTTCCCTCCTTCTTTCCTTCTTTCCTGCCTTCCTTCCTCCCTTCTGAAAAAGGAACTGATTAAGGAAGCCCCAGTCTTTATAAATAGTCATAGAGGACTCTGCCTAATGCCATGCTACACATGAACTTTGGAACTTTGAGCAATATTCACTGATAACTTTTCCCCATTCCCTTTACTTCAAGGTAAAGAAAAAGCCTTTTGGCTGGCTTCTGAGCCAGACCTGAGCGTGTATTCAAAGAGACACTAACACACCAAAGTGTTTTCTTTTCTTTCTTTTTCCAGTGATGAATAAAGAGAAGGAGCTGCTTTTGGGACCTTTGGGGTATGAAAGATGCCTTAAGGCCTCTTTCACTCAATGGTGGCATGAAACCATGACAGTATGGCCCTGTTCTTGCTCCTATCTCTTATGTTTACTTTGAATTCTTAGGTGGAGTATTAAAGATCACTTTGGTCTGAGCTTCAAAAGTCAGAAGAGAGATCTGCCAGTGGTACAGGAACTGAGGCCATGCCAGAGATTGTTGGCAGCCAAGCTTAGGGAGATGTGAGATCCCAAACAACCTCCATGACCCAATGTTACAGATTACAGACATCCACAATATGGGGTCTTACAGCAAGGATGTGACTGGTCCAGTAACTAAGCTACATTTGGAAGTGAACTTAATGTATCAAATGCTTTGAAGCAAACTTTTAAGCTTGAACTTGTTCTTCCCCTATACTGATGTGGTACAAAGTAGAGGGTGTGCCTCGTTTAAGGGAGATGCATTTGCTATGTCTCCTCAGTTAACATACCTTTGTAAAAGCTAATTGATATTAATTGGTTAAATGACATTGAGGCACCAATCACTGGGTTAATCAGTGATATAAGGGAGGTATTAACTAGAACTGGTGTTATTGGGAAGAACACACCAGAATGGGGACTCAAGCCAGTGGCATTAGAAAGACAGCCTAACCCCTCAGAGACACTCCTAGAACTCTGAAGGGGGAATATACCTAACCAGATTTCTGGGAACCTGATTGAACAGTGAGAGTGGGAGTTAATACAAGGACCTCCAGAGACTATGTAGCTGCCCTCTGGGGAACCAGCCAGGGAGCATGGAGTTTGGGTTAAGGATGTCCGGAGCTTATGCTGGCTACATTCTTCCTTTCTTGTGTCCTTCCTCTTCTACTTCCTTGTTTTCCTTTCCTTTCCCTCTTTCTATACATGTAGTTTTCTTGTTTGTTGAATCTTTACATCCAGATTCCCAGCTGGAAATGTGTGAGTTATATTCACAATTCCAAAGGTATCTGGTTTCAGGTGTAGCCATGTCCCAATTCCTGAAATCAGACTTGGGCCCAGAGAGACCTCACGACTCTGCTCCTAGTGAATGATTGCTAAGGGGTGAACATCTGGAATTTATAGGAATGAAGAAGTCTTCTTTAAATGAGTCCTGCTAGATCAAGGCTCTGTTGCATTCTTCCAGGACCATAAAATATGTGAACATAGTTATATCACATCTTTCAGCTGGTTTGCATAATGGGTGATTTTTGTCTCAGGGGATTTCTTTAGGTAATAAAGTAGGTAATTGCCCTTTTTTGAGGAGTGTTCTTGAACACAATACACCTGGGGCAGACCACCCTTGGCTTTTGCTGCCCTTTTACTAGAACTGTTTTTCTGCTGAGCTATGTAAATCCTTCCATCGCACAACAGTTTTACACTTTGAGGAAGAATAAAATACTCTACATGTTTCTGAATGCCTCAGGTCTCTGTGTGGCTCCCAGAGGCCAACCTGAATGGACAAGTCAATATAAATACCTCCCACTTCCATAATGATCTTCATGTGGAAGGAAATTATAGTGCGGGACTTTCAGAGTGGGGAGACTCCAGACCTGGTTTTGGCACATTGGAGCACAGAGCCCCACCCCCAGCTAGCTTTGAAATTTGTCAGAGTGTAGAAACAAAGGGTTTTGTCACATATACACACATACACATAAACACACATATATGTGTATACACACACGTGTGTGTGTGTGTGTGTGTGTGTAAAACATAAATTCTACCAAAGTCATCAGTACCAGATTTAAAACTGTGGAGGGCAGCCACTGAAAATATACCACCAGATATTCTATCAGTTACACATACCTTTTGATAATCCACTCCCCTATCCCCTGAGAATAGTCCCTGGATTTAGGGTAAGAGACCTGGATTCAAATCCAGGGTATGTTATTTGTTGCCTATGTGACCTTGGACAAGCCACTTAACTTTTTTGCATCTCAGTTTCCTAATTTGAAAAAAGAAAGCGTGGTGAAGGAAGAAAAGGATTCGGCCAGCTGATCCCAACTCTGATGGTGATTATTTTAGGACCTTTGGCAAATAAATCACTTCAGTTGTTTTTCCCTTTAGAAGAGAAACAGTTTTTGCCTTCCTTTATATCCCTAGTACTTAGCGCAGTGCCTGGCACATCAACGCTTGTTGACTGACTGATTTAACCTCCTTGAGCCTCAGTTTCTCCATCTGTAAAAATTAAAGAGTTAAATGCTTGAGCTACAATTAAAAAAAAATTTTAAGGTATTATATGTAAAATAAATTACCTCCCCCCACCAAATGAGAAGACAGAAGGCACATTAAGTTAAAACTTTACAGGTAATGGGGCAGGAAAATTAAGTAATTGATTGTATTTTCTGGGGAAGGAGGTGATTCCAGCTTCTTCTTCCAGCTCTAGATGTATTACCCCATGATTTTCTCTGAGCCTCAGTTTCCCCTTAGGAAGTCTTTTCTAGCTCCTAATCCTGTGATTCTGAGCCCTCATTCCCTGTGAACATTGGAAGTTGATTTGTTAGAATCTAGTAATGAGTTTAAGCTTCCTTTGCCTGATTTGATTCTCCCTTTTGGAACAGCACCTGGCCTAGAGTCTGTATTTTGTAAACATTTTATCAAGTCAAATTCCAAGGAGTGCATAGCTTAGAAAAATCCCAGTGTTAGATGAGCTGACCCAGATAGCCTCTCAGGAGAAAACCATCTCCCCCAGCTTCTAGCCCCTAAGTTGTTTCAAAGTTTCCTATAGGACAATATAACTGCCTCTAAGGACTCTTCCCCCTTGAGAGCCATGGAATATGTTTAACAAGCCTGGTGCCTTGTTGCAGAGGTTGCCAATCCAGGATGTGGTCTTTCTACCTAGATGAGAACCCAAGATGGGGAGAAGTATGCCAGGGGGCTTGGCAGCTATCTACTTCGAATAGGGTCCAAATCTGAAGTCACCACTTTCCTTGCAAAGAATACAGGGAGGAGAAGCCAGGGAACAATTGATGAAAGGACCTAGGAAGCCAGTTCAGCTAGTCATCACTAGCCAAGAAAAAGAAAAGAGAAGAAAAAAAACCAAGGAGCAGCCAACAGAAAGAGGCCAAAGAAATAACCAGCAAGGAGAGAACTTGATCACACTGCCTCAAAACTAATACATCAAGTATCTATTAATCACCAACTGTGTACAATGCACCATGCTAGGGGTTGGAAATATAAAGACAAGAGTGAAACAGCCCCTGTTGTCCAGAAAAAGCTTAGGTACCTTGAACTCATGGGAAGGTCAATGAAAACCAATGTGTATGTCAGAAGCTCTCCATCCTGGTCCACAGAACTAAAAGGTACTATAAGTGATTACTGAAGTACCCAAAGCAATAATATCCCAGAAGTCTGAGGTTACAGAGCTTTTGTTAGAAGGGGCCAGATTGGAGGGTGAGGAGAAGTTGAAGAGCTATAACAGCCCAAGGACCAGGCTCTGGACAGGCTACTCTGCCTACAAAGCCAGCCATTGGTTCTTGCTGAAATGAGATGACTAGGTTACCTGTGTGAGGTCATTTTACCTTAATTTCCAGCCCCTATGGAAGGTTGGTTGGTTGTTTTTTGTCTTTTTTTTTTTTTCAGTTTGGGTTATTTGATTTTTTCTTTTCTTTAGTTTTTTTTTTCTTTTATTTTCTGACAGGAAGCACAATATAGTAGCTAAAAGACTAGTTTTGAAGTCATGTAACTCTGGAAAAGTTATCTAGGCAGAAAGCCACAATATTCGCAACAGAACTAGAAATGAAGCAGATGCCCAACAAACTGAGAAGAGCTAAACATATCATTGCATATTGATGGATATTATTTTACTATATGAAATGATAAATATGAGGAATTTCAAGAAACCTGAAAATTGCTTAAACTGATGCACAATGAAGTGAAACGTGAAACGATATGCACAATGACTTTAATAATGTAAATGAAAAAAACAGCAAAAATATAATAATCAACCTTGACCCTATAGAAGAAATGATAAAAGGTATCCTCTGATCTTTAGAGAAGTAGAAAACCATGGGTTTGGAATGTTGCAGAGGCCCTCAGATTTGGTCAGAGTTCATTTGTAGTGCTTAATTGATTTTTTTTTTTTAAAGGAGTGGGGGGAGTCGGCTTGTTTGTTTCTTATGAAGACTCATTGAGTGGTAGGCAACAAATTACATAAAATTTAAATGTGTGACTTTTTGTGATAGAACTTGAAATATTGACGAAATGGAGAATGGCTAAATATATTGGAGTAGCGAAAGGTAATAGAATAATATTATCGTACTGTAGGAAATGCCAAATGTGAGAAAACATGAAGAAGATGGAAAAATGATATGACCTAATGCAAAGTGAGGTCGAGACAGGAAAATGATCTATCCAGTGAGTGCAATAATGGAAATGGGAAGACCAATGACCACAAAACAATCTAAAAAGGAATGTTATGAAATTATAAAGATTTGGGGCCATTCTTGGCCCCAAAGATGAAATATAAGAAGATATTTCTTCCCACTCCTTTCCAGAGATCAGATAATGCATACAATGTCAGATTTTTTAATGTATTATTGATTTTGCTGAATTAGATTTTCCTGTCTTCCTTCCCCTTTTCTTGTTTTTTTTTTCTTTAAAAAATAAAGTTCTTTTTTATAAGGGCTAGTTCTCTGGGACAGGAAGTGTTACAAGAGAATTTTAGGTGATGCAAAAAAAAATTAATTAAAATAATTCTAGAAACTGGAGAAAGGCATGAATACATTTTTAAAATGTATTATCTCCTTATCTCTTAGTGCTCTGTCCTTCATGAAATTAGATCTCCTCTACTTTGTATTTCCTTATCTATGCACAGATTGCATCTGCCTAAAGAATTTGTTTTCCCTCTTTGCCGTGGATTTATGAACAGAATTAAGAAGGAATCTAAAGGAAGGAGAAACATTTCTGAATCTGAAGAGTTCCCAGTGATTGGCTGACAATCCTTTGAAAACCTGAAGGCGTTATAGAAAAGGTAATTCTTATTACTAACCATATAATAATGCTCTCCCCATTCTACAGGGGAAATTAGTGACAGAGACATAGAAAGGAGCATGGTGGAATAAGTCTCAAGGTCAGAGGGACCTGGAGTTGAAGCTCAGCCTCTGACACATATTAGCTGTGTTTATCCAAGTCACTTAAGCTCTCTGGTTCTCCCCACCCCCACCCCCAACTCTTTAAGCCTCCAAGTTTGCAAAGAGGTATCAATCTGCACTGGTAGAGGTAGAGTTTCTACCTCTACCTTCAAGGAATCGAAGCAAATCTCTAAGATTCTAAGTTATAGAGTCATTATAGAACCATTGAAGTAGACCGCTAGAAGAATCCTCAGAGGTCATCCAGCCCTATGATCTTATTTATAGAATGGAAACTGAGGCCTGCTGAGGTTAAGTAGATTTCTTAAGCTCACAAAGGTAGTTAGCAGGTATGCTGCTACTGCTGAGTGTGCTGTATTGTTAGTTTTCTAGAACCGAAAGTGATCACTGAATTTAACCTATGAACTCTGCTAAGGAGATTAAATGACATCATGGATACGGAAAGTTCTTTGAAAAGTGTAAAGCCACCAGAGAGGCAGCCAAGAAACGCAATAGTGGAGAAGGCGAGGCAGAGTTCATGGAGCAGGGAGAGGAGGTATGGACAGTGGGGTGAGTCAGCTCAAAGGCAGGTCCAGGCAGAGGCCAGGTGGCCCAGCTGCCTGGACAGGAACACCGGATGACAGAGAATTCACTAACAGGCATCCCTAGGATACCCCTTTCCTTCAGCTTTCAAAGTTGCCACTTATCAAAATGATTTTCCTTAAGAGCAAATCAGATCTCATGTCTCTCTCCTCTATTCAATTCACTACAGCAGTTTCCTATCCCTCTGGAATAAAATATAAACTTCTCTGCTTAGCTGTTAAGTCTTTCAACTAATATACATTTGCATGCATTGTATATACATGTATATATTCATACACACACATATACATACATGCAGAACAATACAAATACCCACATATCCACATACATACACATAAACACACATATACATATACATTTATACATATGCCCCAAACCACAGTCTACATACATACATGTACACATATTGATATATACACTTGTGTATATATACCCACATATGTTATACATAACACATGTAACCCACATGTATATGTGTAATTCTCCTTCCCACACACTCCTGCTTCATAAAATCCCTTTCTTACCTCAAGACTCAGCCTAAGCATTCCCTTCTCCATGAAGATTTGCCTAATGCCCTCTCTCTCTCCCTCCCTCCCTCTCTAAATGACCTCTGTGTACATATTCATGTATGCTCTTGTCTCCCCTCCCTCGTAATGCAAGCTCTTTAAGGGCAAACGAGTCATTTATTTTTACTTTTGAATCCCAAATACCTAGCACAGTGCTAGGTACATTGTAGGTGGGACTTTGGAACGATTGATTAAAGGTGTACCCTCCAGGCTGTGAAAAATTCTTGGAAATGTCCATAGCATTATTAACTTTGGATATGTGTAGAGAGATTCAGCAAATAAATATGGCAGGATTATAGCACACCACGCTGGACTCAGTCAAGGAGACTTGAGTTCCAATCCTGCCCTTAGATACTTACTAGCTGGGCAAGTTACTTAACCTCTCTCTGCCTCAGTTTCCTCACCTGTAAAATTCAGACAATAATAGCACCTACTCCCAAGGTTGTTGTTAGGATCAAGTGAAATAATATATACAAAGTGATTTGGAAACCTTATAGTGCTATATAAAGGACCACTTGGAATTAGGCTTTTGTTATCAAGTAGATATAAAGCCACGGGCTTATCAATCTGTAGTTATTTTTATCGGTTTCTATTGCCTAGACTTGTTATTTCATGGGTAGAAAGAGCTCCTGGAGAGGAAACAGCTTTTAGTCAACACAGATTTGTGTCTCTGTGCCTTAGAAAGCTGCCTAGGTGGCTGAAAAGTTAAGGGGTGCGCTCAGGGTAACAGAGCAGGCATGTGTTCAATCAGTGCAGCAACAGTGACAACGACAAACGTACTCAGCATCTGATGTTTCCAGGCGCCGGTTAAGCACGAGAGATACAACAAATAAAATAAATAAACAAATAAACACAACAAATAAACAACAAATAAAACAAAGGCAGCCCTGCCCTCCCAAAGCTTACAGTCTAACGGGAGAGGATAAGACCCAATGGGTGCTGGAGAGAGTGGGTGTAGAGAAGAGTGAAGAGAGGGGGCAGTGGGATCTGAATCTGGCACCTCGACAACCACCATCCCACACCGCCCCTTTGTTACTAGTATTATTATAAATAACACTTAACACATGAGTAAGGATCTGGAGCTGGATTTGAATTCAGGTCTTCCTGACTTCAGGCTCAGTGGGTCACCAACTGCACCTAGAAAGAGCCAGAGATGCCACCTTGTCAGAGGAGGAAACCGAGGCTCAGAGAGGAGAGATGCTTTGCCCAAGGTCAAATAAGCAGTAAGCGGCAGAGGATTTACACACACACACACACACACACACACACACACACACACACAAATATAGCCATGGGAATTGTATACAGACAACTCTGATCCTTTGGAGTAAGAATAAATGAGCCTTAATGGGAATACTTTTGTTCATGCATCACTTCAATCATCCAAAGACCCAGGGAATGTCTTCTCTGTTGAGCCTTTCCTGACCCCTTCCCTGCCCCCTCAGCCCCCCACCTCCACCACACAGCCAGCATTGACTCTTCCCCCAAGCTACCTCATGTTGTGCGTACTTAACAGAAAGAGCACGAAGGGCACAGGAGGCGGCCACCGAGCCACTCGATTGCCTGGTTCTTGGATTAGATGACTTCAGAGGTCCCTTCAAACTCCAGATTTATGATCCTATGAAGGATATACATGATCAGTTAGTCAGGTGACAAGCATTTATTAAGGGCCTACTATGTGCCAGGAACTTTTTGTTGCTGTTTAGTCGTTTTTCAGTCGTGTCTGACTCCTTGTGATCCCATTTGGGGTTTTCTTGGCAAAGATCCTGGGGTGGTTTGCCCTCTCCAGCCCTTTTTACAAATGAGGAAAATGAGGCAAAGAGGGTTAAGTGACTTGCCCAGAGTCACAAAGGCAGTATTTGAGGTTGGATTTGAACTCAAATCTTTCTGACTCCAGGCCTAGTACTCTATCCACTGAGCTACACAGCTGCCCTAAATTTCACTTAAAAAGCATGTTCTGTTTCATTTCCACGGCATAGTAGAATTGAAACCATAGACATACATACAATATAGTATTACATAGACTATATTATACATATATTTTATTTATATTTATACATTTATCTCCAAAGTTAAATTTGAGGGTAGGAACTTTCAACCTCCTCTTCTGAGATCTTAAGTTCACATCCCTACAAGAGCCCTGGGCTTTGAGTCCATAAATTAGAGTTCTGGCTTTGTTGTTTACTGGCCAGGTTGCCAATGGACAAATTAATTGGCCTATCTGTGCCTCAATCTCCTCATCTGCAAACTGGGAATAATGGAAAGAAAGTAGAGTAAAGGATGGAGCATCAGGCCTGAAGTCAGAAAGCTCCCAATTCAAATTCCACTTCACTTGCTAGCTATATGATCCCAGGTAACTCACTTAATCCTCTTTATTTCATTCTCTTCATTTGTAAAAAATAAGGGGGTTAGACTTGATAACCTCTATGCTTTGTCTCTTCTACTTTTAAATTTATGATACTATCATTTTAAAGCAAGGGTTCTTAACTTTTTTTATGGAATCTGGTAGTTAGTCTTATGATGCCTGTGAATCCCTTCTCAGAATAATGTTTTTCACTGCATAAAAGAGAATACACAAGGTTACAAAGGAAAACAATTGCATAGAAACAAATACATGTTTTTCCCCACCTAACTTAATAGACCCTTTGAAATCTATTCACAGAGCAATATACCAATATAAGGTGTTACTGTTACTACTACTTTTTTCCCAATGGCCAGTAAAGAACCTTACAAAGTTAAACTCTGATTCTCTTTTGTTTTGTTTTTTAAATGACCCCTATCAAAGACTATAGTCCCTTGGAAAGTTAGGGGAATGGAGAGGTATTTTTTGAGCCACACGCTAGAGGGCACCCACATTTTTCCATTCCTGTAGAAGAAATCCATAAATAGGAACAGCTGTGAGTTTCGGAGGAGATGCCTTCATTCCTTCATGTCCATTTAAATTGGGCCAGTGAAGAGAAACCATTAGATTCCCACCATTGGCTTCCTTCCTTTGCCTAAGCAGCCCCTTCCTTCCCCATGGTTTCTCTTCCCCTCTTCCATCAACATTCTATCTGCTCTCGGCACAGCACACTGGGTCACAAACTCAGGAAGGCTTTCATCCCTATATGCATTGAGAAAGTATCTTTTTTTTCCCTTTTGGCATTTCAGGAGCCATCAACATCCAAGTAGAGGAATGGAAGAACGACTCTGACTGCTTTAAGGGCCTCTATTCCTGTCTTTTCTAGCTGTGGGGAGAAATACTGTTACCCAGGCTCCTACTTAGTTTCTTCATTCCCCTCCTATTCTTCTTCATCCCAATTCACCCTACTTGGTGCTACCAGATTCAGCTTGTGTCATTCTCTCATTCAAATACTTTCTATAGCTCCCTCTGTCCCATTGAAAGAAAGTCCAAACTCCCCAGATTGGAAAACATTCCAAACCTTCTATAACCTGGTACCAAGCTGCTTTTCCTATCTTAACTTGTAGTACTCTCTTTTGTGTGTCCTATACTCCAGCTAAGCTGGAAAATTAGCAAATGTGGTAAATAGGAAGAGCTAGACTTAGAGTCAGGAAGATCTGAGTTCAAATCCCACCTTGGATATATGCCAGTTGTGTGACTCTATGCAAGCCACTTAATCCTTTTCTGTGCCTTAGGTTCCTCATCTGTAAAGTAAGGTATGGGGAAAGTGGGGCTAGATGGTCCTTTCCAGGTCAAGATTTATTCTTTTCATTCATGTATCATTTACATCTTGCATTCTTTCTGCTCATGACTTTTCCCATCTTCCCCATCACCTTTGGACGTTCAGTTAGAATTCTATCTCTTCCATGAGGACTAGACAAAATGAAAAGTGTCCAGAAGGGGCCAGCTAGGACACTGAATTCATCAGGGATAAGAATAGTCAGAGAAGTAGAGGATGTTTAGCCTGAAGAAGAGGAGAGAGGGAGAGAGAGTGAAGAAGGAGGAGAAAGGGCAAGAAGAGAGGGAGACAGAGAGAGCCAAAAGTGGGGAATGGAGAAGGCTGGTGCAAATGTTGCTTGATCCAAGTATTCTAAGGGTTGCCATGTGGAAAAGGGATTATTCTTGTTTTTCTTGGACCCAGAACACGGAACTAGGAGCAATGAGTAGAAGGTATAGAAAGCCAGAATGAGGCATTCTACAAGTTGGGAATATCTGATCATGGCTTTCAGGTAGTCCAGTAATTTTTAAATTGTCTCTCCTGGATCAGTTTTTCAGGTCAGTGGTTTTTTCAAGGAGATATTTCACATTGCCTTCTATATTTTCATTTCTTTGGATCTGTTTAATAGTATTTTGAATTCTCATAAAATTGTTTTCTTCCATTTGCTCCACTCTAATTCTGAAGGAATTATTCTCTTCAGAAAGCTTTTGAGATTCTTTTTCCATCTGACAAAGTTGACTTTTTAAGGCATTCTTCTCCTCATTGGCTTTTTGGGCCTCTTTTGACATTTGAGTCAATCTATTTTTTAATGTGTTATTTTCTTCAGTCAGGTTGTTGACTCTCTTTTTCATGATTTTCTTGCATCATTCTCATTTCTCTTCCCAATTTTTCCTCCACTTCTCTTATTTGGTTTTCAAAATCCTTCTTAAGCTGATCTATGGCTTTTAGGAAGTCTACATGTTGCTTGGAAGCTTTTGGTGTGGGAGTTCTGTGTTGCCTTTCTCTCATTCCATGTTTTGATCCTTTTTGTCCCCAAAGAAGGAATCTAGGGTTTGATTGTTGTTCTTACTTTACTTCCTTTGCCTGCTCATGTTGTTGCCAGTCAATTACTTGACTTTTAGCTCTGTGGAACTCTGATTCCAGAGGGGAAAGCTCTGTCCCAAATTGCTGGGGTTTTTGCAGCTGCCGGAGCTATTAGGAGGCCTCTGCAGCCCCCACCAGCTTTGGCTCACTGAAAAAGCACCCCAGGACCACCACCCAAGACCAAGATCCGGATCCAGGCCACTCAATGCAAGAGCACTTAGCCTCTGAATGATTGCTTGGCCCCGCTGCAGTCTGCAGGCCAGGAGATCTGAAGCAGCCACATGGAAGTGGCTGCAGAGCCACCGGTTCTGCTGCTTCCTTGCCTTGAAGGCAATTCGGCTAGACTGCTTTTGTTCCCCAAATTTAGCTGTGTTCCACTGACTTTTCACTTTGTTCTTGTTTCTTATGGTTTGATAATTCTGGGAACTGCCACAGCTGCTACTGATACACTCTCCTGAAGGCTCCAGCTTCAGCGTCCTGGCTGCCCTGGGGCCAAGCCATAGTTTCAGACTGGACTGGTTTCTGCTCCTAGCATGCTGCAATGAGCCCTTCTTGCCAAGCTGCCTTCAGCAGGAGATGTGTTTTTCTGTATTTTTGTGAGATTTGGAGCTCTAAAATTTGTTTAGAGTCATATTTTATGGGTATTTGAGGTGGCTATTTGGGAGCTGCAGAATCTTGTTGCTTCTACACTGCCATCTTGGCTCCACCCCCAAGTTGGGAGTATCTGAAAGTAAAATAAGCTGCCTTAGGTGTCAATGTCTAGAATACTTCCAGCAAAGATGAAATGATCACCTTTGAGGTTTGTCGTAGAGAGGTATGGGTTGGACTTAATGGTCTCAAACATCTTTTCCACCTCTAAGATTATGGGGTTCTAGGAGCTTCCTTATCCTAGCAACTGAATGTAATCTGCCTCTCTACTGAACTCCAATTACATTTCCTTTTGGGGATTAATTTTTGGCTACTGCCAAAAAAACGACTTAGTTATTTTTGTGTCTTGCTTAGTCCCCTTCCCTGATAGACTATAAGCTTTCTGAGGGCAGAGATTTTTCCTTATTCACATGTATCACAGAGTATCACATTCAATATCTAGCTCACTGTTTGGCGCATCTGATCATCAAGGGAGAAACATGATGTAGTGGAAAGAACAATGGAATTAGAGTCAGAGGACCTTGGTTTAAATCACATGTCACAGAATTAGAACTGGAAGGGACTTTATCTAGTCTAACCTGATTTTACAGATCAGGAAACTGAGGCCCAGAGTTAGCCAAGATTGAATGAAAAAGTAGCAACATCAGGATTTGAACCCAGGTGAAACTCAAGATGCAAAATTTAGTGATTCTGCTCACTTCCCGCCCCCTCCCCTCCCCCAGCCGTCTGCTGCCTTGATGGCTACTCACTTACTAGATGATCATGACTTCACTTTCCTGCTCTGTGCCTTGCTTTCTTCATCTCTAAAATGAAGTTGTGGTTGTTTTTTAAATTAGATTTCTCTTTAAGGTCCTGATCCTACAAATATCCCAGAAATACAGAATTAGACCTAGAAGAAATCATCGAGGGTATCAAGTACAACTCATTCATTTCACAGATGAATGAACTGGTGCCCAACGACTTGCCCAAAGCCCCTCATGCTGAAAAGACCTTGGGATTGGAGATTTGCAGCTGGGGGGATCACAAAGGTCATTGACTCCAACCTCCTCACTTTGTAGATGAGGAAACTGAGACCAAAAAAGTGAAGTGAGTTGCCTAGAGACCTACATTTTGAGAACTTAACATATTGGCCCCTCCTTCCTCTTTGCATTGACCGGAATCCACCTGCATTTTAAGGAGCAAACAAGCCTCTTCTTTTTAGAATGGTGTCAGAAGTCTTCTGAGGTTGCAGCCTTATGCCAATATACCAGGCAAGAAAAAAGTCTTTGGGGAAGAGTTATTTATATCCCACAGGCATTACAAATTCAAAAGGTGAAAACAGGAATTGGATGATCTCACCATGAGCGCATCCTTACAGCTGTCTATTTTGGTGGTTGCACAATTCCCCAATCTCTCTGGGGGACTTTGCCAGGTACCAAGCCTCTAATCATATGGGAATTTGAGAACGACCCCTTAGTTCAGATTAAACGGGGCTTGGAGACCTGAACTGAGACTTGTATCCGCTTGCGCTTGGAATCTCCAGCTTCTAAAGGCGGCCTCTTCTGTCATTGGCGGTGGTGCTGCTCTACATGAGTGTCGTTATTTTCCACAGGGCACATCGCCATGCAAGTATCCAAATGTTGACAAGTAATCATATGATACATTTATTGCTTATGGTTTTTTCATTTTTGTTCTTGGAATTTGCCAGGGGGAAAAAATGGACCTTTTTTCAGTTATTACACTGTGACATATTCATATCACCCTACACAGAAATGTGGGCCATTTTCCAAATTGAAATATACAATAATCACTACAGGAAATTGCTTTCCCTATTGGAAACCGATCTCCAGCATCTGAATGTTTCTACCAGCAAAGCTGATGACAATTAGGGCTTGCTGTAATTTTGGTTTTATTTGATTCAAGGGGGTATAAATTAAAAGCCAATTATCCCTTGAGGTAATTGGGGCTATGGAATGGAGGGCCTTCTTGAGCTGGTGTGTCAGGACCCAACGAGTCTGGGACTTTGATCAAGTGGGGCTTTCTGTCTTCCCAAGCAACACTTACTAAATCGGTGGGGTAAGGTGATATGCTCACTGTGAATTCTGAGAGATTACAGCCGGCTTGGTTACAGGTCTTCAAATAAGCTTTTGAGCTCTTTCAAACATCTAGATTAAAATATTTGGAAATCACCACAGGGAACAGAAGGCAGGAGTTCTGAAAGGGAGCTGAGCAACACATCAAAGGAGACTTGGGTTTGCCCCTGACCTAGACATGAAGCACAAGATCATACTTTTTGGAACTGGAAGGGACCTCAGTTATCATCTGTTTCAAGCTGCCCATTTTGCAGATGAGGAAACTGAGACCCAGATTGGTGAAGCAACTTGCCTGAGAGTGGCACATAGCAGAGCAGAGATTTGAACCCAGGTTCTCCAAACTCCAACTGAAGCACCCTTTGCTTTTTATTTGAGATCTACTTTGAATTAGTATATTGAAATGGTTGACTAGAGAGCTACCACATCAGGATCTTTTACTATGTAGTTAAATATTTTGCCAAGAGGCAGGGAAGGGGGATCCAGAGAGAGCGACCCATTCCTGAAAAAAAAAAAAATTCCATTGCATTTCAGAGGCAAGTGACAGGAGGAAGCGTTGAATATTGGAAATTATCCTATTTTTAATAGTTGAGTGACTTGCCCAGGGTCACACATTTAGTAAGTATCTGAGGGCAAATTTGAATTGACAAGGATGTCTTCCTGACTCCAGTTTCTCTATGCACTATGGCGTCACTTAGCTGCCCAATAATCAGGATTAGGTGTGTCCAAAGAATCCTGGGTTTAGAGCTGGAAGGGACTTGAGAGGCCATCTAGACCAGTCTCCTCATCCTACCATTGAAGAAACGGAGGCGCAGAAAGGCAGAGAACACTGAACTGACTTCCCCAAGGTGACCTGGGATAGTAGGTGACACTGATGACATTTGAAGCCAAGTCCCCTCTGTGATGCCAGTGACTCTTGTTGTATATATAGCACAGGATAGAAAATCTTGCTCTCTGGCTTTAAAAAGTCACTTTTCTTTTCCAGTCTTCCATGTACTTCAGTATCACTTGACCTAGAGTTAAGACAGAGTTGGGGTCTGAATCCTACTTCTGACTCTTATAAGCTGTGTGACCTAAGGCAAATTACTTAACCTCTCTGACCTTCATTTTCACCATCTCTTTTGTTGCTGCTCAGTCATGTTCAAGTCTTTGTGTCCCCATGGAGAAAGTCTTCTTGGCAAAGATGCTGGAGTAGTTTGGCATTTCCTTCTCTAGAGTGTCTCCATTTTATAGATGAGGAACTGAGGCCAATCAATGACTTGTCAGTATGTGTCAGAGCAGGACTCAAACCCAGGTCTGCTTGACTCCAAGGTCAGACCTCTGTCCACTAGACAACACTGTCTCTCCAGTTATTGCTAACACCCTATAAAATGGAGAGCACAGCCCTGCACAGACATTAAGAAAGGCCTCCTCTATACAATCTTAAAGCTTTTGAAGCACTTTGCATATTACAAGCTTGTAAAGAAGGAAATGGAAGAATTCATATGCCCATTGCACAAATGGACAAGCTGAAGCTCAGAGACATAAAATGGCTTGCCCTTAGTCAGGAGGCCAGGATATGTCAGAGGTCACACCTCTTAACCCCAATCCAGTGTGCTCCTCTGCAATGCACACTGGCAAAGTCCCCTAATGTTAGACCCTCACCTTTCACAACAGAAGTCTTTATGGAAAGTTGAATAGAATATGATTTTTCTAAATAAAAATTGCATACTAAATGCATTATTGGGGAAGCTAGGTGGTGCAGTGGCTAGGGTGCTGGAAGGGCCTGGAGTCAGGAAGACCAGAGCTCAAATGTGACCTCAGACATCAGCTGTGTGATCCTGGGCAAGCTACTTAACCCTGTTTGCCTCTGTTTCCTCAACTGGAAAATGAGCTGGAGAAGGAAATGGCAAATCCCTCCAGTGTCTCTGCCAAGAAGATCCCGAATGGGATCTCAAAGAGTCAGACAGGACTGAACAATGACTGAACAACAACAACAAAGGCATCGGGGAAATGTGGTATTAGAGGCAATCCCAGGGGCAAGTCTTACGGTAACGTGAAAAACCATTTACCCTCCTGCCATGATTTTTTGATAGAGCAGTTATATTTATGAGGCAGTGTGGTGTGATGGATAGAGGGCCTTGGAGTCATGAACTATGTTGCTAAGACACTTTTTTTTCCAGTTGTATCCCATTCTCCATGACCCCATTTGAAGTTATCTTAACAACTGAGGTTGTTAAGATGATTTGCCATTTCCTTTTCCAACTCATTTTACAAATGAGGAAACTGAGGCATACAGGGTTAAGTGACTTGCCCAGGGTCACACAGTTAGTGTCTGAGGTCACATTTGAACTCGAGGAGATAAGGTTTTCTGGTTCCAAGCTCAGTGCTCTGTGCACTAAGGTGCCCCCTAGCTTCTCTTAGAATCACAAAGATTTGGGTTGGAATCCTAACTCAAGACATTTAGTAGTTGAATGTCCCAGGGTAAATGATAATATCTCAGCACCTCAAAACCTCCCCAAAAGGAGTTTCTATTTTTTATATCACACGCTAAAGAAGAATACAGATGATTACAAAGGAAACCAATTAAATTTGAATAATTATTGAATATTCAATAAATATTTAATAATTATCCTTCTTTTTAAAAAAAATTCACAGATCTCAGGTTAAGAATCCCTATCACATGACCATAGTTTACAGACCAAATGCCAATCTGTGTCCATACAGGGAGTTTCCATAGCAGAAGTTCCCCCTATCAATGGTGTCATAGTTCATGGGATCATAAATTTGGAGCTAAGCAAGGACCTTTATTAAAGTCTCTCTAGCCCGCCCACCCACCCACCTTGTGCAACTGAGAAAATTGAAGACCAAGGACTTAAGTGATTTTCCTCAAGTGTATCAGGTAGGATCCAAACCCAGAGCCTCTGACTCCAGGGGTGGCAGCTAGGTGGAGCAGTAGATAGGGTACTGGGTCTGAAGACACTTCTTTCTGAGTTCAAATCTGGCTTTGGACACTTACTAGTTATGTGAGCCTAGGTAAATCACTTAACCCTCAGTTTGCCTCACTTTCCTCATCTGTAAAATGAACTGGAGAAGGAAATGGCAAACCTTTCTAATATCTTTGCCAAGAAAATCCCAGAGGGGGTCACAAAGAGTTGGACAAGACCGAATCAGCTCAACAATAACCTCTAACTCCAGAACTGGTATGTTTTCCACTGTAACACACTGCCTCCTATTAGGAAAATGGGCTATGACCCCATTGGGAAAATGGGCTATGCTCACATTCCACTATTCAATAAGAGCTGGTCCTTTCCCCCCAAACCTGACGTGGGAGAGCTGTTACTCTTTCCATCCAGAATCCTATTGTTACACAGGATTACAGATTCCAATCTGCAAGGAGCCTTAAAGCCTTTCTAATTCTTACACACACACATACACACACTCATTTTGTGGATTAGGAAACTGAGGTCCAGAACAGTGAAGAGATTTATCCAGTAATGTCACACATGTAACAAGCAGCAGAGAAGGGATTTGAACTCAGATTCTCTGGCTCCCCAGCCAGGACTCTTTTACTGTATTAGACATGAACCCATTACTAAATTTGGAGAGGTCCGGTTTAGGGCTGCTGGAGGAATAATCCACAGCTTTAAAAGCCTTAGATTTCAAAAGGTGATAATTGCTATGGGGTCTATAACCACTCAGAAAGCATGAATCAACCCATTTTTCAAAACCTGCTGAGCTTCCCTTGGATGAAAAGTCTATAAGCCAAAAATAAAGCCCACCTCTGGAACAGAACACCATTCCACAGGAGAACCCGGAAGGCCAAACTATCCCCCCAGTTGGTATAAGGCTATAACTTCAAACTCCAGACCATTAAGGATCCCTAGAAATCAATCAGACCCTATTCAAGCAATTCCTAGGGTAGGATTCCAGTTCTCTTGGTTTTTCCCACCTTGTTTCATAATCCCCTTCCTTTTATCTCCCCTGTCTCTAAGGAGCAGGACAAATCGTGTCTATAAAATATCACAACCGGATTCTCAATGGCCAAGAGTGGAGATGCGAAGTATATATTATAAATAGAAAAACAGCTGGCTTTGGAGCACACCGCAGAACCACTAGCACACTGGAGGGATTTGCATGACATCATAACCCTGGAGAGGGTATTACTGGCCAGCTGGTGTTATTTCAGAATATACACAAATTGGAGGGGGCAAAAAAAATCCCCAAAGAGGGTCAAGGTAGGCAAGGGAGAAGAAGGGGGAGAATAATGAGCTCTCAGGTGCCCTCTCTGGGAGTAGTCAGGCAGTCTACTAATTAGAAGAAGGAAGGAAAGAAGGGGAATTTTTTTTCTTTCTTTCATTTTTCTTTGTGGCTGACTGTCCAGCCCAGCACCAGGATACCGGGCAAAGAGCATGAGACAGTGACCTAAAGTAGGCCGATTGCATCGGCTGCATTCTCCTTAATGTAGGTTCTAGGAAATGAGATCATTCCCCCTCACGTGGCTGCTGGGAGCTCACCGAGGTATTTGCTCCCGTGTGTTACAAGTGAGGGTTCACCGGGGGGCAGCAGCTGCTGGGGAGCCAGCTTCTTCACCCCCAATCTGGTCATTTCATGGTTAAACCTGGAAGGCTGACTGCCTGGAGAGAATCTTTTTCTCTGCGCTAGGAGACAAAGGCACCCCGTCCCCCCCACCCCACCCCCCATTCTGCTCTTGAGAAGCTACTAAGGTGTACGGTGCCTCTCGGTCCAGGGAAGGGTTAATTATCATACAACTGCTTGTTTTCTGTGGCAGCCCAAGGATTTGAATGTCTGCTAACCCTACCACTAACACACATTCTTTTCGGGGGTGGGGGGGGGGAGGATGCTTCTGTGCTCTAGTTTTAAAATGCAAAGGTATGATGTTATTTGTCACTATGCCCAAAAAAGTCCTTACTTGATAACTTTGCCAGAAGAGGGAGAGAGAGAGAAGGCAAGCGTTCCGCCAGCTGTTTCCTGTCTACAGTGTCTGTGTTTTGTAGATAAATGTGAGGATTTTCTCTAAATCCCTCTTCTGTTTGCTAAATCTCACTGTCACTGCTAAATTCAGAGCAGCTAGAGCCTGCGCAATGGAATAAAGTCCTCAAAATTGAAATGTGACATAGCTCTCGACAAATTCCCCATCTCTCTGGATTCCTCTTCTCCCATTATTACTGCTCACCAATTCATTTTCAGACTTTGCACTTCAGAAGCAATGGACAAATTCAACAGTCTTTCAACACAATTCTCTAAGTGCTGCCTCTGTGATTTCTTGAAGGTAAATCTTTCTTACTCTTTGCAAGCATGTGGGTATTTTCTTTCATTTGATTATGTTTTTCAATTTTTGGTCTGTTGCATGCTCTCTGCCTGGGAGGGGTATTCACTTGTAAATTACATTGTTTCTGAAAGGGGGGGAGATGGTAATTTGCAAACTGCTGACTGTGCAATTTTGTTGTGGAGGGGGGTCTAGAAAATAGCTCTGGGGAATAAGTTGCATTTGCACGGAAGACAATCAGGGATGAGGAAAACTGCTGCAGGTACTTGGACTGACTTCCACTTTTGCAAGCTTTCATGTATATCATTGTTGGAGACTCCTTTGCATCTTATCTATAGTCAGAGGCTGTGAATCCCGGGGGGAACAGAAACTCCCAGCTGTTTTCTGCAGGTGCAGATGTTACCCTTTGAATCTTGGGGGCTTGTTTCGGCAACTTTGTCAGGACTGGGACTGATCCATGGCATATGTGTCCTGAGTGGCACCCAGGGGGTGATGTTATAACTTTTGCATATTCTCTTGGTGGCTACACTCCTGACGTTGGCTATATGGGCACTTACCTTTGACTTCAGCCATTCAAAGTTAGAGGGAGATTGAGTTGGCTCTTTGGGAAATCAACCTTTGCGACTCTTGCTGACCTTGCATATTCCTATAGAGGAGAGCAAATGTATACTGTATAAGGAAAGCGGAAATTACTCTGGCAGCTGCCTGTCCAACTTCTCCCTTCTAGGGAGGGCTTCTGGAGGCAAAAGTTTAGCTGTGGGGTTTCATGGCAAAGAGCTCTCGCTCTCTCTTCTTTGGGCTCGCTGGTGGCAGGTCTCTGAGTAGGTAAACCTGGCTTGCTGGGGATGCACTGACCTCTCTCTCGGCTCCTCTCCCCTGGCCCCGGTTCAAGTTTCCATTCCTGACACAATCAGAGCCTTGGAGACGGTTGTTTTTGCAATTTGCTACCACTTTTGTGCCGGGGACACCACCACAGCCAGCTCAATTCACAAATGGTAGCTGTTGCTTAAAGGCAACCTTCTTTCGCTGTTCTTTCAATCATCCCACCGAAGGAAGCGGGGGAGGGGGGGTGTCGGGGACGGGAGGGAGACTTCATTAGACAAATCAGGGACTTGGGCATTTCTGGGACCCGCTTGCCGGGGGGCACCCAGTCCTGACCCCTGGAGGGGACTCATCGATTTTGCCCCTGAGAGTAGCAGTGTTATAAAAGGCATGAAAAGCAACCAATTGTCTTTGTCTGGGTTCCTGTCCAACACACAGGCATGTGGCATGTGGCATGTGGCAGAGTCCACGTCATTATATCGTACCTACATGTTGGCGCAACTTTTGTCCTTTTGCAACCAACTTGCCAAATCCTTCTGTTCTGTTTGCCTGGCACTTTTCAGAGATGGAAAAAACCCATAGGGGGTCACTGTTTTCCCCCTATACCTAAACTGGGTAAATAACTTGGCTTCAACCTTAAAATGCAATTGAGCCATCAGGGTCCTGCTCACGACCTTAGTTCTCTGGCCCTCCCCATCTCACCTCCCACTCCACATGACTCCAAACATTTCCAAATAGTGGAGTCAGGAGCTAAGAGGTGAAAAAGGTAAACCAGGGCTCTGGGCATTTGACTGACCTGCCCCAATCCTGTGCTGCTGTAATCGCAATGGAATGGGAATTGGTCCCTTTACTGAGGAAGGAAGGGAGGGTGGGGGTGGGAAGGACCCACTGGAATTATAACTGTGTAGTGAGCCCAGTGTTTGAATGCACAAAAGGCCGTTTACTCAGTCCACTGGTATACCTGCCCTGGGTGTCCAAATGTAACTAGATGCTTTCATAAACCCCACCCACAGAGCAGCACATGTTTCTTAAAGCCTTCAGCTTTCAGTTCACATCAGCCACATAATACCCACCCTGACCTGCTGTAAAAGACCTGCAACCCAATTGTCACACCTCTGTGAGTATTTTCTTAGGAATATTACCCTGCAATTTCCTTGGTCCCCTTGACTGGAGCCCAGACATCTTGAATCAATTGAAGGGCCATTTAATTAAAAATCAGATCAAAGAAGTTTTCTCTGTAGATTGGGTTCCTGAAGGAGTTTGCAGGGAATGGTGTTTTAAGTTTAGATTTCTTTTTCTTTCTTCTCCCTGTCTTTTTTTCTGAGTTTTTTCTTTTCCTTTCTTATTTCTTTCATTTTTCTTTCTTCCTTTTGGTAAAATAAAGGAGCCACAGTAAATGATGAACATATGGGTCAACTTCTTTCAAACTTTTCACTCTCAGGCAAGCTCTTTATTGTTTTCTTTTTTGGAACACTGTGTGGATTAACTTTCGGGTTCTCTCTGTGGGTGTACTGGACTGTTCCCTTGGCCTTCATTAAAGGAAACGCCACTAGAGTATCTATCTTGTCCTAGGACTAAAGTGCTGATGTTTATCTTACAATGTAACCCAGCTGAAAACTTTGAAAAGCCCAAGTTGTTCAGTACTGGAGATTAATGCTTATAACTTGCCTTAATGTTTTCTCTCTGAATGAGCTGTTAAAGACATAAAGTTCTGACATATGTATACATACATAGGTACATATGTATATATATATATATATGCATGTGTATGTGTGTGATATGTATGTATATGATATATGTGTGCATATATAGTATATTATGTTTTATATATAAATGTATTATATATATGTATATAAAAAATATACACACATATCCTAGTGTTTAGTACACTGAGGATGTGTGGTCGACAATTTTTCCAATGTGTTTTTTTAAGAAGTGAGGAATTAAAAGCCAATTATGATTACAGGTACTTGACCTACCAACTCAAGATCTGGGGAGAATAGATTTGCAAAAACTAAAAAAAATAAAAGAGAGGAGAAGATGGAAAAAAGAATGAAGTGGAGAGAAGAAATGAGTTAGAAATGATAGATTCTAGAAATGGCCATACCTAGACAGTGGTATTTCTTTGAAAATTTTTCAAGGGTGCATGCTATTTTTAAAAGAAAGTGTCAAAATCACATTGGGTTATGTTTGGGGTGCATTTGCTGGGGTTTCTATTGGAAATGTGGAAGAAGAAAAAAAATTTCCAAGCAAGAAAATAGATATTGGATGCTTTCTTGTTTCTTATAGCCTCGGTGAATTTGGATATGTGGGTGGTTTCCATTCCGAAGTGCCATTGAGAAAATGGAAGAAACGTTCAACCTTCTCTTCACCACCTCTTCCATTTCATGTTGGTTATTTATAATGCTTTGTTGTATGTTTTACAAGCATTTGCTAAATATTTATGCTGTGTTAACAAGAGTCAAGGGTTTGGGTTCTTTGCCAAGTGCAGGAATAAAAAGTCTGGCCACAAATATGGAAATCTTAATTAAAGTGACCTAGCAAACTTTGCAACTGATGTAAAGCTATTAAGTTGAGAGTTCACAGAGTGCAAAGGCAGTGGTCAGGAAACAAAAGATTGCATATAGGTCTTCCAAGGGGAAGGGGTTGGATGGGAACACCATTGTGATGAGGTTCAGATAAGCCTACTTCAGAAGGATGGCTTCCAATTGCTACTCTATGTCCTACCTGCCCAGGACACATAATCCATTTTACCTACTGTCTCGGCAGAGTTTCCCTCTGATTTCACTGTTGTTGGGTAAGAACAAGAGGGAATTTATGCTTCTTAAATTTGAAGACTTTTTGGAAAGAGCTAAAGCTTTGACACATGAGTTGTCACCATGGAAAACCAAATGATTATTTTCAAATTGATTTTATTCTTTTTGAGAATAGACCTTGGACTCAAGCTTCAGGAATCCATTTCCTGGCTGGGTTACTATTTTGTCTCTCTCTCTCTCTGACTGGCCAAGTCCCATCATTAGGGGGTCCTTCTGTTTATTTAGCTATAAAATGGAGATGATAACATAAGGGCCTCTAAGAGGTGAAGGTAAAACTGTTGCAAGGGGAAGGGGGAGAGGGAAGCCACAGAAACAAAAAAGGCTTTGAAATGTTTGGCAACTTCTGCGTATGCAGTAGGTATTCACTAAATATTTGTCGATTCTATTCTGATTGGATGAAATGGACTTTAGAATTCAAAAGTAGAAATCCATTTGGAGCAGTATGGCATGAGTCCACTCTACCAGAGGGTAGAGATCTGATTTATGAGTCAGGATACCTTGGATTCAAGTCCTTCCTCTGACATATGTTGATTGTGTGACCTTGAGTAAGTCATTCTATGTCATTTTCAGGCAACACCTTAAGACTCAAAGCTGCCCAGCACATGCTCCTTATGAGGAGCTCCCCATATCAATAAAATCAAAGGTTCACATCCAAAAGAAGTCTACCCATAGTGATCCAATGTAACATGGCTTCTGGTCCCTCTCCTCCCCTGCTCCCAGTACCATCTTTCTCTGATTGTGATAAATGCCAGTATTTTACAGATTTTAAAAATCTGATTTTTTTTTTAAGCAGGAAAAAATATGGAGATTTGTAATATCATTGCAAGACCTTTAGTGATAGAATAGATTCTTGGAATGGAATGGAGTGGAATGGAAAGGAATGTTCTAATTAATCACACATTCTGGTTCATAAAGAGTTGTCATATATTGCAAACACAGACAACCAATTTTCAAAGCATTCTAATATAATTAAATGTACTTATGACCAAATAGGACACAATGTGATCTTAGGAACAGCAGAGTAATCATTGAGAACTTCTCTGGTCCTTCTTTTTGTGATCTTGTCAGGTCATTTACCCTCTATGGTCCTTAGTTTCTTCATCTATCATATGCAGGGGTTGGACTAGATGACCTCTCACCTATCTTCCAGATCTAAAATGATTGATTATCATCACATAATCTTAGAGTTAGAAGCAGGGGGTATTCTGGCCAATATTTAATGACCACGTCTTCAGGGGGGAAAATGTACACAGGACACACGTTTAAGCATAACCTACACTTATTAACATTTTCTCCATCCCTTTCTTAAGTATAGACAAACAACACAACAATCAACCAAAGTCAAATTTGTAGTGTTTCTGATCTCTGAAGTATAAACGCTCACACTGAAGTATAAACGCTCACACTGAAAGTATAAAACGCTCACTCTGTTCTCACAAGCCAGTTTGAGCTGGCTCCGGCACATGCCTGGTTGGAAGGACTCCCTGAGATCACATAATTCAGCTCATGCAGGAACCTGAATCTCCTCTGGAATATCACTGACAAGTGGATATTCTTTCTTCTTGAGGACCTCTCATGAAATATACCCCTACTAGTTTCCAAAGAAGCTCTTTCCCCAAGTTCAACTTCTGCAAAATTATCAATTAAAAGTGGCATTAGAATGCCAGTTTACAGAGAAGACCAAAAACATGAGTAGGGTATGATGGAAAGAATGTTGGCTCTGAAGCCAAAGGCTGTGAATTCAAATCCTGGGACAGTAGGTGGTGCAGTAGATAGAGCACCAGCCCTGGAGTCTGGAGGACCTGACTTCAAATCTGACCTCAGACACTTGACACTTACTAGTTGTGTGACTTTGAGCAAGTCACTTATCCCCAATTGCCTCACCCACAAAAATAAATATCCTACTTGAGGTATTTACCAGACAAGTCCCCCAAGTCTTTGGGCATCCCTGCCTGGGGCCAAGTCTCTTAACTATAGGAAGCCTCGATTTTTCCTCAACTGCAACAGATGACTTCTGAAGTCTTTTGTAGCTTCAGGTCTGTTGTCTTATGTTCCTGTCATGTCAAGCTAACTACCATTCCTCTGTGATCACCCCTCATAGAATGCTGGGGTTTTGTTCCCCTCATCCCAGATGGGGAAATATGACAGTCTTTCTGCTTGTTTGGCAGGTGAAGATGCATACTGTGTCCTCCATCCATCTCTTCTACCTGGCCTTGTGTTTGCTCACCTTGACTAGTTCAGCCACAGCAGGGCCCGAGACACTCTGTGGAGCTGAGCTGGTGGACGCCCTTCAGTTTGTTTGCGGAGAAAGAGGTTTCTACTTCAGTAAGTTACCCTCTCCCTAGTCCCTAAATTTGAGTTCCTGAAGTCTGAAGTGTTTGCTGCTGTGGATTTCCAAATGCAAAGAGTGTGCTTGAAAATGATTGAACTGTAGGGCTCACCACTGGCTGCTCTCCTAAGGCTCTGAGATTCCTTACCTTAAAGTAAGCATAATGTTTCAGAGGAGAGTTGGCAAAGGAAGCCATCTGGGGATGGAATTTTCCTTCTTAATATTCTGCCTTTTCACTGCTCTTGGTTCATCTTTCTCTCTACCTTTGAGGTAGCATGTTACAGGATGAAGAGTTCAATTTGAATTTGAGTTCAAATCCTGCCTCCTCTATGCCCTTTGGTGAATCAGTTACTGATAGTTTCCTCATGTATAAAATGAAGGGGTTGGCCCAGATAGCCTCTAATGTCCCTTCCTGCTCAAATCCATGATCCTATAAGTCATCAAATCTCCTTGAGAGAGACAGAGGAGCCCTTCTAGCTCTGAATCTATAATCCTATGAGCTATGAAATGAGAGGGTTAGACAAGACAGCTCTTAAGAGGTGTGCATATCTGAATGTGTGAGGAAGCATATATACTTATTTTCAAAGTATGCATCACTCTGGGCTAAATAGATCTTACTATGGTACATTCAAAATAATGCTGATTTTGGAGTCTGATTCTAACCTGGAGACCCGAGTTCTAACCGTGGCTCAGTCACTTATAAGTCACTTTCTGCTTTTCTAGCCCTCAGTTTCCTCATCTATAAAACATGGGTGTTTATCTAAATGACCATTTCTAAGGTTTATTCCAGGTCCAAATGGTTTACTTTTTGGAGGAAAATGGGCAAAGCCCACTGGCAGAGATTTACTACCAGGTCACATAGATGATCAATGCCATGGCCAATTATGATGATAGGAGATGGGTCATGGTGACTAATACACCATGGAGACAAAATAAATACAAACTAAAATCAAAATGTGTTCTCTGTGAGAGCCAGTTTGTGATTTTAATAAAGGCTTAGCATTCACTTGGGAGAGCGCATGAGCTATAGACTCTTATTCTCAGGTTGCTATCTCCACATGAAAGGGAAGCTTTATGAAAAGATCCAGGGCATAGTAGGGCTATTTTTTTTAATGGGAGTTGGCTAAATGCATGACATTTTAATGCTTCAGAGACACTCAAGTCTTCTTGACACAATATACGTTCATACGAAATCCATGATGTTCAAACTAATTTAACTCTTTGGATTCAATTATTCCTTACCATAGAGTAGGGGAAGTTCCCAGAACTAGATACTTATTCTAAATAGCTCTGTGGAATTTCAGACTTTGATTGGCCATTGATTGGGTCTTGTGATCCAAGCAATGAGAATCTGGCTCCCATCACATGTGAGTCATCCTAAAGGATGTGCATCACCAAAAGGCAGAAGAGTTTTCTCTGTTCTCCTCTCAGCTCTAAAGAATAGGTTCTATCTCTCATCCTCTTCCCAGATCTCTCTCCAGGAAAGGAGAAACCTGATGATCTGATCTGTGTACTGATTTGGGAGAGAGCCTTCTTTAAGAGAAAGGGCAGAGGAAGGACAGTTCTATGTACTCTTTGGTGACTTCTACTGTCTTATGGAATGAATGGTTATCTATTTCCAGCCAATGATTGAATCCAGTGGGGTTCATTTATATTTTTTGAATAGATAATTTCTCTTTAAATCTTTGAATTTCATATTAATAAATCCAGAATATAAATGAATTTTAAAATTAAGATAAAGGGAATGATCTGACATAAACATGATTTTGTAAAAGTTTCTAATCCCTCTGTGATTCATTGTTTCTCATTCAGTTTTCTGAATTTCAATGTCTCTCACCTAGCCCAAAATGGATTTTCTTTTTTATTTCCATCATCTGCTCTTACTGTCTCCTTTAACTTAACTGTATGACTACCAGGTCTCCATTTTGTTTGGGCCGGCCAAAAAAATATATAACCAATGATAAAATATGCCTCCCTGTTCTTAAGCAGACTAGAGGTATGGAATGAAGCATGCTTTGTCAGAAATGGCCAATGTGCTCATTTGTCTTAAGTGTTTCTCTTTGTTAGAAAGGAGGATTCAAAGCTGGCAGGGGAGAGGGGAACATTGGGAAATATCACTGATTTTCAAAAGAAAAATACCCATAAAGCCTTTAAAAAATCCTAGAATCATAGATCGTGAAAGGAACTTGGAGGTCTTCTAGACCAACCCCCTCACTTTACAAATGAAGGGGAACCAGAAATGTTAAGTCATATAGTTAGTAAGTAACAGAACTGGGATTCAAACTCAGGTCCTATGACTTCAAATTCAACAGGAGATGCTTTGCCCCTTGCTGCTTTGATAACTATGATTATTCCAAAAATCATCCACTGGCTGGTCATTTTAACCGTAGAATACAATATGGCATTCTCCAAGATTCCAAAGCATAGGCCATGGAAATAGAGCCTTTTGATACTCATGACACGTATATGTGTATGATTTTTTTAAATGGATAGAAAGCAAAAATTAGGTCTTAAGCCAGTTTATGATTGTGTTACACATGCTTTCCACCCCCTCCAGATAATTAAAATTCTTTAACAATGATGATGGAAACAAATGATGGATTTCCACATGTTTCCTTGGGTTACGTTTGGAATATAAGGATCTACATGTTCCTTCCTTGAGGTTAGGGAAAGTGGATAAAGGTTGTAGCTGAAATCTAATTCAGTGAGTTCAAAGAATAAGAACTACACATGAAAAATCTTGACATATTGAATATGACTTCTTGGGAGAAAAGTATTCTGTGAATGCAAGGGATCCTCTATTCATATTATCCTTTTTGCTTGATTTATCTATGAATGGTATGTCTCTGCTGGTTTATAAAGTGGATAGATTTCATTTGAATTACTGGTCTGACACAAGATCCTTTCTGGTCATCACATTCAGAACAGGAAAATACTATTCTTACTCCAAGTAGAACAAACTGTTAAGGTCATCTCTCAGCCTCATTCCTTTCTATCAGATTCCTTCTGTAACCAGGTTCCATTAAACATAGTATAATTTTCTTTTTTCGAGAATCCAAATTCAACTTAGAGTAGGTTCCCATTCAGATGTCCCCTGGCAAATTTCTTCCAAGATAAGCCAGTGAGACAGATGCTCTCATTACCGGAGGAATCCCAGTTTAAGAGAGACGTCAATATAAATTTGCAAGACTTCAGCTCTCCTCTTTCTCACTGAGTTTAACTAGCAATATTTAAGGCTGCCAAAGGGTTTGGAAGTTAGTGGTGGTGGTTGTTGTTTTATGACTAAGATGTCAACTGATTCTAAATTAATTGGTTGCATTAGAGAAAGAGATTGATAATGTGCCTCGCATCTCAGCCAGATACTCTTATGGGTATTAACTGTCATCGATAAATTTTTATTGCATTAATGTTTTGCCCTTTTGAGATTTATAGTGAACAGAGATGTCTGCCCTCAGGGTTTAAATTCCTCAGAATGACTTTTGGTATAGAAAACAAGTCGGAGAACAACCGTCCCAGATTTCACCAAGAAGGCCTGAATTTTAAAGTGTGTGAAAGTACTTGATAACAAAACGCTGTGAAAATAGAAGCCATTGTTGTTATTATGAGTCAGTTGTGTGCTCACTTACTTTTCTCCTTCCGGAACATAAAGAAATTCCTCAACCTCTTACACATGTTAGATCATTAATCGATTCAATTAAGTATTTTCTTGAATCAAAGCTGGAAGAGACCTTCAGAGGGCCTTTAGTCCAAACCCCTCATTTTAAATATGAGGAATCCCAGATAGGCTAATTAACTTGTCCACGCTCACACGTGTGGTAAGTAGGAGTCAGGATTTGAAGACAGACCCTTTGACTCCTGAGCCCCATACTCTTTCCACTCTACCATGCTGCCTCTCAAGATTGCCCATGGCATCTCAGAGTTTGGTTCAGTATCAAGAAAAAACTTCCTAACCAATAAAGTTGCCCCAAGGGACACCTGGGGAGTAATGAGCTCTCTATCCCTAGATCCCTTCAAGCTAAGCCTGGTGATCCTGCATTGGGAATGAGGTTGAGGGGACTCTTGGTTAGGTACAGGTTAACCCAAATTACCTTGAAGTTCCCATATAACTGAGAGATTCTATGATTTTTTTTTTACATGAGTCACATTTCCATGATTCCATAGTGAAAGTATTTCATAGGTCTTCCTTGCTCCATTGACATATTTTTAGTGAGAGTGGAAGACCTCATCCATAATTAACCTGAGTTTCACAGATATTTCATGAGGTTGAATTCCAAATGAAGAACTAATGACCAACTCTTATCTATATGTCATACTGATAAATCTTAACTTCAAGACTCAAACACTCCATCTACATTCTATGGGAATATTAGTTGAATAATAAGTACCACAGCATTCTTTAATCAAGGGGAAAATGAAACACAATCTGATTGGACTTTCAGGGTCCTTCAAGAAGGCTGGATTATCCTAACTATAATTATACAAAAATGGAGAAAATAAGATGCTGGTTTAGGTGAAGACCCGTCAAGAGACAGAGGAGGTAGATATACCAATCTCTAGAGGTGCCTTCTTGATCTAGGTTTTGTCAAGAGTTTATACAATCTAATTCAATTCAGGAAATAATTTCTGAGGAGCTGTTATGTCCTAGGCACTGTAAACTAATTGCCTTAGTGTATTGTGTTATTGTTTCATATAAAGTCTTTTACCTGACTCTTTATAATTAGTTTAATAGTTATGTCTTGGGACCACCAAGCTTGATAAGTGGTTATTATGAGTAGAGTTGGTTCCCAAAATGTTAGCTACACTATAAATGATCCTCTAATTAGAGGGTACTAATGAGAGCTTACAACCTACCAAAACTTGGCCCCAAGAGCGCCCTGAACATTTCCAAAATTGACTACCCTGTTATTAAATAAACAAGTGTGCTGGGCTACCCTCTGTGCACAAAGATGGTTCTTTCTCCACAATTAAGGTGCTGGGTTGCAGCTACTCCATCCAGCCCCCTGGCTTCTTCCCTTTGTGGCCAGAGACATATGTTTGCCACCCAACCAGGTGAAATTTAAGGTGCCTTCAATGACTACAGATCGATGCTTCTTTATGTGAGGCAAATCAGCTTGTGTGAGACTTGACCCTCATAATGTTGATGTTATTAGCATCACAACTCAAAACTAAGGTCTCTCTTTCCTATTCAATTTTAAGGTTTCCAAGATGCTTTTCTCACAATGGTCTGAGGGAGTTGTATGGTACAAAGGGAAGAGCCAAATAATCTGAGTTCAAATCATGCCTGGACAAATCGTTAAACTTCCCTCCTTAACCCACTTCTTTCCTTACCTGTAAAATGACAGCATTGAACAAGATAACATTTAATTTCCCTGCCAGCTTTAAATCTATGGGTCTAAATGACTTTGCTATTCTGGGCCTCAACTTCCTCATCTGTAAAAAAGATGGGTTTGGGTTAGAAGGCCTCTGAGGTCCCTTCCAGCTTCAGAATTCTGATTCTTCTGCTAGCCCCTTAAGTATATTCTTTTTACCAAAATATTTGAGCATCACAATTTAACTCTGCATCCCTTTGCACATGCATTAAAAAATCCCTTGTTAAAAGTGCTTGATGATTCCTGTGCATGTATTATTATTGGTATTATTACTTAGAATCAACATAGAATTATTCTATACAATGTAGTTAGCGTAATAGTTACTGTGCTACCACCAATGTACTTTCAGCATAGCACGGAGGCTAGAATCCAAAAAACCTGGCTTCAGTTTCTACCTCAGGCATTAATGAGGTATGTGATCCTGGATGAATCACCACCCTTTTCTGAGCCTCAATTTCCCTATCTCTAAAATGGGAATGATAGGAGCCCCTACCTCACAAGACTGTTGTGAATGTCAAGTAAGATAATGTATGTAAAGCAGTCTCCAGAGCTTAAGCACTTACATAAATGTCAGCTATTGTTACTTTTCCTATTATTAGCAACTCTAGTACATTGTGAGGACTTACTGTGACAAATTTATGGAAGGATAAAGACCAACAGGCACACATGGGCTAGACAGCCTAGGATGGGTTGCCATCAAAATCATCGGAAAGAACTTCCAATGAAGTGAGATCATCAGCCTATTGGAGTAGCAGAATCTTACATATTGCATTCTTTTATACGCAAGACAATCTTGTTGCACAGAGATCAATAATTAATTACTAATAATATTATCCCTAATTGTCAGATGAGAAAACTAAAGCATGAAGACTCCTTGATTCACCATCCAGTGCTCCAGCCATTACATTAAGCTGCCTCTTATCAAGAGAATTCAATTCCATCCAATTCCCTTCAACAAGCGTTTGTTAAATATCAACTTTATCAATTAATAAGCATCTACAATATCAATCAGAATCATTTCCTAAGTGTTTGCTATATGAATCAATCAAAGAACATTATTAAACCCCTACTATGTGGTATGTACCATGGTAGACCAGGGATACAAATACAAAAAAAAAAAAAAAAAAAGGAAAATGCTGGTCACAAGAAGCTTTCACACTCATGGAGGCAGGGATCAAGAGTGGGCATAGGGAGGAAGGGAACAATAGGTATACAGATAAATAAATGCAAAATAAATAAAGAATAGAGATTGATATTTCAGTGTGGCCAAGTTAATCCTGAAGCATCCCATGCAAAGAGGAATCAAGGGAGTCATTTTTGTGTGTTTCAAAGACAGTAGCTTTCCCTTTCAAAGATTTTCCTCCACAAAAACTGACTGACTATAGTTATATAACAGCAGCAGCAATGACAATAGTGTCAATTATGACAGGCAACTTTAAGGCTATAAATTACAGAACGGCTACAGATCTGCATTGGGGGAGGTTGTTTCCTCCCTGGAAGTTCCCTATGCCAGTGAAATCAGAGGTCTGGTCCTATCAAAATATTATGATTAATAATAACAAGAAAGAGAATAATGGCATTTTACAGACTGCCAGGTCCTTTATAAAACTGAACTCTGATCCTTTCAGCATCATGGGAGAGGAGTATTAGTAACCATATTTTTTACAGATGAGGAAACTGAGGCTCAAGAGCATTAAGTGATATGCCTGTTGTATGTAGCTGGTAAATGTCAGAGGCAGAATTCAAACTCTAGTCTTCCTGAGTTTGGCTTTTGTACTCCATCTGCTATACTAGTGGTTTTTATTCCACAAACCTTT
The DNA here is from genome assembly GCA_028646515.1 of Pseudochirops corinnae. NCBI lineage: Eukaryota > Metazoa > Chordata > Mammalia > Diprotodontia > Pseudocheiridae > Pseudochirops > Pseudochirops corinnae. The sequence continues at coordinate 391,078,589 of CM053585.1, forward strand.
GCAACATCAACAACAACAAAAGTGTTGTCAACCCCCAGAGTGATTTAATGATCTGTTCATGATTTATTCATTAAAAGGACAGGCATTTATATATTGTGCTAAGTGCTTTACAAATATCTCATTTGATCCTAATAATCCTTTGACATAGGGGCTGCTATTACTCTCATTTTACAGTTGAGGAAACTGAGGCAAACAGAAGCTATGTGACTTTCCCAGGGTCACACAGCTAGGAAGTGTCTGTGGCTGTATTTGAACTCAGGTCTTTCTGACTCCAGGCCCAGCACTGAAATACCTGTCTCAGTGCTTGCATTAACTATAATAACTTTTGCCCACCAAAAGCTTCAAATCACTGCAAGAATAAACTTAACGATGTTTCAAATATGCAAGTAAATCTTGTCAATGAGGACGAAATATATATGTATTTGTAACATAATTGGGCAATTAGTGATGATTTAGTGCAAACTCCTTGGACCATCGAGTTCAACCCCCCGCCATGGGAACTACTGTGCTATGCCCCGAAGAAAATACTTTGAAAAACCAGCTTTCAATAAACCGTACCATAAACACAATAAATCACACAAGGCATTATTCAATAAATAGAGCCCCGGCCCTGGAGTCAGGAGGCCTGAGTTCAAATCTGACCTCAGACACTTGATGTTTATTAGCTTTGTGACCCTCGGCAAGTCACTTAACCCCAATTGCCTTACACACACACACACACACACACACACACACACACACACACACACACACATAAAGCATTATTCATATGAATACCACCTATTGGGGTTCTCCTACGTTGTTCTATGTACAATGTCATGAGAGAAGACTGGAGACCTCAAGTAAAGTCTTGATTCTGTCTCTTAGTAGCTATCTGACCCTGGAAAATTCCTTCATCTTCATTGGACCTCAGCTTCTTCATCTGTAAGAAAAGGAGAATAAACGTCACAAGACCTGCCTCTGAAGGATACAGTGAAGACCTCAGTAGAATAATGGATGTAAACTGCTTTCTAAACTCTAACATGGTATAGAAATGTCAGTTTTTGCTATTGATGAAAATGTTCATAATCTCCAAACTGTGGCACAAAAAGGTTTTGAAACATAGAGATCAAGCAGAAGAAATTAAAACCATGTGGGGAAAGGGTGAGGCTCCCACTTTTCCTATCATTCAGTCTGCTACTGAAGTTGTCCTGGAGATGATTTCAATTAGGCTACAAAAGGTGTACTGACCTACCAATATTCAATTACAAAAAGCAACTATTTTATCCACTACAGAATATTAAATATAAAAGAATATTATTCATTTTAATACCAGTATATCGACTTGTCCCAGGACTGTCTCTATCTGAACTCCATCAAAAAGAAAACTGGAGAACAAGATGATGATAAGAGATCAACAATGAAATCACAAATTCAAACAAAAATACTAGTGTATATATATGTAGAGCTTTAAGATTCACCAAACATTTTGTGTACCTTATATTGTCTGAGTCTCAGAACAGTCCCATGAAGAAGATGATATTATCATCTCCATTTTACAGATGAGAAAATTGACTGATACAGTGCCTGAGCAGGATTCAAACCCAAGTCTCCCTAATTCCAAATCCAATGCTCAGTCTTGGCAGTAGAGGACATTTTCAAGGCCAATCTGGATGACTGCTCTCCAAGGAGCCTGTGTGTAGAGGAGGTCCCAGTTGGACTACCCCAGTTGGACTAGATGACCTCTAGAAATCCCCTCCAGCTCAGAGATTCTGGGGCTTCTGAAATTCCCAGCATTCTCAGCCTCGCATTGAATTTGGCAAGGATCTTGAGGACTTTTCTGGTGGCATTTGGGGGAACAGGTCTATACTGGAGCTGCAGCCTTGGGCAAGATATCATGGTAACACCTCTCCAAGAAACACCTCTCCAGGAAAATGCCAGCAGCCTGGGAGATTCAAAGGAATGACTTTTCCGGTTTCTGGAAGTTCAAATCCCCAGGCCTTATTAGCTGTTAGGCTAAGGGGATGACAACATTGCATTCTGTTTGTCTTTATCTATAGGCTAGATCATGTTTAAAATACAGAAGGAAAAAAAAACTGTTACTTGACGTCTGATTCCTTAACTGCAGTTAGCTTTATGCCTATTTAATGCATTGTTTAGTCTCATATTGGCTAACGCCACTTAATGGCGAGAGCCAGCATTCATTCTTGGCATGGTCCTCCCCTCTTGCATTTTCACTGAACCTTAAATACCAAGAAAAACCCTTGACTTACTTTACTCCTGGCATGTTGCTTTATGCAATTGGCCTGAACCTTTGCACGGGGCTCTCTGCATTTGTCCTGAGATAATTAATGGCTTTGCAATATTTGATCAGCAGCAGCCACAGTTGCAGGGAGGAATTATGCAACTGACAGAGACCACACAGTCTTCTAATGAAAACCTCTTGCATTGAATGCTCAGGCAATCTGTTTCATGGCAGGAGAATGCGACCTCCAGAAGCAATGTCCAAAAGCCTGGAGTCTCACTTAACAGCCCATCCTGTGGAAGGCAGTGTAGTCTAGATGGAAAGGCAACCTGATTTGACCTCAACAGATCCAGGTTCAAATCGCAGCTTATTTACTTTCTTCCAAGTGTAACCCTAGATAAATTATTCCATCTGTCTAGGCCTCAGTTGCCCCATTTGTAAAAGTACAAGCTTGGATTGCATCAAGAGTTCTTAAGCTGAAGACCTCCAAATGACCTTTAGATAGATTTCGAGGTGTCTATAAACTTGGATGGGGGAAAGTTATTTCTTTACTTAACTACCTTAAACTTATTTCTTTATTAGTCTCTAACTGAAATTTAACATTTCTTTCCATTATGAGCTTAAAAAAAATTGTGGGAGATGGCTTACAGACTCCATGAGACCATCCTCTAATGGGGTCTGTGACAAACTAACAAAGATTAAGATTCCCTAGACTACATCATCTTTAAGGCCCTACCAGCTCAAAGTTTGATGCTCCTCCAATCACTTCTGCAGCTAAGTGGGACAATAGGTAGAGTGCTGGGCTTGGAGGCAGGAAGACCTGAGTTTGAATCCTATATCAGACACTAGTTGTGTATAAAGCCAGGCAAGTCCCTTAACTTCTCAGCCTTGGTTTCCCCATTAATAGACTGAGGATGAAAATAACACTTAACTTGTTCTGAGGCTCAAATGAGCTAATATATGTATAACACTCCGTAAAAGTTTAAAAAAAAAAACATATGAGCACTACTATGATTATTCTCACAATGCTAAAAGGGACTTTAGAAATAATCTAGTACAATTGAGTCATTTTATAGGTGAGGAAACTGAAGCCAAATGATGTTTGCTCAAGGTCACATAGTTATGAGCAGAGCTGAGACTAGAACTCTAGGAGTATTCCTGATTTCCTAAGTTATTTGGTCTTATCATGCTTGTTTTGGATTTGGATGGGAAGTATAAAATGAAAAGAGGAACCTGTGATGTGAGAAGTTCTCATATGAACTAGGATGTGCTTTTCCTTATCATCAGTAATGATGATACAACATCAATACACAGAAGTGTTTGCAAAGCTAGTGTGCACAAATGTATATCATAGCATCAGGCTTCTCTGTTTCCATCTCTCTGCTTTTTTCTCTGTCTTTATCTGTCTCTCCCTCTCTTCTCTGTCTCTGTCTCTCTTCCCCCCACTCCCCCACCTGCCCTGGGTAAAGACCATTCCAATGGGGTCTCTCTTTCCTAGCTTCCATTTAAAGTCACAGTTCAGAATGTTATTGTATATTCTATCACTTCTATTCTTGGATTGCTCTCTCCAATGTCAATTCAGCTCGAGCTGCTTTGGAATGACTTTATAACACTGGGCTATTGGAAAATCTGAAGCAGGGTGATGAGTTATTGGGCCAGTCATTTTTGCTGGAGTTTTTGGTGAACTCAAAAGTCAACACTGCTTCAGACCAAGAGGGATTTTTCACTCCATTTTCTGCAGAATCCTAGGGCAATGGTGTATGAATCTCTTCCGAAAACTCTGTTCCCTGAAGTCTTCATGAAATGGAGTGGATTCTTCAAGTTTGAAGACTTCTCCAGCTGGATGATATGTGCCTAAGAGCACAGAATTTAGAGTTATAAAGAACCTCTGAGATGACCTAGTCTAAGCTATGATCTTACCATGCAAAAAAATACAAAGGACCAAAGAGGTACAATTACTTATCCAAAGTCACACAGCTACTAAATAGCAGAGCCAGAATCTAAGGCTAGTTCCTCTGACTCTGAATCCAAAAGTCTTTAAGCTACAGCAGGCTGAATTCATTATCTTCTGGTTCCAATGTCCTTTCTTTTAACTTTAAAAATATGTCCATTATGTAGCCAATTCTCATAAGTACCAGGACGATGCACCATATTCCCTGATGAAATCAACCTTTCGTCATTGACATATGATTGAGAAAGTCTGCACAAAGCCAACCCACAAGCAGTCAAATCCTAATATGTGCAAAACTGGGGGAGGGAATATATCTCTTGGGATTCCCAGACAATTTCTGGATAATCTGGGGATTTCAACCTCCTCCCCCAGGAAATGCTTTCCCTCTCCTCCAAATGCATTGCTGAAATTTCACTGGATCTCTTTTTCCCCACTCACCTTCCAGTGGAAAATGAATGGGTTGGGCTAGACCCAAAGACTCCTTCCAGCTCTGACATCACCTGATTGTGGGATGTTAGGGAGTATTGAGAGTCAGGCAGCAATCACAAGCTGGACCATTATTGGTCCTGGAATGACCCCAAACTGATTCTGCCAAATCAGAAGATTCATGGGCAAGGTGTCATTTTAGTAACCTTTCCTTTAAAAATAAAAACTGTTCACAGGGGTTATCTTAAATGATTTTGAGTGGTCTGCCAAGTCCTAATTATCAAACAAGTATTTTTTTAGGTTGACCATTAGATGAAATAGTTTGGGGCAGAGTCTTCTGTCTAGAAATCTGAACATCTCTATCCAGAGTTATTTTAGTCATTCATTCATTCATTTAACAATTGGTTATTTTAGTCAATCATTGTCATTTATTAAGAGTTATTTTCATCACTTGATCAACAAGCATTTAATAAATACTTACTACTTGTCAAACACAGTGCTAGCTGTTAGGGACACAAGTAAGGCAGAAAGTCACCATTTTTCAATGTCAGTTTCAGACAGTCCTTCTTTGTCTCAAAATCATTTCTTTCTAAGTAAATTCAAAGTGTTGTCAGTATAGAATGGCATAGTGTGGGACACTGGAGTGGGAATCAGGAAGGCTTGGGTTCATATTCTACCTAAGAACTTAGTAGCTGGTTCTTCCTCTCTCACTTAAGCCATGTGACTTTGGACATGTCATTCCTCTTCTCTGAGGCCCCAGCTATAAAGATAAGGGATTTAGAAAGCTACTAAGTCCTGATTTGGCCATATGACAGTTATGGGATCCTCAGCAGTTTGTCTGCCCTTTCAGTGTTTCGGTCAGCTCTTCCCCTAAGGAGGTAAGTTGCAAATGAGTTCACATTTGCCTCAGTGGAGGATTGGGCCATCCAGGAATTCCAGATACTGATGAAGGATTAGACCTAGACCACTGTCCCTACCGATAATATGAATAGGAAGAATTGAGAATAGGAAGAATTATCAGTAGTAGAAATAGAAGTTATAATAATAATGAAAATGTCAATTATTTTGTTAATGTTTTCATCAGTCATGTCTACCTCCCCTCTTGAATACCTTGAACCAATGAAAAAAGAAATGACTGTGTTATTTCTAATGAAATCTAAATGATCACTGATATTTCTACAATGCTTTAAAGTCTGTGAACTGCTTTATATGCATTATTTCATTTGACCTTCGTAGTAATCCTGTGAGGCAGTTAATACAAATATTTTTTTACTGAGGAGCAAACTGAGTTAAATGACTTGCCTGTGTTCATAATACTTGTAAGAGTCAGAGGCAGAATTTGAACCCAGTTCCTCCTGATTCCAAGTCCAGCATGACTCATTCATCCAACACTTTAGTTTCCAAAGTGTTTAGCTCACATCAACCTGGGCAGTATGAGTCTTCCATTTTATAGATTAGAAAACTGAGGTTCAAAGGGGTTGAAATTCCTTGCCCAGAGTCAAGCATGAATGCTCATCTTCAACCCAAGTCTTCTACCTCTGCGTCAAGCATATTTGCCCCAACTATATCAGTTCTTTCTCTCGGGGATCAAATGTTTACTCGGAAGTCAGAGGAATAGGCCTACAGCCTTACTACTTCATTCCTGTTCCTACAAATTATTGGGTCACTTATGAGATAATTCTATTAACGAGAGCCCTTTCTCATTTTCTGCAAAACTGATGTTATAAGAGTTATAAGGAGGCAAGCACTTAATTAACCCAGAAAAATTTATTAAATTCCCACTGTGTTCTAGGCAACATGCCTTCCATGATCCCTCTCAGTTGGGTCAGTTATGTATGTGTGTTGTCATTGTTGTTGTTTTCAAAAACTAATTCTTTTGGAAAGCTTTCCACAATTTGGAAATACCGTTAACTAGTTGCTTCATTCCAATTGGTCACCAACTTGAAACCACCAAAGATAAAGGAATCATGATGGCTTGCCCCCGTGTCCCCTGCATTCCTGACGTACAAGTCAACAGGTCTTCCATGAAAAAGCTTAACTTTTCCTACGTCTATTGAGTTTTATGTTTCTTTCCATTAAAGTTTCCAGCCACTCATAGACATATTTAGCTTGGCAATGAGAAGCAGTGACTCATGGAATGAAGAAATTTGAAAGCAAAGCTACTGAAAATGGATCTAATTTCTGTGCGTGTGTATGTGTGTGTGTTTGTGTAATTTGGGAGCCAGTGATTGATAATTTGTCTAATTTTTCTGGGTTTCATCAACTGAAGCCCTGCCAAATATTTGTGCTATATGGATGCTTTGTTATTCCTGAAACATATAACAAACTTCAGCTGTGACTCTATCTAATACAGTCAAAATGTAAGACTAGGGTTGGCTCATTTTCTCATTGTTTTTGGCTGAGCCCCCTCAATCAATGGGTATCAAGTGCAAAAACAAGATCATATTGAAACCATTTTCTTCATGTTCCTTCCTATGGATCCAACCTTTTCACTCTTGAATTTTCCAAGCCTGAACAAGCGGCCCCAATTAAGGGGATAACTTTGTCTTGGATGGAGAGGGTGCCCAAAGTGGAATGGGCTTGCTAGGGAGGTTGTAGGTTCTGCACTGGAAGTTTTCAAGCAGAGATTGGATGACCACTGGTTGGAGATGTGAGGGAGGGGAACTCCTAGAGGGTTGGGTGGGATTATGTGACTTGAGGGAACCCCTCCAGAGTTGATATACTCTGAATTTGCCAATTAATTGCATTCCCTTTATTATCCCTCTCCGAAGTTTGTGTAGGTATATTTTTTGGCTAGGGTAGCCATCTTTCCCAAGGGATTCCAATATGTTATAGTAGTTCTTGTTTACTCCTATTGAGCATATACTTAAATATAAAGATGAAATTTATGATGGGGTCATCCAATAGACCTCATTCAGCTTTCCCTTAATACAGTAAGGCCATAGGTACCATACACACAGAAATTTGAAAATTATAAAATATATTAATACTCTAAATCAATCAACAAGTTTTTATCAAATACTTATTTTCTATCAGGCACTGTGCCTGATTCTGGGAATCCAAAGAAAAGCAAAAAATATAGTCCTTGTCCTCAAGGAGCTCACATGCTAGTGAGATACTTGGGGGAACATTATAAACAATTATGGAAATTTCCATTATTATAAAAGATAATATTGAGAGAAATCAGAGACTCCTGAAGCACATGCCCAATAGAGAAAAACCTAGGGCTGCCCTCTAAAGTCAGGGGCACATTATCTACTACTGGAAAATCATATGGTATGGCATGGTGTGTGCCATCCTTAGCTCAGCTCCAAAAAAAAAAAAAAAAAAAAAAGCGGAGGAGTTCATCCCTTAGGAGAGACCAGGCTCAACTGGCTACAGAAATATTTTTCTGGCCAATAAGTTTGCTTTGATTTATGATGGGAAAGTTTGGTTTTATAATCAAAGCAACAGACTCTTTATGCTCCAAGGAGTGCAGAAAGCAAACACCATGTGGGATGGCAGAAAAATGCAGTCATTTGAGGGATACTGGGGGCCAAAAGGTACCCACTGATTGGCTTGGTTTGGGTCTCTCCTCTCTGAACAAAGGCCACACCAGTCAGGTCTTTGATCAGAACTATAATTATTAAATCTTGTACTCAGGACTAGAAACAAAGAATAGTCCTGGGTCAAGCATCTGAGGAAGGGAGAGAGACCATAAGGAGAAACCACAAACTTGGGGATATAAGGTTTTATAGGGGGAGAGACCCTGTCCTACTGATGACAGAGACTCAGGGCCAGTGATGTCATGTGACTTCTCTGAGTGTCAGTTTCTAGAAGGCTGGCCACCCTAGATGACTTCAAAAGTATGATCTATCCCTGTGTCTTTGACTTTATTGATGGCTATGTTCATACACAAGCCCACAGGCTGCTCTAGTGAAGGAAGAAAATGGAGAGGATTCCACTTAGAGGTAGACTTTACCATTGCTATAGGAGTTTGAGAAGCTCAGCATCCTGTAGCTGAGATAAGAATTCTTGCTAACTACCAAGATAGTAGAGACAGCTGTCTTGTGCAGTGCTTAAGAGCCCTGGACTTTGGAATAAAGAAGACGAGTTCAAACCCTACCATTCTAAGCAAGCCTGCCTCAGTTTCCTCCTTTGTAAAATGGAATCATCATAGCATCTACTCACAGGGTTGTTGTGAGGATCCAATCAGATAATATGTATAGCTTTTGCAAACCTTAAATATGCTGTATAAATGCTATTCATTATTTTTATTATTACTACTATTTGTTAGGTGCTAATCTCACCTAGTTACCAGTAGTAGTATATTATTAGGGCAGGATAAGAGCTCTTGTCACCCCACCCCAATTACAGATAAGCTTTTGACCCAAGCTTTGAATAAGCAAATTCCATCCAACCACTAGCAATTCATGTGCTGACTCTACTGGGCAAAAAGCTTCTTATTTCCTCTCTTTAGTCCTGATTTTCCTTGGAAGTAACATTGAACTGCTCCAAGGATAACCCCATCGCCTGACCTTCTGTGAACTGGAAACATTAATTGCTGTGGCTGCAATTTCCACCCCAGTGGTTGGGCCAGGAACTCAACTTCAGCTCTTAGGATCTTGCCAGCACTTTTTCCTTCCCCCTCCCCCTCCTCCACAAGCCCCCACTAGTGACAGCCAAAGAATAACACTTTTAAAAAAGAGACACAATTATTTATCTTTGCAGTAAGTAGATGAATATGTTTCCCACTCTGGTCATTTTTATCAGGGTTCTAATGTTGTTTGTCATCGAAATCTGACAAAAATTATTTGGGGTTTGACTCGGGGGAAAGAACAGAAGTGATCCAGAGAAGCTAAAAGAGGGTTTCAGTCAGTATGCACAAACTATAATAAGTTAGAAGTTTGGGAAAATCTAAGCTAGAACAAAAATGACAGACTCTTAGCAAATCTCCCTGTCCATCTGTGGTCATAGATGCAACCCTAGACACTAGACTATAGATTCTGGGAATACAATGATCACATGATAATCAATCAATGGACACATTTTTTGAGTACCTACTATGTACCAAGCAGCACTGCAGGGGACTCAAGATACAAAGACTTGAGTGAGATAATCCCTGCCCTCAAGGAGCTTACATTCTAATGGGGGAAATAACATGACTTTAACTATTCAAGTTATTATTCTAGCTCTCCAGTGGTTAGAAAGTCTTCTGGGGACCATCTTCTCTTCCCTCAAGATATAGTCTATAGGAGGCTTGGGGAGAAAATAATTTTGTTTGAGAATTAAGGGAGTTGAATTCTAGGAAGGAAAGAAGGAAGGAAGGAAGGAAGGAAGGAAGGAAGGAAGGAAGGAAGGAAGGAAGGAAGGAAAGAAGGAAGGAAGGAAAGAAGGAAGGAAGGAAGGAAGAAAATAAGCATTTATTAAGTACCGCAGGCACCATGCTAAGCCCTGGGGATACAAGGAAGGACAGAAAGTAGTATGTGCTCTTGAGGAGCTTACAATTGTACAGAAACATATTAGAGTTATCGTTAACTGTAATAGGAAAGCTATGGCCCTTTAGCCAGCCATCCTCAAGTCAGAGTCCTTTGAAAAATATCTCCTTACTCCTTTACATATTCTTTTCACATGCCAATAGGGGTATGGCTCATCCAGAGCCTTCTTCATTATACAAAAAGAACTTAGAGCTTAGACATCTTGCATTCAGTCAGAAGTCTGAAGTCCTGGGTTTGATCCCAGTCCTGACTTGTGGAGGCCACCTTATATGTTGAGGCCTCACTTACCTCCTCAATGAAAGAAATGTTTTGGGCTAGGCCATCTCAAAGATCCTTTTGAGCTTCAAAATTCTATTTTCCTATGTCTTCAATGTATGGTAAAGTGAAAAGACAATGGGACCTAAGGGTCAGAAGACAGATTTGAGTCCTGCCTTTGACATTTGATTCTGGGCAAGTCACTTAACTTTTCTGAGCCTCTGCTTATTTATCATTAAAATGGGAATAATAACACTTGGACCCCTGACTCCACATGGTTGTTATGAGGAAAATATTTTGTAAGTAGTTTTTATAATAAATATGAGTTATTATAATAATTAACATTATTACCAATGAAATTGTTCTGCAACTGGAAGGATAGTGAGGCTGTCCCTCACATGTAGCATGGGGATGTCACTGATGTGGCTCAAAGGTGGTAGATTGGTCATCTCTAGCCTTTTCCTTTCCCCCTACTCCCAATTTTTCCAATAGAAACTTGATTTCCTCCCAGAAGGGGAAGCAAAAGGTTTTGCCCAGAAGCATGGCCACTCTGCTCTTCTGCTTTCCAGACTAAAATTATAACTTGCTCCTTTGACTACTGTTAGTCTATGCCATTTAGTTTCTAGGTTCAAGCTAAACTTCTGAACACTGTTCATTAATTAGGGAGAAAGGAGGACCTAAGGTTTATATCCAAGGCTTGACTTCCTTCCCACCAAATGCCAATTCCATATTGAACACACATAACACTTAGCCAGAAGCCCATTTATCCAAGTCAATAACAAAACAAAACACCAAAGAAAGTATACATGGGAGAAGAGATATCAGACAATACTGAGTGAAGGAGCTTTCCCATTGGGAATGAGGTAGCTCAGCTCAACCAAGAGAGAGAGAGAGTTCCAGATCTCACCCAAGGAGAAATTTCCTGAAGTCTTTAGTGTAGCAAGCTATGTCTAATGCAAAGGAGAAAGTCCCACAATTATCTGACAATCCAAACCATCTAACTCAGGGGTAGGAAACTTGCAGCCTTGACACCATATGTGGTCTTCTAGGTCCTTGGGCATGGCCATTTGACTGAGTCCAAGTTCCACAGAACGATTTGTACTGTGAAGTTTGAAATTGGTCAAAGGGCCTCACTTAAGGACCTAGAGGGCCACATGTGGCCTTCAGGCCACAGGTTCCCCACCCCTGATCTAACTGAATATACTGGGGAAAAGTGGGTGTGATTTGGTTTTACGTAAATGCTCCTACTCAACCAAGACGAAATCACAGATAACCATAGAAGCTGTCTGTATAAATTATATAACCTGAATCCTAGAATGTCTGTAGGCAGGTAGAGGACAGTCTGGAGAAAGTACAGACAAATCTGGGTTAGGAAGATATCAACATTCCAAGGAGGTTGAAAGTCATGAATGAAGAGCTCTGTAGCCAAATGGAATTCCTGGGGGAATTGAGGTACATGGAATATGATTGTTTCAGTTGGAAGCTGTCTGGTATATCTAGGCCAGGCTCTGATGTGTTAGATCATGGGATCCTAGCTCTAAAACTGGAATGAATCTCAGAGATCATCTAATCCAACTCCTTCCTTTTATAGACGAGGAAACCGAGGTCTCGAGGGGTTAAGTGATTAATCGAATCACCAATCTAAAGCTCTAAGGGACCCTAAAGGCTATCTAGGCCAGTGATTCTCAAAGTATAGTCCAAGGACCCCTTTGGGTTCCCAAGGGTCCATGAGGTCAAAATTATTTTCATAAAAATATTAAACTGTCAAATATATGATAGATTAAATGTCCATAGATATAACCCACATAGGCAAAAGCTCTTTGGTATCCTCAGTAATTTTAAGAGTATAAAGGGGCAGAAGGACCAAAAAGTTTTAGAACCACTAATTGAATACAACCACCTCGTTTTACAGATGAGAAAACCAAGGCTGAAGTCATCATACAGGTCATAAGAGTCAAAGGGGAGATTTGGACCCAGGTTTTCCTGATGCTGAGACTAGCTCCCTCTCAACTAGAAAGCCATGTTGCCTTGACAATATCCTTCCTAAAATACTACAACAAGACCTGAACTGAGTTAGCCAGCTTGAATCCTGGCAAGAATAAAGGTCTGGGAAAAAGCTGCCTTCAAGGAAAAAAATCTTCCAAATTTTGCCCCTTGCCCTATCTCCCTTATCATATTAGATTCCACCAGGATGGACCAACAGCAAGCATTGCTGGGTTTTTTTTAAATCTTTTAACATAAGCATGTTAGGAGGGGCCTTTTGAAATTGTAGAGAGACAGGGGGCCAGAGGCATCCAGAATTATTTTGGCGCCAACCTCTCCCTCTGAAAATGTCAGGCATCTGGGCTTAAGGTATCAAGTCCTGATCCAGGAGGTTGGAATAAGCCTGAATGAAGGAATGCTAGAAATGAAGACACAGGCCAGGCCAGGAGGCGTTCTAGAGTGGACAGCAGCAGGTGTCAGGACTTTCAGACTTCTCTTTTGCCTAGAGCTCAGGTACCACATTTGCAAGATGCAGCTCTGCCCAGAGCTGGGCCATGACTGCTGTTTTCTGGGTCACAGCAGCCTTCACCAGACTGACAGCACATGGTAAAGGACAGTCCAGTCCCAGCCATCCTCACATTCTGCCAAATATTGATGAAGGGAAGAGAGCTAATTTGCTATTCTTCCTTGAGCACAAAGGAAATTTACTACTGAGAAACTTAAGAAACTAAATCATTGGTATGAGTTACAACCCTATTAGCTACTCTTTGGTTGTCAAATTAACACTTAGTAGAAGCCTAAAGTTGAATTAAAAAGAGGAGATTAATTACTGACAAAATATTGTTAGAAAATCTTTTCCCCTTCAGAAGTAATCTGTCAGTTTTCCCTCAGACTTTCTCCCCAAAGAATAATGTTTGACATTTTTACACACATAACTTATTCTTAGTTGAGCACTGAGATAAGTGATAGAAAGTTTATCCCCATTTTACAGATGAGGAGACTAAGGCTCTGACTTTCCCCAGTCATATGGCTAGTAAGTGACAGAGGCAGGAGTCAAATCTATGTCCTTCCTGATTCCATGTCCTGTGCTTTTCCCATAATTTCCCATCATTCAACCAATTAATGAGTATTTAGTAAGTACTTACAATGTGCCAGAGACTTTGCAAAAAGTTTACATTCTACCAGGGCAACATTATGGATATATACAGAATAGACACAAGATAAATTCAAGATAAACTTGAGCCTCTCTTCTCCTTGTTGAGATTAGAATTTGGTGTTGCCTTTGAAACCTTTGCTTAATGTCTCTATGCTTTTTAGAATCACTAACAGAACTGGACCTAGCAATGTTGGCATCTTGGGCAAGCACAAAAAAAAAAAAAATCACATGTTAATTAACTTTGGTACTCAGAGATGGAAAATAATACAAGAATTTCTTCAGACACATTCACTTCAGGGAGAACATTTGTTACTCTAGTAACTTGTAGCTGCTGAAAAGTTCATGTAATATATTTTTTGCAACCTTTAAATTTCTATGCCCTAGGTCAAAGGTATGGTTGCCCCATCCTAGTTATATCTGTGGTCACCTATAACTTTGTGGATTATGGAATACAGTCAATATCTAAAATTTGAGAGATAATGTGGAATACATAATGGATAATGAAGATCATGGGTTTTAGTGCTGAGAGGAACCTAAGAAGCCATATAGTCTAGTCTCCTAATTTTACATATGTGGAAACTAAGTACCAGGAAGGTTAAGTAACTAGAGAAGTTTGGAGCTGGAGTCAGAAAGATCTGGATTCAAATCTAGCCTCTGTGTGACAACAGGTAAACCATTTAACCTCTCAGTGTGCAAGGCAACTCTCTTCAACTGGAGAGTTGCTGATCTGCACTAGTGGATCTACACTCCACAAGGAATTCCCTACACTGATGAAACCACAGATCTGGTTTTAAAAAGAAGGGGAAAATGGAGCATGTAGAGCCCATTCAGAGAAAGATTGGCAGGATACTGGGAGGACTGAGGATCCTGCAATCTGAAGATCATCGGAAAGAATGGAGGGCTGGGCAGAGCAGGGAGGTGATGGGAATATGCACACTGACAAAGTTGAAAGTCAACTGCAATTTACACAGATTTCCCTAAAATTTTCCCATGAAAGAAAAAAAATCCATGATAATTAATTCAAAGTAGCCACGGAGTGCTCCAAGATCCCCTACATGCTTTATTTCAGGGTGGTCTAAAGGGCACCATAGCCTTATAGGTACTTAATAAACACTACTTATTAATGAATGTTATGGGTAAACCATATAGACTAGTAGAGTTTTCTTAGTAGCTAAATTTTCCCTTCCTTTCTTCATTTTCCTTCTTTCTTTCCTTCTTTCTCTTCCTGTCTTTTCTTTTTTTCTTTCCTCCCTTCTCATTCTTCCTTTTGCTCTTTCTTCTTTCCTTTTCTTTCCTCCTTTTTTCTTTTCTTCCTACTCTTTTGCTCTTCCTTCTTTTCTTTCCTTCTTTCTCTTTCTTCCCTTTTCCTTTTCTTCCTTCTTTTCCATCCTTCCTTTCTTTCCTTCTTTGCTTCCCTCTTTCTTTTTCTTCCTTTTTTCTTTTCTTCCTTCTTTTCTTTCCTTTCCTCCTTCCTTTTTTCCCTCCTACTAGGTCTTCCCATCTCACCGAAGGTAGAACTGCATCTGTGATTCACATGCCTAATCCCACTATTGATCAGCATGGAAAAATTGGCTTGCTCCATTTCCCACCTGGACCATTTCAGCCCTCCTTAGACACCCTGGTGGACCTCAGCTCCCTAGACCTCCTTATTTTGGTGCCAAATTTAGTGTGAACACACAATCGGCATAAACCACTAAAGTTCAGAACTCTGGAGCTCATGTGGTCTGCCAGCCTCCTCTCCCCAGTCATTGGGATCAGAGGCATGCACCATCATGCTTGCTCTCCTTTCTTTCCAGAAAGCAGTGGTCAGGAAATGTCACTGATGACAATTGCTAGCTTGTGACACATTCAAGGCAGGGGCCCTTTTCCTTCCAAGTCTTCACTTGGGAGCTTTGGCCAAGGGAGATCTCAGTCCTCTACGTCAGGTGAAGTTGACTCCTTCTTTGTCCTCTGCTGGTGTCCATGACTCATTTTAACCAGGGCCAGAAAGAAAGATGGCAACAACCACCCATTTTAAAAGGCTTCCTTGGTTTATCCTGGGACAATGGGTGGTAGGCTGAGTATGGGGACCATGGCCAAACAGTCCACACATGCTGCCTGATAGGGTGAGGGAAAAGCGAAGTGAGCAAGCTCATGTTTTGCTCCCTTCCTGGACATTCTGTAGTTTCACTGCTTAAGATTCTACAAAATCATAGATGGTTTCCCTGTATCTGGTCTTTACCTCTATACAACAGAGCACAGGGCTAACCATGTCATTCTCCTGCTCAAGAAATTGTTATAGCTCCCTATTGCCTCTAAAATAAAATGCAAATACTTTTGTTTGGCATTTAAAGCCTTTGACTTTAATCAGTCTTTCTAAGCTAATTATACATTAGTTGCCTCATAGCCAAATTTTACTAGTCACTATTTCCTGTATATGGAATTTTACCCCCCTATCTCTGAGCCTTTACCCAAGCTGTATCCCCTGCCTGGAATACTTTCCCTCCTTTCTCTGAATCATGAAACCCCTAATGCCTTTAAAGGCACAGGCCAAATTCTGCTTCCTACAAGGTCTCACACACACAGTAAATAGAAGAACCTGATTTTGAACTCAGATGCTTTGATTCTAAATTATGTTCTTCCCATTGTACCATACTGCCTATAACCATAGACAATGCAATCATTCTCCAACTCACTTTCCTCATCTGTAAAAAAAACAAGTTTCTTTGTCTTTTCTAACTCCCCTAGTTATTGATTTGTACTTCCAAAATCACTTGCATTTATCATATATCTTGTACTTATTTATCTGTGCACACATTGTTGCATGTCCCTTACCATCCCAGCAAAATATAAGTTCACTGAGAACAGACTATTCCATTTTTTTATCTTTGTATCCCTAGCACTTTCATCTGGCCTGCCTCTGACTGTGTGACCCTAGACAATTCATTGTCAGTACTCTTGGTGACTCTGCAAGTTCAGAGAAGTTGTTGAACTACATTAGTAGAAGGAGTTTCTTCTTTCAGGATCTCCCCAGACCAAGAATATCACAGACCCAATCCTTATCCTTCCCCTTATTCCTATCTTCAGCTTCCAACAAAATGTAGTGTACCCAGCAGGTCCTAAAGAAAGATGTGTAGAATTAAAATAGAATCCACTGAAGCCCCAAGTGGAGGCTTTTGGGGGAGGGGAAGAGTAGGGCATGAAGGGCAGAGGGTCTCTGGGGCAGCCTTTTCTTCCCCCTAAGCCTCTTCAGTGTCCTCTCATGATTTCAATGTCAACTGTAATAAAGATCCCAATGGCTCCTTAGCCTGTCAGGGGGAAAGTGATTTTCTGATCCCAAGTTCACTAGAGATTTCTGGAAAAATACTAACAGGGGTTTGGAAAGACTGGGGCCTTAACACATAAAGAAATAGATTGAATATTTTTTTAAAGATATAAAATTCTTAGAACTGCTGGACAGGTTTCTATGTGTGACCCCTCTATTCCAAGTGGCAGTTGCTCAACAGCCCGACTTCCAACCAAAGGCTGACATAATCTTATTGTGCAACCCTGATCCATAGCAATGTCACTTTGGAAATTGCCCTCTCTGTGCATTTGACTAAGGGGAGGGGGAGCGGTGGAAACCAACCCAGCAGCTTTAGGTCGTCAGTCGAAAAAGCGGCAGCATCTAGGACTATTCTCGCGAAACCTGAGCCCTCCCTCCGCCAAAAAGTCAAAACAAATTTGGGTCTTGGGGAAAATGAGAATGTCAGGACCGGCATTTCACTCTTTAATCAAAACCCAGGAATGACACTGTGGGTGGCCATGGCCTTTCCTCCCTCCCTCTGTTCTTTCCCCCACCCCCATGCCACCTCCTGTAGTTTCTCTAGCAGAGTGCTTCAGCAGAGAGAGTGGGAGAGGTGAGAAGGGAGGGCTGGTTCCATGCTCCTTCTGCCCAACACTTCTCTGCTGAGAACTGCAACTATGAGGAACCCCAGGGATGGGACACCTGGTAGCAAGGGACAAGACTGAAATACTGAGATTGCTGCCTTAAGCCCCTAGACTGGTTTAAAAAAAAAATCACAAAGTCTTTTTCTTTTTTTCCCTTTCTCTTCTTTCTTTCTTTCTTTTACTTTTTTTTTTTTAATATCAGTTTGGTCTGGATCCTACCCAACGGCCTGAAGATTGAAGACTATACATCTCATTCTAATCTTCTGACTCATTCAATCCCCATCGGGTTGCTTGTCTAGTCCAATCTGAAATATGAAACAGGATCTGAAAAGTATCTCTTAAAAATGAGCCTTCCTCCACTTTTGTTCCTAAACAGCCCATCCCAAAAGTCCTCTTGGGACTTGGTAAAGGGCAGCCAAGGTCTGGCTTCACCAAGGGCAGAGTGGGATGATGAAAAGAGCTCTGGATTTAGAGTAGGAGGGCTTGGGGATAGAGTAAAGTTCCACTGATTACTATTTGTGTGGCCTTGAGTAAGTCAACTTTCCTCTCTGTGCCTTAGTTTCCTCATCTGTAAAATAGGGGGAAGGGAGTGCACCAACTGGATAGGTAGCCAGGGTGTCAGGCCTGGAGTCAGGAAAACTCATCTTCCTGAGTTCAAATCCAGACTTAGACACTCACTAATTGTGACCCTGGGCAAATCACTTTCCCCTGTTTGCCTCAGTTTCCCCATCTATAAAATAAGCTGGAGAAGAAAATGGCAAAACAATCCAGTATCTTTGCCAAGAAAGCCCCAAATGGGGTCACAGAGAGTAGGACATAACTGAAACAACTGAACAACCAGATGATACTGATTCTTCAGCCCTAAATAAGACTCAGGAGAAAAGTTCTTGTCTTGGTCTTGCCACTAATTAGCAGTCATGAAACTTCAAAATTCTCACAGTGTCAGAGGCTTAGGCTTCCAATGCAATCTAATCCAACCTCAATTTACAGATGAGGAAACTAAGGCCAAGAGAAGGGGAAATGCCTTACTTAGAGTCTAAGCACATGGTAAATGGAAGAGCCTGAATTCAAACTCAGATGCTTTGATTCTAAATCAAGTTCTTTCCATTGTAGCACACTGCTTCTTACCATAGGCATGCCACTCAACCATTCTTAGACTCAGTTTCCTCATCTGTAAAAAAGCAAATTGTAAGGCTTCTTCTGACTCTGGATCCTATAACCCTAAAGGACTTTAGTGTCTACTCAGTGACCTTTTGCAAAGTCCCCCACAGTAATCTGGATGATGGTTGGGTTTTATCTTGTCCTTCCTTGCTAGTGATCAGCCTTCAATCAAAACCAAAGAATGACCTAGGGCATGCCTAGATCACCTAGATCTCCTGCCACAGTATACATTCGTAAGATAGGGAGAAGAAAGAGAAGATGATTGTTTTTTATCTGAATCCAATGCCCTCCCTACCTTCCCCCTTAACCTTGGCTAATGACAAGAGTCAGAAATGATATTGTTTAAGCATTCTGAGATGTCATTTTCACCACAGTTTCTGGCATAAAATATATACTTGTTGATTTCTTGACTTCTTCATTCAGTCAGGACCCAGATGCTCTGACAAACTCACCTAGAGCCTGAAATTCTGGGTTTGCAGTGTGTGTATTTGTATCATGTGCCTTTTCTCTCACCGATAAGGGCTTGAATCTTCTAGGGTCAACTCTGGAGTTGAGTGGACTTCTTTGAGGCAGAGTGCCTTCAATTCCCATGGCAACCACTAGGGGGTGTCCTTTTGGGTAGGCCAGTAATTGAACCATCAATGTCTTGGCCCCCATGATAGGTATTTTTGTTAGAGTTTGAATAAGGTCATAAAAAAGAAGGGGAAGGGGGCTTCATGCAAATGATTGGATTTCTTGGGTTTGTATGTGTCTGGCCTGTCTCCTTCCCAAAGCTGTCAGAAGGTGTTCTAAATCACCCTTGGACTGATTTAGGATGGAGTAAAACTTTCCCTAGAATCCATAAGGGAGCCAAAGCAAGTCCCATGCCAAGGACCAGAATCAATCTTTGATTCTCTATACTAGCAATTGTTTCTCATCACTGAGCTAAGTGATTTCATACATGCCAGTCACTCAGGTTGAAAACAACAGTTTCTGGGGAAACATCTATACAGAGGAGTTGAATAGAGTGGAGACACAATAGATTATGAGTCAGGCTCTTCATTTCAGGAACCTGGCCCAGCTGCTGACCTGGTGGAGAATATTGAGCAAGACAATGCGCTTTTCAAATGTGTCTGTTAGAGTGGTTTCACAAAGATGGCATAAGAAAGGGGTGAGATAACATGATGTGAAATGGTTTCAGCCACTTAAAAGAAAGGAATGGTATTTGTTCATCCATGGTGCTTTTTTAAATTATTTTTTTCTTATTGTTACAATAATACTTCACTAATTGAGGGAGTTCCATTTTGAATTAGACAAATGTCTAGAGAAGAGATTTTTTCGAAAAAGAAATGTAGTTGCATAATTTTCACATGATAACAATAATAATTACTGATATTTCTGTAACCCTTTAAAATGATGCTAACAGAAGGCACTGTGATACAAAAGAGAAGATGGTTCTAGAGTGAAAGTCCCCTCTCCTCTCTGGGCTTCAGTTTCCTCATCTGCCAAAATTGAGGAGGTTGGACTACACGGTCCAAGGATGCTTCCAGATCTAGATCTATGATCCTATGATCTCTTTTGAGACTTCCAGCCCCCTGGCAAGGTAGGTGCTGTAGGTATTATTATACCCATTTTAAAGGTGAGGAAACTGAGACCCATAATGGTTAAGTGACTTGCTTGTGGTCATATAGTTTGCAAGCATCAGAGATAGAATTGGAAGTCAGTCTTCTTGACTCCAAGTCCAACTAGGATCATAAATCTGGGGTTAGAAGTAATCTTAGGGGTCATCTAGTCCACCCCTTTCATTTTCCCCTTAAGGAGACCAGAGGCCCAGAGAGGGGGACCTATAACTTGCCCAAAGTCACAGAAGAAAGTGGCAGATTAATAAGTGTTGCCTTGTAAAAGATACCTTGTAGCTCTAACGTGAGGGTTTCTGTTGAAGCAAGTCCTTAGGAGGACTAGCTTAAAAATACATGAATGATTTGAAATGAATACATTAGCCGTCTGGATACAAATGGGAATTCCTAAAGACTTTTTTCCCAGGTAGTTTAAACATTTCCCCAGTAGATACTTTTTTTTTTAACTATTGCTTTTTTTTTTTTATTGTAAACTCTTTGTGGTGGAGACCCCATCCCCAAACTGAATCATAAGCTTCTTGGAGGCAAGGGCTGAATCTTTTCTTTGTATTTCCCATTGTGGCTAATACAATAGCAGTCAATCACATCCTCAGTCCAGTATGCATATATCAAATACCTACTATGTGCAAGGCCTTCCTCTAGACTTTTTTGACCTTGATCTACATTGACCTAGATGCAACAAATGTCAGCACCTCTAGGCAACTGTTCTTGGTAGATCTGGGTTCAAGGACTACCTCCAACACGTGATAGTTGTGTGAACATGGGCAGATAAATCCCTTTACTTCCCATCACTGTGACGACTCTCCATGACCCTGTGTTACAGAGCAGATGGTGATCTGTATTGGTAGAGAGTTTTCTCCCTGGGAATCCTCTGTACCAATACAGTCTCAGGTATAGACTTTCCCATCTGCTCCAAAAACATTGGTCGAGGTAGTATACTGGAGGAAGCTCTCAGTTTACCGGATGAGAGGGATACGAGTGTATATGTGATCACTTGTTGCACTTGGTATCAGTACCTAATCAGCTCTTCATAAATACTTGATTGACTGGTTAATTAGTAGGAAAAGGAATGAGCCTCTGCCCTTGGGCCAGGAGCCTAATCATATCTTTTCTGTTCTGAGCATAGGTTCACAGGAACATGTATGGAGCTAATTTACAAGGACAAATTACTAGAATTACTGTGGGTATGATTTTAAACACCTACTTTTGCCTCATTAATGGGGGACTGAGGGATGGAGATCACTTTTAAACAAAACTAAATTCCTATCTTTTCTTCTTTCCAATCTCACATCCTGTTCTTCCTTCCTTCCCTTCCTCCTCTCCCTGTCTTCTTCCCTCCCTCCCTCTCTCCCATTTCTGTCCTCTTTCCTTCTTTTCTTCCTCATCCCTTATTCCCTTCTTCCCTTCCTTTTCTCCCTTTACTCCTTCCTTTCTCCTTCCTTCCCACATGCCCCTCACTTTTCTCTCCCTTTCCTCTCTCCCTCACTTCTCCCTCTTCCTTCTCTCTCTTCCTTTGCTCCCTCTGTCACCTCTCTCCCTCCCTCCTTCCCCTCATCCCTTATGCTTCCAAATCTTCCTTTTCCTCTCCCTTTCTTTCTTCCCCTCTACTTTCTCTCCCCCCACTAGAGCCTCATTTTATGACTCATGCCTTAGACTATTAAAATGGAAACAGCTTTCATCATTTCCTCAGCATTATCCCTTCAAATGATTGCTTAAGGAGGATCAGCCTGGAGAAACAGGGCCAAGTTTGCAATTGGGGAAGGTGGCTATGTATCCTTTGAGAGGAGGAAAGGAAGGCTCCAAAAGGAAAGAAGGGAATTCCTATCAATAGCACCTTCTGGAGTTCATGCTTGAAAATCCTGCTTTGTTGGGGGTTTTGATACTGCAGAGAGGTTTAAATTAAGAAGCTGTCTTCAGAGAATCATAGAGTTGGGTGGGGGGAGGCTGTAGGGATGATCTGCTCCAACCCCCTTCTTCTGAAAAGGAGGCAAATGAAAGCCAAAAAGGAGAAGTGATTTGCTTGCAGCCACAAACCTACCTAATAAAAGTCTTAATTACCAGTGTGACCATGGGCAAGTCATTGTATCTCTCTCAGTTTCCTCCTCAGTGGACTAGCTCATCTATAAAATCCTCTTTCAGCTGCAAATCTATTATTCTATGGGCTGTTTGGGCCTCAGTTCTCTCACCTGTAAAATAGTAGCTAGCATTTATATAGCACTTGAAGGTTGGCAAAATGCTTTACAGATGCTTCTCATCTGATCCTCACAACAACCCTGGGAGGTACGTGCTATTATCATCTTCATTTTACAGATAAGGAAACTGAGACTAGTTAAGTGACTTGCCCATGGTCAGTAAGTGTCTGAGGCAAGATTTGAACTCAGGACTTCTGTGTCCCCACGTCTAATGCTACTCCCCATGACCAAAGGCCACATCACCTCTCACTTAGATCATTGCAATGACTTCCTAATCCATCTCCTTATTTCCAATCTCTCTGTTCTATCCTCCTCATAGCTGATCTGGCAATCAGAGACAATATGGTATAGGCAAAAGAACAATGGAGTCAGACAACCTGGGTTCAAATACCACCTCTAATGTTTACTACCTATATGACCTTGGACCCAAACCCCTAGTTTCCTCATCTGTAAAATGGGATTGCACTACATGACCTCTGAGGTCCCTCCAGATCTAGGATCCTGTAACTTTTAGGGACTTCAGTTTTCTCATCTGTAAAATAAGGGGGGAGGGTGGACAAGATGACCTCTGAAGTCCTTAAAGCTTGAAACATATGAACTGAGCCTTCTTTTCTCAGCAGCCTCAGACCAGATTCTTAGGCTCAAGGGCCAGGGTTGGCCAGAAAGGTGAAAAAGAGTGCCCCCAGGCCTATATCTCTAACCCTACATTTCCAGTGAAAGACTGAGAAACAGCTGATTTAATTAAAATTGTTTTCCTCACATTGAAGTCAGATTTTCACAGGTTTTCACAGGTTTTCACAGGTGCTCCTAACCCAGCACATTTTTTTTTCAGGCTGAAGTGCTTAGCAAGGTGGGAGCTGCTTTCCAAAAGAGATCTCTTCCTTAATCACTTTTCCACTTAGATGATCTTCAGACCAAATTGCTTTGACAAGTCCCAAGGCCCCAACCCCTTTATATTAGCCCTGCTCAGGCTGTCTCCTTCCATGTGAGAGTTCCCTAGGAAGTTCTTTTTGAAGGCTCATTCTAGGCATCATCCTCTCCTCTTAATCATGACTATATCACTCTAGAATATGCAAAGTGCTTTGAAAATATTAGAGAGGAGGGGTGGCTAGGTGGCACAGTGAATAAAGCATTGGCCCTGGAATCAAGAAGACCTGAATTCAAATCTGGCCTCAGACACTTGACACTTAACTAGCCCTGTTCTTCCCCCTCCAAAAAAAAAAATTTAAAAAGTAACAGAGAAGGGTCAGTGAGGGCATGATAGCTGTCTTTAAGTATTCCAAGGGCTGGCACATGAAGGAGAAATTTGATAGATTCCATTCAGCCATGCCATTCCATTCCATTCCATTCAGGTGAGGCCATTTGAGCAGCGGATAGATGTTGAAAAGAGAACCAATATCAGGAAAAACTTATTGACAGCTAGAACTTGTAAAATAGACTGCCTCAAGAGGTGGTAAGTTCTGTTTTATGAGAAGTATTCAAAGGAGACTGGATGAGCCCTTGCTGGATTTGTTATAGTTGGGATTCTTATCTAGCATGGATTGGGCAAGATAGTGGCTGAGTTTCCTTCTCTTAAATTCTTTGACCCTGTGACTCCAAACAGTGGGATTTCATGGGTATCACATGAGTATTTGGAAGAGGCCAAGCCCCTACCTCTGACAACCTCTCCAAGTTTTAGGGGCTCGCTGGAATCAGCATCCAAACAGAATGACTAGAAGGATAGGGTGTCCAGGCCTGGCTAGCAGCACACAGATGTAATGGAAGGCAGTGAAAACAGGAAGAACTGGCTCTGGGTTAAGTCCAAGAGGCTTTTTCCAGAGAAAAGAAGGAAGGAAGGAAGGAAGGAAGGAAGGAAGGAAGGAAGGAAGGAAGGCAGGCTGGTTGGATCCAGCTCTGTTTTCTGTGGTACAGAAAACAGCTACCATCCTCTTCAAATTGAAGGGGTAACAAAGGCCTTCAAGAACAAGGGGGCAGAGACAGGTGGTGGCTGCAGTTTAGTGGCAGTGTATAGATAGAGAACTGGAGTCAGGAGGATCTGAGTTCAATCTGGCCTCAGAGGTTTGCTAGCTGCGTGATGCTGGGCAAATCATTTAATCCCAACTACCTAGGAATACACACACACACACACACACACACACACACACACACACACACACGGAGCAAAGGAGACTTTGAAGCTTCCCAGAGATCCAATTCCTTCTAACTTAATGTCATGACTGGCAATATGATATCACAAATAGTGGAGCTGGGAAGTGCTGGGTTCAAATCCTGCCCCTAATCCATACTAGCTAAGTGACCCTGGGCGGTTCACTTAATTTCTCAATGTCTCAGACAATTCTAATACTATAAAATTATAGGGTTGCCCATTTGGGGGAAGGAGTTTCCACACAGGAAGTTCCCAACACTGATGAAACAACCTGCCTTCCCCTCTTATCCTCCCAAAGCAAGTTTAATGCTACTTAAGTGACTTGGAGCTCCATTTCTCTCCAAGGAGAACCGGAGTTGGTCTTTTCCCATTCCTGGTTGAGAGCTACCAGGAACAAGCCCAGCAAAGAATTTCACAAAGTCAGAAAGGCAAGGCCCAAAGGGAAATGCAGCTGGTTGCTCTAGATGAGAAGATGCTAAAAACCACCGATTCAGCTACTTGTATGGGGGGCTCCCTTTCTCTGCTAATGGGACGCTTTCTGTGAGAGCTGTGGAAATGCAAATCCCATTTCACTCTGAACTCAGATGGAGCAGGGAAAATTCAGAGGAAAGTGGAGAAAGCATTGAGCTTGGAGAAAGGAGGGCTGGCTAGAGCCATGGCTTCTATAGGGCTTTACAGTGTCCAAAAGCCCTTTTCTCACGTGCACGAGCTCCTGGGAGCCTCCCCACCATAGGGAAGGAAGGACAAAGATGTTCCACTGAGGGGGAGACTCAGAGCTGAAGCAAACTAGTCCAGGGTCATACACTTAATCAAAGTTGGCAGGTAGATTCGAATTCAGCGTCCAGCATTCTATTCATGACGCCATCCTCAGGCATCGTTCTGGTTTTTCCTTTCTATTTTCTAGTGCTCAGTACAGTGCCTGACACCTAAGAGCAATGGTTCTCAACCTTCCTAATGCTGCAACCCTTTAATACAGTTCCTCATGTTGTGGTGACCCTCAACCATAAAATTATTTTCGTTGCTACTTCATAACTGTAATTTTGCCACTTTTATGAATCGTAATGTAAATATATGATATGTAGGATGTGTTTTCATTGTTACAAATTGAACATAACCCACAGATTGAGAACCACTGCCTAAGAGCTATCTAATAAATGCTGATTGATTGATTGATCCTTGCCCCTGTGCTTATCAGAAAATTCTTCCTCCTCACCTTGGCCTCAGAAAATACCTAGTTTCCATCAAGATTCAGCTTTAAAACCCCTTTCTCCATGAAGGCTTTACTGAGCATGCCCTCAGCCAATTCCATTATGTGGAGAGCAGGGTTCAAGTTCTGACTTTGACATGTACAGACTGTGTGATGAGAAGCAATCTGTTAGTGCCATGAGCAGCTCTCTAAGACTAGAAATGACAGAAAAGATGTTCATCTACATTAGCAGAGGGAGTTTTTTCACCTGGTACTTTCCTACACCAATAAAATCACAGATCCAATCTCAATCCCTCTGCACACACGCGCGCGGGCGTGGGCGCACACACACAAACACACACACACACACACACACACACCACATAAGAGTATATACCCCTTGATCAACTGTAAGCTCTTTGAGGGCAAGAACTGTTTCATTTTTATCTTAAGATGCCTCCTCCTCTTCTTGCCCACACTTAAAGAAGACCTAAGTTTGAATTTGACCCCAGCTACTTACTAGCTGTGTCATCCTGAGTAAGTCACTTAAACTCTCTTTGAGAGTTTCCTAAACTCACCTTAGTTTCCTCATCTATAAAGTCGGGGTAACAGTAAATAATAATACTTATCCCAGGATTGTTGTGAGGATAAAAATTAAATAACATTTGTAGAAACACTTTTCAAAACTTAAAGCATTATATAAATGAGGACCATTGTTATTATTAACTTTGAAGGAAACTAGGCAGTCTCAGGGACAGGTGAAGAGAGAGTATGTCTTTATTTGGACATTTCTTTCCTGAGATAGTGGAAGCCTCTTGAGGTCAAGGACCATTCCATTTTGTCTTTGCACAATCCCTGCTTCTGAGTTGAGACCGAATATTTACTATTGAATCATCTATTTTTGACTGTTACTGAAACTAATTGAGCCTTTGTAGCACATTCCTGATGCTTCTCAGGATGTTAGTCCATAATGGGCCCCCAGGACAATCAATGAGATGTCTGCTGACTTCAAGGCCATTGGACCCATGGTTTTCAACCTTTGTGGTCTTAGAATCCCTTTACAATCTTAAAAATTACTAAAGAGTTTCCATTTATGTGGGTTAAATCTGTTGATGTTTAGATATTAGAAATTAAAACTAATGGTTTAAAAAATATTTCCAAATAATTATTGATATTTAAATATAAACATATCATATATATATATATATTAAAACTATCTTCCATGAAAAAAATATTAACAAGAAGAGTGGCATTGTTTTACATATTTTTAAAATTTTCTTTAATGTCTAGCTTAATAGAAGACACCTGGATTCTCATACATGCTTCTACATTCAATCAGTTTTGGTTGAAATTTATGGAGAAAACGCAGCCTCACACAGACATGTAGTTGAAAAAAGGAGGGGTGTTTTAATAGGAAAATAACATATTAACATTATTATGAAGATAGTTTTGACCTAAAGGACCCCTGAAAGGGTCTTAGGGTCTCCCAGGAGTTCATGGACCACACTTTGAGAACTGCTGTATTAAACTGTACCAACTCTTAAGGACTGATGAAAGGAAGCATTTTAAGTTTTGGAAAAGCATCTCTGACTCTAGCCCAGACAGAATTACAGACCTAGAAGGAGTATCCAGCACCATCCAGTTCAACCTTCTTATTTTGTGGAGGAGAAGAGAGGTCACCTCCTTTGGGAAGGCTGAATCAAGGCTGGAATTTGTGTCTTCTCTCGAAACCTCAGTTCACCACCTTGCTATGTCTCAGCAGGAAACTCAACTTGTGAAAAGTAGACTGTGTGACCCTAGGCAATCTCTCAGTGCCAATAAGCACATTTACAAGGACAATTATAGAAGAATTCTCTAGCTGAAATATCAAGGTCCTTGAGCATGTTTCAAACCTAAACAGTTTGATTGACACCCAACTTTTTGGGAAAATACCTATCATAAGATCACAGAATTAGATTATATTTGCCTTGGCCCTAAAGGGGACCAGTGGGTAGGAGAAAGAAGAAGATAGATTGGGGCAAAACATGAGAAAGAGCATCACAGATTGCACAGTTCTCTGGCACATTGAGTAAGTCCTATGTTGAAGATCTAAGGAAGAGCAAGGGCAAGAATCACATAGAATTAAAGAGGATGGGTTGCAATCTGCATCAGTGGAGGGAGTGCCCATATTTAGGAAGTCATAGAAGCATTTAAAGATCAACCTTGTCATCAATAATCAGTCAATCGAATGAGCACTTGTTAAACATCTACTAGGTATTAGGCACTGTGCTAAGCACTGGAGATACAAAAGCAAATTAATCAGTCCCTTTTCTCAAGGTACTTCCATTCTCTGGGGTAGGGATATGCATATGAATATATACAAAATGAACACAGTCAGTTGTGGTGGGGAAGCCATCTTGGAAAAACAAAAAAATGGATCAGGTAGAAGGTAGCACTTGAGCGGAATTTTGAAGGAAATTAGGGATTCTCAGAGGCAGATGGGAAGAGGGAGAGCATTCCAGGCATGGGGCACAGCCTGGGTAAAGTCACGGAGGCAGAAGATGGTGACATGTGAGGAATACCAAGAAGACTAGTTTCTCTGGACCAAAAAGTATATGAAGGGAAGTAATATATAATAAGGCTACAAAACAATATTTGAGCCAAGCCATGAAAGGATTGAAATACTAATCAGAAGAATTTGTATTTGATCCTAAAGGAAACAGCACTTTGACCATTGTGTGGAGGCTGGATTGGAGAGGGGAGAGAATAGAGACAGTGAGTGGACAAGATGGCTCCTGAGAGCCCTTCTAGCCCTACGTCTGTGATTTTTCTAAGTCATTTTCCCTCTACAGCCCTCCCTTTCCTCATCTATAAAATGGGGGTAATAACAGCATTTACCTTCCAGTGTTGTTGTAAGGATCCAGTGAGATGACATATGTGAACCACTTGGAAAGCCTTCAAGTTCTATAGAAATGTTAACTGTTGGTCTCATTTTCCTCGCTCTATATTGATGAGGCAGCTTGGTATAGGAGTAGGGAGCTTTTGGGTTTGGAGTCAGAAGATGTGAGTTCAGGTCCTGACTATGTCACTTAGTATCTGAAAGCTGTCAAGCTGTTACTTAGCATCTGTGGCCTTAGTTTCTTCATCTGTTAAATGAGTGGTTGGGGGTGGGAGGTGTAGACTAGGTGACCTCTGAAATGTCTTCTAGCTCTCAATCTACAATCCTGTGACTTTCACCTACCGGTTCTATCATAGCCTTCAGGAGTCATCAAGAACCAGTTCCATCCCAGCACCTTTCCCCACTCCCCCACCCCCAGCCCATACCCCACGACCACCTCATCTCTTGTTTACCAGACAGAAGGAGGTGGCAAAGAACATGATCAGTTTTGTGAGGGCTCTATTTTCCCCTTGGCAAGGTGCTCCTTCTCTTTCCTTCCATAGGTCAAGTGCCCCATCTACTTTTTTCTTCCAAAGACAAAGTACTCACTCATCCCCCTCCTCCTGAAGCAAAGTTCTTTTCTCCCTCCTGTGCAATAATCCAAACTTGGAAGGTGAAGCCATTGTAGGAGGGGGCCTGGGGCTTGGGAGAGAAGTGTTCCATTCCACTCTCACTACTTAAGCTGTCTCAGTGTCTAGCAACCTGAGAAAAGGTCTCCAAGGTGGCATTACTATTCATCCCACTCATGCATCGTGAACTTAGACTTCCATAAGAGTGGAATAGAGGACAGACAACTGACCTTGAAATCAGGAAGACCTGGGCATGAGCTTTGTAATGGTGGGAAAAGGACCTAAGCTCTCACTCAGTGTGCCTGGAAATTAAGATCTCTAAAACCAGAATTTACAGATGTTGCCAATCTGTATCCAGCAAGGGTGTTTCTATTCCAGAAGCTGCCCTCATCCAAATAAAGTTACCAGGCACATTGCAAGGGCTTGCTGTATATCTCTGTCTCTATCTCTGTCTTTCTCTCTCTGTCTCTGTCTCTCTCTGTGTCTCTGTCTCTATCTCTCTGTCTCTCTCTCTCCCTCTCATCCAAATAAAGACCAGTTTGGTTCCCTGTGAGTTTAGATTAGATCTCCTGTTGCCCTTTGTGGTCTTTCCCCTATTGGGACCTGTGTGATACCTGGATAAAGAGTTGGGAGGGGCAAAGTCAGAAGGGTGACTGAAAGAGGGACAATAGGGCCTGAAGGTCTAGACATAACCCACTCTCATATACACAAAAGGAGAGAAGGAGCACCAGTTGGGAAGTCGGCCAACTTGTCTTGGGCACCTTCTCTCCTCCCCCTCTCCCCCCTACCATTGGTCTCCCTCAGACTCCCATGTTGTCATTGGGTCTGCTTTTGTCTCTATGCCACCCCTCCCCCATCCCACCCTACAATTAACCTACTGTATAATTAACCCATTCTGGGGACAAAGCACAGGATTTAGGGTCAGAATTTCTGGGTTTAGCTCCCAGCTCTGCTGGATTCTACCTTTGTAACTTTGGGCGATTTATTAACATCTTTGGGTCTCAGTTTCCTCATGTGGAAAATTAGGTTCAGGCTTGGCTAGTCCCCTCTGGATGTCCATCCTCAGAATCTCTGAGCTGCTGGGCTGGGCCAACTGGAAAGAATCAGTTAAATTCTTTCCCTGGGAGCGCAGGGAAGTGTTAATAGGTAAGAAGGTTTCAAGGGTAGCACATTTGCATTTTAACCAGGAAATGCTTTCTTGACCTCTAATGGTGGCATTTCTGGCATCAATGAACAAGCATCAGGAACAGGGAAAGGGAGAGTTCAGTGAGAGATTTCCTGGCACCCTTCAAATAACCCCATCTTTTCCTGCCCATATGATGAGTTCAGCTCCAAGCATCAAAGCAACTTAGGCACAAAAACATTTCAACAAATGACTGTTTACTGAGCAATTATACACCTGATACATTAGCCAGATGTGTTAGAGAATTTCCATAGCCTCACTTGCCCTGTTTTCCTTTCTGTAAATTCTAGGAGCCATTACTAAACATCCAGATCATCACTGGAGAGTCAACAAAGATTAATGAACATTTATTAACCCCTTACTGTATGCAAAGCACTATGTTAGATGAGGGCAAAATAAAACACATCTCTCCTAACTGCTGCCCCCCCAAAATGACAGTTCCTGCCCTGAAGAAGTTTCTATTGTACTAGGGGAATACAGCATTTAATTCAGTTCAATATTCACTTTTTAAATAGAACTTGACCACAAACCTTCTGGTCAACAGAACTGTGCTCTTGCAGAAAAGAAGAGTTGTTTGATAATTACCTGGGAGTTTGGAGACATCTTGGTCCTAGAGAAAGAACACTGACTAGAATCAAGGGACCTACACTCGACCCCCCACTTCTGTTACTACTTGTGTGACCTTGGACAAGTCACACTCCCCTGAACCTCAGTTTCCTCACATGCAAAATGAAGATGGTTGGACTAGATGGCCTCTGAGAGCCTTTCCAGCTCTTTTGATCGTTCTTCCTATGATCTCTGTTCACATGGACTATGCGTTTCAGTTGTAGGGGAAAAGAATCACAGGTGGGGTACTATTCGGTACAGAGGATGCCAAAAAAAGTGCCTCTCTTCAAGGAGCATACATTCTATAGCAGGGAGGGGAATAAAATATGTTTCTAGGTAATTTGGGGGAGTAGGAAGGTTAGGAAAGACTTTATAGAGGAAGTGGAGGGAACTAGGCATTCTGAGAGAGGGCCAGGATAGGAGCTTGGGGTGAATAGAGAGCCTGTATATAGGAGATGGAATGTTAGGTGCTCATAATGACCAGGAGACCACTTTGGTTAGAAGACCGAGTATGTGACAGTGCAAGTCTTGCACACAGAGCCTGGATGGGACCAGACTGCAAGGAGAGAAACCAATGCTTTAGAGAATGTGAGCAATGTTTTAGAATTCAAAGGATACAACTTTTTAGGGAGTCCTGCTACATGACCTAATAGAATGAGTTTACCCTGGGGAGGAAGAACGATAATCTTCTTCATCCAGGCTAGACTGTGCAATATCAGGCAATGGGGATAAGGGGATAAGGGGAGTGTGTAATGCTCCCCACACTTCTGATCAGAACTGCATAAATAGGGTAGGCTAGGTGGAGCAATGAATAGAACACTGGCCCTGGAGTCAGGAAGTTCTGAGTTCAAATCTGACCTCAGACACTTAACACTTACTAGCTGTGTGACCTTGGGCAAGTCACTTAACCCCAATTGTCCTGCCTTCTCCCTCCAAAAAAAAAAGCAAAAAAAAAAGAACTACTGCATGAATAGACTGGGGAATGGATTTTAACAAGACCATCCCTATTTCCCTTTACATCAAGGGTCAAAACAGACCAAAAATTTAAAAAGAAAGAAAGAAAGAAAAAACAAAACACTGAGCTCTGGCACACTCCAACCCAACTCTCTAGCATTCCTGGACCACCCCCACAACATTACTCCCCCAGCTGTCACCCAGGTACCCCTTAAAGAAGGAAACTCACAAAGGATTATGGGAAATCAAGCTCAGAATTATGAGTAAGAAAGCAAAAAACTCACTCACCTAAAACCAAACTAATCTTTATTTGAGATGGATAGAGATAGATAGATAGATATTGATACAGATAGATACATGGATAGATAGACAGATAGACAGCCATAGATATAGGTAGAAAGATAAATAGGTGATGCTAATGATATGTAGA
This sequence comes from Pseudochirops corinnae, assembly GCA_028646515.1. Taxonomy (NCBI): domain Eukaryota; kingdom Metazoa; phylum Chordata; class Mammalia; order Diprotodontia; family Pseudocheiridae; genus Pseudochirops; species Pseudochirops corinnae. The sequence continues at coordinate 391,110,930 of CM053585.1, forward strand.
AATAGAGGTAATGGAGATAGATAAACAGAAAAATGGAATTGATTAAACCTTTACAAAGGGCCAATTATTTTGCTAAGCTCCTGAATACATATACAAGCAATACAGTTTCTGTTCTTAAGGAAATGAAAAACAACACAGAGGAGAACTGAAAAGGGGATGAGGGGAAGGGTCCCTCTTGTCTAGACACCACTCAACAACTGTCCCTGCTACCAATGGACTTATGTCCTTGGTTGATAGTAAAATATAAATGCCTTTAAAATGACCAAGGACTTAAAATGCTAGATACTGAATTCTACAAACAAGATATCTATATGGGAAGTCTTTAGGGAGGTCAGGAAAGGTGACTCCCTGTGAGCTGAAGCTGTCAGAGAAGATAACGAAGTCAGATTTGGAAGAATGATAAGGGAGTATGGCATAGTGCAAAGAGAACTGGATTTGGAGTTTGATGTGGTAAAGTAGATAGAGTGGTGAGCCTAGAGTCAGGAAGACCTGAGTTCAAATCTGGCCTCAGATATTTACTAACTGCGTGTCCCTGGGCAAGTCACTTAACCCTGTTTGCCTCAGTTTCCTCATCTATAAAATGAGCTGGAGAAGTAAATAGCAAACCATTCCAATATCTTTGCGAAGAAAACCCCAAATGGGATCATAAAGAGTCAGGCATGACTGAAACAACTGGACAAAAGCTCTTGGTTTGAATCCCAGCGCCACTTTACATAAGTCATATGACCCCGGTCAAGTTACTTAACCTCCAAGGAAGTCCCAATAGATTTGGGGAAAAGATTAAAGGGAAAACTCAAACTGAGATATATTGACTTGGACATGATGGTAAGACATCCATCCGGGCTAAGTTGTTACAGATGACGTCAAGAGGCAGAGCTTGTTGGTAAATGTTTAACAACTGTCTCCCTGCTGGTGTGGGGGAGGCATATGCTTACCACACACATTTAAGTTGCATCTTCATCCTTCACATTTTTGCCATCACTTTTTAAAGTTTAGAAATCAACAACACAATGAAGCAAGCCCTGATTTATAGCATTTGCTGATTTCCAAAGCAAAATGCTCACACCAAAAATTTTACAATTGATTCTGGCTTTCAGAAGACAGTTCAAGCTGGCTCCAATACTCCCCTGCCTAGAGGTCAGGAGGTCAGGAGTCACAGTAGGTCTAGAAATAGAAGCAGAGCAGCTTGGTACAGGGCAAAGAGGACTAAGTTTGCAACCAGAAGTGCCATTGGAATCCCAGTCTCCCACTTACTATTTATGTGACCTTAGACAAGTCACTGCCTTTTTCTGAGTCTCAGTTTCCTCATTTGTAAAATGGATGTTGGATGTGATGCCATCTCAGGTCTCCTCCATCCCTGAATCCACGGTCCTGTGTATCTCTTGATATTTGAGTTATACAGTGAGTTTCTTTCCTATTGTTGCTATCCTATTCTTAAAGGAAGAAGGGGTTTAAGGAGCTCTACCCAGTTGACACCCCAAATTGAGTACCCAAACACCCTGTGCCTTTAAGCTTATTCCAGTAATCCTTTCCCCCAGAATTTCATTTGTACTTGAAAACAACAGTCCTTTTCCACACAGCCTAAATACCAACCACCTCTTCCTCATCACTGAAATCCCTTCTCTATTCCCATTTGTTTTCCCACCCACATCCCAAATCCCCAAAGTGTACTTTCAGTCATACATCTGTGTTTTCAAAATGTGTCTTCCCCCATCTCAAGTGAAAAAAACACATTACTTAGTGAGGAGGCAGTGTGGTGTAATAGAACCCCGGATGAGGGGTCAAGAGGGGTTCTATGGTCTGCCCCTTAATCTGCTACTAATTAACTGTGTGACCTTGGGCTAGTCACCATTAACCTCTCTGGGTCTCTACTTCCATATTAGTAAAATAAAGGGGTCAGACTAGATGCCCCCTCAGATCCTTTTAGTTACTGGCAGGCTCTGGTTCCCTGATTCATAAGGGAATCTACGGTATTCCTGGCTTTGGTCCTAGGACCCCCGCATAAGAGAGACATGCCCCGGAGCTCCAAATGGTCCAAAAGGACAAAAGCTTATATCTTCTTTCTAGGGCTGAATGGAGGAGCAGCTGGAGCAACAAACCAGTTTGCTCCCCATTCATAAGAAAAAAATTTAGATCTTTCCCAATGAGATATCCTGTCATTACTGTGGCATGGAAGAAGCTTAGGAACCTGGATGATGAGCACACAATCAAAAATGATCTCCAAGAGGTCAGATTTTGAACTGGAAGAGACCATCAAAGAAGTCTAACCTCCTTATTTATTGACAAGGAAACTGAGGCCCAGAGAGTTAAAGTGACTTGTACAGAGTTGAATCGTTTGAAAGAGGGATTTGAGCTGAGTAGCTAAGGTGAACTCCAAGTCTCTCATTCAATCCATCACACTAAACCTCTCCCTCTATCCTTTTTTAACCTGGGCTCCATGGACTCGTAAGTGTTCTGTGATTAGATTTCAGGGGGTCCATGAACTCAGTTGGGGTTGGGAAAAAGATAGATAGATAGATAGATAGATAGATACATACATACATACATACATACATACATACATGCATACATACATACCTACATACATACATACATACATAGACAGATACATAAAAAGAAGGATAGATGAGTGGATACATTCATACATGATACATAGAATATATAGATATCTTTATTTTAATATAATTTGTTTCCTTTGCAATATTATTTCTTTTATGCCCTTAAAAACATGCACTTAAAAATTGAGATGCCTAAGCTTCACTGGACTGTTAAAGGTATAAAAAAAGTCAAGAATTCCTGCCCAAAGTCATCTAAGAGAAGAAACTGGCATGACAAGAGTCCTACCTAAGAGGGGAAAAAAGAAACCTATTCACTCTTATTGACCCAGAGTCTGAAGTGATGTCAGAAACCATCTCATCCAACTCTTTCATTTTTTGTCATTTAGGAAACTGATACCTAGGGAGATTAAGTAAATTGAGAAAAGACTGCATTCTTATTTTTTAAGATTCCCTAGAGATGAAGATTTTGCATCTTCCTTGAATCCAGAAATACTTCCTTATGTCTAACTGGCCACTGTCCTGATACAGGCAGAGCCCTTCACCTTGGCCAGTCTTCTGTGGACATGGAGAAAATTGGTCAGTGTTGAAGCAATCTTTTGTCTACCTGAAACCAGTCATTAACCTCCCTGAATGCTCTTATTTCCTAAGATGAATCCCCAACGTTCTGTAACTTTTCTTCATAAATCCCATTTTTTAGGCTGGTATTGATTCCAGCTCTTTTCTGGATCTTTTCCCTTTTCTTCACACGACTTTTTAAACTAACAACTGAAATCCACATTCCTCCTTCAGTGTCCTCAGCAATGTCAAGCATAATGGAAGGTTTGCCTCCTGGTTTCACAATTCATATTGATGATAATGCATCATGATGTATGGTCATAATAGTTCTACCTAATTCTCTCATGTTGAGCTTGGGGGAAAGCGGGGTCCGTGGGTGGTACAATGTAAGGAGAATCTGCCTTGGAATTAAGAGGAGTTAATTAATTAGAACCAGTCTTGTTGGTTCAAAAGCTGCCTTTCTTGTGTACTACCAGTGTGAGGCTGAGCAGTTTACTTAATCTTCCTCAACTATAAAAATGAAAGAGTTGTACGAGATCATTTCTAATATAGATTCAAATTCTACATCATTAATACTAAGTAGGTTTCTTTTTTTCCCCCGGTAGGACTTGTGTCATGCCAGTCTTTACCCATTCCAGTTCTTTTTGTCCCTGATCAGTTTCTTGAAATGGACAAAGTGACTTTTCCCACCCAATTCTTTCCATCTTGGTGTGAACTGCAAAGCCATGAGCCATGCTTTCTATTTCATCCTGTCAGTAATAGATAAGGCCCCTACATGCTACCAAACCTAGGAATAATCTTTTGGGGACACCACTCCCCATGTGCTCCTGGGATGAGACTAGGACCTCAGCAATCTCTTTGAGCTCTTCCTCTACCCTAGAAGTAAAATTTAGGGAGGAATTTCTTGATGGCCAATGAGGGGGTGAATCAGCTACTTCTAAAGTAGCTCATTTCATGGTTCATACTGTTAGAATTGTTTCCTTATAAATTTTTTATTGCAGCTCAGTAGTAGAGTGGATAATAAGGCTGGACCTAAAGTCAAGAAGACCTGAGTTCAAATTCTCTTTTCAAAAATTTACTGCCTGAGTGTCCCTAAGAAACTTATTTAACTTTTTTCAGTCTCTGTTTCCTCATCTGTAAAATGGGTATAATGGAAGCACCTACATCTCAGGGTTGGTATGAAGCTCCAATGAAATAATATTTGTAAAACACTTAGTAAACCTGAAAGTTCTATGTATACTAGTTATTATCTTTTGATTTTGTATTGCCTAGATTTCTCCCATGTGTCTCTTCTTATCATTCCCAAAGATACTTGCTAGTTGTGTGGCCATCAGCAAGTTTCTATACCTCACTGACCCTGAATGAAAATGATAATAAGAACTTAGCCACTTACCTCACAAGGCTATTGTGAAGATAAAAAGAAATAGCACAGGCAAAGCACTATATAGAAGTTAACTACGTTGCTGTGGAATAATTTGTGTTAAAGTGTTAATGACAGATATAATCCAATTCAGCAAGTATTAATAAGAAAACCACTATGTGCTGAATATTTATGATACAAAGACAGGAGGGAAAAGTTTCTGTCCTCAAGGATCTTACATCCTACTGGGAGGTGAGAGAGGGGTGGGACTTTCAATGCCTTAACTCACAGGAGTGGTCAGAATTTCAGGCACTATAGCAATTGAAGAGTTCATTCAAAGGGTATCTGGGGGCAACTGTCTACTACACCAATGTGGAGGATCAGACTGATGGACATTACTGGTGTCGTTGTTCATGTTGGTCCTGATGAGCCTGTTCTTTGAGGTTATGTACCATGCCATCTGTTCCCATGGTCCTCTCCACAGTGCTCCATTGAGTACTCAACCGACAATGGGTGCTCAGTCCTATGCAGCAAGCAATTGATTGGCTACTAAGACATTCTTGTGGTGAGATTCATGAAGGACTTCTTCCATCATGGTGGCAACTGGGAGCAAAAAGGTCCTGGCAGGGTGTGGCTGCTCCAGTCCAGAGATACCCACATAGTGAGTCTGCTTTGAGCCTTGGGGACTTACCCAATTAGCTTTCCAATTAGTGAATGAGATCCTTCTGCTTCTGATCTTTCCCAGAAATAGTCTCCCTGAGAAGACAAGTTCCAAAATAACTAACATAGCAAAGCAGCAGAAAGGAAGTAACCGAAGAAGGGATAACTAACAACTAACTCCTTTCTTCTTTAAAGGAGAATGTAAACACAGGTTGAAGAGCATTATTGAAAAAACGAACATGGGCCACAGTGGCTCCTTCCCATGGTTTTCAACCTGCATTTCCTGCCCCACAGAACAAGCTTTGATTTAAAATAGTTAATGCACACACACACACACACACACACACACACACACACACACACGAGTAGGGCCTAGGAATGAAAGACCCCTTAATTTTCTCCCTTCTTAGTGCTTACATATTGAAACAGTTGGATTTGTACATTTATATATTTGTCCATTTGTCCACTATCCTCCATTTGGCTAATCATAACTTCAGCCAGGACCATTTGGATGATTAAGAGTCTCATGATTCACAAATAATAAATTACTCTTCTTTTAAAAACTGAACGGCTTCCAGGTTTCATAGACCCTCCCTCCCTCAGTTCAGGATGCCAGACATCATTTCAATCTTTTCACGACCCTGCCATATGAGAATTAGGTGAAGGACGATTCTCTTTTATCTTTTTGTGACTTGCTTAGAAATAGTCAGGGGAAGCTGGGGGTGGGGGTGTGTTTGCATTAGCCTGTATTAAAGAATTCTTTAAAAAAAAGACTTGATAACTATCTTCAAGTATTTGAAGGGCTAACAAATGAAAAGGGGGTTGGACTTTTCCTGCTTGGCCCCAGTGGGTTAAACAAAGAATCAAGGGTAAAAGTTGCAAAGGCTGGATATAAGGAAACAATTCTAACAATTTGAACCATAGTATGGGCTGCTTTGTAAGTAAAGCATTCCCCCCTTATTGGCGATCTCATAAACAAAGATTTCTCAGGCATGATACAGAGAGTTTTTGTCTAGATGGCCTCTGAGGTCCTTTCTAATTGTGGGATTCTGACTTCTGGGAGCCAAGATGGCAGAGTAAGGCAGGAAATCACCTGAACAAATTGTCTCCAATTCACCTCCAAACAACTATAAGAGAACGTCTCAAAATGAATTCTGGACTGATAGAACCAATTGTGAGATTCTATGATTCTGAGGTCCAGTAACACAAAATGACTTGCTTTGTATGAACAAATCCAGGTCCTCCATCTCTAAATCAAGGGTTCTTTTCCTTGTACCACAGTGTCTATTTCAACAAAACACCTCAGTATGATAAGTCCTTTTCAGACTCCGCCATCCCTAAGCCAAGTAAAATAAGGGAAAAACCCCTAATGCCAGGTGTTGAGTTTACATTATTAAAAATTACTCTGCTTCTCCATCTGTGAGATATATCTAAACCTCTCATCTGGGGGCTCTTGCCAATCAAATAAATCGAGCAATTCATGGAACATTTGTGGCCTTAATATGTGGCCAACACTATGCTAGGCACCATGAGGATCACAAACAAAAGCTGTGGCTGCAGCCATGCAAACACTTAGGATCCCCGTGGAGATATTCAATTCAGTTCCATAATCACTTTGGGATTGGTTCTGATATGCAAGGCCTCAAGACTACCATGAACAAAACTGTATAGTCCATGTGTCCATTCTAATGAATCAGAATCTGAGGACCACAGAGAAAAGTGATGGGCTAGAACATTTAGCTTGCCACCATCCAAATATGACAAATAATTCTGCTTTGGGCAGGTTCCATTCCATTGGACATATTAGTATCCAATGCATGCCAATCCAAAGCCATTTTCTCTCAAAGATTTTCACTAAAGACTCTCACTTTTCTAACTGTAATAAGACAAATAAAGGATCAGCGAATCATAAATTTAGATAAGAAGAGGCTTTTGGAGCCATCTGATTCAACCCCCTTAATTTACACATGGGGAAATGGAAGCCCAGAAAAGTGAAGTGATTTGCCCCTTCAGGATCACAGGATTATAGATTTAGAACTAGACAGTGTCTTAAAGGTCATCTAGTCCCACTCTTTCATCTTACAGTTGAGGAAACTGAGGCCCAGAGAAGGCAAGTGACTTGCCCAAGGCAAGACAAGTAGTGACAGAGATGATATTTGAATCCAGGTCCTCTGACTCTAAGACCAATGCTCTTCCACTCTACCACTTTCATTAATCAGTGGACTGGTCAGAAATCTATTTTTGGACTCCTTCCTTATCACCATCTTGCAGAATCCCAATCTTCCTTCAAGACTCAGTTCAGTTGTCCCCTACTCTGAGAAGTCTTCCCTGATTTCTCCAATTGTTAATGGTTCTTCCTTCCTTGGCTTACCTTGTATTTTGCCTTGTGTTAGAAGGTAAGCTCCTTGAAAAAAGACCCTTGAGCCCACCAAGTGGTGGGTATTTGATAAGTGTTTGATGAATTGAACTCAATTTCTTATTTAGGATTTTTCCTCTCAAGGGGAGGGGGAAGGGATTTTTTAAGTGCCTACTATGTTCCAGACACTGTGCTAAGTGCTTCTCATTGTCTTTTGATTATTTCTCAAAACCAACATGGGTAGATTGATTACTTAAGTTTTCTTCATCTCTTTTATGGCTCAAGATAAGAGCTTATAGACACAGCAACTGTATACTTGTGTAATAATGTCTATTTTGGATACTTAAAACCTAGGGAAATATGGAGCATGAACTCTGAGTCACATCTGGGTTTGAGGAAAGAGATCTTGCTAACTTCATGAAAAGAGCCCGTGTGAACCCTAAATTCAATTCAGTTCAATAAGCAAATTAAATATCCAGATGACTGGGTAGGACAGTGGGTGGAGGGCTGGACCAGAATCAGGACAACCTGAGTTCTGGGCCCACTTCAAACTGGTCTTAGCTGTACGACCTTGGGCAATTCACTTACATCCTCATACAAGTCTCTAAGCCTATAAAATGCAACTACTAATCTGATTAGGTAGAGGAAGTTTCTTTACCAGGAATTTTCTATGTTGGTAGACTCATAATTGGGGGGAGGGGAAGATAGTGAGAGACAGAGATGGAAAGAGACACAGAGACCAAGATAGAACTAGGGAAGAGAAACTTAGAGACAAATGGAAAGGAAAAGCAGAAAAGGAGAGACAGGAGAAAGAGGAACAGAGACAGACTGAGAGGAGAGAGAGAGAGAGGAGGCAAAGACAGAGAGAACAGAAAGAAGGAGGAAAGGCCTTGAAAAGGAGGTTCCACCTAAGCCATACTTCAAAGGAAGCCAGGGGTTACAAGAGGTAGAGGTAAGGACAGAGGGCATACAGGGTATGAGGAACAGTTTGTGTGAAGGCACATAGAAGAAAAGTGAAAAGCCAGCTGGATTGGAACAAAGAGCAAATGAAAGGGAGTATATGAAATAAAACCAGAAAGATAGGTGGGAGGATGTACTATAATGTGGAGTATTTTATATGCCAGGTGGAGAATTTTGCTTTTTTTTCCTACCTAGAGGAATAGAGAGCCACTGAAGATGTTTGAGTAAGAGACAGATTGGTCAGATCTGTGTTTATGGAATAAACTTGGAAATGTATGAAGGGTAGTTTGGAGAAGGGAGAAACTGGAGATAGGAAGATCATTCTGGAGGCTATTGCAATTCTTCAAGAGAGAGGCAGTGAGAGTTTGAAGTGGGTTTGGGGCTGACTAAATGGCCCTGTCCTTTAGCTTTTAATAGCAAGGTTCTATGTCATCCCCACCCTTCCCAGTGCTGTAGAAGTAGAGAATCGAGTAGAGAGTAGAGTATAGATGGGCTTGCTATCCACCCCCACCATTCAGCAGTGCCATTGGGTCCCTTATAATGTCTGGGATTCTACATACAGGACATAATTCCCAATCACTTCACCAAGAAACCTAAGTGCAACAAAAATATATGATCCTTAAATCAGGAAGTAGTGTGGTGCTGACTCTGGAGTCAGAGGACCTGAGTTCCAACCATGTCTCTTATGCTTATCACTTTGTAACATTGGGCAAATCACTTCATCACCCTGTTTCCTCATTTAGAAAATGGTAGGTCCCTGACGTCAGCTTCCAATCTATTATCCTATGTCAAGAGAATTTGGACTTTCATTTATCTTCTTTGCTAAAGATAGAGTTTATGGTTTGTTTGGAGTTTGTATGGAATTCATGCTTTAACAATGTAAGCAACATGTGTCTATTTATACATGACAGATATTGTTCAAGATTTGCATAATGTCCAGTGTTAGGCAAAAGGGTGTCTGAGGTCCAGAGCAAACGTAACAGACCCAGATCCTATGCTTCAATTTCATGACTATCTTTTCCTGTTAACTCAGAAAATTGAGGCTGTTCACATGTTGGAGAGTAGGATTTCTTGTGTTTTTGTTACACTGGATCCAGTTGCATGGGCTAACATTGGATATTAGCCAGCAAGAACAGGTAGCACTCATGGGATGGGGATGGAGAACTTTCAGTGTCCCCCTCCCTCCTACCACTGTCACGATCTCAGGCAAATTCACATCTGTGTTATCTGCTTTTGAAAAAGGTACCTAGTCAAGGTAAGAGCCATTTTTGCTATTGGGAAATTGTGTTAGAAGACCACTCAATGGCCCGAGGCAAGAATGTGGTAACTTAGAGGTAGAGGAAGAGTCATTCTTTTCACCAATTTCATTTTCTTTCATTTTCTCTTCTCCTCAGTCAACTTCCAGAAAATCTCACTTAATTCTTGGTTGCACACCCTACATCCTATGCAATAATCATTTTTAACAGGAGCAGTTTCTGTTTAGAATTAATGTAGTAAAAAGAATACTGTCTGTGAGGCTCTCGATTCAAACCACAGATCTTTACTATTTACCATCTATGTGATCTTCAGAAAATGACTTAGGTTCTGAGCCTCCATTTCCTCATCTATAAAATTCTCTATAATCTATAAAATCAGACTAGCTGAAATCAAAGATCCTTTCTATCTCTAAGCTCTGTGTTGCCATGAATAAACATTATGACTGACTCCTGTTTATAATCTGCCTTTATGGGATCCCACTATCGTTCTTTGCTTTGTCACTTAAATTCCTGAGAGTACATATGTGAAAGAGAGACCTTTAATCAAAACAGGATGTTCTGGCTGTGGTCCAAAGTCTGCTGTCCAATCACGATCTGGGAAGATCCATGGTGTACTTGGCTGGGCAAGAGGGGACCATCCCAAATCCAGCCTTGATAGATGGTGCAACATGTGGACAATGTGTTCTCTCTGAGGGCAGTGGCCAGGTCTTCTATTTCCTTTGGCTCTAGCTCCCAAAGCACCAAGCAGAAGGGTCTGTACACAATGTATGCTGCTGAAGATGTGATGCTGAAGGCCTGACATATGAATGGCCATCACCTAGCCTTTATGGAAGAATGCCAGCTAGAGTAGCATTATCCCTTTACTTTGGAGCTCTTAACCAGCCTTCGAAACTGTTTCTCTGTCAATGCCAAGTGATTGATCCCCTACACTCAGAAATGCTTCTATTTGATCCTCACAAGAACCCTGCTAAGTAGGTGCTATTATTATCCTCATTTCACACTTAGGGAAACTGAGGCAGACAGAGGTTAAGTGATTTGCCCAGGGTCAAACAACGTAAGTATCTGAGACTAGATTTGCTCTCAGGTCTTCCTCACTCCAGGACCAGTGCTCTCTCCATTTGTCACCTAATTGCCTCTTAATTTTGCTGAGAAAGGAAGTATGGTATAGTGTATTGAGAACTGGGAGAGAACCCAGCATGACCTGGGTTCAAGTCCCACCTTCTCAGGTTCACGTACTCAGAGAAAATGTCAGTATCCCTAGTAAACTCTCTTAAATGTACAAATCACAGAACAGTTGCCAGTCTCTGTTAGTAGCGGGGGTTTCCTCATAAAAGAATTCTCTTTTACATTAGTAAAGTAAAGTAAAAGAATTCTCTTTTACATTAGTAAAGTAAGAATTCTCTACATTAGTAAAACCACAGAATTAGAACCAACCCCAATTTCAATTTTATTTAAAGCTAAACTCCAAAGAAATGTGTTTAAATGTTGCAGACAATCAAGCCAATTTAATAAAATATTTGTAACATTTATTAAATGTCTACAATATTTTGCATTCTTTGATAGGCACTGGGATATGAAGGCAATGCCAAGATAGCCCTTGCCCTCAAGGAGCTTGCCTTCTAGTAGGAGGATGAGACATACCTACTCATGAATATATACAAGATATTTTGAAGGAAGAGAGAAAACTAGCAATCTTTGATGTCATAGTCAACCTCTCCCTCTCCCTTAGCTGCCATATTCAATCAGTTTCAAGATCTTGTCATTTCTACCTCCATAACATCTCTCCTATACATCCCTTCTTGACTCATATAGCAACCTGCTTAGTTCAGAACTTCAATTATAGGAGGCTTATAATTGCCCTTTCTGTTTCAAGTCTTTTTCTACTCCAATCCATCCTCTATTCAGCTGCCAAAGCAATTTTCCTAGAGCTTAAATCTGACTGTGTCACCTTCACCCAATAAACTCCCATAGGTACCTAGTAAGTATCTCAGTCCCTCTCCTATCTCCTTATTTCTTCTACAGTCTTCTTATAAATTATGGGAAGCTTCTTGGAGGAGGCTACACTTTAGATGACCCTAGAGATAGAGGTAAGGATGGACTGCATGCCACCCAGACAAGGGCAATGGCTTGTGATGTCAAGGTCATGTAACACTAGTGATTCTTTTGACTTGAGTATTGAGTACATGAAGGGAAGTAACACTGGAAAGGAGGGAGGGATGAGGGAGGGCTTTTCAGTTCCAGTCTCCGAAGTAGCTCTCACATCCAAAGGCAACATTCTCAACTTCCTCTGGTTATCTCCTGTGGCCTTATTATATCTCCTTCCCTCTCACTAGCTCATCAGCATCCTCTCTGCTTTGGTTTTCTCAAGTGTTCTTGTTTTCATGAAAGTGTTGTCTGCACTACTATTTCTAAGCTATGTTTAAAACCCTTAACTGAGCTTCAAACCAGGTAGCATTATTTGCATAAAAACTCCTGACACTCTGAGAGAGCCTATTGGCTAAGCAAAGCCCTGTGGGTGACGCCACAAATGGGGAACACAGATGGGAGATGCAGGAAAAGCCAAGAAAGATAGAGGAATGTAGTGCATTAACAAGGGAGCATTAAGATATCAATGGACTGGAAAGAGAAGTTCTGAGTGATTTGTGGCCTGTTAAGTGTCAGGGGAAAAAAAAAGAAAGAAAAAGATATGGTGAAAGAAGGCCCAGATCTTCTGACAAATGCTAGGGATTTATGGCAGAATATAGAACAAATATAGAAAATAGGCTGGTGAGGACAGAGTTCATTATAACTGCAGAAAATTTTAGGTAATAGAGAAGAAAAGGAACAGTGGTTCTTCACAAGTGACCTTCTGGATGGTTCTGTTTCTGTTGGTAGTACTTGAAAAGAAAAAGGAGAGAACTTGAATGAAAGTAAATTTAAACAATGAAGGAATGGATGAATGAATGAATGAAAAATTATTTATTAAATACTTGGGATGTCTCAGGCTCTGTACTGACTGATAGAAATATAAATAGGAAAGGTGGGATTATCAAATCATTGGAAGTAAACTCAAATAACTCCAGAAACATCATAGGATCTTACAATTAGGGCTATCAGGGACCTATTTCCTCTCTATTTTTTCAGAAGAACAAAAAGCCTGCCATCAAGGTTAAGTGATTTACCCAAAATCAGAGAAGGGTTTAAATCCAGATCCCCTGACTCTAAAGCCAGTGTTCTTTTCACTTTACTAGCCCTATCATCCTTCTATTCCAAAGTCAACATTAATTGACTGCCACTCACCATCATAACCTATTTTGGGGAGAGGGATGGCCTGAGTTGCTTCATTCATATTCTCTCATTAAACTTCTTATTGTCTAGGGCCATTTTTCTTCTCTGCTGCCTGGATAGACTTCTTATTATGGAATTTGTTGGCAGGATTTCAGTGCCAATTTTAGTCACTGACCTAAATTGTGTGTGTGTGTGTGTGTGTGTGTGTGTGTCCCTTAGAGAAATGTCTATCCTTGTACAAAGTTGAGAGTAGAACACTCAACCAATAGATTTTTCATTAACAACTCAATGGGCTTGAATATTGTGCTTCCAGCATGTGCATTAGAAGGTTAGCCTGAACATGCAAAGAGAGCATTTATTGTGTGGAATGACTGAAGGGAAAATTAATCTAACAATCAATTAACCAACCAAGATTTCTGAAGTAAATTTCCTTGAATGAAAGTAAATTTGAACAAAGAAGGTATGGATGAATGAATAAATGAATGAATGAATGAATGAATGCAAGAAAAATTATTTATTAAATACTTGGGATGTCTCAGGCTCTGTACTGACTAATAGAAATATAAATAGGAAAGGTGGGCTTATCAAATCATTGGAAGTAAACTCAAATAACTCCAAAAACATCATAGGATCTTACAATTAGAGCTATCAGGGACCTATTTCCTCTTTTTTTGTGTGCTAGGTGGCACAATGGCAGAAATTAAACAATCCCTGCCCTCAGAGAGCTTAAATTTTATCAGGGGAGTTAGCATGTTCACATATAGTTATATATAACATATGTACAAGGTGACTGTTGGGAAGGGACAAAGAACTGTCCCATGACAAAGCTGTAGATGAGCTATGAGAACTTAACATGGTAGGCAGCTGTGATGTAAGAGAAAGAGTATTGAATTGGCACTCAAAGGAATTAGATTAGAATCTCACCTCTACTACTTTCTTTTTTGTGACTTTAGGTTAGTCACTTCACTTTCCTGGGCCTCAGTTTCCTCATTTGTACAAATGAAGGGCTTAAACTAGTTTATCTGGGAGGAAGCAAGGTACCTACAAGGAAAATAGCAGTGATTCTAGAGTAAAAGGATCTGAGTTCCAATGCTGCCTCTGATGGCTACTGCCTATGTGACCCTGGGCACAACATTTAACATCTCTGGCCCTCAATTTCCTCAACCATAAAAAATAAATAAAAGAGATTGGACTAGAAGGCTTTAGATAGCCCTTGCAGCTTTCTATGGCCTTTCAGGTCTAATCTAGCTCAAAAATCTATGATCCCTGGTTCCCTTCAAAACTCAGTTCAGGTACCATTTCCTAGATGAAGTCTTTCCTGATCTCTCCTAAAATAATTAACTTGTAGATATTCTATATAATAGAATATAAGAATATAGGATATCATAATACATAATATAATATATAACATATGTGTGTATATATATATAAAGGTGGTATGCATGTATATACATTTGTATGTATGTATGTATATATGTATGTATGTTTGTATGTATGTATATAGAAGCCCTTGGAGGTCAAGGACTTTTTCGTATTTATCTTTTTCTCCTCATCACTTAGCACAATGCTTGGCATTTAGTAGGTACATAATGAAATACAGATCATAGATTTAAAGACTGGAAGACACCATTGAGGTCATTTAGTACACATGAAGAAATTGAGCCTCAACAAGGTTATGTAATTTGCACAGGGTCACATGGCTAGTATCTGAAGTGAGATTTGATGACTAATAATTATAAATGATAATTAATAATAACAATAGTATTTGTGTATCACTTCAAGGTTTGCAAAATATTTTACACGTATTATCTCAGCCAAGACTTCCAAGCACTACTGGACCTCACTGCTTCCCCGATGCTTGTTAGTTGACTGGTTGTTTAATTTGTGGCCTCTCCAGACCTCAGTTTCCTCAGCTGTAAAATGAGAAGGTTGAATTCAATTACTTCGATAGCCTGTGTCATCTGTAAGACCCATGAATGCCTGGCCTACCGACCAAAGCCAAGGAATAGCTAGATACATTAGTATTATCCCTACTCATCCCCTCCAAATTCTCCACCCAGAGCCAAGCCAAAGAGGTAACAACAAAAGACAAGTGTGGTGGGCACAGAAACAGCTCAGCCAACACTTTCTCTAGTTCAATATCACTAAATCACCAGAGGAGCCTTGTCTATGGGTCACATTAGGGACCATGTGGCAGGCTCCCAAATGTATTGACAGATTTGAAAAATTTGGCTGGCTTCTGTGCTGAAAGGAAAGGGGCCTCCAAGGACAGCCTTCTGGAGTTCTCAGAAAGTCAGGAAATTCACAGAAGTGACTGACTAGAATAAGGCGAGAAGCTATTGCCTCAGATGGGATTTCAGAGCAGATAGATGTGGTCATGCATATAACACACTGGAGTGTGTGAGAAGCCAATATCACAAGCTAAGTTTTGGGAAAAAAAAAAAAGACACATTTTTTTTTCTTATTAAATTTAGCTTTCTTTAAGGGAGGGGGAAAGGGGAAATCATAGACTTTCTGGCTAACTCACAATGCTAATTGAAAAGCAGCTGACAGACCTCTGCACACTATCTGTCCCAGACGAAATAAGGATGAAAACTAGATTCAACTCAGGGACTAGTTTCAACTGACCACACCTCTCCCTTAAATCCTTATGCAATTCAAAGAATGGGCCCACTGGAAAAAAGCAAACAGCTTAAAAAAAAAAAGGCCCAGCTGACTGCCAAAGAGATGGGTGACAAACACTGCTAACTAACCCTGGGGTTTCTACTGTGATCTAAAAGTGGATGGAAATTCCAGGTATACTAGTTCAAGGGAAGCTTATCATAGTCTCTCAGTCACCTAAGCAATCCAGCCTTAGGGAAAATGATGAAAAATCTTAACTCCAAAACTCCATAGACCCTGTGTTTGAGAAATTAAAGAGAAATAAGAGGAGGGAGAGCCTGAAACATCACAGCTTAGTGGTATACCCTCACCCATCTACAGCCAATTAATAAGCATCAAATACGTACTATGTGCCAATAATGCTAAGCATGAGGATTCATTCTTTTCCTCCATTCAATGGCCATTTATTAAGCACCATCTATAATTCAGTCACTTGGTAGCTACCAGAGATTTTTCTATCCAGTCATTCAATAGGCATGTGTTAAGAACCTACTATGTACTAGGCACTTGCCAGTCAAGTGGTTGATTAAACATCTGCATTTGATGCAATGCAAAACAATAAATAGTCCTGACTTTCAAGAAACTTAGGTTCTCTCCACCTTCAGTACATTTACTGATTGCCAATATAAGCACACAATTGTCTTACTGGCCAATCAGGCATACGTGTTGTTCTTGGTCAAAAAGATATAGGTGGAGAGGCTGACAACACAATCAAGAAACCATTTTACGAAAAACCATAGTTGGATTCACTGTATTTCTGGAGGAAAATGAAGAAATGTGCCTCATATTGTCAATTGAATAGTGGGTTAAGAATCCAGAGATCTGGCCCCATTCTAACCGTGTGATTATAGAGGTTGTCATAAGGAAATCACTGGACTATAGTTTGGTCTATGGAGGGCTAAAGAAATCAAACACTTTAATATGGGGGGTGGGGGATTCTACCAGTGAGAAGAGAAACTTTCCCATATTTTAGAGATGCTTCTTAAATCGTGAGTGCCATAGTTTAAGGACACTGATTAGCTGAGCAGCTAGCATGGTAAAGTGACTTGAGGCTGTGTGATATGAAGAAGAGCTGATGGAATATAGGAGAAGAGTCAGGGAGGAATTTGAAGGACAGTCATGGGGAAAGGGGGTTCAGTTTGCTCTGGTCCCAGAACAAAGAGCCAAGAGCACTGAGAAGTTACACAAAGGCATATTTGGGGTCAGTAGTGCAGGAAACATCTGAACAATTTTGAGATATGTAAAGGGAGAATGGATTCCCTCAGGGGGTTGTGGGTCTCCTCTCAATGGAGGTCTCCAGTCAAAGGCCAGATGACCACTTGTTAACACTGTTTCAATGAGGATTCCTTTCCAGATATGTATGGCTGCTAGGGTGCCCTCTAAAATTTTGTGATCCTTTGATACCAAAAGAGTGGCATTTAATTAAGACAGACAAAAAAAGGATTTTACACACATTTTCCAACCCTCCACATTGCCTAAAATAGTGTAGATCATTATCTTCAAAACCTTCTAGAGATAAGTTTTCAAAATATAGCCTTCTTTCAGTTTCTTTCCTATCTCTCCTTTAGGGATTTTTCTTCTTCATCTCATTAAATAACGGTGACTACCTAAAGTTAACCTTGGATTCTGGACCTTCCTTTCTTCTCTCTCTACCTGCTTTGTCTTAAATTATCTCTTCTGTGCTCATGATGGAGAACATTTATTGATTATCACTGTAAGCAGAGAATTGTCTGAATGGTCACTCAGACACGTACATTATCCATGGTAAAAGAGATGTGGTTGAGGAGACTGAAAACATAAGTAAGAGATTATTTGATGAAAGAAAGACCATAATTGGATTCATTGTGTCCCTGGAAGAAAATGATGGGCCCTAGTCTAATCTTGAGTAGGCTACCTCATCATCACTTTTTTCCTCCATCATCCATTTTCCACCGTGAATAAATTATCAAAGTCTATAGTATGTTAGGAAATATCCATAAAGTATGATATAGAAAACAGTGGCATAAAATTCAGTTAGAAACAGGAGCCACTGGGAATATAAATTTCCCTTCGGGAACATATTGACTTAGAAAATGACATATGAATGTTATCTATATTCTGTTACATTTTTATTTCTTTCGTTAAATATTTCCCAATTATATTTTAATCTGGTTCCTCCACACTCAAGAATGTTGCCACCCCCTCCCCCACCACACACACACATATACACACCAGACCACAGTCTGATACCTCTGATATAGAGGAAAGAGCCCAGAACCTGATGTCACAGGTCCAAAGCTATACCCTGGCTCTGTCACTGCCTATAGGTATGATTTTAGACAAATCCTTTAATCTCTCTAGGCCTCAGTTTCCCGAATGCAAAATGAGAAGACTGGAAAAGATGTCCTCAAAGGTCCCTTCCAGCTCTAAAGCTATGGTCTTAGCATCCTTCTCCAATCATTTATCTTACTCCTATTTCAACTGTGTCACTCTGGGCAAGTCCCTTAACTGCTCTGGGCTTCTGTGTTCTCATCCATAAAACAAGGGGTTCAGTCAAGGTGACATCTATGTTCCCTCCTGCCTCTGAATCAGTGATCTATGAAAAGAGAGACTTCTTGCCTTCATCAGAAGATTTTCCTCATTTCTGAGTTTCCTGGTTGTTTGGGGTTCTTCCCTTTGCTCCCTAGACATGGGCTATAGTCACTGTCCTCATCCCTAGAAACATACTTCTAATTGTAGCCTCACTACAGACAGATGGAAAAAGAACGGCCAAACTAGAAAACCAAAATACAATAACAAGTGCATGAAATGCAGTATCAACATTATGTAAAACCATAATTATCTCTGATTCCTCCCTTCCTTTTTCTCCCCATGTTCAATCTGTCAATAAATCCGGCTACTTCCTCTGCTCTGGTTGTGCCAAGATCTGCCTTCTCTTCAGCTTCCTGGAAAATGAGCTTGTTGGTATGGGATCTGGATACCTCACCCACTGTGTTCCCTACTTCCAGACACTGTCCCTCTCCAATGAGAGAAAAAAAAGTCCCTGGCAGCCATCACTCCCTCACCTGCCTTCTTGACCATGTCCTACTCCACCCCTGGGAAAGCCTCCAGGTATACAACAGAGTAGAGGATAAGGAGGCTGAGATGGAGAGGGGGCCCCAAGAGGCTGTGCTGAAGCCAAGTCACAAAGAACAGGCAAACGATAGACTTGAGAGCAACTGCAAATAAAGAAAATGTGTTTTAATACACGCTTGGCGCATTCTTTGCTTTGTGGCACCAGAAGACGGGCGTTCCCTCCTATTCACTACTGCCTTATGTTCAGGCTCTAGTGCTTTTCTTCCCAAATGCAAAAAGGGTAAACTAATAATAACAAGTGTAATTACAGATGATGATATTGGTGTTGTGGCTCCAATCTTGACTCTGGAGCGAGAATCAACTTACCAGTTCTCATCACAGTCTCTCTTTTGCCAAAGTGAGATAAGAGAGGTTCAGATACAAGTTTCCTCAACATCTGCTTCTTCATTCTCTCTCTCAGTCTCTCTCTCTCTTTCTATGTATGTGTGTGTCTCTCTCTCTCTTTCTCTCTTTCTCAGTTCTCAGCTCATACTTGATCCTTGCTACAGATAATGAGTTAAGGGGAGAAAATAGTATGGTCACTCTCACTTCAGGAATTCTTTCTCCTATGAAGGACTAGACCAGATGGCTACTAAGATCAGTTCCAACTCTTGACATTCAAGTGCTCTATGACTGTAAGAAAAGGGTATTCATTACAGTGATGGCCAATCACCTCTTTACTCCTAAGCTTCAACAGTGTGTATGATTGAGGATAATGGAAGTCATTGACAAACTTTAAATTGGTATTTCCAAATCAATTAACATTGCAAGGCAAGAAACATATAGGAAGCACTTACTACTTATAAAGACATGTAGTATGAACTGATCTTAGTGTCAGGAAGGCCTGGATTCAAATCCCACATCTCCTATTCACTGGCTGGGCAACCTTGGGAAAATCATCTAACCTTTCAATGCTCCTCAGGCAACACTCAAAAAAATTCTAAGTTAGTACAGCTCGAGGGGTGTGTGTGTGTATGTGTGTGTGTGCGTGCACATGCACATATGCGTTATATAGCATGGTACCTTGTTTACAAATCAATTATGTCTACATGTACTGTGTATGAATATACAAGGTACCATGCTACACCTTGGAGACTCAAAGATTAAAAACAAAGTATCCAATCTTTTCTCACAAAGGGCTTACATTCCAGTGGGGAGAGATGAGGTTTACACAAAAAAAGTATAATTCAATGTAAGGTATGATAGAGTCACAGGAGAATCCCAGGCAAAGGGCATCATAGATCTCAAGCTATAAGAGAACTGAGACCATCAAGTCCACTCCCTCTAATACCACATTTTAGACATGAGGAAACTGATGCCTACAGAGGTTAAATAACTTGCCCAAGGTCATATGGGTAGTGATCAGGAGAGCAGGATTTGAACTCAGATCTTTGGTCTTTTTGCTTTGCTCCTCTGCCTCCCTGTAATGGAAGATTTGAGGAGAGGTATAACATGTTCATCTGCGGAGGTCAGGGGAGGTTTCACAACAGAGCTTGTGACAACAGAATTAAAGGAAGAAGACTCTGAAAGCATTCAAAAGAGGAAGAGAAAAGAAAACACATTGGGTGGGAGGAAAGAACAAGAGAAGAAATAATAAAGACAATAAGATTTAGAGACAGATGGTCCTGTAGCGATCATCTGAGGCAACTTCCTCATTTTGTAGAAGAGGAAACCCACAGCCCAGAGAAAGGTCACAAAGTGACAAAGTCAAAATTCCAATGCTCTTCCTTTAGTTCCAAAGTGAGAGATCTTTCTACCACACCAAAGTTGCCTCTAAGGTATATTTAGTGGAGAGTGGGCAATTAACAGATGTCTCAGGTGTGGTACCGTTCAAATAGGGTCTATTGGCATCATACCAAAAGAGGGAAGTGAGATCTACTGTCTTGAGGACTATAAAATTTTAACCAGTGCATAATGTGAGAGGAAGCAAAAGCAAAAAAAGAGCAGAGATAATCCAATCAATCAATGAACATTTATTAAATGCCTATGTGTCAGGCATTGTGCTAAGCAATGGTATACAGAGACAAAAGTCAGTCTCTATCCTTATTGGACTTACAGTCTAATGTAGGAGACTACACACTGACAAATATATAAAAAACAAATTATATAGAGGATAGAAAAACAGTTGGCAGAAGGAAGGCACTGGAATTAATCAAGTACAATGGGGAGGGATGAGCGACACCTGTGATTTAACTAGAATTGGAACTCCCATGATCGAAACTCCCTTCATTAATGATCTCAGCAATATGTCTATAATTTATGAAGGTCACCCACATGTTGTTTCCTCCATTAGAATATGAATTCCTTGAGAGCAAGGACTGTTTTTGCTTCTTCTCTGAATCTCCAGCACCGAATAGAGATATCTAGCATGAAGTTAGCACTTAATAAATGCTGTGATCACCTACCTAGTATGTGTCAGAACTTGAACTCAGGTCTTCCTGACTCTGGGTCTGGTTTTCTACCCACTATGCCATATCGCCTCTGATTCAAATTTAGTCTGGCATAATTAGCAAATCAGTGGCATGCAGCTGACATTAGTAACAGCCATCCTGTGTTTTCTGTTTAACCAAATACATCTTCACAGTATATTCTATAGTGCACAGAGTGGGGTTTAAATTTTTTTTTTCTAGTAGCTACTTATATTCCATGCTCTACTGGAAGAATTAAAATGTAACAATGATCTCTTGGCATCTAATTATCTTATCTCAGACCTTGATAAACCAAGCCATCCTCTTCGAACTGAATTTCTGTCCAGCAAAGCATTTCTGTTGCCAAAGTATAATTTTGTTGGCAGTATCTATCACTTTCAAGCCCTGGAATCTGACCTAGGCTTGTAAATTGTGCTGTCCTGGCAAGGTTCTCGCCCTCCAGGGCATTGTATTGGTCTAAAGCAATACATCACGTTGCCTCCCACTCTTTTTGTTAGCCTATTTCTCCAAAGGATCCTAAAATGATAATATTTCCGCTCCAGAAGCCCCAGTTAATCCGGCCCAAGGACTTGCTCTCTGTACCATTGCCACAGGCATTGGAAACATAGGCAGGGAGGAGTCTTCTGCCACACTTGACTGAGGCAGGCCCTCCCAAGAGAAATGAGGTGTTAAGTCAATGGCAACCCAGTAAGGGTAAGTGAGGCAAGGATTGATTCTGCAGAGTAATGTTGTGACAAGATGCCTCGTACATAACAGAGGCTGAGTAAATGTTTGTTGATTTGAATTTAATCTGTCCAGCCTTGACTTATCCATTCTGTGAAGGTCCTCTCAATC
This sequence comes from Pseudochirops corinnae, assembly GCA_028646515.1. Taxonomy (NCBI): domain Eukaryota; kingdom Metazoa; phylum Chordata; class Mammalia; order Diprotodontia; family Pseudocheiridae; genus Pseudochirops; species Pseudochirops corinnae. Next base: position 391,132,919 of record CM053585.1, read on the forward strand.
TGTTTTCAGAGTCCCTTCATCTCTAAGAGAACAGGGCAGGGTTTAGGGAATAGTCCCCCAATGTCTGCAGGAAGAATCCCTTGTCCCACAACAACAAAGACATGCCCAAGAGATTGAGAAAGGGTTTAGGGAGTGGTCACCCAACTTCTGATTTCAGAATTCCTTGACCTCTAACAAAGACATACCCAAAGGAAAAGGGAAGGTTTGGGGAGTGTGCCCAAGATCTCAGGCAGCTTACAGCATGGTTTGGCACACAGTATTTCCCAAAGAACATAGAGAAGACAGAGGAAGACAAACATTTATGTGCAGAGAAAGCCACCCAGGAGCACTAGTGGATGCTATAATTCCACTGTAAAAGATCTTGTCTGGCTCTTGTTTTCCCTCATTTATGGACAATCAGTGGTGGAAGCAGCATGAACCTAAAACACCAACTCAGAGGTCCTGATTATGCTTTCTTTCTTCTGTCTGAAGACAGACAGGAAGCCCCCAAACTACTGGCCCCAGCTTCCTTATGCCAGCCCCACAGCTCAGTTGCCTTCCTCATTGGGATAGTACATAACTTATAGCCAGTCATCATGCCCTTATATGGACCCTGTGTGCCCTGTCTAAAGCAGGGGTGCTTTATTCAGTGGCACAAGACACAGCTGGTTGATGAGCAAACTGAAAACCACGCCATACAAGGATTGGTTGAAAGAAAGAAGTGGTGTTGAGCCTGGCAAAGAGAAGATTTCGAGAAGGTGGTACTCATTATTTTTGAGTCTCTGAAGGACTATTTAATGGAAGAGGGAGTAAGTTTGTTCTGGTTGGCTGTAGGAGGCAAGAACTAGAAGGAATGGGTGGAAGATGCAGAGGAAGCAGGGGCCATGAAAGGGAAAACTGCCTAACAATTTGAGCCATCCAAAAATGGAATAGGTTATTTCAGAAGGTGGTGTGTTCTCCTTCATTGAAAGCTTTTGGCAGAGACTATGTAAGTGCTACTGGTAATATTTTAGAAAGGATTCTTAGTCAGGTAGGGATTAGACCCTCTGAGGTCCCTTCCAACTCTGTGATTCTCTGATCCAGTCGTTTAAAATTCTGCAAGACAGAAAATCTGCCTTGACCTGATTGGAAAACAGGAGTAGTTGCTCTGTGGATTTAAAGGTTCAGCAGCTGGGTGAAAGGGTGTTGATTCGGAGGGAGGGGGAGGGAATATATCCTTATCCCATTAAGAGACACTGCTGCCCTGGCAAATATTCTCTCCAATTAAAAATTAACATTGGCCAAGGGTTAAATCAATATCTAAAGTTGATAGATTTTCAGGAACCAAATCACAATGCCCTTAAGTTGAGTTCAGGACTCTCAGTTCTTAGAAAACAGTGAGGTCTTTCACTTTTCAGCTTAGAAGATGGGAGGTGGGGCTAGTGGGGAGGAAGACACAGAAAAACAGAAATGGAGAGAAGAGAGAGTAGGGAAGAGAGAATGAGACAGGAATGGAGGAAAGGTGGTAAGGAAGGAGGAAGAAAAGGGGGAGAGACAGAAGGAGGGGAAAGAGACAGAGATCAAGAGGAGAAAGAGAGAGAGAAAGAGAGAGAGAGAGAGAGAGGGAGAGAGATCTCAGTTGATCATTTTAACTTCAACTATAGGGCCAATGACCTATTAAAATCATCTTTCTTTACACTAAATGTTATATTTTTTATATCACCTAAAATTCCTCTTGTATCACTTCCTTTCTCGTCTCCCAGCCCAGAGAACCATCCCTCATTATAGTTCATCTTGATAGATATGACCATTCAAGCCTGTTGAGATATTTTTGGATTCTTCCTCTGGCATCCAGTGCACTTGTTTTCTTCCCAGCATTGCTTTATCTACAGATTGAATTTATGCCTTCATCCAAGACACTGATGAAAAGGTTGAACAGCACAGGGCCAAAAACAAAGCCCTGGGCTACACAAGGAGAGTACCATTGATCACCTCCATTGATACTGGTCATTAAGAATTTCTTGGCGATTTCTCCCCAAAGCCTAGCGTGTCTTGTTTTCTAAGATGGTTAGTTTAAAGCATGGATGTTCAGACAAAATTTATCCCTGTTTTGAAACTATTAATGGGGATGGATTTTAAAAATGATCACCTAGAAGCTTATAAATTTAGGCCAATTCTTCATTTTTCCAAAACTCCAGATGTTAAAGGCATATTAATCATTGCAACAGGTCATATTTACAAAACACTTTCTCATAACAATGCTTAAGCATCAATAGCATAAGTTTGATGCATCCTTTTATATAGATAAAGTCAAAATTCAAGGAGACAAATGACTAACCCCCAGTCTAACAGGCAGCAAGTGACAGAGCCAACACTTGGTCCCATAGCATCTTATTCCAAATCCATTGCTCTACAAGTCATAATCCATGCCATGGGATCATAGGATCAAAAGTCTGGGCTGGAAGGGAACTTAGAGGTGATCTAGTCCAATACACTCTTTTACAGATGAGGAAACTCATCAGAGGATGTGACTTGCCAAAGTGTTACTTTTCACTGCTGAGATTTTTTTTTAAGGAAAGGCTAGCCAGTTGAGTATAGAGGAAATTTCAAAGGAATTTTAACTCAACTATATTTCCATAGTCCCAACTATATTTCCATCAATGTGGCTGAAACCTAAATCTATCTATAGCTTACACAGCATCTTAGTAAAGGTGCCCTTGCTCAACCAAGATTGCTTTGTTAGCGATAGCCACAAGTGAGATCTCCGTATCCCTCTTTGCTCCAGGCCAGAGGAGAACAGTTTGCTGATGATGGACCTGGGAAGAATGAGGAAAGTCAGCTAATTATTGTGGGTTTGATGATGCCACAATTCTGCCTCCCATCCTTGTAACTAGTGAATTAGCTCTGAAGAGTATTGAATTACTTCACTAGCCATGAATTATTTAAAGGGAAGTGCTGTTATTATAGAAGCCAGCTGTTTAACCATTGGAATTCTGTACATTGGCCAACACTCATGAAAAGAGCTGCATTCTGTGACTAAACACTATGCCTACTCATGGTGTGTTCGAAGGATGAGTTAAAGTGGTGTTCAGATAGCCTACTAAATAATCCTTGATTTATATTTCAGGATATCCCTGGAGAGCAAATTGGAAGGAAGGGAGGGAGGGAAGGAAGGAAAAGATGGAAGGAGGGAAGAAAAAGGAAAGAAGACAGGAAGAGGGGGAAAGAAAAAGGAAGGGAGGGAGGGAGAGAAAGAATCCTAAGGACTCCAATAAACCCCAGTAAGAGGGATTCTATGGATAGTTAATGTGCTTATCTTCACAAACTTTTTTCCAAAGTGTGAGTAATTATAAGGACTTTGTTCATAGTATTCTGGACTTAAACTGGAATGGACCCTTGAGGTCATGCAGTCCAACCACCTCATATTTTATATGAGGAAACTAAGGTTCAGAAAAGTATACTAGGATAGAAGAATCAGAGAATTAGATCTCAGAGGTCAGAGTTTATCTCCACTCATTTTACAGAGAAGCAAACTGAGGCCCAGAGAGGTTAAGTGTTTTGCTCAACTCACAAAGGCAATAAGGGCTAGAGCTAGGCTTTGAACTAAGATGCCTCAATTTCACATCTATACACCCACACAGCACTGTATCTCATCCCAACATGGCAAGAGAATGGGACTTTTGGAATGATGTAACCATGACTGAAGAGGGCAACCATAGGCATTCTCCATCTAATGCACTGCGCCCAACAAGCAGAGATAATCAATATTTAAGACCAAACCAGGAAAGGATGATGTGCTTATATTGTGAAGCAGTGTTTGGTTCTTTGGTTCTTGGTTCCAATAGTGTGTGTTTTAGTACTTACTCAACAAGTCACACAAGGAACTCTCTAAATGCCCAGAGGTTAAGCTACGGGCTGACATTTTGAGTTTTCTATAATGTGTCTCTCATACAAAATCTCCCACCTCTTGAGACTTTGTGCAGACTCTCTAGTAGGTCTGGAAAGTGTTCCCTTCTCCATTGCCACCTCGACCTTGAAGATTCCCAAGCTTCCCTTGAATCACAACTGCAGTAGCGTGAACACCAAGCCTCTGTAGATTCACCCCAGTTGCCAGCAATCTCTCTCCCTGGAAATGAATTTGTATTGTTTTCTCTAAATGTTTTATTTACTGATCTGTGTGATGCTGTTTTTCCCCCCAGGAGAATGTAAGCTTCTTAAAGTCAGGGATTATTTCATTTTTTTTTTCCTTGTATCTCTACCAACTAACAGAGCTGTAACATGGCACAGTGGTTAGAGAATTGGTCTGGGATCCATAAAGGCCTAGGTACAAGGTGTGCCTTGATGCATGTAGGCTGTGTGACTCTAGCTAAGTCAAATAACCCTTCAGTACCACAGGCTACTTTTGTGACTCTAAGTTGCTGAAAAGGTACTGATCTGGCTTGGTCACAGGAATATGATCATCTGGTGTTTCCTAGAGTTGCAATTCTCAAAATGTTTATCTTAGGATCCTGTTACATGACTAAAAATTATTGAGGATGCTCCAAAGAGCTTTTCTCTATGTGACTTATCTCTATCAAAACTTACTTTATTAGAAATTGAAATGTCTTGGTATTATTATGAAAATAAGTTTTGACCCTGTGGACCCCCTGAAAGGGTCTCGGGGACCCCTAGGGCCCCTGCATTATCCCAATTAAACCTTTTATCAATTTCCTTTTGAACACCCAACATAGTGCCTTACACAATGTTGTTGTTGCTCCATCATTTCAGTCATGTCTGGCTCTTCATGAACCTGTGGACCTCTGTCCATGGGTTTTTCTTGGCAAAGATACTGGAGTAGTTTGCCATTTCCTTCTCCAGTGGCAAACAAAGGTTAAGTAACTTGCCCAAGATCACACAGCTAAGAAGTTTCTAAGGCTGGAATTGAACTCAGGTCTTCTTGATTCCAAATGCAATGTTGTAGCCACTGTACCACCGAGCTACCCCACATTACACCCAGTAGAAGCTTAATAAATACTTCATGGATGGATTTATATCCCCATTACCCTGTATTGTGCTTTGCACATAGTATTTACTCAAATGTTTGCTGAATTGAATTTTGTTAAAAGGGATTTGTGAATCCTCTATCTCAAACTCCTTATTTTATCAATGAGAAAGCAAAGGAGAAGGGGGCAAGGGGCAGGAGTAACTTAGCTACTCTGAGACCAAGCATACATAAATTCCAACCATTCTATAATATTTCTCCCCAAATATTTTTGTTGTTTCTATCCATTAACTTGTCTGTCTGGTATTCTATAAGATAATACAAAAGCAGTAAAGGAAGGTAGACTTCTGCAACTGCCTGAATGATTCATGGACACCTTTCCAATTTTGTATCGGTAATGTTTCCTTGACAAATATATCTCAGGGTCACCTAGACTAAATGTAGTTTGTCAATAATGTCAATGAAAACAACTCCAAAAGATAGCCAATTACTCACTGTGCTCTCAAAGAACATATGATGAACCATACCTTCCTTCTGTTGGGAAGGAAGTGAGGGACTCTAGGGATGAAATGTGGCATACACCATCAGATGTGATCACTTATGTTGGTTGGTTTTGCATTACTCTTTTTGACCGTGGTAGAGTGGAAGAAATATATTCAGAAATGGTGATAATGTAAGACTAAACAGCATCCATAAAAGTCTGAAAATAAGAGTGCAGGTACCTCTGTGTCTGTGCTGTATCATGGGACTACATATACTTAAAAACATGAAGCCAATGATCAAGAGTAACCTAAGCTTGGTTTTGTTATGATTCTTAACTAAAAGCTAGTGGTTTTTTTCTTTTCATCCTAAAAATGTTTCCTGGTAGTGCAATAATAGAGAAGAGAGATTAGAAAGGGGAGAGAGAAATTTCAAAAGTTTTAAAATAATTTATTCAGATTACCTTGATAGATGAAGAAAATGGCGGGGGGGGGGGGGAGATGGTATTGTATGGCCCAAAAGTGAAGACTGTTCTAGATTAAATGTGACACTGAAGAAAATGGGAAGGGGGACCATCTATTTGTAGACTCAACAATCACCTGCTGAACTCAATGTTATTGGTGCTAGCTCACGGGTGAGAGACATTTTATTATATGATTGAGGAGGGAGAGATGTATTACGTCTGAGCTTGGTGGGACATGCAGTCATCTTGGTTTCTTTTGATTTTAGAATGAGGCAGGAAAGCAACTTCTGATGAGTTTGAACCAACTATTTGCCATTCTGTGTATACATGCACAAAGTCTAGGAAGGAGCTTTGGTTTGGTCTGTATGGGGAAATCTTGACCTAGGAACTCTTCCCGTCATGTGTCTCATGCTTCCCAGAATTGTTGATTTAGAGCTGGAAGAAACCTCATAGGTCATCTGATCCAACTTCCTCATTTTATGATGGGAAAATGGAAGCCTACAGAGCTTAAATGACTTGCCAAAGTTACACAAATAAGGAGCAGATTGGGAATTTGAATCCAGCTCTTCCTGATGACAAGGTCAGCACTCTATCCATTATATCTTGCTCCTTTTTACCAGTGTGTCTATAGACTAAAACTAAAATGCTGTTAATACCAATACCTGTAAGCTAAGAATCCAACAGTGTAATTAATTTCATCTTTTAGACAGACAATCAAAGGAGCAATGAAATTGAAATTTGTTAACACTCAAGTTTTAGCTTTTTGGATAACTTTGGTATGGTTAGTTTTCTGGGGAAAATTATCAATACAGAGAAATAAAAGTGTTTTATCTGAAGTGGATAGGAGAAGACAAAGGAGGAGAAGAATGAAAAGGAGAGGAGAAGAGAGGAGAGGAAGCAGGAGGAGTCAAGAGGAAAGGCAAGGAGAGGAGAATCATTTGAGAACATCTCATTTTCTGCACAGATGTAGTACGTTATTTTCAAAACCCACATTATGATATCTGCTAAACCACTACCCCCTAGGAAGGGGGAAGAAACCAGAAATATTGTAAATTAAGAGACAATCAACATGGCACCAGGGAAAGAATTCACTCCAGGAAAGGGGGCATGGTCCAGGATCATGATCTGAGAGAGTTGTATTATGCCAGGTCTAGTCAGAATTCATGGGGCAACTAAATTCAAGGAGCTAAATTGGACCCAGGAATATGGAGTTTCTACCAGGAGGTCAAAGCTAGGAAGAGTCAGCATAGAGTCAGAAAGAGCACACTCCAAAGGGAAGTCCATCTCTTGTATACACCTATATATGTACACAGTGTCTCCTTCCCTCATTAGACTGTAAGCTCTTTGAGGGCAAGGTCAATTTTTGCTTTTTCTTGGTAGTCTCAGTACTTAGCACAGAGTTTGGCAAATAAAAAATAGTACTTACTTCTAATACTTTTTGATTGATTGATTGGATGAAGGAATGAAAGAATAAGTCAATACATATAACTGTGATCACCTTCACTTAAACTCCTGTTCAGGACCCCTAACTGCTGACCAATAAAAGCCCCATCCTGCTGCCTGTGGGCGAAGATTCCACAGAATTGTCCTGTACAATTTCTCTATCCAAGTTGTGGCAAATGGATGAGCCATGCCCTCTCCTCTCAGCCCTATTGGCTTTACTGTGGTCCCTAACAATAGTGATGTAGATACAACCTGCTGTTCTCTTATGCCATGGATGTGTATATGTTAAATCAGTCCATATTGACTAATATGGCTCTCCTAAGAAGGATCTCAGTCTCAGAACTAGAAGTGGAAGAGACATTGGAGGTCATCTATACCAACCCCTTTATTTTACAAATAAGGAAAATTAGGTCTAGGGAGGCAAACCAAGATCTCACAGAAAGCACATTGCATAGATGGAACTGAAACCTAGGTCCTGTAATTCTAAATTCAGTTCTCTTCATCTTTACCATCATTAGGATAGATATTCAGAGTTGGAGGGGATCTCAGTGGCCAACTAATCCATTCTCTAAATGAAAACAAATGCCTTCTATCATCTACCTATTTAGCTTTTATTAAATGCCTCCTAGATCTCAAGTACTATACTAGACACTGAGCATAGACCAAGACAAAAATGAAACAATCCTTTCCCTCAAGTACCTTACATTCTTTTGGGGGGCTATAAAATGTACATATAGGGGTTGTAGTGGGACAACCATTTAGGGTTATCCTCAGAATTCTTTTAAACTTTAACAGCTTAAAACTGTATGAAGACTTTTGGGAAAACATGTATAAGTATATAAATGCCAGGTAATTTGTAGGGAAGGAAGGAAGGAAGGAGTAAAGGAAGGAAGCACCAGCAAGCGGGGAATCAGGAAAGGCTTTTTTTATTATTATTAAGAGGCATTTAGTAAACAGTTACTATGTGCTAAGCACTGGGGATACAAAGAAAAAACAAAAACAGTCCTGCCCTCAAAAAGTTTACAATCTGAGGAGGGAAACAACATAAATATAAATGAGTATACACAAGATACGTTCAGAGTAGATGGAGAATAGCCTGAGATGGGAAGGTACTAGCATCTAGGGGAACAGACATTCTGGGAAGTGTTCTGTATAGAAGGAAGTGCTACAGCTGCATTGTGAAGGAAACAAAAGAATCAAAGAGGCAGAGATGAGGAGGGAGTGCATTCCAGGCATCAACAACAGCCAGTGCAAATGAACAGAGATGATAGATGAAGTGTTATGTGAGGTTCAGTAAGAAGGTCAGTCTAGCAGGACCATAGAGTGTGGGGAATGGAAATTCTATATATCAAGTTTCACTAAGCAGCCTACGCTCCAAGAGATCCATTCCAGAAGAACCCCCTACCTCCCAAAGAAGCCCATTTCCCTTTTGGACAGCTCCAATCACCAGGCACATATTTCTTTCCCTAACCTGACACCCACAATGATAGCAGTGGTCTGAGGAAGCTGGGTTATTTGACTAAGTAAAGGCACTGAGCTTCTGGTTTCATTGAAAGAGAGCTCCTATGGGAGGAAGCTGCCTCTCCTGATGTAATCTGGCACCCTCTCAGTCACTGAGGTTAAGTAACTTGCCAGACAGGGGTTAGTATGGGCCAGAGGTGGGGTCAGTTCTTCTTGGCTCTAAGGTCATCACTCTATCCACTGTGACATATCCCTCTCATGGCTAGGCAGCAAGGTGGGGAAGTAGATAAAGCACTGGGCCAGGAGACAGGGAAGACCTGAATTCAAATCTAGCCTCAGACACTAGCTGTAGAACAAGTCACTTAACCTGTTTTCCTCAGTTTCCTCATCTGTATAATGAGGATAACAATAGCCCCGACCTCCCAGGGTTGTTGTGAGGATCAAATGAGATAATAATTATAAAGAGCTTACTGTGCCTGGAACATAGAGAGTGCTATATAAATGTTAACTTGCCAGGATAGCTAAGTATAGAAATGAGAAATTCTCTAATGGATGGTTTTAAGGGACAGCACTAGAGAAAATGCCCTACAGAGGTACTCTTGTCAGTGTTAGGCCTAATAATAGAGATACAGCAACTTTAGCAGCATGAAGGCTAGAAAGGGGTCTTTTAAAACCAAGTACAACCAGGATCAGCTCTTCTGAAAATCAGTCATTAACTGCTGAGGCTTAGATTTAGGGGCCATTCGAGAAACCACTTTCTTTTAAGGCAGAAGCTTCAGCATTTTGTTCCCCAGCCTTTGCACTAGGTTTCCTGTTTTAGCCTACAGCAACAAGTCTCCTTGTGTAAGCCCTGGAGGGGTGAAAAGAGATGAGGCTGGAAACTCAAATATGGAATGCAGACCTTCCATCTAAATGACTCCCTACCAACCACTGAGAAGAGGTTTCTAGGGAGGTTTTAATGCAAACAGTATGAATTAGAACTCCAGTTGAAACCAGTGGGGGCTCTAAACTCATTAAATTAGGAGATTCCAACTCATCATACACATTCCCTCCCAACCTACAGATGAGTGACATATTTGCCCAAGGGACCAAGCTTTATGTTGTCCCATCATCGAAGCTTGCTGAGGCTGTGTGATTGTGAGGGTCACAACTTTTCTGAGTCTCCATGTCCTCAGTGATAAAAGGTTGATAATATCATTAGGAACAGATAATGACCACAGATGAGAGATGGCAACTTCCCCTACTGGAAGAAAGTTCAGGCACATATGCCAGTTCCAAAAAAAAGACCCAAGCCAGTGGCACATGTACTTTGTGTCACTCCCCCTTCAGTGCTCTGCTGTGCCACATGTGTGACTGTGTGACCTTGGGCAAATCACTCCCATCCTCTGGGCCTCAATTTCCCCAGATGAAAAATGAGGGGAGTGAGCTAGATGGATATTAATTAAGATCACTTCTAGGACTAAATGTATGTTCCTAAAGAAAATGCTTCTCTTGCAGTGGCCAAGCTAGAAAGCTTCTGGGTCCCACCCTGTATTGCCAGATCTCTCTTGATCAAACGAACTCCTTGTCACATCTTGTAAAGAGTGTTTATTTCCCTAGCCCTAAATTCCGCAGCAACTATTGCCCATTATGCATTCTAGGGCAGTGGGAGAGAAAAACTTCCTGTATTCTCCTCTACATTTTTATCTTTTCTGAAAGGAAACCAGAGCTTAGCATCTATTCTTGGCGCCCCGACTCCTTTGGCCTCCTGAAACATCCAGTAACTTAGCAAAGAAAAAAAAGCCTATGGATGTCCTCTGTGAATTGCTGAGGACCACGTGAGCTTGTTTTCCCCTCTCCTCCAATTTACAGTCTCTGGAAAAGATTATAAAACAAAACAAAACAAAAAACATTGTTTACAGAGCTCAGGGGGCCAGTTGATTCTCAGCTAAAGCAACGAGACAGAGTACGTCTAACACCAGCAAAGAAAACCACGGAGACAGAGAGGAGGGCCAGCTGCCTTGCCTCTTCCCAACATTAGAGCGGGGGCCACCTCCCAGATTTGCTCTCAGAAAGCAGTATCACTCTCCCAGGGTTGCCACAAACACAGCCATGCTAAGTTACAGTTCCCCAGCTGTCCTGAGCTGCACAGCCAACCTGTCTTGTCCACCATTTAACTATGGGAAATATTGTGGTTCTGGAGTTGTTGGAGCCATCTGGGCAAAGAGGCAGGTAGTGATGGGAACTGAGAGAAAGGGACAAACTGGGCATAAATATGGAGGAGAGTTTAACAAGTGTCTTAACTTCTCTAGGGTGGGGGAAACTATCTCCAAACTGAAAGCAGCAAGGAATAATAAGGAGGGGATCATACATCTGGAACTGGATGGCTTTTAGCGGTCAACTAGTCTAACCCATTTATTTTACAAAGAAAAGACTGAATCCTAGAGAAATTAAGTAACCTACCCAAGTTGATAAGAGTAGAAAGTGGAATTTGAAATCAAGTCCTTCAGTTAGAAAGCTAGTATTCTTCTAGTGTAACGTGTTGAAGGAAGGCCTGTTTATAATCCTGCCTCTGACACTTAATAGCTGTATGACTGTGAGCAAGTCGCAGAATTTCTCAGCAAATCTCTAAAATAGAGAAGTTGCCGACTGGTATTAGTGAAGAGAATTTCCACACTGGGAGTTCCTATACCTATAAAATCATAGGTCACCACTTTTTTTTTTAAGGCTCTCATTATAACTAATGAGGATGATGCATAGTAGATTTTGGACAGCTCCACTTTGAGACCCAGCATAAACCTGTATCCAGTCAATGTTTGTTGAATGAATTAACAGATGGACCAAAATTCTCATTTCCTAATTTAAATGTAGAGTAAACTGCTCTTTTGAATTAAATTAAATATGTAGCAAGAGGAATTAGGAATTAAGGCTGAGAACATTGGAGTTTGTCTCAAAGAGGGTCTGACTTTCATTTCTGCCTCAGACACTAGAAGTATGACTCTTGGCAAGCCACTTCACCCCTCAACCTCAGTTTCCCCATCTGTAAAATGAGGTTGACAATAGCACTAGGGTAAAATGAGACACTGCAGGTAAGGTACTTTGCAACCCTTAGGATGGTACAGAAATGTTCATTGTTATAATTTTTTTTACCTTAAGCAGAAACATGTTCTGTTCTAAGGCTACACCATTCTCTTCTTTTTCTTATCCAGGCAAACCCACTGGGTACGGCTCTAGCAGTCGGCGTTTACACCACACAGGGATCGTGGATGAATGCTGCTTCCGGAGCTGTGATCTGAGGCGGCTAGAGATGTACTGTGCGCCAATTAAGCCAGCCAAGTCAGCTCGCTCGGTGCGTGCCCAACGCCACACCGATATGCCCAAAGCCCAAAAGGTAGGTTAGGATGAGAGGAACATAGTGGCTTTTACAGGCCCTTCAGTCAAGGGTACCATGTCATACCTAGCAGATTATTTCAGAAATATCACTCCCCACCTCATCAGAGGCCCTTAATTCCCCAGCTGATAGTCAGTGCTGTTAGCTTTAGGCTTGATTCTCTAACTTGTCCCCCTAATTAATCAACAAGAATTTTTTAACAGTGCCAGGTATGTCTTCTTAATCATGTACCTTTTACAATCATCATAATCATTAATTAGTCATTAGTAATTCTAGAGCATGGTAAACTGTGTATTTTATCTCCCCTAGGAAAATAACAAGTATTCATAAATAACTTTAATTAAATCATCATAATTATTAATTAAACAATTAAAGAAGATGTTTCTTATTTCTTCTAAGAAAATAACTATTGTTAATTAACAATACTAATTATTAACTGTGTGCCAGGTACTTTTAAATCATGTGTCTTTTTTAAAAGCATTGCAGTGATTAATTAAGCATGATTAAATATGGAAAGTGGTTAAACAAGTGTTTTATCTCCTAGAAAATTATCATTAATTAATAACAGTAATTACTGTGTATCAGATACTTTTAAATCATGTATCTTTTTTAAAAACATTGCAATCATTAACTAATCATTATTAGTTAAGGAAAAGGATTAAACTAGTATTTTATCCCCCCAGAAAAAGTATTATTAATTAATAACATTAATTAATTTTAAACTGACTGCGTACTCAGTACAACTTTTTAAAATCATGTACTTTTTAAAATTATTATAATCATTAATTAACCAATACTAATTATAAAGAATGGTTTAGAGGCAGCTAGGTGGCACAATGAATGAAGTACCACTAGCCCTAGAGTCAGGACGACCTGAATTCAAATCCAGACTCAAACACTTACTAGCTGTGTGACCCTGGACAAGTCACTTAACCTTGGCTGCCTCTAAAAAATAAAAGATAATGGTTTAACAAGTATCTTACCCTCCTATTAAAATTGACTATTATTATTAACCAACTATATGCTAGGTATAGCTTTTTTAATCATGTCCCTATTTCAATCATTCATTTTTTCATGATTTTAACTTCAAACCAGTGCTAACTATCAAAGGACTGTTACTAGAGGTTGTGAGCATTCTGATCTAGAAAGACAAACCATTCTGGAAGAGGACTTCTCTGAGTTTATACTGAAATGGGTCATAGAAGTAGGGATTGGACCTGTGATTTCATTTACACAGGGAAGTCTCAGGTGAGAAAAATGTTTCTACCAATACAAGTCAGCACCTCTTCTGCAAGTTACAATGGCAGAGAGTTTCCTAAAGCAGAGGTGTGAAACCTACAACCAGCTTACCCCCAGGACTCCAGAGTGTCAGGAACCAGATTAAAATGCAACTGAGAAATATTTAATGAAGATAAACAAGAATATAATAGAACATAGATAATGTTAATATGTATTCCTCTAAGTCAATATACAGCCCAGAAGCATCTTTATGTATGATTTAGTGGCCCTGTTTGTATTCAAGTTTGACACCACTGGTTTAGAGCCTAAATGACTTGACCAGAGTCACACAGCCTATATATGTGAGAGACATGACTTGAACCCAGGTCTTTCTGGCTCCAAAGTCAGTTCTCTACCCATTCTGCTACCTTGCCTCTCATACAAAGATGCCAAATCAAAATTTCTGCTTTGCTTAAAGAAAATGCCTGCCATGATAGAACCACAGAAGGATTTTCTTTCTGGGATATGGGCTGTGAGCAAGTCTTATAAGACTTGTTTCTGGAATGAAAACAATGTGGTATAATTTAAATCATCTCTTATCTTTTGGTCTGGGATGTGTGGAAGGGTAAGAGAAAGAGATAGTTCATGTCAGGGAAAGAGCTGAGAATGAGAAAAAGAAGAGGAGAAAGAAATATCAGGAGAAGCAAAGGGATCTCTTTTGGAATCTCCTCAAGATTTCTTGTTTAAAAAATATAGCCAAATAATGGCATCATTCTACAGAAGCCTAAGCTGAGCACAGGTATAGATCACTGTGACCCATGTAACTGGTCCTTGGCCACCATGAAGATGTAAAGTTCCCAGCATTCAAAGCCCAAAGAGAAAGTTAGGAATTCAGAGGTACCCAAGTGGGTTCTAAATCAAATCCTCTTCCAGCTACATAGAGGGAAGGTCTCATACTGCAAATATGTTATTAGAGAGTACCTTCTACTAGTTCCTGAATGAATCTGGGATCAAGTGATCAAGGAGTACTCACTACATGGACATGATTGGGAATATTTCAGAAATGGGGGAGGATAAGGGAGTATCTATTACCTTTCCCTTCTTATCTCAGTTGACCCAATGCTTTACCACATAAATAGGAAAATCAAACTGAACGCAATCTAATGGGGTTCACAGTTGTCTCAGGATCATGAGTTCCAGAATCCAGGTGCTGAATTAGAGAATAAAGGGGTAGATAGGAAAAATGTTTTCTTGCTTTTGTTTACCTGTGTTGGGACCACAGGCAGTTATAAAACACAGTCCCTAGACTCATTTTCCCAACCTATGAAGCTCAGTGACCATAGGCTGGCCCAGAAGCACTGTCATCGAGAACACCACAGGAACCAGCTGTTCTGAATGAAATTATTTTTGTGATATTTGCAGTATCAGCCCCCATCTACCAACAAGAGAACGAAGGCTGAGAGAAGGAGGAAAGGTGGGCCAGAGAAACACCCAGGAGGGGAGCAGAATAAGGGAAGAGAAGAGAGACAGCAGAGCAGAGGAAAGAAGAAAAAGCAGAGGAGGGAGACTGGAGATAGAAAGACTGAACGCAGAGGAAAAAACAGGAAAATGGAGAGAAGGAATAAACAGACAGAGGCAAGGACTATGAGAAAGAAACAGAAAATCAGGAAACATTGTAGAAAAAAGAAGAAAAGTGTTGTGGCAATAGATGGCACATTTAATGCAATGAGAAAAGAGGAAACCTTGGGTAGGACAAGACATGGGAAAAAAAACAAGTATTTGAAGAGAAGGGAAATATGTCAGAGCAAGTCCAAAGACAGACACAAGAAGGAAAAAGACTAGAAATAGAAAAACCAGGCAGGTGAAGCACAGCTGTAATAATCGCTTAAGAATGAAAGGAACTAGAAGGAAGGTTTTTTTTTTTAAGTCCTTTTTAGGAACACTTCCAAAGTTTTGCATTAGCAAGCTTGCTTCCATTATTACATGTGCACTCAAAGGCAGTTAAAAATTAACAAGCATTTGAACAGAACCATATATGAACACTCACAGAATTTCCCTTTCCCCACATGGTTCATTTCCCAATCCTGTTGAGGGTCAAACTCCTCCAGAGGGTAATGGGAATAGTTTAGAGAATTATGGGATCTCAGGATTGGAAAAGGTTCAAGAGCCCAACCCTCTGTCTGAGGCATGACTCAGTCCAATGACCAATGAGGTAGCCTGCCTCTTTTGTACTTTAAACTGGGGTGAAATTAGGGGAGAAACAATGTCCTGGTCCTCCTGGTCTCATCTCCTTGAATTACACATCATGCACACACGAATAAGAGATTATGGATCTTAAATCCTAAAAGATTTCACTCCATGAGAGAGAGAGAAAGTTCTAAGTTATATCTGCTCTGAAGAATATGGCCAAAGCAATGGGAAGTTTATATCAGAGCTAACTTAAAAGTTCAAAAATGAAACTGAGAGGCAGCATGGTACAGTAGATAGAAAGTTGACTTGGAAATCAGGAAGATCTGAGTGCAAATTCTGCCTTTGACACATACTGTCTGAGTAATCCTGGACAAGTCACATAATTTCTCAGTGTTCTAATCAACTCTTAAGACCATAACTTGCAGAGGAAGTGATAACTTGCATTGGTAGAAGGAATTTCTTCTCCCTGGAGTTCCTAATACCAGTGAAATCTCAGAGCTAGCCCCTACCCCCCCTCCCTAGCCTCCAAAATACAGTATTGTAACAGTATTACAGGGAAGTTGTATAGCAGAGTGAGAGGAGAATTTAGAGACAGAAGACTGAGTTCAAATCTTAATTCTGCCACTATCTTGATGACCTTGGGCAAGTTACTTCAAGAAAAAGCCAAGACTTCTATGCCCTCCTGCTTCAGAAACCAAGCCCCTGTGGTTCACTGAAGACCCAGAATTCCTTTAATGGGGATGCAAAGATGCCCAGGCATGACCAAGGAAAGGAAGTGAATGAAAGAATTGGATAAAATCAATCAATCCCTGCAGCCACCATTAAAACAAACTTTTGTCCTATAACTCTCAAAGCAGATGAAGTTGAGTCAAGGGATGACCTTATCATCAAAAGAAACTCGAGTTCCCACTTTGCTTGCCCCTAGGATGCATACACCTTTGAAGAAACCCAGGCAATTACAAAGTACAGTCCTTACATTCAGTTCTTCAGGTCATTTTAATACCACAGGATGGAGCTATTGCCTTGAAGTGTTCCTGCAATTAAAGAAAGTCACTCAAGATCTTCCTCAAATAGAATGTCACTAGTTCATTCCCAATCGAAGGATTCCCTAAAATGTCTGACTTCTGCCTTCCATTCTCTTTCCTGGCTATTGATTTAGTGCCAAAGTCACCTCAAAACTCAGACTTGATGATGAAGGCATTGGGTAAACAACAAGTTTCAGCTATCACCTGAAACTTCAGTGAAAAGAACACTGGATTTGGAATCAAGACCTGGGTTCAAACCATACTCTGCTACTTCCTAGCTATATGACCTGCAAGTTACTATCCCTCTCTGGGGTTCAGTTTTTTAACCTGTAAAATGAGGGGATTGAAATAGATTACATCTGAGAGCCCTTCTAGCTCTAAAGTCCATGATCCTAAATCATTTCGCCTCTTTCCAGGTCTCTTTATCTATAGGGTGAGAGGGTTGGTCCCTTCTAACTGTAAAGCTATAATTCTATGACCTTGTAAACTTTAAAGGAAGCACCCTGGTACAGTGCAAAGAGCATTGGCTTTGGAGTCAAAGGACTTGGGTTCAAATCCCATCTCTTCTTGTGTGAGTTTGAGTACATTACTTGACTCCTCTTGGCCTTCATTTCTTCATCTGTGAAAAGAAAAGGTTGAACTAGAATAGCCTCTGAGTTGACTTCCAACTCTAGATTTATGATCATTTCACCCCTAACTCTAACTTTTCCCTATATAGGAGTGTGTTTCTCAGTCCTAAGGCAGGATGGTACAGTGGGGAGAATGTTGATTTTAGAGTCCTGGGTTCAAATCCTGGCTCTGCTATGTTCTACTTATGTGACCTTGGGAAAGTTATTTAACTTCTCTTGGTCCCAATTTCCTCATCTGTATAATGGGGGGTAGGGTGGGGGGAGGTGGACTAGATGGTTCTTAGCTTGTGTGTCATGGACCCCTTTGGTGGTCTGGTGAAACCCATAGACACCTCAGAATAATGTTTTCAATTTGTTGTTGTTCAGTTGTTTCTGTCATGCTCAACTCTTTGTAACCCTATTTGGGATCTTCTTGGCAAAGATACTGGAGTGATTTACCACTTCCTTCTTCAGCTCATTTTTACAAATGAGGAAACTTAGGCAAACAGGGTTCAGTGACTTGCCCAGGGTCACACAGCTAGTAAGCATCTGAAACCAGAATTGAACTAATGAAGATGAGTCTTCCTAATTCCAAGACTAGTACTCTATCCCCTGTGCCATCCAGCTGCCATGTTTTCAATACATGAAAGTAAACCCATAGGATTTCAATTTTTATTGAAATATAATCATTAAAATATTCAAAATTAAACAGGTCAATGGAACCCCCCCCCCAGGTTAAGAATCCCTGGATTAGATGGTCTCTAAAGTCCTATGATCTATGATGCCACGTTTCATGACTGACAACCATACGATGGAACCATTAGAATACTGGTACCAAGGGCAAAAAGAACAGTAGGTCTGGAGTCAGAGACCCTGAGTTCAAATCCCATCTCTCACATTTCCTTTGTGACCCTGGGAATGTCCTTTATCCTCAGTTCTCCATTGCCAAAATGAAGAAGAGTATACAAGATAGCATCTGAGGTCCCTTCCAGCTCTAAATCTATGAGCCTAGAAATCAAAAAGGAATGAGAGCAAATACCTTTTTAGCAAAAGACCTTTCAAGTTCAAGAAATCTCTTCAGGTCTAATTACTCATTGGCTAAAAAAATAAATAAAACCATCTTTCCATAGTGAGCTTCAGTAATCCCAGAATGAATAGCCAAGCATGTCAACCAATGGATAGCATGAAGTAAAAGCAAAGCACCTGTTCTGTGTAGGGTACCATTCCAGGCACTGAGTAGTATACCAAAATCAACAAAACATTCTCTGTCCTCATGAAGTTTTGGAGCAGTTTCCTCTGCTCTAGTATGAAGATTTAGGATTGAGAACCTAGTGTTAACCATCCATCCCCATACAGAGGCACAAATAGAGACAGAAAGAAAAATCTGGAGAAATATGGGCAAAAAAAATGATATGAGCAGAACACAATGATCCCTCTCCTTTTCTATTAAGATGATAGCAATGTTTAAGAGAGGAAATGAGGGACTTTGGGTCAACCAAATTCAGCTCTGTTCTCATAATCCCTGGCTTTTGGATTTCTCACCCATTTTCAGAGAAAAATGGGAAGCCTGGCCAGTATCTACTGCCCTGAATGAGTATTAGACAGCAGGTGCTATCCAACTAGAATACCTTCACACAGAGAACGGTTGAAAATAGAAATGAAACTGATCCACAGAAGACTATGGCTCACCATGGACCTTAAAAAGAAACCGTGGGTCTAAGTTTTAATAGTCATTGAAAAATCAATTTATATTCTTCCAAAAAATAGTCGTCGGACACCATTTGTATTTCAGATGTTGTTCTAGTCACCAGGATTGGCAGTGGGATGGAGATACTGATGGATAGAAGGCTACCCTTGGAGAAAGACGGGGGATTTGAGACCTGTCTCTGATGCAAATTGAGTATGTGACCTGAGGCAAATCACTACACAACTCTGAGATTCTGTGAGAGGGGTGGACTAGATGAACTTTAAGTCCCTCCTAACCTATGATTTATGATTCATGATCCCATGACCTCTCTAGGACTCAGTTTCCTCATCTGTAAAGTTAGGAGATTAGACTAAATAATCTCTAAATTCCCCAGTAATTCTTAATCTATAGTCCTCTGATCCTATAACTCTATGACCTCATAGTTCTTGGTTTTCTTATCTCCAAAGTGACAGGTTTGACTCAATCAGACCATCTTAACCTGGAGTACCTACCTGAACTTACTTTTTAATATTTCATTAACTGTTTTCAAATCCTATATATTTTATTTTATGCATTTAAAAATGTTATTCTTAGAAAGGGTCCATAGTCTTTACCTAACTGACTTGCTAGAGGAGTCCAGGACACACAGAAGGTGAAGAACCCCATGTCTGAGCAATTGTACAGTATCTTCTAACTTCAGGTCTATGATTCAATGATGCTTTCATCCTATGATCTCTCAGGTCCTCAGTTTCCTTACCTGTAAAGGGATTAGACTATATGACCTCTGAGGTCCCTATCAGTTCTAAATCCATGATCAATAAGACACATTTAATTATTATTCCAGTCAAAACTCCATGATCTCATGTGATGAATTATCCACTGTGATTCCAAAATTTTTGGCTGAGCCCTCAGAGAAATGACCATTTCTCTATATCACTTAAAAATCCCATATGATCTATATTTTCATTGTTCTCAGGATGGGACAGTGGCTCCAGCCTTGTGGTGCCTGGGGAAGATTTGGTTGGAGCAGTCTTCAGCTCTTACAAGTTTTATGTGGAAAAGACCAAAATAAATAGACATGTGGGATATTTCCGGGCTCCCAACTGCTTCTGGGACTTCAGTCTCCATGGGCTTCCAATCAGTGTGTTTCCCAACTATTTAACCTCCTTTCTAACATGTCTTGAAAACAAACAAAATGACCTCCTTCCTCCAACAAGTACATCATTAGGAAGAAAGCATGGGAAAAAAATAGAGATAGATAATATGGAATAAGGACAGGATTTGTCATTTCATTACAGGTATAGGGAATTCCCAGGTGAGGAAATGCTCTACCAAAGCAGACTGGCAATGTAGAGTCTTAAAGAGTTGTGTAGAACATTGAGAGATCTAATGATTTTCCCAAGGTCAAGAAGCCAGCCTGTATCAAAGGAAGGACTGGATTCAAGAGATAGCCTTCCCCCTCAGTAACTTCCTTTCTTCCCCCTCCCTTACTAACTTCAAGACAATAATAATGGTTAACATTCATATAGTGCTTATTATGTGACAGGCACTTTTATAATTATTATCTCATTTGATTCCCATGGCAACCCTGGAAGATAGGAGCTATTATTCCCCCATTTTACAAATGGGAAAACTGAGGCAAATGGAGTTTAAGTGACTTGATTAGAATCACGTAGTATCTGAAGCCAGATTTGAACTCAGATCTTCTTGCCCCCAAGCCTAGTACTCTATCTACCACACCACCTACCTGCCTTAACTAATAACTAACATTTATATAACACTTATGTGCCAGACACCGTGCTGAGTACTTTGCAATTATTATCTCATTTGATTCTTACAATAACCTGGAAGGTAGGTATTATTATTGTCACCATTTTGCAGATGAGGAAACTGAGGCAAACTGAGGTTAAATGAGTCGCCCAAAGTTACACAGCGTGTAAATGTCTGAAACTAGATTTTAATTCAGGCACAGTGCTATCCACCATACCACCTAGCTTCTCTTAGTTCACAAATTTGGCAGGTTTCCTGTCAACTCAATAAGCATCCACTAGGGAATGAAAGATTAGTTGACTGGAATGACTTTGTGGGGAGGGAAAATTCCCTTAGGTTAGATTGATGAGATACAGTTGTCTGATGCCCAATCTCAGGATGGAGATCATCCCATCAACAAGCACTTATTAAATATTCACTATTTGCTAGACAGCTAAGGGCACAAAGAAAAATCAGAACTAGCCCGAGATGGCCTACTGCATCTAACGTGGACACCTGTGGTAAATGGAGAAAGATTTATTGGTTTGGGGTGCTGCGGAAATTCCCCTTTACAAGGCTTGGAATCTCTCCTTTAGAATTCCTCACTGTAGTTTCACCTCTGTGCAGTTGGGAGAGTGGGGAGGAGCCCAGTTACTGATTCCTTTTAAAGTCAGTGACAACATCTATTGACGAGTGAGAGAGAGAGAAAGAAAGAGAGAGAGAGAGAGAGAGAGAGAGAGGCAGAGGCGTATTATATGAAATAAGAAGTAGCTGAGGTGAGTAATGATTCCCCTTGGACTAATAAATATCTGAACTTCACTGGAAAAAGGATCCAGGATAAGCACTGGGGGGGGGGGGGGGAGGAAGGGGGAGGGGGGAGGGCAGGCAACTGACTTCCTTGCAAGGCTGGAATTGGCCTCTCTGTCCTACAGTGTCTGCCTGAGATCTGGGAATCTTCCTCTGCCTTCTACATTCTCAGGCTTCCCTTAGCCCAGAGAATTAGTTGCTAGAAGTAGGTCAACTTTGGGGAGGTAGGTCCAATTTACCAGAAAGACACAACTGACCAACTCTGCCAGTTCTGCTGATAAGATCATTGGGTCAGCTTTACTCAAGATTATAGGATCAGAGATGGAAAACTGGAATGACCTTTCCATGTCCCCTAGGCCAAATCATTCAGTTCACAGATGAGGATTTGGGGCCCAAAGGGCTGAAGTGACTTTGACCAAGGTCCCTCAGGTATTAAGTGACAGTGCTAAGGCAGTAATTTTACCTTATACTGTAGGAATGGAGATAGGGATAAGAGAAAGAGAATAGACCTGTGATTTTATAGGAAGAAGGAGCAGGCTGGTCCCTCCTCTGCAACTGATTGCCTTAGAAAGCTGAGGCATTAGGTGACTTGTCTAGGGTCACACAATCTATGTGTCAGAAGCAGGGCTTGAAGCCAAAATTTGAACCCAGATCTTTTGACTTCAAATCAAGCAGTATTTCCACTGGACCAAAATACTATAGAGGGGTTTGCATTTATGATTATAATATCAGAGATTTAGGGTTGGAAGGAGCCTTAGAGGGTATCTGATTCATCACCCTCAACTGAGGGGTTCCTCAAGGGGACACATACCTTTGTGATGTTTGGGGTATCTTGCTACTCACTCTCACTCCTCAGTGATTCAGAATTAGCAATCAATTTAGAAACTAGAAAGTTGGGGTAGAGATTGAGCAGCAGGTAAAAGATGTAGTCTATTTTCAAATGGTACATAGGAAAAAGTAGAAAGAAAATGAATGACTAAATCAGTCAAGTCCTTTCAGAAAGCAGAATGGAAAGCTATTCTCCATTAGAGACAAATTTTATGCTTTTAATTTGATCAAAGCAATCCATAAAACATTTGACAAAATCTTTCTCCAGTTCCCTCATATGTCCATCAGCTGTGGAGAATACTCACTGCTCTTGGATGAACATCTCTTGTGAGAAATCACAGGTCTGACTTCTTTATAATCCTCTAGAAACAAACCTGACCTGTGTCTCAAGGTGGAGCGATAGGGGTAGAGACTACATCTGTGGTTTTCATTGGCACAGGGAATACTCAGTTGAGAAAAGTCCATCTACCAATGAAGAACAGCACCTTCTCTGCCATTTGTGGTCTAAGATTGTTGCCTCAAGCCCTCAGAGATGAAATGGTTATCTGAGGTCACACAGCCTGAGGCAGCACATGAAGCCCCATCTTCCAGACTTTGAAGCCAGTGTGTCATCCACTATTCCAAGAGGTCTCTCGAGATGGAGGCAGTTCTTCATCTTTGGGGTATCATTCAGTGTCTAAGACTCCTCAAATGGCTTTCTAGGACTGGTAATTAGCCATTCAGCCTCAGTCTAATATTTTCCTAAAGAGAGGAGTGTATTGGGTTTTAACTCATTTCCCACCCCTAGATCATAGCTCTATAATGCTATAAGATTTCCCTACTTCTCTCTTTACAACAACCCTGTGAGGTAAGAATCATCCCCATTTTATAGATAAAAGAGCTGAGTCTCAGAATCAGGATTTTTCCTGTAGTCCCAGGCTACTTTATTACTGGTTTCCCAAGGCTACAATATGCCCGTGATTCCTTAACTTGCAAAATGGGGGCAATAGCATTTGTTCTAATTAATGTCAGAGTCTGTCCTTTTACCCCCAGGTCTATTGAATTTATTCCACTCCAACAAGTAACTTCTCTGTCTGCCATATGTCACAGCTCTGTGAGGATAGTGAATAATGTAGGAAACTCATCCATAGACAATATTAAAAAATGAAGGTATAGAATGGTTCCTGAGTTTTCTCAACAGGCCTGGGGTCTAGGTGTGAGTGAAATATCAAGCAACATTGAAATGTAGCCTGTTGGCATGGATAGAGCATTGGACTTGGAGGCAGGAAGATCCTGGTTCAAATCTCACTTCTGACACTTACTAGATTACTACCCTTTTTTTTTTCTCTCCTTCTCATTTCCCTCATATGAGAACGGGCCCTGTAAGCTGTATTAATGACTGCACAGGGTTGCTATGAGTCTACAATTAATTGATGTTAGTAAATATAGGAATAGGGACTTGTCTTGGGATGTCATTAATATGGAAAATTAATAGGTCAGGAAGCTCCTTCTACTTAAGCAAGTCGGCACACGCTCTGTGACTCTGGTCTTAGCTAGAGCTGCAAGGGGACACTGAGGCATTGGGAGCCTCTAGGTCTCTTAATTATTTGTGGTTGGCATTGCAGTACTTACACTGTCTATCCCTTCATCCATGGAAAATGACTGACATCTCCTTTTCAGTTCTTTTTCTTTTTAACTGGTGGTGGAAAAGATTTGTGATTTCATTAGAGCAGGGAAGTCCCACTATGGAAATTCCATCCACTGAAACAATTTCACAGTCTGGCTCTAACTTAAAATCTTAGCAAGTTGCCTCAGATGCTGGCTTATCAATGGCCCCAAATCAAGTGTGTATCAGAAGTATGACTTGAACCCAGGTATTCCTGATCCTGAGGCCAGTTCTTTAACCACTATGACATGCTGACTGGATTATATGTAAAACATTGGCAAACCTGAAAGCACTATAGAAATGTCTATTGTTATCATTATTTAGGGGCTGAATGATCCGTTCTTTCTTTCTATACTTCTTCAATTATCTCAGGCAGGCCAACTGCTTGCTCTCCATTGAGAAAGATTACACTTTAAAACCTAGCATTCCTATTGAAGTCTTGGAAGGTCTCCAGGAGAAGTATTGACAAGTATCCAACAGGAGTCAGTTAACCTGGCATTCTGATGATACAGATGCAAGGCCTGCCTCTGAGACATGGGGTCATGTTGTTGGCATTGGCCTCACAGAACAGAGGATGGAAAAGTAATATTCGGCAGGATGAGCAAGCTGCTGACCACAAAAGCAGCAGCTCTAAACATTCCAGCAAGAAACCAGGAAATGTGACCTCCCTGACCCCCAGCTGGCCAAAAGTCACAAGCCTTCACAGGCTGGATTTTCAGATGCCAGAGGTTTTGTGGCTCTCTTTTCAAAATGCTCTAATGTTATTTAGCGCGGAACCTCGGGCCCAGCCCACACCAAGAGGTTAAACAACTAAAGGCCAGGAGGCCCCACAGTCTGTCAAAATAGGATGTCCTATTTTCACAGCTGGAGATAACAATTGTGGCTGGACCTGAATTCCACAGGATTACAGATAGAGGAAACTGACAGGTTTAGGGATGGCTAACAACACCTAATCAATCTACCATTGTTGACTTGAGGAGTCCTGTTAGCTCTATGGTGAGAGAGTGGTCAAATGAAGAGAATCATAGACCATGGTATCCAACATGGCACCTGGGGACAGGTCACTCATTCCTTCAGGAAACATGTATGTAGCACCTTCTATATGTAGAGCTAATCTGTGAAAGATCAATGATTTGATCAGCTTAGGGAACTCCCAACATGGCAACTTCCCCCACCATTGAGGATCCCAACCCCTGTGTGACTTTGTAGATAAGTCAGAAGGAGTTCCTGGGTACATAGAGGTTAAGTGACTTGCCCAGGGTCACATGGCTAGTAAGTACCAGAGGCAAGATTTGAATGGAGACTAAGAGCAATGACTCTGGAGTCAGAGGGACTGGGTTCAAGTTCCACCTCTGATACTACCTGTGTGATATTGGGCAAAAACAGCCCCTGTGGACTTCTGTTTCTCCATCTGAAAAATGAGAGACTTACTGGCCTCTAAGGTCCTTTCTAGCTCCCAGTCTGTGACATCCTATGAATCAAGGTCTTCCTGATGCCAAGCCCAGCCTTCTACCTGCAATTCCAGGATGCTTCTGTGTGCAGCACTCTGTGGTTACCAGGAGTATTCATTGAGAAATATAAACTCATACACATACAAGGTACTGCTATTATTCCTGGTTACTCAAGGTGATCATATGCCCACAATTCCTTGACCTGAAAAATGGGAGTGATAATATTTGTTCTTTAACTCAAAATGATATTAGGAAGACCATAGAGGGAAGATGGCAGAGGCTGCCAAGCATGATGTAGAAAGTAGAATATAAGCATGAATTTTCTGTATGGGGAAAGCCCAGATACAGTTGGATAGTTGTCTATGTTGAAGGTCCCATCAACTTCAAATGAAAGCAAATAGCATTTACTCATCAGTGCCCTCTTTCATCCCATGAAAGTTCCAAACTGCTTTTCAAACTCCCAATATCTCTCACATGCTGAGAAAGGAATTTTAAAATGCAGCATTGGAATATTATGCATGATTCATCACAAAGAGTCATTGGAAGATGTTAGCGCCCAATCCTACCAGCTCTGTGAGCTAATCACAGAACCACATGGTTCTGGGAAGTCTGTCAAAGTTCAAGTATCTGTGATTTTGTGGGTACAGGTCCTTCCAACATCAATGCCCAGGGCAACCCCTTTTACATCTTGGACTTGGAGGCAGACAGATGTAGATTCCAACCTTAGCTCAGAAGCTTAACTAGGTAACTCCAGGCAAGTCACACCCATTCTGAGCATTAGTTTCCTTCCTCTAGAAAATGGTACTTATTTTCTAGGGCTGTTGGTAGGATCCAATAAGAAAATATTCAATATACCCTTAATCAATCAGTCAAAAAGCATTTATTTAGCTCATACTCCAGGCACTGAGCTATGAGCTGAGGAGGCAAAGACAAAAATTAAATAATGCCTGCCCTGCAGGACTTTCCATTCTAATAGAGGAAATGGTCTGTATGGCAATGTATGTATGAAAATAAATACAAGGTAAACATTTGACTGGAAGGATGCCAGCAGCCATAGGGAATCAGGCCTCATGTACAAGTAGTGTTTAAGCACAATTTTGAAGCAAACCACCTAGTTCTATGGAAAGGCTAGATTTTGTTGTCCAGTCATTTTTCATTTGGGGTTTTCTTGGCAGAGATACTGGAGTGGTTTGCCATTTCCTTCTCCAGTTCGTTTTACAGATGAGGACATTGAGGCAAACAGGATTAAATGACTTGCCCAGGGTCACACAGCTAGTAAATGTCTGAGACAGGATTTCAACTCAAGAAGATGAGTGTTCCTGATTCCAAGCCCAGTACTTTATCTTCTGTGCCACTTAGTTGCCCAAATCCTAGATAAAAAGAATTCCAAAAGAGAGAGCTGAGCTATCAACTTCAGGTAAAAGCAGTAATAGCAAAAGTCGGAAGAGAAGGTCGTCAAAAGTTGTTGTGGCCAAAAATGTCATTCCTCTGCAGCCACACTGGTGTTGAAATTGTTTGAGCTAAACTCAGCTGGTCCCTGGACACTTCTTGAAGCCATTCCATCTGGGAGTGTCTGCCAGAGCTTATCCTCCCCTGGTGTGGCTTTTGGGAACCCAGGGCCACTTCCAAACAGTGATGAGGTAACAAAGAAGGTTTACTGGTAAAGGACAAAGTCAAGCAGCTGCCATTTCAGCCCATTCCAAGGTTTACTCAGCTCTTCGTAAACTCTATCTCATGGTCTCATTGGAGAACCAACATGATATAATGGAAAGGATGATGAACTAAGATTTGGGTTCAAATTTCTTCCCTAACATTTGGAGAGAGGGAAATCTTTAAATCTTATTCATCTGCCAAATGAGGCCAATAATGCCTATAGTATATACCTCTTGGGGTACTTATGAGTGTCAAAAGATCTAATGTATGTAAACTGCTTTGGCAACCTTAAAGTTCTGGAAAGGCAGTGTGGCTAAAAAGCCGACCTCAAAGCCAGAAAGACACAGGTTCAAGTACTCTGACATAGTGGACAATATGTGACTCTAGGCAATTTCTTAACATGCTCTCTAGGAGTAAATAAATCATAGGGTAGTTACTGATCTATATCAGTGGAGAGAATTCCATGCTAGAAGTTCCCTACACAAGGGAAATCACAAATCAGTTTCTACAAGAGTGAGAAGGATGGGTGAGCTTAGGGAAACATTAGCCATTATAATCTCATTTGGCCCTTACCACAACCCTGTGGGGCAAATGGTATAAGCATAATTTAGAGGTAGAAATAGCAATTCATCCTTGCCCCTTATTTTACAGATGAGGAAGTCAAGGCCCAGAAATGTTTATGAAATCATAAACTTAGAGCTGAGAGAGGGTTTCAAGGTCATTGATCTACCACCCTTGTTATTATAGATGACAATACTGAGGCAATAGATATTTTAAAAGACAATAAATGATAAAAGACTGGAATTTACCTGCTTCTTCGGAATGCTACTGTAATCTTACTAATCTGTATTCCTGACTTCAAAAGTAACTTCACGTGATAGGAGCTAAAAGGCAAAAAAAAAAAAAATCTAGTTTCTAGGTATGAATGTTCTGAACACTTCAGCACATCTCAGTGAAACTGCCAAAATCTGGCATTTTCCCTTCTAGAAATGCCATGACCAAGAACTCCAGCCCTTTCTGTATTTCCAAAAATAACTCAGTCAGAGCAAGACAGTGTCTTTCAACTTTTTATGTCAAAAATCTAACACATACACAAACAGCTAAGTAAACAAGCTCATAAAATCAAGTCTAAACATCCCAGGCTCCTCAAAGGCTTCCCAGCATCCTGCCAGAACATGAAACTCAGAGTGAGCCCTCTGCCAGCATGGCAAAGCTTGCACAGGCATTTCTTCTCTCCCATTCCATGCCATCCTCCTCGTTCAGTCGTCATGATCTCTTACACTGGAAACTCAGCTGAACCCTGAAATATAAGGGCACATCAATGAAGTCAGGGCTCTGATGGAATAGTGCAACTAGAAGGTATGTGGAATGTTAGGGAGGAGAGAACTCTTAGGACGAGATTAGAGCTAGGAGGGGTCTTGCCATAGAGAATATCAGGACTGGAAAGACCCTTAGAGAACAGAATGGCAGAGATGGAAAAAATCTTAGCAACCATCTATCTAGTCCAACCACTTTCATTTTGGCAGATAAGGAAACTAGAACCCAGAAAATAGACTGACTTAGTTCACAACCAGCAGTAGAGCTGAGCTATGAATCCAGGTTTCCTAATTCAACATCCATTGATCTTTCCATAATACTACACTGTCTCCCAGTTGGGGATGGAGCAAGTCAACTTATGTCCAGCCCCTACTGTGACCAAACTAACAATTTCTGGTACTTAACAGTTTCACAAGGCAGTATGTTCCATTTCTGGATGACTCAAATATCTTGGGAAGTTCTCATATTGGACCTAAATCTGCCTTAGTGAGACAGAGCAATACCATCATGAGAAAAGGAGCCAAGGGCCTCTCTAGAATCAGCTATGAAGATCACGAGAGGCCATCCATTCCAACTTACCTCTTTTACAAATGAGAAAACTGGGGCCCCAGAGGGAAATGACTTGCCCAAGGTTCCACGGGCAGTAACTGGCAGAGGTACCAATCGAACCCACATCCTCCGCTGTCAAATCCAATACTCTTTGGATTAGTTTGGGTTTTTGTTGTTGTTGTTGTTGTTGTTTTAACAGCTAGCCCATTTATCAACCAAGAGACTTTGGAAACATTTTTCAAGTGGTTCACATACTGACCCAGTCCATAACTTGCCAAGAATTTGGTTCTCTGCCTCTTCCCACCCCACCCACTTCCTCTGAACACGAACGCTCTGGAAAGGGGAAAACCTAAGGTAACCAGGAAGAATTTGAGGTTGCTAGCTGTTAAGCCTTCTGAATGGGTGCAATGGTATTCCATCACTTAACAGCAGATTCAACAGACTTGGTTTGGAGTTGTTACCACCGGCATAGAAGGACAAAAGATTCTGCTTACATATGCACCCCATAGAAGCACCTTGGGACAACCACAACTCTTTATCTTTGCCAGACAGTCCAGATATTTACTGGCGTTCTGTAGAGTCTCTAGTAAAGTGGAGAGGAACTTGATCTTAAAGGTCATTCCCCAAACAGATGCATAATTTGCCTGATACTCAATATACCTGATTCCCAGAGATGAAAAACTGACTTAACCCTCCTGATTCCCAGGGGACAGGGATATTAGAACTGATACCAAGCCCACTAAGTCATTCCTGCACACTCATGCACAAGCGCAGGTGGGCACGCGCGCGTGCACACACACACACACACACACAACCAAATGACTAATACTGCTGCCACAAATTGCTCCTAACAGGTAACAGGTCAGGGCAATTGCTGAATCCTCAAGATTTCAATGGCTCCCTTTTCTTATTGGTCTTTCTGGGGAAGAGGTCAAAGCCAAGATGGTACTTGCTGTTAGAGAAGAGTGTGCTATGCTTAGCATGGCTGAATGGCATTTCCCCAATGCTCAAGGGTACTATCTATTGCCAAGATAGTGTGTCCTACAATACTCGACTTGTTCTGAATGGGCAATGTTGGAAATATTTGCTCAGTGGAAACATCACTGCTTACCCTCAGAATAGTAGAGGGCCTGTTATCATGCTGCCCTATGTCTTTACATTAGACAAGTGCCATGTGTCTCTAGTCTAGAGCAAAAGCTAACAGTGGTAGTCGAGGGGAAAAAATGAATAAGTCTGTTCAGTTTCTAGGTTTGGGAACTGTTGCATCAGGCTGCCTGTGCTACACAGAGCCGTCAATAACAAGGATGGTCGCTAAGTGGTGCTACCATCAGATCAGGTTTTTTTAGATAAAGTCAGTAGGGAGAAGGACATTGCAGCAGCCTGAGGCTGTTTCTGGGGAGAGGAGGAGAGATAGGGGGATGGGAAGAGGAGAAGATATATATCATGTGGTTGCTTCCTGTTTTAATTCATTATTCTTGCTAAATAAGTTGAGTTCATTTCAGTTGCTTCTACACTGCAGAAGTGCTGTGAGCACCCTCTAAATTGGAGTGTCCTGAGATAAAGCCCCAATTGATGCAGCCTAGTTATGAAACATCCCTTCCTGTAATTGCATTTGTATTCCCAACACCTAGAAGAGGGACCAGTAAGAGCCCAACAAATACTTGTGTCTTGATTGATTGACTGACTGACTAATTGAAGTCCAGGAAGATTGAGTGCTTTAGGATTATAAGGTTATTAGATCATCACCCTAGAGCTGAAAGGACCTCAAAGCCCAACCCTTTCATTTTACAGATGAGGAACCTGAGGCCTAGGGCTATAAAGTGACATAGATTCCTAGATACAGAGCTAAAAGAGACCTCTATTGTTGTTGAGTCATTTCAGTCATGTCTGTTTCTTTGGGGTTTTCTTGGCAAAGATACTGGAGTGGTTTACCATTTCCTTCTCCAGCTCTTTTTACAGACGAGGAAACTGAGGCCAGCAGGGTTAAGTGACTTGACCAGGATCACACAGCTTATAAGTGTCTGAGGCCAGATTTGAACCCAGGAATTTGAGTATTTCTGACGCCAGGTCCAGCATTCTGTGCCACTTCACTGCCCTAAAAGAGAACTCAGAGGCCATCTATTTCAACCCCTTCATTTTGCAAATGAAGAAATGAGACCCATATTGGTTAAGTGACTTGCCTAAGGTCACATAGGTGGCACACATTAGAGGAAAGCTTTTGAACTAGGCCATCTGATTCCAGAGCCAGTATCATAGAGGGGATGTTTGATCACGAACTATTGTCCTGGATAGCTTCTGTTGTCCCTCTCAATTTGACCTAAATGGTTACCTATTCCCTTATGTCATTAAGAGACAAGAGTTCTTTTTCAAAAAATCATTGCTGTTTTCCTTTTTAAATACCTAATCACATTGACAAGTTGGCAGAAATTTGAGACAATTTTTGCCAAATTGGGAACAGTTTCAGTACCCAGCAAAATGGGATTAAAAAGTGGGCACCATCATGGTTGCCCACATAGCCAATGCTTGCCACTCCTTGTCAAACTACCCTGGGTGATTAAATTAAGACAATGAAACAAGCAAAAGATGCAAGTGAGACCACAGCCCTTAAGTGCTTTTGTTTTATTATTTCCATTGTCTGCAACAAAGAAAGCATGTGTGAGACTTTGGGAACTGAGCCAAATGCAAAGCAGACATTCCAGCTGGTTTTGAACAGTCACAGTCATGTATGTTTGTGCCACCAAAGAAATATGGTGGCAGGGGGAGAGAAAAGGGGAACTGTGCAACTTGGGAAGAAGTTCACTTTTCTCGGCTGAGTTGTTGTCTGTGCCTCTGCTTGGCCTCAGAGAAGAGAAGTGGCTAAATTAATCTCTATGAATTTGTACCCATTCAGAATTAAAACTAACACCCTCTTTAAGAGTGGAGAGGAGAACCATCCACTGGTTCCTAGGTAAAGGCCTGTTAGATGGCACAGTGGTAAGACTACTAGCCTTGGACACTGGAAGACTTGCATTCTTTCTGCCTCAGATACTTATTAGCTGTGTGACCCTGTTATAGGGATCAGTCACTGAGCTGGTCACAAGATTCAAATGTGAAAAGGACTTTAGGGATCACCAGGTCTAACCTCTTCCTTTTTTCAGAAAAGAAAACGAAGGCACAGCAAGATTGACCACACACATATTAAAGAGCAGATCTGAACCTAGTTTCTGTGGCTTGTCCTACTACATCAAGGAGTCTTATGTCCTTTTTTCTCACTTTATAGAAAACTTTCTGGAAGGTATAATAGAAGGTGGTATAGGAAGAAAAGACTATTAGTCTCTTGTCAGTAGTTATCATTATACAGTTACAATCTCTCTCTCTCTCTCTCTCTTTTTCTCTTTCTCCTTCTTGCCCTATTTTCCTCCCTTCTCTGTCTGTCTCCTTCTTCTCACCCTTTTCTCTCTATATACTACTATATTGATACTCTTAAATCCTTGGGGGAGGGTGGGAATCTTCAACTGACAAGATCAAAGGAAAAGCTCTTTCTTTTGCATGTTTTCAATCAGTGTCTGGAAGCCTGAGGCTAATTATAAATATTCTGTCCAAATGATTTCTTTTCTTCTTTCTCCATTCTCCACAAATTCGTAACCACTGTATTAACAAGTCCCTGCCCATTTTTCAGGGGGCATGCAAAGTAGGTAACTAGCAGGTCAGGATAACCCCATAAGTTAGGCTGCTCAAATCCTTTTGTTGCTAGATAGAATTTCCTGTTGAGGTCAAGTCACATTTCACTTCTCTGGGGCTTAGTTTCCTCAGAAAGTGTTGGTCTGTTATTTCTAAAGGCTTTCTCAGCTTTGACATTCAGTTTTCACTTAAATATAATAATAATAATTTCAGGTGCAATTCAGGGGCATTAAAGAAAAGTCATCACTATCTTCAAATGTTTCAAGACCTGTAGGAGGGAAGAACAATTTGACATATTCTTCTTGGTCCCAGAGCATGGCCCAGTAGGTGAAATTTAAAGGAACTCAAATATAGGATCAATATAAAGAACTCCTTAGCCATTAAAAACAACTATAAAGGAAATGAATAGTCTGCCCTGTGAAATTATGTGTACCTAGTCACTGGAGACCTTCCAATAGAAGCTGGATGGCCACTTATATAGAACAGAATGGAGTACAGAAAAGTAGAATAAAATAGAAAACATTTAGTAAGTGCTACTGTGTGGAAGGTAATAAGGTTATAATAGAAGGTGCTCATGCTCCAAGTAAGGGGTTGAACTACCTGACTTTAAAGCACTCTTCCAGTGCCTACATTTTGTGATTATCTGGTCAGACTGGGGGAAGAAAGTTGTATTAGGCCTGGGATTTTGTTGGCTTCCAGTAAAGAAAATCTCTCTACCAAGGCAGATTCGTACCTGCTCTCCAAATTACATTCTTAAGTGATTTGCCAGCAACAGTGAGAGGTTAAAGGACTTGTCTGGGTCATCAGGGCATGATGTGTCTTAGACCCACATCTTGAACTCATGTCTTTCTTACTCTATGGCCAACTACCTACTATGCTACCCTGCCTCTCTTAATTATAGACATAAGAGATAGGGACCAAACCTGTCGTCAGGAAACAGGTAAAAGGGATCAAGAGATCAGGGGTTCTTTTTTTTTTTTTTTTTCCTTTTCTTTTAGAGGGGGGAGGGAAGGGCAACTGGGGTTAAGTGACTTGCCCAAGGTCTAGTAAGTGTTAAGTGTCTGAGGTTGTATTTGAACTCAGGTCCTCCTGACTTCAGGGCCAGTGCTCTATCCTTGCACCACCTAGCCACACCAAGATCAGAGGATCTTAACCATTTCTTAGAATCATGTTTTTAAGTGCATAAAGTAAAATATACCCAATTATAAAGGAAACCAATTATAATGAAGTATAATTATCCTTTTTTAAAAAATAACTTCATAGATCCCAGGTTAAGACCCCTATAACTTTTATGATTCTTAGCTCCTCTGTCTCCTAAAGAAAAATATCTCTTCTCTGTAAAAACCCAAAGAAAACATCTCCCATTGGGATGCTGTATAAGATTATCACAGGGGCATGTTTAGCAGTGGGAAGTGTTCCCCAAGTCTAGAGTGTACTCCCTCCTCATCTTGGCCATGCAGAATTCCAAACTTCCTTGAAAACTCAACTCAGGTACCACCTCCTACATGAACTATTTCCTCACCCCCAGTCACTAGCCTTTTCTTTCCTTACAATTACTTTATAAATTCTTTGTGTCTATTTATTTATGTTCTTGTATCTGCCAGTAGTCAGTCAGTCAACAAACATTTCTGAAGTGCTTAAAATGCCTCTGGCACTTGCTGAACACTGGCAAAAACAGTCCCTGCCCTCACTTTCTAATGGGGAGACAACAGGAAAATAACAATGTACATATATCACACAGATGAATAGATAGACAGACAGACAGATGGAGGAGGGGAAGGGAAGGCCAACATCCTACTTAAGGATAGAAACTGTCTTGCTTTGGGTTTTATATCCCCAATGCCTCACACATAATGAGCATTAAATAAATGTTTGTTGAGTTTAATTGAATACTATTGATATGTTGGATAAAGCTAGGATCTGTGTGGCATAGTGAATAGTGAACCAGTCTTAGGGAAACAAAGATGTGGGTTCAAGACACATACCAGCTGTGTGACCCTGGGCAAATAAGTCACTTAACAACTCAGTGCTCTAAGCCAGTGATTCTCAAAATGTTGCCCAGGGGCCTATGGGGGTCCAAGAGAGTCCATAGGGTTCAAACTATTTTATGATAATGCTAAGACATTTTAACTTCTAATATAGTAAATACTGGTAGCTATAACCCACATGGACAAAAACTTTTTGGAGTCTTCAATAATTTTTAAGAGTATCAAGGGGTCCTAAGACCAAAGATGTTTGAATACTACTTCTGTAGGCAACTTTCTAAGACTAAGTTGCAGAGAAGGTACTGACCTTCATTGGTAGAGGGAATTTTCTCACCTTCAAGTTCCCTATAGCAATGAAATTACAGGGCTACTCCCTATCCCCAGATCCGTTCAAAAGGCCTAATCCTCAGCTCTCAGCCTCTTATAGATAGATGCCCAAGACAGTAGCGAAAGAAGCATCTAAATAGTAAGAAGACATAATTGGTTTCCAAAAACAGTGATATCAGATGCACTCATGAAGTGCTATCTGCTGGTTAAGACTGATTATTTTTGTTCATTTTCAGGAAATACATTTGAAGAACGCAAGCAGAGGGAGCTCAGGAAGCAGGAACTACAGAATGTAAGAACTACCATCCAGGGGCAAAGAATGAACATGCCACCTCTGCAGGATCCTTCTCTGTAAATAAGTTATTTGTTCAACATTGGAAGACTTTAAAAACAAAAACAAAACACACCGGTTGTTTTAATAAGCTTGATGAAAAGGCAAAACAATGGGCATTCTCCCAGGGGGATGGGGTGGGGGGAGGGGGATGGATTGAGCAAACATTCCAGTGTTAAACCTCTTTAAAACACTAGTGTCAACTCCTTGCTAAACATCTTCCCAGAGCTTCTATGTTGCTCTCTGATTCTGTCCTTTCTCTATGCTATCCTATACAAAAGCAAAACAAAATATATTCCCTTCCTTCTCCAAAGCCCACAAGTCCATGGGCCTCCATAGATGCAATTGCTCAGAATCGATCTATGAACTCTTGGCTGGGAGAGCAACGCATTCACCAGCCGTGTGTGTGTGTGTGTGTGTGTGTGTGTGTGTGTGTGTGTGTGTGTGTGCGTGTGTGTCTGTGTGTCTGTGTCTGTGTGTATGTGTGTGTGTGTGTGTTTTATTTTTATTTGCACTTCTTTAACAAACAACAGGGCTGTTTGTTTTAATGGTGTCAGATAATGGTTGTTTGTCTTCACCCCTCCCTTTCTATTTGCACAATGCAAACACTCTCAGTAGCGGACCCCCAGCAGGAAAGTAACACCACGAGATTTTCAAACACACACAGCTTCCCATCTGTGGCACTTGGACCAAATAGGGGTTGGATCCATTTAGTTTAAAGACAAAGCTTTCTTTCCTCACCCCCTACACCGCCCTCTTCCTCCACAAGCAAGTAGACACAATTTGAGAAATAAGTTCTGTTGTAGACCCCAGTCTCAAAGCACAGCAATCTCTGGAGTGCTCAGTGTCTCCTTCTGCGATCTAACTAATTTCTTCCTTTTATTTTTTCCCATGTACAAGCAGTATGTTAAATTTAGCATATCCTTAATACAGAATATTATCAAATCGTATGTACAACTCTGTTTTCTAGTACAATGGTGCTATTTTGTAGTTTGTTATAAGAAGGAGTCTGGCCAAAACCGTAACTGGTGAAAGCAAAATGAAGGCAAGAGGAACAAAGGGAAAAGGAATTGAAAAATCCATCTGGTTGTGATGGAAAGCAAAGAACATACTTCCCCCCCCCCAAAAAAGAAACAAATTTCTTTCCAAAATAGAGCTAAAGATGCCAAGAATGATTATTTCTTTCTCGATGAGAGAAAACGGTTCAGCAAACAATGTCAAAGGCTGCAAGTTAGAAGTCCTCCTTTTGCTTCTTGAATCTTGGGAACAAAATTATTCCTTTCTCACCCCATCTTTGGACTCTGCTGTGGACTCACCACTACGTGACCTTGGGCAAGTCACTTCACCACTCTGTGCCTCAGTTTCCTCATCTGCAAAATGGGGAGAGTTCTTGTCATCTACCTACCTCACAGGAGTGGTGTGAGGATTAATAAGGAAAGATTCTAGATTCCACTACACAAAAATGAATTGCTGAAGTGAAAGGAATCCTCTGAAAGGGTGACAATATCACAACCATAGGATGCATTCACAAATTACTCTGAATGTCAATGTGCTAATAGTTCACCAGGCTTCTCAGAAATATTTCAAAGCACATGGGATGTGTTTTATTTGAGGACTAGATAGAATTATGCATTTTGATTTCCACATGCAAATTGAAAGAGAGAGGAGAGGAGAAAACAGAGAAAAAGACAGATTCGGCCTGATTTCTGCCAGGAAAGAGGAAGACATGGCTTAAATTTTCAGGATACAATGATTCTTTCAGACAAACAGCCTCCATTTAGTATAAACCTGTTCTGGTACATTAAATGATCATCTAGAATCTGAACATTTTAATTTGTTCCTTCCTTATAGGTCCCTGTATCCCACGGTTCAAAATATTTAAACAGTGTCTAATGAAATAATCACAGAACTACTGCCTTGAATAAATTTTCATCTAACCTCTTAATGCATCACTACAAAATATATTTTTTAAAATTAGACTACTTTTCACTAAATTTGGTAGCTAACAAGTTCTAAAGCATTTCCTTGACTAGCCAGAAAATTTTGTCCCATGGGAAAAATTCTTTCCAGGAATCTCTCATAAATATTCTACACCTTCTGGAGTGCCACAGAATTTTTTTCTTAGGAAAGTGGACACTGAGAACAGGCCCACAGATACTCATTTCAGTCTAGCTTCCCCATTTCAAGCCCTAGGGGTCCTGGTTTCCCAAGATCCTTAAGAATGTGGCTATGACATTCAAGGCTGCTCTGAAGCACATTGATTTGGTGGTGTTAGGCCCTGGTCCCACAGTCAGCTGTTTATTTCCCCAAGGTGCACTTAAGCATCTCTCCATTGGTCCCTTTCCTCAATTTCTAAAACTCTTTGGTTGTATCTAACAGAAACATTAAATGGAGGCTAAGAAACCAGCTATTAATTCAGTGGAATCAAATCTTTATTCCCAAGGAAATCTCGATCAGCAAGCATTTGTAAATCTCCTACTGTGTGCCAGGCACCATGCTCTTTAAAAAAAATTAGCTTCTGTTTGGGGTGGGGGGGGAGAGAAAAAAAATGTCATAATGTGAAAAGTCTTGTCATGCTGCCTCTCTGTTATTAATGGGGCTTTGTAAATATTCCTAGACTCTTCAAATGTCAGAGTCAGAAGAGACCCTTAAGGTTTTCAGAGTCTACCCCGCTGCCCAGTGTAAGAATGTCCTCAATGATTAGGCACATGAACAAGCTGACCTTCACATCTTTTTCTTCCACTTTCATGAAAAGCACTGAGCTCTTGGGCCTTTCTTATGAATCTTACTCTTTTTCATTTGAGGGGCCCTTTTCTCCTTTATGCACTTAGCACGGTCACATAATACTGTAAGAACAGTCTGGCTCTTCAGCCCACTGGGTCACTTCAACGGAAAACGGGGAAGAGAGTTTGTCAATCTCTGAATCCCTTAGTGTCAATACGCCCTCCCTAATGGGCTTTTGGGGGGTACTTTAAATCAAAGGAAATCATGTATAGTATAGCACTTTGCAAATACTGTCAAATACCCAATGTTGTTGTTAAACAACAGAAAAATACTGCCCTCCCCATGTAGAGTTTGAGACCCAGAAGCAAAACTAGTCACCTCTTGAGCTGATGTTAGGATAAGAATCAATACATTATCTACTCAAGCTGTTAATGTAGAAAGATTTCTTTTTTAAAATTGTCTACAATATGTGCTGTTAGGAATGGGAAGCTATAAAGAGAAAAAAAGGGAAAAAGGAGAGATGACAGGTTTTTTTGTAAATTCCTTGGCAATGGATTCAAAATACTTTCTTTAAACCAATCCATTGATTAACAAAAATATAGTAAGCTCCTACTACGCACCAGGCACCTCATCTGTCACTAGTGATACAAAGACAACTTCAACAATAAAAATGAAACAATCTCTGCTTCCATGGAGCTTACATTCTTTAAGGGGAGACAGCAGGCAAATGTCAATCAGTCAACAAACATTTTTTACGTACCTATTGTGTGCCAGAGATTAGAGATACAAAGACACACGTGCAAAAAGAAACT
Source organism: Pseudochirops corinnae (assembly GCA_028646515.1). Classification (NCBI taxonomy): domain Eukaryota; kingdom Metazoa; phylum Chordata; class Mammalia; order Diprotodontia; family Pseudocheiridae; genus Pseudochirops; species Pseudochirops corinnae. The sequence continues at coordinate 391,171,641 of CM053585.1, forward strand.
GTACTATGTATCTGATACAATGTCATTTTGTATTGTGAACAGTGTCTACTTCCAGTCAAGATTTTATTGAGCATTGTATTCAACACCGTACTAGGTATCACAAGAGGCTGCAAAAAAGATTAATCTTGGCCATTGAGAGAATAGTGATAGACACTGTAGATGGCCAACACTCCCCTCCTAAAGTGGCTACCCCCGTAGCTGTTTTAGTGGTGGCATTAGTTTAAATCCCCCAGCCTCCAGCATAGCTTCTAAGGAGCCTTTCCTGGGCCTCCTGACCCAGAATGGTGCAGGATACTCTGGGTAGCTATACTCCAGCTACTGGTCTGTTTCATCTACTAATTTTATACTGGAAAAGAAAAATAATTATCACCACCACAAGAAGAGACTGCCCAAAGCAAAAGAGCCTAACTGGAATCAGCTTTGATCGGTGTAATGCAATGAAAGCTTTGGGTTCAAATTCCAACTTTGCCAGTTACTACTTGTGTGTCTTTGGGTCTCAATTCTTGCATCTATATAAGAAGGAGATTGAACTAGATGACCACTATGGTCTATGACAAATCCACAAGATGTGTAAGGCATTCTCCTAAGTGCTGATAATACAACTATAAAAACAGAACCTCTCCTGCCTGGAAGGAGTTCATATTTTATCGCAATCCCAAACTTTAACCATCATCAAAAGAAGGGATTCTGATGAAAAATCAAGCTCAGTAGCAAACAGACTAGGTGTGGTCCTCTTTCCCATCAAAATTTCCCTCTCCTGTGGATACAGAAAAACTACTTATACTACCCAGTCTAGAATGCATGCTAGAGGGTTTATGGTGGCATGGTGGCATTCTGAGCAGAAATCAAATCACTGATCAGTTTCTGAAAAGTTAAAAAAAGAAAATAAAATCCTAGGCAGGAGCCATTTCCAAACTGCCCCTGCCCTTGAAGGGTTAGTTTGTTGGTATATAGGAAGTCCCCTATGCCAGATGGCTCAAGGGTGTCCATCAGGAACAAATACATTTCCTAGGAGGCTTCTAGAGGAGTATATAGCAGTCCATCTTGCTTTCCTGTTTACGGATTTGGCCAGCATTGCCAAAGTGGTGCTATTGTTTGTTTAAGAAAGTACTTGACTAAAACACAAAAGAAAGCATAGAAATATTTTTTTAAAGTATTGAAAAAAAAACCAATGATTCTATAGATGTAAGGCTTATTGAAATAGAATTAGGTTTAGCCATCACCTTTCACCTTTTTTTTAGTCACTCACAAGTAACAAAGCCTCCAAATGGTTAACTTGGGGGCAGGGGTAGAAGTTGGACATTAAGGTCAGCATAGGCCCTCCATGACTTTGTAGGCTATTGAACTTGGAAAACTCATCAGGATATTAATGGAACTAAATACCTTGGCTCAAGTCACAAACATAAGTGAAGGACAGCATTTCTAAGTAAATGGCAGAGCTCAAATAGAGGTGCAGTCAAGGGTTGGTTGCCCTGTTGTCTGTTCCCAGGGCAGGAAGCCAAAAGAGAGGAGCAAATGAGGGGTGTGGGTAGGGATGTGCAGTCACTGCTAAGAATACCTTCTCCTCTTTCTCCCTATGACATTCTTCAGCACTTCCTCATTCATGGAAGATACTCACCCTTCATTTAAACTTTATCTTAAAGAGCATTTGGCCCTTACTTATCTAGAAAGCAAAGTCTCTGATCTTTGCAAGGAGCCATGCCACATAGCATTTCCAATGTGAGACACAGGTTATCTACTGATAAAGGCAAAAAAGATGACAACTTATAAGAAAGAGTTGAAAGATATGGCTAACAATCTGTGAAGTTTTTTTAAACTTTATGTTGTCTTTATGATTATCTTTATGTGCAAAAAAAAATGACTGAGTTCTTCTTTCTTTCATTTTTTTTCCTTTTTTTGGAATAAGAGGTAGTAAGTTAAAAACCCAAATAGTCTTTGAAACTATAGGCTAGTTAGGAAAAATGTATGTTTGACTCAATGATGTTATAATCAGTCTATTTAAGATAGTTTGCATTTATTTTTTAGTATTAAAGGAATTGTACTAATTTATTTGAGAGGTACTTGCTCTGGTTGGCTCTCTATGAGAACACTGCTTCCCATCCAAAGCAAGTTCAAAAAGTGCCACACCTTCTTCCCAGTCTTCCCACTGGCAAATCTGTTCAGTGCCATTGATTTAAAAATTCAACCATTGCATTTCTTCCATCCTCCTCACCCTACCAACTACACACACAATCCAGATCATGCCTCAGTGAAACTGACCACAAATGATGCATTTTCATTAAGAAAAAAGCTAAAAGGAAAGCCGTTAAGGTTTGTGTTCTTGTTTGTTTGTTTGTTTTTACCAATGCTAATATTTAATCCTATAGTACACACTTTGCTTGTTATTATTTTACTTAAAAAAAAAAAAGCTTTCCTTTCCAAAGTTAGAACCTGACACATATCAGTCTTTTCTTTGTAATTCCTCTGCCCCCTCCGCAAAGAAATGGTAGGAAGAATGGCTGGACTTCTGGCATGCAGAGTAGAAAGATTTCCATCTGACAGTGAACAAGATAACCAAGAAATCTCATATTGAAAGCATAGAGGGTTGGATTTGGTTTCCATCTGTTTGTTTTCTATTGTTCTTTTTTCCTCCTTCCAGTTAACATGTTGATGGTCTTAGCAATGTTTGGAAAAGTAGGGGCAGACTACTTTAGAAGTGTTGAGCTGGAATGGACCATTTAGAATGATTAACTGAACATTTTCTTTGTATCTGCTCCTTTTTCATACATTGTTATAGATGAGTCACAGGTGTGAGTAGATGCTGTCCTTCCATTTTTAATTGGTCCTTGTTATGCTCTTCTTTCTGCTAAGGGAAAGAGTATCAACTTTTTTTAAAGACTCTTCCTGTGTTATGACAAAAGGAGGACATAAGAGCAAATGTCCCCATTTCCTAATAATAAAAGAAACTAAAGATGATAAGTCTTTGCTAGAGGATGTCAACTGGATCCCATCTGCCACTTACTAGATGGCAGTCCATCATTCTTTGACCCAGCATGTTTTTTGATTGTGTAGGTCCAAATCATATATAAAAATAATTCTTTGTCTTTTGCCCAAAATGCACTGACCTTGAAGCTAGGAACCATCTCTTCCCAAGACCCACCTGAGAGCTTGATTCCATTAATCATTTTTTTCATCTTGTTTTGCTCTGCCATCTCTGGTCACTCATAAATAAATACATCTGCTGCTAATCACCCAGCAGGAGTGCCTCTCAAACCCAACCTATTTACCAGTTATCTTTTGCTATATCTCATTATAACTCCTATTCAGAGTAAAACTAGCAAAAGTTTTCCAATGTCACTTAGCATGTATCCAGTTTACACAAGGGCTCCAAGCACTATACAAAATACTCTTTGGATAAGGAGAGCTAATGAAGTATGAGGACTATGGTTCTATCTAGCATTTTGCTTCATTATATTTTTATCACTTTTATAAGGCCAAGTGTGCTAAACAGACCCCCTGGCACTGAACCCATACCTTCCCTGCTACTTTGTAACCTGAAAATGGCAATCGGTAGTTAATTATGATATGTCTTAGCTAAAAAAAGCATATTTTTCAAGAAATTAATCCTGATTGTATTTGAAATTATTATTCAATTCATTTATGGTGAAGGAATATTGATCCTGATGACTTCTAAAAATGTAACTAACTGAATCATTATCTTTCATTTACTGTTGTAATAAGCATATTTGGAAAAATGTACGGCTAGAGAGTCATAATAAAGTAATATTATCTTCCTTTTCTTTAGTAATTACATTAAAATTAATCATGTTTGATTAATCAGTCTGTTTTGGATAACACTGGTGTAATGTGTCATTCCTTAAGAATTCAGCTATAACCTCAATCAGTTAACAGACCTTTAAATGCTCACCTATATGTTCTCAACAATCCAGGATGACAGTTAAGCAAAATAAGGACTCCAATGAACCACAGCCTGTTGAAAGGAAAGTATGCCAACAGCAATAGGATAACCAAATCTCTACAAACTATACCACATAGAAAGGAATAATAAAGTCTCAAGAGCTATCAGACCACAACCCAATGTTATGCAAAAATGGATAATGCTTAGTGTGGAGCACTGGCAATTCTTGACACAAGACCCCAGCAGAGGATTACATCATTTTTTTGTAAATTTGGTGTAAATGATTATATCAAAATTACAGAGACTCACATGCATACATGTGGTGAATGAGAATGGGGCTCTTTCTCAAGTGTTGAGATCTACTGTTTCAATAAAACATTCTGGTTTCCTATTGAAAAGATATTAAGACAGTGTGCCAAGTGTGGTGACACAGGCATGTGATCCTCGCTACTAGGAAAAGTTGAGGCTGCTGCATTGCTTGAGTTTAGGAGTTCCGAGTGGCAGTAGGACTAAAGTGAGCAAGGGTTCACACTGAATTCACACATTGAGGTGGGAACCAATATGTTATGCCCCAGGAAGCTGAGAACCACAAGGCTTCTTAAAGAGGGATAAACTGACCCAAGACAAAAATGGAGTGGCTCAAAGCCTCTCTGTCAATCAGCAGTGGGTCTGGAAGATGCACTGCATTTGAGAGACCGCTATATTTCCAGGCTGAGCAAGATAGGAAGATGGAAGGAAGGAAGGAAGGAAGGAAGGAGGGGAGGGGAGGGAAGGGAGGGAGGAATGGGATGGGATGGGATGGGATGGGATGGGATGATGGGATGAGGTGGGATGAGATGGAAGGAGGGAAGCAAAAAATGTTGGGAATGACAAGATAAAATGAGGTGAAACAACTCTAGACTTCTAGTTTCAAAATCTATTGTTAGAGGTTTAGAAAATCATTTATTCAAATACAGCAAAGCCAAGTGCCCTGTATACTCTATTTGCTACACCCTCATTCAAAGCTTGAAGTGACACATCCTACACATGAATTTAGATATCTAAAGTCATATTGGTTATTTCCTGAAAAGCATTCAAACCACCAAGATCAATATAACCAATGGGATCTCCTTGGCAGTCAGAAGCATTGAGAACCATTCAGCACATGTCCTCATTCTTGTCCTTGTGCCCACTCATGTTACAATGCCAGCACTTGATGATGAGCACTATTTCCTATCCTGTGTATCTCTGTTGTGATGCAGGAGAAGACTGGGGCACCATGAAAGTGTCATTGGCTAAACTCTAATCTTCCTGAGAGTTCTTATGCTCCTGAGAAAAGTCCACATAAGGATTTCTCATTCATGTTCACATGAAGAGCTTATCTTGCTAAAATAGAGAACTCTGAAAGGTGATCACAAGAAATCCTATTTCCTGGAAAATTATATAAGACCAGCGAGTAACTATTTTCTTGAACTATTGATGTTTAGATCCCATTAATAATAATGACTCAGTACTTTTAGAGACATAGATGCAGGTCTAGAGATTGGTGCTCCTCACTGTCCAATGCTCACATAGATCTACTATCCCCAAAGGGTTTTGTCTTTCAGTAAACACAAAGGTTACCATACCTTTGGGTTTTAGATTATACAGAAATACATCGCCAACTTCATGGTCCACTGTCTGAAAACCCTGGGAAAGGTGGCAGTTAGAGAGCATCTATGTAATATATTTGTATGGGTAGTTTATAATTCTGTGAGATCTAATAAAGGATGATGGTTGTCAACATTTGGCTTTTAAATGTTCTTTGATTCAACCTATGAATGAAATTCTGAAAAAGCTGAAGCAATCACTGGAAAAAGAAATGTAGATAAATTTGCTCTAAGATGATACATCCACAGAAAGATTTGACCCTGGTAAGGACCAAAATGTTGCTGAAAAATTTCGTGAGATCATAGATTGACAACTAGAAGGACTCTCAGAAGTCTCTGAGTCTAATACCTTCATTTTACAGATACAGAAACTGAGGTCCAGAAATGTTGTAGTCATAGACTTAGAACTGACATCAAAAGTCATCCGGTTCAGCCCCTTCATTTTACACATAAAGAAAATGAGGCACAATTACTGCTTTAGGAGCTGGAAGAAACCTCAAAGACTCTTTGGTCCAACTCTCATTTTACAGAAGAAAACAAGACCCAGGGAGGGAAAGTAACTTGCCAAAGGTCACATAGGTGGCAAGCATTAGAGGTAGAATTTAACATCCCATCATTTCTCCTAACTCCAGTGTCAATACTTGTTCAGCCTCATGATGCTCCCTCTAAAGTGATCTTGGAGTATCTGAAGGATCACAAATCCATGAAAAAAAGATGATATGGATTCCTACAGCAGTAAGTCACCCAGGCAGCTGCCCTCTTGGAAAAAAATGCACCTTGGACTACGAGGTACATGACCCTCATCCACTGGTTCTTATATAATTCTCCATACAAGTAAATGAGAGAATCGCTTTCATATATATTGACAATCCAACTCACACAAGCTGGCTATTTTTTTTTCCAGTAGCCATGATGAATTGAGATCAACTATTCACACTTTCTCACTCAGTCCCCTTAGGATTAATGGTACATATTTTCAAGACAAGTGAATGGGATTCAGGGCAAAGTCTGTGACCTGTGGAGCAGGATTTCTCTCTGCATGAAACTCATCAGGCCCATATGGTGATCAAACCATGACCTGGGATTCATTAGCACTATGCTCTAAGCAGCCCAAAACAAATACAGATTTGGAGCCAATAGGATTTCAAACCACACATGAGAATGTAATCAACACAGCACATGTGTGTGTGTGTACATATATATATATATATATGCCAATCCTATTTCTATATAAGCAAAAAGTAGACTGGGCACTGAACTCGAAGTCAGGAAGTTTTAGACTTGAGTTCTATCCCAGATATTTATTAGCTGCATCACTCTGGTAAAGTCACTTTTAATTTTCCTGAGCCTCATTTTTCACATCTATAAGGTGTAAATAATCAAAGAATCTAAAAGGGCAGCATGGAGTAACACAGAGTCAGGGTGGCCTGGGTTCCAGTTGCTTTTTTAACAAAATTAAATTACTATGCAAGTCACTTAATCTTTCAACACCCTAGGCCACTCTCTAAGATTATAAATTGCAGAAATAAGAGTTGATCTGTTTCTGTAAAGGGGATTTCCTCACTGGAATTCCTTACACAAGGAAAATCACAAATCCTGTCAAAAATATAGCATAAGTGTAAGCATCAAATAAGATCAAGCATGTAAGGCAATTTATAAACTTTAAAGCATTCAATAAATGTCAGCTATTATTGAGAGATTCACACAAATGTCATTCTGTCTCCATGAACTCCAGTTGTATGATCACCACCTGGGTATTTCAGTCTGGATGGGTTGTTATCACCTTAAATTAAACATATCTAAACCAAAATTAATCCTGTTCCCCTCCACACACACATCCAAAAGCAAACTGCTTCCCTTCTTTATTTCTCTGTTTTTGTTGTTAATATCACCCTTCTCCCAGTCATCACAACTAAAACACTGGAGTGACTTCTGCTTCCTTCTTCTCCATCATTGCCCCCATATATACTCAGAAAGTCCTGTTGATTCTTCCTTTTTTTTTAATTCAATGTTGTTTTATTTGCTGTTCCAAATTCTCTCCCTCCCCTCCTTTCTCTGTTCATACAAGTCTTCCAGATTTTCCTGAAATCATGTCCTCCATCACAGTCTCCCCACACCATCCATTGAGAGAGCAAGGTGTAAAATAAATTATAAATATGAAAACAAATTTCTGCATTAGACATATTCCAAGGAGAAAATGAAAAGAAGAAATTGAAGAAAATATGTTTCCAACTGCACTTTGGGTCTATCAGCTCTTATGCTCTCACTCTCTCTCTCTCTCTCTTTCTCTCTCTCTCTCTCTCTCTCTCTCTCTCTCTCTCTCTCTCTCTCTCTCTTTCTCTCTCTCATTTCATCATGAGTCCCTTAAAATTGTAATGGGTCATTATGTTGATCAGAGTTCCTAAGTCTTCCAAAGTTTATTATCATTACAATATTACTGTTACTGTCTAAATTGTTCTCCTGATTCTGCTCATTTCACTTTCGTTTCATTTCAGTCTTCCCAGGTTTCTCTGAAACCTCTTTCATCATTTCTTATAGCAAAACAGTATTCTATCACATACATATGCCAGAATTTGCTCAACCCTTCCCTAATTGTTGCCTCCCTCAGTTTCCAATTCTTTGCTACCACAAAAAGAGCTGCTAAAAATCATTTGTATGTATTGACCGTTTTCCTCTTTCTTTGACCTCTTTTGGGTCCTCCCTTCCCTTTCTATCCCTACTTCCCCCAATGTCCTTCAGGTCCTTATCATTTTCTGCTTGGATTCTTGCAGAAAGCTGCCAAACGTTTTTTTTTTCTTTTTTCCTAACTCTGACCTCCACATCCTTCTAATCCATCCTATGTGGCACCATTTCTTTTCAATTCAAGATTCCATTTGAGTACACAAACAATTATTCAGTGACTGCTCTGGGCATTCCTTCTTTCCAGGACATTCATCAACACACACATTTACCTTAAAGATAAAAGACAACCTGAATTCTGCAGGTGAATTCCACACAACAGCCAGATTAGTTTCCTCACTGTTCCTGGAATAAATCATATGTATCACAAACTTTTCTCTCCTACTCCTCCCTGCCTCAAAAACTTTCCCTTCACCCCTTCAACTATCCAGATCCGCCTTCTCCCTCAAGACCAGCTCCCATCACATCTTCTCCTCTGCTCACTCCAACTCACAAGCATTATTCTCTCCACTGAGTACTATACTATTTATTTGTGCCAGCCATCTACTGCTTATCCAGGTGATTGATTTTTCATGTAGGCTAATCTTGTCATCCCAATTAGACTAGAGGGACCTTAGGGACAACAGGGACTATGTTGTAATTTTTATATGTTCACTGTACCTTTGAATAGTGTTTAGATCATAGAATTATGGATTTAGATCTGGAAGGATTTAGATTTGGATGTCATTGGGTCCAGTTCATCAAACCCCGCTTTACAAATGAGGAAACAGAGAGGTGAAGTGATTTGGGGTAATAGAGTCGTAAACTGAAATTTAAGAGGGATCTTAGAAGTCATTAAACTCAGCCCCTCTCATTTTATAGAAGAGGAAACTGAGGTCTATAAAGTGAATTTACTTCTGATTGTAAGGAGATATTGAACTGTAAGGAACCCCAGAAGTCATCTAATTCCAACTACCCTGCACCTAAGTAGTATAGTGGATACAATGATGGACTTGGAGTCAGAAAAGAGCTGGGGTGGAATCCTGTTTCAAACATTTACTGATTGTGTGACCCTGGGCAAGTCACTTCATCAATGCAAACAGTTTCCAAATCTGTAAAATGAGGAAGTTGAAATCAATAATCTCTAAACTCCCTTCCACCTCTAAATCTATGAGCCAATGATCTGTAAAATATAGATAATGGTAGTAATGGTTGAAGAACTTGTTTCTCAGGGCTATTGTGAGGATCAAGTGAGGTATTCATGTGTGTGTGTGTGTGTGTGTGTGTGTGTGTGTGTGTGTGTGTAGATATAGATACAGATATAAAAAATTTAGTAAGCCCTAAAGAGTCCTATAAATGGGAGCTACCAATTTATTGGACATCGTGAAGAGTCCTTGTTGTTCAATTATTTCAGTCATGTCCAACACTTTGTGACCCCATTTGGAGGTTTCTGGGAAAACTACTGGAGTAGTTTGACACTTCTCCAGCTCATTTTACAGATGAAAAATCAGGCAAACAGGACTGAGTGACTTGCAGACTTAGTTAGCTACTCTGAGGCCAGATTTGAACTCAGGGAGAAGAGTTTTCCTGACTTTAGGCCCAGCAATCTTTCTATTACACCACCTAGTTGTCCCATTATGAGGAGGGCTCAGGAAATTCTTTAGAGAGAATAGTTAGGACTTATGTAGAGCTTTAAGGTCTTCAAAGCACTTTACATGTTGTCTCATTTGATCCTCACAACCACCTTGGGAAGTAGGTGCTATTATTAATCCCCATTTTACAGATGGAGGAACTGAGGCTGAGAAAGTCTAAGTGATTTTCCCAGTGTCACACAGCTAGCGTCTGAGGCAGGACTTGAACTGAGTTCTCCCTGAGTCCAAATCTAGTGCTGTAATCATTGTGCCACCTGGAATTTGGCTTTAGAGCTAGGCTTTGAAGGATTGGTTGGATATGATAAGTGGCAATAAAAAGAGCCTTTCAATCAGAGGGGACAGGATGGGCAAAGGTGCTGAGGTGGGAAAATACCAGGAGTGCTGAAGGGACAGCATGACATAACACAATTTGGCAGCATCTCAGGCAGGCAGAAATAGAAAATAAGATTAAAATTATGGGTTATTTCTCAATTAGATGGGACCTCAAATGCCAGCTTAAGGAGTTTGATCTCTTCCTAATAGCCAATGGAGAGACTCTGACAACTTTTGAGCAAAGAGATGTCTTGATAGGAGCTATGATTGAATAGACTAGAAGAAGAAACATAGAAACAGGTGACAGTTTCCAAAGAGGACTATGGTATCTCTCCCAGTGGCCACCATGGTAGAAGGAAGTGATATTAGCTGCCATTGGTTGAGTGACCCAGTCTTAGTCCAGTAAAGGAGGCACATTCTGCTGCCCAATCTGCTTCCATGCTCTGCTTCTCAAAGCAATGGAGGTAGAGAGTCCCTTGATGGGAAGTGACTGGTTTCTTTTTGGGCACTAGAGAGCTGTTTAGAACTCAAGGGAAAGTCACTGATTAATCTCAACAGCTGGTAGGGTCCCTGAAGAGGAATAATTTACTTCCCATCCATGAAAAATTTATTCAACCTGGTTAACCACATGACTGGAGCCCTGACTATAGTTGTTTTAATATCTCTCCATCATGTGCAAGATGAAATGAGATGTCAAACGCAGAGAGAACAGAGCCTCTGGTTCTGACTCTAAACCTAAGCCTTGGAAGGAACCTTAGCAGTCATCTAGTCCAAGCTGTCCCCCACTACACACACACACACACACACACACACACACACACACACACACACACCCCTCCAACAAGAATGGGAGTGAACTCTCCATCCAATCCAGCATGCAATTATTAAATACTAATGAGGTACATATCACTGTGTGAGGGACTGTGCACAAAAAGGCAAACAAAAATTCCACCCTCCCCTCAAGCAGTTTACATTCTACTGGGGGTGGGGAAGATAGCATGTGTTGACAGATAAGTACATACAGAATTAGATGGAGAGACAATACTAAGAACTGAGGAATTAGGAAAGGACTCCTGTAGACCATGGCACTTAAAATGAGCTTTGAAGGAAGCCTAGAATGCTAAGAGCTGAAGGAAGTGCATTCTAGTTGGGGGGCACATGCGTGTTTGCTAAAGCATGAAGGTAGGGGACGAAATATTAAGTTCCACCAACCATAAGTAGGCAAGTTTACTTTGTGTTGTAATTTTCCCTTCCTGGTTTTGGAAAGAAGTCTTGCCTCCTACAAGCACACACTCCAGATCGAAAACCAGAGTCACAAATATTTTCCCTTGGCTTTCTAGTTATCAAGGAAAGACAATAAACTCAGAAGACATTCACAGGTGGGCAGAAATAATTGGTCTCACTCTGTACAACATAATAGGTTTGTAATGTCAATTCAGTAGTCCACTGCTCAAAAAGTTCCAGTGTTTCCTTCTTTCTTCAAAGAAAAAAAGTCAAATGCTTTTGTTGAGCATTTCAGGAGCTCCACAATATGGAGCCAGACTCCTATTCCAAGCTTATTTGTTACACATTTCTATACAATTCCTCTTCAAGCACTTTACATGTCAGTCAAATCCCACTATTTTCTGTTTTTTGAATGCTCCATCCCATCTCCCATCTCCAAGCCTTCGCATAGAGGGTCTCCACATATCTTCCTCACCTCCACTTTAGGAATTCCTTGCTTCTATCAAAGCTCTATTTGAATGCAAACTTCTACTAAAAGACTTTCCTGATCAATCAATCAACAGACATTGATCCCCTAGCTCCAGGTGCCAATGACCTCATCCCAAAATTTTATTTTCTCATATATGTCCATGTTTTTTCTCCCAACTGAATGAAATCTCATTTGGGAGAAGGGAGTGTTTTTGTTTTGTTTTCTCTCTGCATCTCCAGCACCTGGCATTGTCCCTGACTGGGACCCATGATTTTGTTGGAACCACAACTCCCAATGAAGAAACTCCCTCTACCAATGCAGATTGACACCTGCTCTGTAAGTTAGGGTTTTAGAAAACTACCAAAGCACTGAAAGGTTAAATTATTTGCCCAAGATCACACAGTCAGGATGTGATTTGAATTTGAATTATTCTGACCCTGAGGCTGGCATGAGTCTACACTAGCATCCAATAAACCACACTGCCTTTTACCTGGTATATAATAAGTGCTTAATAAATATTTGTGGAATTAATGAAGAGAAGTGAAGAGTACCACTTAACAAAGACCTTTGCCACTCTCCAACTCAAGGACTGCTAAGCAGAAGAAATCACATGGGATGGAGGAAAAATATCAAATAAGGGCTGCTACTTAAGAAGAAAAAGTAGAATAAAGTGGGGTCTGAGGTTCACCACTCTTGGGAAGGAAATGTCATTTATTCTCTTCTAATCCTAACCTGCTCTAAGGAGAAGAGTTTGAAAAAAAAAAATCAACTCAACCAAATTAGCAAGAGGAGATTGTAGTATAGCCAACTAAAAACTGGACAAGCACTCACAAAATTACCAGCTGTTTCCTTTCTGTTGAATGGAAATGGAAAAAATAAATCCCTTAAAATTCTCAATATGAGAATAATTCCTCCAGACTCCAGAGAATGCAATCAGGTTCTTACAAGAGGAAAGACTCACAGGCTGTCCAACAATGCTCCCCTGAATCCCAATGCAAAGGACCAGGCATTGAATATTCATCAGAACCACTAATGGCATTTACAGAGTTATTTTTATGCTTAATCAAATAAGTCTCAGACAGCTTTTGAATACAGAAAGGATGATACATAAAAGTAGGTGCCAACTTTGGGCTAGGCATTCTGCTTAGAAGTTGACTTAGATGAACTAATATTTTGGCCAAAGGGCCCTACCAGTGAGACAACAGAAAAAATATGTGGGCATTGAGTCAGAGGTGAGGGTGATGCCAGATCATACTGTCACCCAGGGTTGTAAAAGGATATATGGGTGACAAGTTGCCCAGCCTGAAACAGTGGCTTTTGCCTGAGGGTGGCTGGACAAGCTGAGCCCCACCTTGGCTGGAGCTTCAGGAGAGCGGATCTGCAACAGCTGTGGCAGGATCCAGAATTATCCAGCCATAAGAAAAAAGGACTCAGGCTAGTGTAACTTGGCTAAAAACCGGGGAACAAAAATGGGTCCGGCCAAGCCGCCTCCAGGGCTAAGAAGTAGAAAGCGGAGGTTCTGCACCCACCTCCACATTGCCACTTCAGAGCTCCCATCTGCAGACAGCAGGGGGGCCAAGCAATCGTTCAGAGTTCAGAGGCCAAGTGCTCTTGCGTTGAGCAGCCTGGATCCAGATTGCGGTCTTGGGTGGGGGTCCTGAGGTTTTTTTCAGTGAGCCAGAGCTGGGGAGGGACCAAGCAGCCCCCTAAAAGCCCCGGCAGCTGGGAAAACCCCAGCGATTTGGGACAGAGCTGTTCCCTCTGGAAGCAGAGTTCCACAGAACTAAAAAAAAATAAAAACAAACAAACAAAAAAAACCATTGAATGGCGACCATGAATAAGCATAGGAAGCAAAGTAAGAACAGCGACCAAACCCTAGATTCCTTCTTTGGGGAAAAAGAAGGAACAAAGCAGGAAAAGGGAGGAAGACAATGCAGTCAGAACACTCACCCGAAAGGCTTCCAAGAAACATGAAGATTGCCAAAAAGCTAGAGATCAGCTG
>CM053585.1:391185983-391231403 GCA_028646515.1 Pseudochirops corinnae
AGGCACTGTGGAAGGGAGATTCATCCTGCCCTATCGGAAAGTTAGAGGAGTGATGGGAGTGGACATAGGAGAGATTAGATTGGGGAAGGGGTCATACAAGGGGATGGCTGTTTTGGGGGAGGTAGGGGAAAGATGGGGAGAAAATTTGTAACTCAAAATCTCATGGAAATGAATGATGTAAACTAAAATAAATAAAACAAAATATTTTTTAAAAAAAACATGAACTGGGGCCATCTCCAGTAGTCCTGATGTGTATCTTGCCACTGGACTCAGATGGCTTCAGAGGAGAAAGTGAGGCTGGTGACTTTGCACAGTCCTCCCTCACTTAAACCCAATTCACTTGCATGTCATGGTATCACCTACCTGACATTATGGTCCTCTTCAAGAACCAAGAACAAACAACAATTCAACATTATAAGAAACATCCTCTAAATCCCTCAATACTGCAGAACTTTCAGGCTATGAATTTGTTCTCTCTTGCTTTCGAAATTTCACTGGCTCTAGTCAAGTGGCAGAGAAAGCTGGGAAGACTTGGATGCCTTGACACAGAGTGAAGTAAACAGAACCAAGAGAAGAAGTTATATGGTAACAACAATGTTACAAAGAAAAACAACTTTGAAAGATGAGTGACATAGTGAATAGAGTGATGGCCTAGAGTCTAGATCTGATTTAAAATCTAATCTCTGACACTAGCTGTATGACCCTGGGCAAGTCACTTAAGATTTGTCTGCCTAGGTTTTCTCAACCATAAAGTGGGAATCATAATAGTTCATGCTTCCCAGTGTTGTTGTGAGGATCAAATTATATAATATTTGTAAAATGCTTAATAAATGCTTGTTCCTTCCACCTCCCTTCTCTAATGATATCCTTTATGCCTTTATTCTAGAGCAATACTTTTCTTTTTAAAATAAATTTTTATCAACTAATTATATTTTTCTGTCATCTACAATTTCCAATTTATCCCTCTTTCTCTTCTTTCAAGAGAATAATCATTATAAAAAAGAATTTTTTGCTGTTGTTGTGAGGCAATCGGGGTTAAGTGACTTGCCCAGAGTCACACAGCTAGTAAGTGTCAAGCACCTGAGACTGTATTTGAACCCAAGAACTCTTGACTCCTGGGCTGGTGCACTACCTACTGCATCACCTAGCTGCACCAGAAAGAACATTTTTTTAAGGATTAAGGGAGAAGTTCAAGAAACTAACCAACATTTTGAAAAAAACCTGGATATTATGGCCAGACTTTTTTCAAAATGTTGGTTATATATATTATAGATATGGAAAATATATATGTATATATATTCCATATCTATAATCTACCACCTCTGAAAATAAGTGTAACCTTTGGCCTCCCTCCTTCACTCCCTCCCCCACTGTGATTCACTGGTAATGTTTATTTTTCAGATTCATAATTCTTTATTATGATTTATTATATTATTATATATAATATAATATTATATTATATTATAATTTATTAGCAGAATATTGCTGCTAAAAATATAAGTAATAATAACTTACATTTATGTTGCCCTTTGTTATTGTTACAAAACACTTTCCTCATCACAGTCTTATGAAGTAAGGATTATAAATAGCTTTCTTCCCATTCTACAGATAAGCAAACCAAGGTTCAGGGGGTGAAGTAACCTGCCAGTGATGATGAGCATCAATCAACAACTCACATTTATTAAGCTCCTACATGGTTCCAAATGCTGGGATTTTTTTTTAATTGGACCTGTCATTTGGTCAGTATAAGGAGCTCTCAATGAGAAACCTCCTCTTTCAGCACAAGTCTATACTTTCTCTGTAACTTAGAGTCTTGGAGAGTTCCCAGAGCACTGAGGGATTAAGTGATTTATTTATTCAATCCCAAAACCTATATGTGTCAGAAGACAGGGCTTGAACCCAGGCTGCCCTGACTCTAAGATCTGCTCTCTACTCATAATGCCACATACCACTCAGGTACTAAGGATAAAAATACAAAGATGAACTGGTACCTGCCTTTGAGGGGTTTACACAGGGGAAAACAATATATAAGTCAAAACAAGATATATATAAATAAATACAAGGGGTGAAGGGGGCAGGAATGAGGCACAAGTAGCTAGAGACAGTGGCAGAGCCAGAACTCAAAGTTTGACTTCTCTGCAGCCAGACTCAATGCTTCCTCCACAATGACAGGGAGGGACTCCATGTCTTCAGTTCCTTTCCCACTGCTACCCTCCTAGGTCGGGGAAGGAAAGGGACTATCAGGGAGGATGGAGAAGAGCTATCTCCCCACCAAAGCCACTATTTAGTTTTGCTCTTGGCCTGAATCACTGAGTTTGGCTTCCTGTACGGTCCAAATTCACCAGGTACTTACCAGCTTTCTGTTTCCTCTTAGTACTCTGTGGATCTGGTTCTTTGGAATCCTAGGTGCACCCACGCTAGCAAGGATTAACTGAACATTTCCCCTGACATTATTAAACCCACATGTCCTTGAATTTTATAGCCTCCTGGGATTCTAGGTTTCATGTACCAGGAACTGCTCCTAAGACAGTCCAGCAGAATGCCCCGGGGGGGGGGGGGGAAGGAGGTGCTGGAGTGGAATAGGACTTGCCATCATGGAAAACCCAAAGAAATTTTTTTAAAGGTGGAATCCATGAAAAAGCAATTTCCCCTTTCATTGACTAGGAAACAAATCAAGGTTTCACAAGTCTAGACGGGACATGTGATTGTTCAGGCACTGCTGAGCACACCCAGAGACAGAACTAGGGTGGGGTGATGGGAGCTTTGCTCCAGCATGCTGAATATAGAGCAGACTAAATTTAGCATGCTCTAACAGCACCTGCAGTCCTCTGGCAGCTTAGAAACAGTAGAGTTCAGAATGTAGTTATCAAAAAAAATTAGTTACAATAAGAAATTAACAGATGGTAGACTGGGGTAAACTCCTCCCCTGTCCTGCCCTGCCTCCCTAGCAAGAGCCTCACACTACTGCTTTCTGGTCTAAAAAGTGACAATGTGATCTCTAAGTTTTACCCCACTCCATCTCTGACATTCTCAATGCTATGCTCCCTCCCAGTTCTAGCATTCTCTATTTGAAATTCCTACCTCTGCTTTCTATAGTGTAAGGTCTGTCCCAGCTCTGCCATCTGCCATTCTAAATTCCCTCCCTGTTTCAACATTCTAGAATCTAGAACCTAAAGATCTTCCTAGCTCTGACATTCCGTGCAAAAAGGTCCCTTGTAGCTCTAAATTCTAATGTTCCACCTTTGGCATTTCATGTGCTAATGTCCCTCCCAACTCTGACATTCTAAATTCTAATAGCTTTTGCTCTGATGTACCTCCTTCTTTGAAATTCTTTGTTGTAACATTATATTTTCTAAGCTTCCTTCTATCACTAACATTCTATAATTCCATATAGAGACATTTACAATACACACCTTCATTAATCCTATGACTGCACAGATGCTGTTGTTCATCCTTCATTTTCAAAGTGGCCCCAAAAAAAGAATGGGAAAGAAATATTCTACAATATGCACACATGTTATTAATGACAGCCATTTCCCTAATTCAGGCATCAGACTAGTAAAGAAGCCTGATCCCATAGAAAGTCACAGATGTGAGTATATCAAAAAATCCCCTCAATCCAAATTGAGTCCATTCCCTCTTGCACATACTTTCTTAAATAGAAACCACAGTTATTAAAGCAGAAGATGGCTGATCAGCAGAAGACTCAAGCCCAAGAATGGGCCGATGTTGGCTGGCAGAGTTCAAATATGGTCTCACCAGCAGACAGAGTCCAGACGCTGATGAGGAGCTCCTTCCAGATTACTGAGCAAAAAACTCTAGACTGTGAAGAGAAACATATTGGGAAATGGACAGTGGACTTTGAACATCCTGAAGTGTCCCTGACACAGCAAAGAACTCATTTTGTCCTAGACAGAAAATTGTTTTGCAGCTGTGGAAGAAAGAGACATGACACTCCCTGTGACAGTAACTGCAAACAGGTGGAAAAAGGAATAGGAGAGGATTCCAAAGGATCTTCTTAAGCCCTCCCATTTCCAAATAGTGGGGAAAGAACCATGTGTTTCCTTGAACGAAAAAAGGTCTGTGGCTATGATCTTGGGCTACACCCAGTTCATCCACTCAAGTGTCCCAATTCAGAGCCCAGATGTCATTTATGGGAAGGATACTAAAAGACAGCATAGTGTAATGGTTAATAATGCAAACCTTCAGGAAGTTTAGGAATTCTAGAAGACTGAAGTTCAAACCCTACCTCAGACACTTACTGGCTACATCACCCTGGGCAACTCACTTTAAGCTCTTGTGCCTCTGGTCTGTAAAGTGATGGGGTTGGACTTGACATCCAAGAGACCTTCCACGTCTGAAACCCTGACTGATCTCATTCAGTCCCAGGAAAAGCACGAAGACCACCTTTCCATCCCTCCACTAGTTTGACATTCTGCAGGCAAAAGAAGGGTCAGAGAGACATTCCTATTTTACTGACATTCATAACCAAGGTAAAAGATGTGCCTGACAACTTCAATGGATTTAAAAGACAAAATTTTTCTGAGGAGTAGACTCTTTAGAAAAATTGCTATTATTGTTATTGTTATACTACCATTACTACCACCACCACCACCACCACCACCACCACTACCATACCACTACTACCACTACTACTACTACTACTACTACTACTACTACTACTACTACTACTACAAGTACAACTACTAGCCAGGGGCAATCATGGCACATTGGATAGAAAACTAGTCTTAGAATCATGAAAACCTAGGTCAAGTCCCACCTTTGACAGCTTTGGCCACATGACCCTGGGCTGCATCTCTGCTCAGTTTCCCAAACAACTCTAGCACTCTAAATAGCAGAGCAGCACTGATCTGCACTGGCAGAGTTTCCTCACCAGTGTTCCCTAAGTGCAATAAAATCATACATCATCATCATCATCATCATCACCATCATCACCATCATCATCATCACCATCATCACATTTGGCATTTTAGAGTCATGGGATTACATCACCAAGATATTGTGGGTTTTTTTTCACTTTTATTTAAAGTTTTGAGTTCCAAAATCTATCCCTCTCTCCCTTCCCCCTTTCCTGAGACAGTAAGCAAACAGATATAGGTTATATATGTGCAATTATGTTTAACATTTCCATATTAACCATTTTGTAAAAGAAGATGTGAATAAAAGAAAAAGAATGAAAGTGAAAAATAGCATATTTCAGTCTGTATTTAAACAATATCAGTCCTTTCTCTGGAGAGAGATAGTATGTTTCATTCCTTTGGGAATTCCTTTGAGATCGTCTTGGATCATTATATCGCCAAGAATAGCTAAGTCATTCACAATTCTTCATTGAACAATATTGCTGTCATTGTGTACAATGTTCTGGTTCTGTTCACTTCACTATGCATCAGTTCATGTAAGTCTTTCCAGGTTTTTCTGAAATCATCTGTTTGTCATTTATTATAGCACAATAATATTCCATACAATCATATACCACAGCTTGTTTAGCCATTCTCCAGTTGAAGGGCAACCCTTCAATTCCCAATTCTTAGCCACTACAGAAAAAGCTACTATAAACATTTTTGTACAAATAGATCTTTCTTCATTTTTATAATGTCTTTGGGGTATAGACCTAGCAGTGGTATTGTGAAATCAAAAGGTATGTACATTTTTATAGCCCTTTGAGCATAGTTCCAAATTGCTCTCCAGAAAGGTTGGGTCAGTTCACAACTCCACCAATAGTGCATTAATATCCCAGTTTTCCCATATCCCCTCCAAAATCCAACATTTTCCTTTTTTGTCATATTAACCAATCTGATAGATATGAGGTAGTACTTCAGAGTTGTTTTAATTTGAATTTCTCTAATCAATAGTGATTTAGAGCATTTTCCATATGATTATAGATAGCCTTGATTTTATCTGAAAACTGCCTGTTCATATATTTTGATCATTTGTCAACTGGGGAGTAACTTGCATTTTTATAAATTTGAGCCAGTTCTCATATTTGAGAAATGAGGCTTTTATCAGAGATACTTGTTGAAAAAAAATTTTCCCAGTGTTCTTCCTTTCTTATAATTTTGGTTGCATTGGTTTTGTTTCTGCAAAGACTTTTTAATTTTATATAATCAAAATTATATAGTTTGCATTTTGTAATGCTCTCTATCTCTTCTTTTGGTCCTAAATTCTTCCTTTTGGATCATTAAGTTTTGCTGAACTGTTTTGTTGTCTCTTATTTAATCTTTGCTATAAGGAATGACTCTGGGAAAGAGAGTAAGAAGGCTATGTAGGAGATATTAAAGCAAAAGCTATCAATAAAAATTTATTTTAAAAAATTCAGTAGATATTTATAGTTTTACGATTTGCCAAACACTTTATATGCATTGTATCTTTTGACTCTCAAAGTCATAGAAAAATATTCATATCAAGCTATATTGTTACACTCCTTTAATAAAGGAAGAAAGTTAGATGCCTCATCCTCAAGGGTATGGTGGCAAATGTTTAACAACTGGCTCTCTGGGGGGGTGGGTGGGAAATGTATACAAGAGACACTTCTAAATCTAATTTGTGTTATTAACATTTTCTTTATCATGCTAGACAATCAACAAAACAATAAATCAAGCTCTAGTTTCTGAAATGTAAATGCTCCCCCTGAAAGTTTAACAATCAGCTGTAGGGAGCCAGCTTAAGTCATTGCCTTCTGCTCAACCCTCCTGTACCTCTCCAGTTTATCACTCCTAATTCTGTAGCAAATGACAGAAATTTATGTATTTCTGAAATAGAAAGAATGTAAGCCCCTTGAGGGCAAGGACTTGGCACACAGCAGATGCTTAATAAGTTACTATTGACTGATTGACTGAGTCTATATGTCTACATGGAACAAAGAAACTGGAAACCCAGGCTTTTTTTAATTGGCTCATCATAATAGGTCACATTGGCAATGTCAAACACGGGAGGAAAGGAAAGGAAAGATAATTACCTCTCTTTTACAGATGAGAAAATGAAGATTCAGAAAGGTTAGGAAACTTTTCTGAGGTCACACAGTGAATGAGTGGCTGAGCTGGGACTCAGACCCAGGCATGATGGACTTTCAATTGCACTCCTGCCCCCATTGCTTTATGCTGCCTTTCTGAAAGCAGGTCTGAGTTCACTTCAGACCAAGCCACAATCATGAGAAACTCAGAAAGGAAAAGAAAAATTTTGGATCCATTCAAGAAAAAAGCCTTCACAGATCACAGATTTAGAAACTGGAAGGTACTTCAGCAGGTGTCCAGTTCAACTCCCTCCTTTTACAGATAAGGAAACTGAGGCCCAAGGAGGTGAAAAGTCATTGTGTAAAGCTTTAATCTGTCCCAGATTACATGAGATTATAGATCTAGATCAGAAAAGGACTTCAGAGACCATCTAATCTGACTCCTTTATTTTACAGATGAGAAAACTGAAGCCCATGCAAGTTATATGACTTGCCCAAGGTCACACAGATAAGAAGTATCAGAGATAGAATTCGAAACCAGGTCTCCGGACTCCAAATCTGAGGCTTTTTCCACTACCCACAATGCCTTCTCAATGTGGAAGAAAAGTTGTTAGCTTAAGGGGAAAGGAAATGGAATTAGACTACATGGACATTAGAACCTTCAGCATGATTTGTGGTATAGTTGCTGATAAACAGGATATATTCAACATCCAAAGTGGTAACTTCAGTCTGATTTTGACTGTTCTCTTTGGGGATCAATGCTGGTCAAATGGGAAAGTACCCTACCTCCTACTGAATAGATGAAATGATAAAGACTTCTTTGGTTTACTCCTTAGGTGAGAAGTAGCATGGAAAAAGCCCTGGCCTAGACTCCATCCCTAAAATCTACTGGTTCCTGCTATAGAAGTGACTGCTCATGAAAACAAATGAAGAAGCAGATCAGCTCAAAAGACCAGTCCCAGCAGTCAGGGCAATAGAGAAGCTTGGTACTCTAGGCTGACAAACTGAATAAGCTCTCCCCTTTGACACTTGCCTACACATCTCCCTGTTGCTAATTGGAGACTATGGTCCCGAAGTAGGGTTTAGCAGAAGCCCTTCTCAGATACCACATCAGAAAGAGCTGCACTGAATCTTGCCCACGCTCCTGAGAATGTCGACTAATCTCTGATAGCATTGTCACAAAGCTGTGTATCAATAAATCTTTTCTCGCTATCATCTATAATGATAACAATAACCCCATTTTAGAGTACTTAAGATTTGAAAAGCACTTCAATTATATTATCTAATATGATACAAAAATCACATGTGATAAATACTATTATTATCTACACTTTACAAATGAGGAAATTGAGGAGGCACAGAACCATCAAATGACTTGCCCAACGTCACACTGCTAGGAGGTATCTGAGGCAGAATTTTAATTCAGGTTTTCCTGACTCCAAATCTAGCATATTATCCACCAGGTTACCTGCTACAAATTCCTGTTCTTGACCACCCACAAATTTTGAGGCTGACTGAGTAGTAGAGATCAATGAGTTTCCTCCTGGGTGGGACCAGATGGGACCAATGAACCATTTTTCAAGTGATTACTATGGGCCATGATCTGGGGGATACAGAAATAAAAATTAAACAGTCCCTATCCTCAAGGAGCTCACATTCTTTCTGTATCAAAATGCTTGCATAAATTTCTATAAATTTTTACAAAATTGTGAGTAAAAAAAACTGAAAGGTGGAAGAGGTAGAGATATAAAAACAAAAATAAATCTATCTGCCTTCAAAGACCTTATACTCTATCTAAATCATGATAGGATTTGGAATTGAAAGAGTCCTTAGAGATACTTTAGCCTAGTAGTATCAAACTCAAATAAAAACACATCCCTATGAGTCACATATTGCCTTATTGCTATAGCTAGTATTTCTAGTTCTATATTGAATAATAACGGTGATAATGGACATCCTTGCTTTACCCTGGTCTTATTGGGAAGGTTTCTAACATCCCCACTTCAGATAATGCTTGCTCTTGGTTTTAGATAGATGCTACTTACCATCTAAGAAAAGCCACATTGATTCCTATGCATTTCATTGTTTTTAAAAGGAATGAGTCTTGTATTTTGTCAAAAGTACTTTCTTCATCTATTGAAATAATCATATGATTTTTGTTGATTTTGCTACTAATATGATCAATTATGTTTATACTTTTTCTAATTATTGAATCAGGCCTATACTCCTGGTATAAATCCAGCCTGGTCATAGTGTATGATCTTTGTAGTGTTTTGCTGTAATCTCCTTGCTAGTACTTTATTTAAAAGTTTTGCATCAATATTCATTAGATTAAATGGGTCCGTACTTTTTTTTTTTCTATTTTGACTTACCCTGGTTTAGGTGACCAGATCATATTTGTGTCATAGAAGGAATTTAATGGCATCCCTTCCTTGCCTATTTTTTTTTCCAGGCAGTTTATATAGTATTGGAATTAGTCATTCTTTAAATGTTTGCTAGAATTTGCTTATAAATCCATCTGGGCCTGATGTTTTTCACCACTTTGGAAGTTCATTTTTGGCTTACTCAATTTTTTTTCCTAAGACAGGATTATTTTAGTATTCTATTTCCTGTTCTGTTAATGCAGGTAAGTTATATTTTTATTATTGTTCATACATTTCAATCAGATTGTCAGTTTTGTTGGCAAATGATTGGGTAAAATAGCTCCTAATAATTGCTTTTATTTCTTCTTCATTATTCGTTTTCTAGGGGTTTTTTTGTTGGCATGCCCAATTCATTGATCTGTTCTTTCTCTCTTCTATTGATAGAAGCATTTAGAGATTTAAAGTTCCCCACAAATTTTAGTATTTTAGTCATTATTGTAAAACACTTTGCAAATCTGAAAGTGCTGAATAAATGCTGGTTAGCATCACCCTCATATTAAAGGGACTATCGTAGTTGAGCAGCTGAAGATGAAAAGTCATCAGGCAAGTGATGTTTCTATGAAATTTCAGAGGGGTTTAGAGTAAACTGCAGGCTGCCCGGAAGATGACACTCATCTAGCCTGTTTAATCATTTCAACAAAAAAGTGTCAGCAAATCTATTATGAGGGAATTTATGGTGCCCCAAGATCCCAGTGCAGTTTAAAGCTTTTATTTGTATTTAGGTATTGTTTTCCCTGTTAGAACGTAAGCATCCTGAGGGCAAGAACTGTCTTGCTTACTTGTATTCATATCACCAGCCCTTAGAACAGTGCCTGGCATGTATCAAGTGCCTAATAAATGCTTTTTTCAAATATTTAATTCACCAAAATGGTGTAATGGAAGAAAATAGCCATTGGCTTTAGCATCAGAGGGTTAATAAGCATTCAGACCTTAGTTCTATTCACTTACTATCTATGCAACCCTGGGTAAGTTATTTCCCTCTTCTTGTTCTTGCTTTCCTCAACTGTAAAATAAGTTGATTAGACTAGCTCTTTAAGTCCACTCCAGCTCTGAGATCATTGGAACTAGAAGGGAACTTGAAGGAGATCAAGTCCCACTCTGTCATTTTACAGATGAGGAAACTAAGGCCCAAAGGCAAATGACTTACCCAAGATCACACAGGTGACAGAGTTGGGATTAGCCTCAGATTCCAGGACTCCAAATTAATGAGATGATATTTGTATTAAATGATAATATTTATAAAATGCTAAGCACAGTGCTTGGCATATAGTAAGTGCTGAAAAATGCTTGTTTTCTTCCTTCCAAGTTCATCAGGGAAGTTTAACTTTCTCTCCATTTTGAATCTTTGGAAGGTTTACAAAGTGCTTTGTATCCATGATCTCATTTGACCTCTACAACAGCCCTCTGAGGTTCTAAAGTCCCCCATTACGCACATGAAGAAGTTGAGAGAGGCTATGCTTACTCATCTGAGATCACAAGTTGGTGAAGATGATCAAAAAAATGGGAAGTTAATATTGGAAGAGCTGTGGGAAGATAGACATACTAAAAACCTGTTAGTGGAGCTGAGAAACTGTCCATAGCCTTTGACCCAGAAACTCTAATACTGGGAATATAACCCAAGAAAGTCAAAGACATTAACAAATGTCCAAGATATATCAAGATATCCATACCAGTGCTTTACGTAGTAGGAAAGGAGTGGAGATCATCCATTGTGAGATAGCTTTTTTTAAAAAAGCTACAGCATATGAATATAACGGAATATTGTTTCATAGTAAGAAATGATGGACATAAGGAATGCATTAGAGCATGGAAAGATTTACATGAGCTAAAAAGCCAAAACAAGAGACCAATATGGATGATGATTACAACAATGTAAATGAAAAGCTCGTTGGAAAAAAAAAATTGAATACTCAGTGGCTAGAAGAAGTCGTAGCAGTAGTAGCACTAGTACTAGTAGTAGCAGCACTAGTAGCACTAATAGTAGTAGTACTAGTAGTAGTAGTACTAATAGTCAGAGAACAGGTAATAAAATACCTACCTCCTCATGACAGAGTTGGGTATACTACCTCTAGGGAAGAATGCTTTGTACATTATCAGACGCCATCACTGTCTTAATTGTTTTTGTTTGTAATTGGGGCAAGTTCAACCAGAGAGGAGCAATCAAAAGTACTGTGGCAAGAATGATAATAATAATAATAATAATAATAATAATAATAATAATAATAATAATAATAATAATAAATTCTGTATAGTCCCTTGAGTTTTTCAAAGTATTTTACAATATATTATTTCTTTTTTTCTGTCATCACAACCACAGTGCTACGAGGTAGGTGCTATTATAGCCCCCATTTTACAGATGAGGAAATTGAGACTGAGAATACCTAAGTGACTTAACCAACATCAATCTCAAGGAGCTTATAGTCTAATGGAGAAAACAACATGCAAATAACTGTATACAAACAAAATACAGGCAAGACACATTAAAGATAATCAATGGAAAGAAGACTAAGTATCTGAGGCAGGACTTGACCCCAAGTGTTCTTAACTTCAAGTCTAGTACTCTATAAAAACAAAAGGTAGCAGTTAAACATTTTTTTAAAATTAACTTCTTGGGGTAGCAAGATGGCACAGTGAATAGAGTACCAGCCCTGGAGTTAGTAAGACCTGAGTTCATATGTGGCCTCAGACGCTTAACACTTAGTAGCTATGTGACCTTGGACAAGTCACTTAATAGCAATTGCCCTGCCTTCCCCCCTCCAAAAAGACAAAAAAAAATATTTTAAAAATTAAATTTTAA
Organism: Pseudochirops corinnae; assembly: GCA_028646515.1. Taxonomy (NCBI): domain Eukaryota; kingdom Metazoa; phylum Chordata; class Mammalia; order Diprotodontia; family Pseudocheiridae; genus Pseudochirops; species Pseudochirops corinnae. The sequence goes on from CM053585.1 coordinate 391,198,174, forward strand.
AAAATTAACTTTGTAAGAAGAAGACAGGGAAAATCTGGCTATACAATGATTCCTGTGAAAATGACTTGGATCTTTAAATTAACTACAGACTCATGTGAGATGGCCACCAAATACCTAGAGGGATCAAATGTCATAGTGACACAAGTCCACTGTTCAGGACCAGGACAGTGAGAGAATTTTCCTACTGTGCCCTGGTCAGATCACTTCTGGAGAGTTGTGTTCAGTTCTCACAACCACATTTCAGGAGGGATATTAACAAACTCAATCATGCCCAATGGAAGTTGACTGAAACAAGAAGGAAACAGAAATATGTCACAAAGAGAGGGGTTGAAAAAAACAAAAATATGCAGCCTCAAGAAAAGAAAAATATAAGTATAACAAGATAATTAGAGATAGCAAAGGAAAGTTTCATGTAAAAATGGTATGATAAAAAATATGATAAAAGACAAAAATGGTAGAGATTGAACAGAAACAGAGAAGATTAAGAAGAGGTGGCAAAAATACACAAAAGAACTATAAAAGAAAGATTTTTCACATCACCAATAACCACACTGGTGTGGTTCCTGATCTAGAGCCAGACATCTTAGAGAATGAAGTCAAATTTCCTAAGGGAAGCCTTGCTAACAATAAATCCAGTTGGGGTGATGGAATTCCAGCTGACTTATTTAAAATCCTAAAAAGAAATGATGCTGTTAAAGTGCTACATTCGATATACCAACAAATTTGGAAAACACAACAGTGGACACTGGATTGGAAAAGATCAGTTTATATCCTAGTCCAAGGGAAGGGCAATGCCAAAGAATGGTCAAATTACTAAACAACTGCACTCATTTCACATACCAGCAAGGTTATGCTTAAGATTCTGCAAGCTAGGCTTCAGTAATATGTGAACCAAGAATTACTGGAAGAACAGGATGGTTTTTGAAGGAAGAGACAGAGGAACTAGCAACCAAATTGTCAACATTCACTGAATTATGAAGAAATCAAAGGGGTTCCAGAGAAACATCTACTTCTGCTTAATAGACTACACTAAAGTTTTTGACTGTGTGAATCACAACAAAATATGCCAAGTCCTCAGAGATGGGAATTCTAGATCATCTTACTTATCTCCTGAGGAACCTGTATTCAGGCCAAGTAGCAATAGTTAGAAACAAACATGGAATAACTGGTTGGTTTGAGATTGGAAAAGGAGAATGAGAAGGCTGTATGTTGTCACCTTATTTATTTAACTTATATACAGAGTACATCATGTGAAATGCCAGGCTGGATGAATCAAAGGCTAGAATTAAGGTTTCTGGGAGAAATATCAACAATCTCAGATATACAAATGATGCCACTTTCATGACAGAAAGTGAAGAGGAATTAAGAAGCCTCTGGATGACGGTGAAAGAGGAGAGTGTAAAAGCTGACTTGAAGCTTAATATCAAAAAAAAAATTAAGATCTTGGCAAATAGTCCCATCACTTTCTTGCAAACAGAGGGAGAAGTAATGGAAGTGGTGTGTGAGTTTATATTCTTGGGCTCATAGATCACTGCAGATAGCAACTGTAGCCGTGAAATTAAAGGATACTTGCTCCTTGGAAGGAAAGCTATGTCAAATCAGGACAGTGAACTAAAAAGCAGAAACATCACTTGCCAACAAAGGTCCATAAAGTCAAAGTTATGGTTTTTCCAGTAGCAACATACAGCTGTGAGAATTGGACTATAAGGAAAGCTGAACACCCTGAAGAATCAATGTTTTGAATTGTGGTGCTGGAGAAGACTCTTGAGAGTCCCTTAGACAGCAAAGAGGTCCAATCAGTCAATACTTAAAAGAAATTAATTCAAGCTATTAACTGGAAGGTCAAATACTAAAGCTGAAGCTTAAATATTTTGGCCACATACTGAGAAGTGAGGACCTGCAAGGAAAGACCCTGATGTTGGGAAAAATTGAAGGCAAAAAGAAAAGGGGATGGCAGAGGATGCAGTGGATAAATAGTGTCATGGAAACAAAAAACATGAAGTTAATCAGACTTTAAGAGATAGTAGAAGCTAGAAGAGCCTGATGTGCTATGGTTCATGGGGTCACAGAGTCAGACATGACTGAATAACAAAAACATGACAGCAATTTTGAAACATTTGAAAGGCATTTTTGTAGAAAAGAAACTAGCCTTAATTTGGCTCCAGAAAATAGGATTAGGAATAATGGGTAGAAACATTAAGGACTTGGATTGCATAGTTCATTATATGGAGGACCTTCTCAGCACTCATGGAACAACACAAATGGAACAGATACTAAGCTCCCCTGAGCAGCCAGCCCCGGAGTCAGGAAAAACCTGTGTTCAAATCTGGTGTCATATTTACTCGTTCAATGACTCTAAACAAGTGTGTATGTGTGTGTGTGTGTGTGTGTGTGTGTGTACATGTACACATATAGTATGGTCCTGGTTATCTACATGTTGTTTCCCCTATTAAATGGTAAGTTGAGTGCAAGGACTATGTTTTCTCCTATCTTTGTATCCCCAGCTCTTTGAACAATGCCTAGCATGTAGCAGACCCTTAATAAATGCTTGTTGACTGACTGAGCATATCACAATAGATACTAGGGAAGAATAGGGGTAGAGGCAGAATTCGTGTTTCTGTTAAGGGTTAGACCATATAATCTCTAGTCTTTTCTAGTTCTAAATAAGTTTATGGTTCTTTTATAAGGAAAGTTTCATAGACAAGAATGAGGCTTGTCTGAATATATAAGATACTGATTGAAAATTATTTCAAAATGGTTTGGGAGAAGAGAGGTGGTTGAATATAATGAAATATCACTATATCATAAGTAATGACAAATGGAAGAAATCAAAGAAATGGGGGAAGATTTGTATGAATGGATCCACAGTGAAGTAGGCAGAAACCCATAAGGAATGCTACAACAATATAAATGAAAAGATCACTTAAAGAAAGTCAAACCCCAAGTAACTGAACAAACAGTAGAGAAAAGTAAACATAAGCAGGGTGTTGCAGCAGATAGAGAGTGATCATGGAAATAGGAAGGTTCAGACTAAAGTTCCAGTCTGGTATATACTAGCTGCATGGCCCCTTACCTCTCATTGTTCTAGGCAACCCAAAAACAGAGGAGGTGTCTACCTGCATTGGTAGGGGGGTATCCCTCATCTAGGAGACCTCTGTACTAAACAAGTGACAGTTCTAGTCTTGATCCCCACAATAGTGTGAAAAAAAGAGGCAGTACATGTTAGAATATGCAAAGATTGACCTCAGAGTCAGGAACAGCTGGATTCAAGTCCTGTCCTTGACCCATATTGGCTGTGTGATCCTGGGCAAGTCTTAATCTCTTAGGATTCCCTCTCTAAGACTACATAAGTTGGAGAACAAGTGCTAACAGAGTTCCTTCATACTCATGAAATCATAGATCTAGTCACCCCAATAAAAGGAAAGAGAGAAAGTGGTGGCGGACTATGGGTACCAAATGGTATCGACACCTTCAGATGAGATCACTATGTTGATTGGTTTTTCTTTGTTAAAAGTTCCATTGGGTGTGTGGGTCCAGAAATTTAAAGACAAAAAAAAAGGTTAATACCTTAGATTTTTGTTGTTAGAAAGGATAGCAGTTCAGCTTTTGTTAAAAAAAAAAAAGTTAACATTATCTTCCTCAGAACACAGAAATCCCAGGAACTGTCTTCATTCTACTAGAATTAAGGTACCAGGCAAAACTTTCAGAAAGGCCTTTAAAAGATGATATGTGAAGGCCAAGAGCACATTAATCAGAACTCTGTACTATAACAAAGATGGGAGGCCCCTTCCTGTGAAATAGCTGCAGACCCAAAGGTCTTTAGCAGAAAGTGATGCAAATAATTAAGAACTGGATTATTTGCTGGGGGTAGACAACAGGGCCCCAAGAGTGGAGGTTTGGAGCTTTGTACTGCATGAAGGGATCAATGTGAACATTGAATACAGGCCCAGAAAGAGACCTTGGGCTACCTCCATATAACTCAAGAATCAGTCAGATAAGGAGAAGCCCTGGATAATGAGGGCTTAACAAAATAAACTGAACCCATCCAACCTCACATCACTATTTTTCTCAGATCCCACTTGTAAGGGCCCCAAGAATGGGAAGTGTGGAAAGAATCTCAAAAGAGTAAGGGGATTAATAGTAGGGGTGTCAAGGAGGTGAGACAGGGAATGGGTCATTTGGAAGAACAAAATTCCTACAAAAGTTAAAAGTTTTGACTATAACTCATTGTTGAAACTTCCACTAACATGTTTGGTGGATGGATTTTTGGAATTAGGAAGGACCTTGGCTCAAATCTTGCCTCAGATACTTACTCGACTATATTTACTAGGTTACAGGTACCATGCCTCATTTACTTGGGAAGGCAGCTTGTAATGGTGTAGAGAGAGCTGGACCTGGAATCCAGAAGATCTGGATTGAAATCCTACCTCTGACTCTTCCCTAGCCATGTGACCCTGAGCAAGTCACTTAACCATTGTCTCTACTTTCTCATCTGCAAAATAAGTATGTTGAACTTGATGACTTTTAACGTTCTTTATGGTTATAAATCAATAAGCCTATGGGTCTCTGCAATTGATTTATATCCCTGCTTTAATATAATCTTTGAAAATCAAAGAATTATGTGTTGGGAGTAGAGAGCATGCAACAGTGGAAAGCTCTGTATTCAAATCCTCTCTCTGACACTCATTAGCCATATGACTGTCATGAAGTTGTCTACCCTCTGTGACAGTCTCAGTTTCTTTATCTGCAAAATGGGAATAAGTATTCTCCAACAGTGCCCACCTCACAGAGCTGTTACAAAGCATAAATGAAGTGATGTACATGAATTGCCTTGAAAGTGTTTAAGCACTCTATAAACATCAGCTAATTCCATCATTGGGTATTTTGTGTTCATCCTTGTAAAGTTTCCCTTGGAATTACCACAGCTATAAAGCTGCTTGAAAATGTGGGGATGGCAGAAGGGGCTAGATCACCTTCTGATCTCCAACAGATTATTTGGACACCAACTAACATTAATTCCTTCCTTCCCCTCCTTCACACCTCAGATTCCACAGCCTTCCCTGTTCTCTCCTCCTCCCAAGTCCTAAAGGATGAGATAGCTCTGACTTGCCAATTGTGCCCTTAGAGAAAATTAGAGCTTACTTCATCTTCCTTAAATCTGTAACCTATTAGGTGTTTTGTCTACTTTGTTAGAATGTAAGCTCTTGGAAGGTAGGGGGCTTCTTACCTTTTTTTTTTGGTATCCCTAGTACTGACCATAGTACTTGGCATACAGTATTTGCTTTGTTTTCTCATTCATTCATTCACTCACTGATCATTTTCCTTACCAATCTTTCTGTATTGATTCTATTCCCATCATCTTAAATGAGCCCTTCTCATTCTAAAATTCCTTCCTTTGGTCTCATGGTGGCAAGATCTCCCCTGTCCTTTGAGATATTATTCTATTTTTCTCCTCCCCTTCAATTCAATCCAACTCATCGAGCATTTTTTAAGCATCTAGCAGGAGCCAGGCACTGTACTAGGCACTCATAATACAAAGTAAAAATATCCATCAGTCCTTGCTCTCAAGGAGTTTATGTCCAATTGGGATGTATGTATGGGGGGGGGGGGGCGTGCCGAGAACACAACAGGGATAAGAGTAAAACAAAGTTACTGGAAAAGAAATGAAGCACTAACGCCTGAGGGGATCAGGGGAGGCTTATTCTCATTAATCATTAGTTATCAATAATAGTAACTAGCATTTAGTAAGTGGTTTAAGGTTTTATAACATGCAACAACCCTGCAAGGCATAACCTGTTATCAGGAAACTGAGGCCTGGAGAGGTGAAGTATTTAAGTAAAATTTGAACTCAGGAAGTGGCACCTGAATTCAGCCTTGGGGGGGGGGGAAGGGCAGAGGGGGGTGAGACAGAGGGATTTGGAGGAAGTACATTCCAGACGTTGGGGACAGCTTGCCCTGCCTGAGGCACAAAAGCTAGATAGAACATCATGTTCAGGAAACAGTGAGTGGTCTGATTTGGCTGGAACAGAGAGTTCGTAAGGAGGAATCCTGTGAAATAAGGCTAAAAAAGGTAAGTTGAAGCCAAATTATCAAGGACCTTGACTGCCAAGATAGGGAGTTTATATTTTATCCTGTAGGCAGCCGGGTGTTCCAGAAGGTGTTTTGAGCAAGGGAAGGACATGGTCATTCCTGGAAGCTTATTTAGCAGCAGAATGAAGGCTGTGAAGGGCAGTTATGATGAATTAAATAGAGAACTGGCTTCCTATTCACAAAGACCTGGGTTCAAGTGCTGCCTCTGGTATATGTTGGCAGTGTGACCCTGGGCAAGTCAGTTAACCTTTTAGTGTTGTAGACAACTCTGAAGACTAGAAATTGTAGACTTATAGGTGCCAATCTGTATTGGTGGAGGGCATTTATTTCTTCATGAGGAATTCCCCATACCAATGAATGGTGTTTTAAAATACAGAAGGATGTATTAGAGATGACAGAGGCAGGGAAACTGATACAAGAGGCTATCATGGGAAGAGGTGACAAGATCCTGAAATGGAGCACTGGCCAAGAAGTGGAAAGCAGGTAGCTGGACGCAGATCTTCTCTCGGACACAAACAGTCAGAACAGGAGCAAGTCATTTAGCCTATTCGAGGAAAAGAAGAACTGACATGCGTGTGAGCTCCAAGTCTGGAGTTTGCACATACTTATATGGATACTCATCATTTCCTCTAATAAGTCAGGGAATACTTCATTTTTGCATTTTATTCCTAACACATAAAACAGTATCTGGTGCCTAGAAGATAATTAATGATTACTGATGACAATGATGGAGATGATATAGATATGGAAAATAAGAGGAGTAATATCAAGGTGATGGGACCGGGAATGAATTTATTTAAATGAATCAAAGTTTAGGGTTTTGAGTACTATTTAAAAATATGTTTCTACCATATTTTGATTCATATCCCTGCCTTGTGGCATCTAGGTGGCACAGTACACTTAGAAGACTGCCTCAGACACTTAGGGGCTGTGTGACCCTGGGTAAGTCATTTAACTCTCTATGCCTCAGTTTCCTCATCTGTAAAATGAACTGGAGAAGAAAATGGCAAACCACCTCAGTATCTTTGCCAAGAAAACCCCAAATGGGATCACATAGTCAGATGTGACTAAGAGACTAAACAACAATAAAATGCCTGCCTTAATAAGCACAGTTTAATGAATGTAACTGAATCCTCTTTTGTTTGAGGTAGCAATTATTGAGAGGCAGCAATATTGGGGGGTTAAAGTCACCAGGACTTGCCAACTGCTTGGAAAATCACAACAATAACAACAAGAATATCAACAACATTTTAAGGTTTGCAGAGTACTTTACAAATATTATCTTATTTGATCCCCACAAAAACCCAGAGAAATGTTGTTATTAAGTAATAATTAGATGCTCTAATTCATTTTCTAGAAACTCAGGCAAATAAAGGTTAAGTGACCTGCCCAGGATCACAAAGTTAGTGTCTGATACAGCATTCAAACTAAGTCTTCCTGCCTCCAAGTCTAGCGCTCCATCCTCTGGACTGGCTAGCTAGAAAATAAGAGAAGGAAAGACTCAGAGATGCCTCTGAGGGTCCAAAGCTGGATAACCAGAGAATGGTGGTATGCTCTTGAGAAACGGAGAAATTAAGAGGAAGGATAGGTTTTAAGAGAGAGAAGATGAATTCAATTTTGGACATAATTGAGTCTGAGGTCCTAGCAGAATCCAAGTGCCACCTGGCAATTGGAAATCAAGGAGCAGATCTGATGGTATCCTGGATATCAAGCTGGAAGGAACCACAAAGGTCATCTAGTACAACTCCCTCATTTTACAAGTCAGTAAATTGATGCCCAAGGAGGTGAAATGATTTGGTTATAGTTACACAGGGAGAGTCAGAGGTGGTATTTAAATACAGATCCTCGAAGTTCAGAGCTCCTTTCCTCTCTACTGTCAAGATGGAAGATAGAGATTTGGGAGTCAGCTACAGAGTGGTGAATGAAACCATAAACCTCATGAGAGTGAATATAAAGTTGGGGTTCTTAACTGGATCCAGGAACATGTTTATATTTTGTTAACTGTATTTCTGTATAACCAGTTTCCTCTGTAATGAGGTAGCTGGTGGCAAAGTAGAAAGATCACTAGGTCTGAAGTCAGTAAGACCTGAGTTAAGTCCAGCCTCAGACACTTTTGGGGGGCATATCACTTAACCTGTCTGCCTCAGTTTCCCCAACTGTAAAATGGGAATAATAACAGCATATACCTCACAATGTTATGGTAAGAATCAAGTGAGATATTACTTTTAAAAGTGCTTAGTACAGTGACTGGAATAAAGTAGGCATTATATAAATGCTTATCTCATTCATACACATTCATACACACACACACACACACACACACACACACACACAGAGTAAAGAAAGAACCCTTTCTGTAAAGTAAGCTGGAACCTTGGAGAGCACCCACTTTCAGGGGTCAGGAAGATGACAAAATAATGAAGGGCCAGAAGAAATAGCATTTAGGAAGGAAAGCATCAAACCAGTGCAGTGAGGTGTCTCAGAAGCTAGGAGAGAAGAGAGCATCCCAAATGAAGGACAGGTCAATCATTCTACTCTGTATTTGTAGCTCTATCTGGTTTCAACTCCACTGAACAAGATGCCCAGGTTAAGTTCCTCAAGGCTAATTTTACCTCCAAGCAGCTAAACTCAAGCCCTTAGTGTCATCACCTCCCTCAGTCTCCCCTCCTCTCTGATTGGAGGGCTGGAGAGTACCAAACTCCTCCCAATGCCTTCCCTTATAAAGGGCAGAGATTGAACTTTTTAGCTCACTCCACTCTGCATCTGCTGCCTGCCTTATTTTAACCCAACAGAAAAAGATGTCCTACCCTATGTGAGGTATGCCCTGCTGTCTCTCCCCACATACTTTCCTGCCCCGCTTTGTATGTTTTTCCCTACTATTATATTTTTAAACTCCTTGAGGGGAGGGACTATCTTTATAATAATGGTAATCTCCAGTGCTTAGCAACAGTGCCTAGTACCTAGTAGGCACTTAACACATGTTTGTAGAATTGGTCAGTAAGGTCAAAAGCAGCAGGGATGTTGAAAGAAAATTAGACAATTAAGAAGTTATTGAGAGCAGTTCAGAAAAGTGATAAGAACAGAATTCAAACTGAGAAGGACTGAAGAGTGAGTGGGTAGTAAGATGATGAAGGGAACAAGCCTCTTTCTAGATGTTTTGCCCAATAGTTCTGAGCATGTCAATCCCGTAACAACCTGCAGTGGCTTCCTATTTCTCCAGGATTTCATTTGCCACCAGCTTTTCTACCTGATTTCACTTCCACCATCATCTTCATCTCCCCTCTCTACCCCCCAAGATAAACTCATCACCAAATAAAACTCTCTACCTGGGAACTTATCATCATGGAGATTATTTCAGCTTTTCTACTCATACCTTGCCAGCACCCCTAGTTGCTTCTGCCTCTCTGATTGGAGGGCTAGAGGGTAGAGCAAAAAGTTCCTTCTATAGCCTCCCTTTCAAGAGGGCTCAAAAATCCAGCCATCCCTTCATTTGCTACCATCTGCTCTGCTTGGTATCAGTTCCACCATCATCATCATTGGGCAGCTAGGTGGCACAGTGGATAGAGCATGGGGCTTGGAATCAGGAAGACTCTTCTTGAGTTCAAATCCAACCTCGGACACTAACTGTGCTACCATGGTCAAGTCGCTTGACTCTATTTGCCTCTGTTTCTCATCTGTTAAGTGAACTAAAGAAGGAAATGGAAAACCACTCCAGTATCTTTGCCAAGAAAACCCCAAAATGGGGTCATAAAGGGTTGAATATTACTGAAACAATTCAACAACATCCTCTTCATTATGCCACTATCCCAGTACCCTCTAGCATCCCCAGATTCCTTCTGTGTATTGTCTTCCCCAGTAGATAGTAAGCCCCTTAAGTATAAAGACTATCTTCCTTTTTTTTGTTTGTATCTCTAGCCCATAGCATAATGACTGGCACATAGTAAACATTTAATAAATGTTTATCACATCATATCCTAGGATTCAATACAAACTCTTCAGCTTGGCATTTAAAGTTGTTTGTGGTGTGACTCCAGTCTGCATTTCCAGAATAAATTATTCCCCTTCGCAAACTACATTTCAGGCAAACTGAACTTCTTGTTTCAGGAACAGGATTATCTACCTCCCACATTGAATAATATGTGTGTGTGTGTGTGTGTGCGCGCTTCTCTTTAAGAGCTGGAATTTGTTATAAGAATAAGAGCTATTATCCAATTAATAAATGGTCCAAAGACATTAAGAGGCAGTTTTCAAAAGAAGAAAACCAAGCTATTAATAACCACGGGTTGGGGGGGAATACTTAAAATCACTGATAGAAAAATGTGAATTTAAGCAGCTCTGAGGTTACACTTCACATCCCTCAGGTTGGCAAAGTGAATTTAAAATTTTAAAAGGAAAATGACAAATGTTGAAGGGATTGTGGAAAAACAGGTACAGGAATGCAGTGATGGTAGAGTTACAAATTGTTGCAGTCACTCTGGAAAGCAGTTTGGAACTATGCCCTAAAAGTTACTAAACTAAAAGTTGCAGCATCTGGGCTATGTTCAGAAATGTATGTCCAGTTTTTAATATTGAGTCTACCACCTCACAGTCAACAGGTAAGTAGTTCACTTAATTATTGGTTCTCTGGAATCGAGGTTGGTCCTTGCATTGGTCAGAGATCTTATCTCTCTCAAAGTTGTTCATTTTTACCATGTTGGTATTGCTATATAAATTGTTCTTCTGGTTCTGTTCATTTCACTCTGCTTCAGTTCATAAGAGTCTTCTCAAGTATCTTTGAAACCATCCCATTGATCTTTTAGTAATCCATTGCATGCATACGTCATAATTTGTTCAACTGCTTCCCAATTAATGAGTAGCACCTTTATTTCTAATTCTTAATAAGTACTAAAAGAGATACTATTAATATTTTTGTGCCCGTAGTCCTTTTTCCCTCTTTCTTTAATTTCTTGAGGAGTATACCCTAGCAGTGGCGTCACTGTGTCAAAGAATGTACACAGTTTAATAACTTTTGGGATATAGTTCTAAATTGCTTTTCAGAATGGCTGGACTAAATTCAGAGCTTCACCACAGTACATTAACATGTCTGTTTTCCCACAGCCCCTCCAGCATTTATCATTTTCTATTTTTGTCAGCTTTGTCAATCTCCTAGATCATACTGCCCTTTACCACTGAAGAAATACTCCCCAACTCAAGAAGGTCAGTGGTACCCCATTGTCTTGAAGATAATACAATTCCTCAGTTTTGGGCATTTCTAATCTTTCCAAATGTGGTCCTTGCATGTCTATACAGACTGGTGACCTATTACTCCCCCATACATTCTACACAGTGGTCAAATTGGCCTCCTTGTTGCCCTCCATACCTAATATTCCTCTCCCACCTCTGAAGACTTTGCAAAACTATCTTCCAATTCTGAAATCCATAGCCTCCTCTCTTCTGCCTCTTAAGTCCCCAGCTTCTTTCAAGGTTCAGTTCAAGTTCTAACACCTTCAAAAGGCCCTTCCTGATTTTTCCAGTTGTTGGGGAATGTCTCAGTTATATATGACTATATATATGACTATAAATTAATTTGATATATGTTACTTATTGCTTTATCTGTGAGTATTTGAATTCTCTTCACTGCTTCTAATAGAATGTGTGCTGTTGAGGACAGGAACTATCTCATATTTATATTTCCATCACTTAGCACAGTGCCTGGCAATCAATAATCACTTATTAGGCTTCTAGTAAGTGCTTAATAAATAGTCATTATTGATTGATTACATAGCTAGTTTGTATTGAAGCTAGAACACTAATTTCAGTCTTCTGGCTGCAGATAAAACAAGCTTAGGGAGCAAAAGTAAATAAAGATGATGTACCAGCTTCTGTGTGTGAATAAATGAACAATAATTTACTGAACAGTTGAGATTTCAATTAGCCTTTCTCCAAGAAACACATCTGTCTCAATCATGGGTAAATACTGTTGAAGGCTAGCAACATTGTTGGCTGTAATACTGACATATTAACTAGAGTGCATATGATGGAATATAAAGTTGAAAGACAAAATAATGAACTTAGAAAATCTGTCTAGGACAGATGAGAGGAAATTGGGAAGTTATTACAGGAGCCTCTGGGAGTGAGTAGCTCTGTGTGTGTGTGTGTGTGTGTGTGTGTGTGTGTGTGTGGCAAATGCATCAAAAAAACTTGTTCTTCAAACAATTGTTTTCCCACCAGCTAAGCTTCTCCCATACAAGACTTTTTCTAATTAACTCAACAGTTTTCAAATATTTTTGACAAACGCCAGTTATCATCATTCATTCCCCCTCTTTGTTATTCAATTACAGACTAAAAAAAAAAACCACTCATAGTTGACCTCATTATCTCATTCATTGACTAATTAAGCAACTGCTTGACTAAAAGAAGAGAGGGCAGTGGGGGGTCAGCCATATAATAAGACTGAGGGACAGTGATGTGCTCCACATTGGTATTACTGTAATGTCAGGGGACCTAGAAGAAAGAAGAGACCACCAGTGCACTGGGTGGCCCCTCAGTGGAGGATTTATGGGAAAATGTGGACAAGAGTGACACAGGAAGGAAAGACGAAGGAATTAGTGTTCTTTCCACTATCGTATATTGCCTCTCATATTTGAGATTTACAAAGATTGTTATGGAACCCTATGGGAAGTGACATGTAGTCATCAGACATGCAGACATTAGGACAAACCTAAGGTTTGAGACCTATTCACTTTTCAAGTCCAGATTTGAGGTCAGAAATATCAAACTGGTGTCTACAAAAAAAAAAAAAGCAAGTTTATGGTATTTAGTAGACAAGGAACAGGACTAAGAGTCAAGAAAACCTGGAGTTAAATTTTACTTCTGACACTTATTAGCTATGTGCCCCCAGCAAGACACATCACCTCTCTGCCTTAGTTTCTTCATCTGCAAAATGAAGTGGTTTGACTTAATGACTTCTAAGATCCTTCCCTACTCTAAATCAATGATCCTATAATGTCTTTTCTGATCAACACTAGGATCTTTAAGAGGCTGGAGATGTCTGTATCCTAGGAAAAGATCATTTTTGTCTCCTGGTCTCAAAGATCACTTGGGGGATAGGAGAGCCCTTGGACAAATTCCCCCAACCTTATTTGTTTCTGCCCTCCCTCCCTTTGCTTCAGATGCCACCAACTCAAGCCTGGCTTGTTAATTTCAAAATCTAAAGAAACGTTTGCTGGAGGAACTTTCTAGCAGGATACCCTTGAATGCACTTCCTGACGAAGAGGGAAAGGGACCAGCTGCCACTACAGATGCTGAGAAAGCCAGGAACAAGCTCAGCTGATTGTAATGATATGTTGCACTCCACAGGGAGAGTGGTGGTGGTGGTGAAGGGCTCCAGTGTGTTGTCTCTATCCAGCTGAACAAAAGCCCCTGTCTCTCAAGAGAATGCCACTGTTCCGAGTGCTTACTAATCTGGGATGGTGCTTGGATGAAACCCAAAAGGAAGAGAAAAAAAGGTAGCAGGAGAGAGGAGCTGATCTCCTGTTTCCTGGTGCTAAGGAGGCAGGGGAAGTAGATGGGACTTCACATCCAGTATTAAATGTGCCACTTGGAAACTTTCACCTGTTGTGTCTGGTCCCGCCTTCTATGTCAAACAAGACAGATCTATTCCATGTGGTGCCCATCAAATGCTGGAAGACTCCTATCATACCTAGCCCCCCCAAAACATGCCCCATCCTTCTCTTCTCAATCTTCATCAGGTCCTAGATTTTGAATTCAAAGGGACCTCAGAGGCCATCTAGTCCAACATCCTCATTTTAGAAATGAGGAGACTAGAGAGAATAAGTGACTTACCCAAGGTCAAAGAAGTAGTAAATTTTAAAAGCAAAACTTGAATCTAGATTATAGAGTTTAGGATTATAGGGTCACTAGTCTAGATATAGAAGGAACCTTACAGGTCACCTAGTTCAATCTCTTCATTTTACAGATAAAGAAATTGAGTTCTAGAGAAGTTAAGTAACTGGCCTAAGTAAGCATCAGAGGCAGGATTTGAACCAAAGTTCTCTGACTCCAGAATGAGTGGTCTCTTTACTGTATCTCACTACCTCCCTAAGTCAAACATTCAATAGTCATGTGCCTAGCACAGAGTAATCAATAAATGCTTGTTGACTGATTGGCTGATTGAATGAATAATTAATTGACTTGTTGATTAGAGAAACCCTCAAGAAGCTCACACAGGGACACAGTGTAAAGAGGAGAGACACAATCAAATAGGGGGAGACAATGCTCATAGTATCCACTTAAATATTTGTTGAATAAATGCCAACAAAACACAGTGGAATGACCTTTCAGTGCCTGATCTTTGTCTCACTCTTCAGGACCTCTGGCAGATGTTTCTACTGGGCCAACACCACTTACAGTATGGAATGCCCCAAGAGCTAATTGTCCCTAGGATTGTAGATCTACTACTGGAAGGGACCTTGAAGGCCTCTTGGTCCAATACCTTCATTTTACAAATGAGGAAATTGGGACCCAGCAAGCTCATAAGGATCATAGATTTAGAACTAGAAGGGGCTTTGAGACTACTTAGTCCCACCCCCTCATTTTAGAGATGAGGAAATTGAGGCCTAAGGAGGTCAAAGTAGTGGCAGAGGTGGGATTGGAACCCAAATTTCCTAACTCTGGAATTAATGTTCATTCCACTGTACCACCAGGACAAGGTGTAGTAAGTGGTTAATGGCAACATGGATTTATTCTGTCCATTTAGGAGTTTGGAGCCATTTGGTAGTGAGACATAATGTAAATTCAAAGCATTATCTAATTCCCATAATTATTTTAACTATGTGCCATTATCTGTATCACAGCCACTGATTAAGCAGCAGTATAATTAAATCAATATCATGCAGCTAATTGCAAAAAAGCGAGACAGACTATGTTATCTTTTTGCCTGGTGTCCTAAAGTTACACAGAAGAATGTAATTCTACTCTGCAGATTTCATTAGAATCTTATGACATATTTTTAAATCCTTTTGCTGTCTAGGGGGGAGGGAAGAGGGAGAATAGGGAAGAATCCTGAATGAAGCTCAGACTCTTCAGATAACCATTAAAAGAAAAGGCTTTCATCATGAGAAAAATTTTAAATGAACCTTGGGAAATTTTTTTTCTTTGTAAAAACTTTTTTTTCATCAAGAAAGCCCAGTTAGTTTTGCTGGAGGATAGTACTTATCTAAAGGGAAGGTAGAACTACTTGGTATTTGTCCCATTTATTCTGTAGCTTCATTGTCATTGGGTTTTTTCTTTTCTTCTCACAAGAGCAGAAAAAGGATGAGAAGATTCTTCCTTTCTTCCAGTTGTTGTGATTAACATATGTATGTTATGAGAGACAATATGTCTTAGTGGACAGATGGTAGTCAGGACAAGACTTGTTCAATCAATCAATCAACAAGTATTTATTAAATGCCTATCATGTGCCAGGCATAGTACTAAACACTGTGAGTATGAAGAAACAACAGCCCCTGCTCTCTGGGAAGACCTGGTTCTAATTTCTACCTTTAACAAGCATTTGTCTGTGTGAGCCTTCTATCACTTTGAAGGAGTAGAAACAAGGTTCTGAGATGTATATTGGTAGAGACATTTTCCTCCCAAATCCATGAAATCATTAGTCTAGGGGTAAAAGGAATACAGATATTATCAACTACATAAAAAACTGGAAAAATAGGCAAACCAGTCATGCAGTAACAGCTAATGATGACAGATAGACAGTTGGGATATTGCACTGATATCCACAAAAGATGGGTCATGCAGACTAAGACCTCCAGCATATTGAACAGATGCTCTATGAAAAGACCTGAATAATAATTGGGTGGATCAAAATCAGCATTGGCAACATCACAGATGCATCAAAATATGAAAGAATATACAGCTTCTTTCACTAAAAACCTACTCTCTAAACCTACTCAACCTGTGGGTCGCGACCCCTTTGGGGGTCAAACAACCCTTTCACAGGGGTTGCAAGGGCCACCTAAGACTATCGGAAAACACATATTTCAGATGGTCTTAGGAACCAAGACACCTCTCCTCTATCCATCTCCAGGCGGGTCCGTCCACATGCAGATACGCCCATCAGTATTAAAGGGTCGCGCCATTAGGAAGGTTGAGAACCACTGCAGTCTAATGGTTCATGGTGCTACAGAGGTAACCCTTGGTTTTTTTCTAGGTCATGCCAACCAAATACAAACTGACAGATCCTATCAAGTTAGGAAGAATTTTGGTTCCATCCATACTCAAAAGCAATGTGATATAGTAGATGGAGAACTGGTCTTGAAGCCTAGAAGATCTAGATTCAAATTATGCCCTTGAAACATACTGTCAATTCACTTAATCTCTCAGTGGTCTCCACAACATCCTAAGTAAGACTTCTTTACCAAAATGCCTTTGCCAATTCCCTAATACTCCTTTACCTCTACAAAAATCCTTTAACAAAATGATCAAATCTTACTTAATATCAGGAACTTCATGATGGGAGAAAAAGCTAGCAATTTAATTGATATGAACAATGAGCTCAAAATATGATCACACCATAAATAATTTTTTTTTAAAAGAGAACTAGGTAAAGTGATTTTTACAGCTATGGTGAGGATGATAAAAAAAAAAGATGAAATAAATTATTTCAACTACATAAAAAATCAATTTATCTAGGACAAGATGGAAAATGATCCAGTGGGAAAAAATTCTTAAATCAGCTATCTCTGATAAGAATTTTATAGTCAAGATATATAGAGAACTAATGCAAATTTTTAAGACCAGGAGTCATTTCCCAATTTATAAATGGTCAAAGGATATTAATAAACAATTCTCACAACAATTACAAATTGTAAAGAGATTGTTTCAACTCAGTTTTTGGCCATATTTGAAGCCTTCTGCCTATACTAGGGCCATCCTCCTAATCTTCCTCTTCCCTTACCCACTAGAATCTGGGATCCTTAGGCCTGATAGGTGAGTTTTCATCTGATCTTGCCTGGAACCAGGCATTGACATCACTTCCTGGCTAACTTGTCATGTACACAACTATCTTTGTTTTCTAGCTCCCCTTTATATAATAACTTCCCCCATAAGAATGCGAGCTTCTTAAAGACTGAGGGTGTCTTGTACATATTTGTATTCCAAGCCTTTAGCACAAGACCTGGCATATTGCAAACACTTAATAAATAAACACTTTGTCATTTGTTCTTTATAAATTGTAGAGAAGATGTTTGTCTGCCTTAACAGAAGGGGTGTCCCCATCTGGGAATTACCTGAAGACTAGCCTGACCAAGGATAGAGAGACTTAATACCAGAAGGTTGGCGACCCAGTGATGACTTTTAGCCAACAAGTCATGAAAGTCATTCACTAAAGGCGTAGACTATTGGTGGAGGAAGCATCCAAACCTGTTCCTCAGTGCTCCTGGGCAATCTCGTTGTTTTAGTCTTATTAATTTCCTATATCATTCATCATAGCAAATGTTCTAAGCCTTTGACTCTCTTCTCAAACCCCTAACATCACTTCTATACCCTGTTTTTGTTTAATATCCTAATGATATAGCCTCTGTACCTTTACCCTCCTACTTTCCTGAGGAGATTGAGGCTATTTGTGGGGATTTCTCTAAATTCCCCCTTCTCTGGTCTCTTCTGCAGCAATCATACCCTCTTTCATTCATCTAACTTTCTACTTTTATTCTGAGCTCTGTCAGGATCCCAAAATCTCTGTCATGGAAATGATGGGAAAGGGCTCAGGAGAGAACAGCAACTATCACTACCCTTGTGGAATAGTCAGCATTGCCCATCCTTTGGCATCTCTATGTCCAAGGACTTGGGCAGATTATTGCCCAACACATAAGACTTCCTCAGAGAGAAGCCTAAAATAGGTTAACACACACTGAGGTACCCAGGAAGAGCTAACAAGGACCACTAGACTCCTGGAACTTCAGAGAACTGCCATGGAAAGCCTTCACCTGGATCCCTTGTTCTTTCTCCTTCCAACACAAGAAACTTTGGGACTGCAATGTAGTGGACCAGCTCCAAATACCAGACCAGGGACTCTGGTTCTCCTTACTTTTATATGCTACAGTAAGAATAGCCACAGAGTGGAAGAGAGGCCTAAAACCCATCACTGAGTTAAGGGAATATCTACCCCAAGAATGTGAAGACATCTCCCTGCAAAATAAGTAGAGGAGAACAAATTGTTCCAATGGCCACGAAGGTGGTTGAAGCAGGTGCTCAGACATTGGAGATGCCAAAGTCATCCACTACATCCTAGGCTAGTACTGACTTTTGTCCTGCCACTGGACTTCGATGACTAGAAGAGAAACTGAGGCTAATGACTTTGTACAACTCTGCCTCATTTAAATCCAATTCATGAGCAAGTTAAGATGTCACATAGTGATGACAGTGCTCTTCTTCAAAATGAAGGAACAACAACTAGCATCCAAAGGTTTTAGTGCCTTCCCCATAAAATTAGCTTCCATCTGCTCTGCAAATTCTTGTAATGCTTATCTATGTGCATGTTGTCTTCTCCATTAGAAGGTCGGCTACTTGAAGGCAAGGGCTGTTTTTGCTTTCCATTTGAATCAATGAATAAAGCATCTATTAAACGCTTACTGTTTGCAAATTACTATGCTATTGAAGGGATATAAAAACAGAAAAATAAAACAATGGAAAAAGTATCTCGAGTACTTACACAATTCCTAAAACATAGTAATTGGTTGGTATTTATTAATTAATCAGTTGATTTTGTCTTATTTTTCCCAGTGCTTAGCATAGTGTCTGGCATATAGTAAACACTTGGTTAAATGAGTGATTGATAGACTCACCTTGCTAATTTTCTTATGTTTCAGTTAACACTATTTTACTCTGCTTGCTCAGAAATCAGCTATTGACAGAGACCTGTCCAGAAGTATCATGGTTCTTAGAATCATATAATCTCAAGTGACCTTGGAGTATCAAGCCCAATCTCCACCTGAAGCAGGAATCTCCCTTACAATACACCCAGCAAAAGGACATGTAGTTTATATGTTGGAAAATTTCCAGTGATGTGGAACTCACTACCTTACAGCTTTGTTACAGTTAGATTTTGGGAGTAACTCTGATTATTACAGGGAATCTTTCAGATTTAGAACTGATAGCTTCTTCCCTGTAACTCTCACTACTGGTCCTACTTCTGTCCTTCCCAAGTGAGCAGAATTAGTCTAATCTCTCTTCTATGAAAAAGCCTTTGGAGTATTGGCAGGTGATAATCCTGTTTACCCTCAGTGGACGGCACAGAGAAGCCAGGCCAGAGATTTGAAAAAGGCCTCCAGGTAATTGAGACTTGGCTGCAATACAATTTTGGCAGAGTTCTTTGGCTACCAGTCAGAGGCCTAGCCAACATAATCTTACAGAGAAGGAGTCTTTCTTATGGAGCTGCGCAGAGAGAGAATTCAACTCTTCTCCTTGAGAAAGCCGGAACACTGGCTTTCTTCACTGAGCCTCTTTCTTCTTGCAGGAGGAGCTGAGCATATGTCTCCCTCAGGAGGAAGGGCAGCATTGGACCCAAAGTTCCACTACCACCCTATTCTGCCCACCTCTGAGAGGTGCCCCCAGAGACAAATAGCATGGGAAAGCAACAAGGGCAGTGCAGAGTTATTCAGGAGACTTGAATTCAAGTAATGAATCTGCCACTCACTTGACTTCCCTTGGGGAAATTTACTTAATCTCTATGAACCTCAACTCAAAGAAGAAGTCTCAAAGGGCTATAGGCAGGAACAAAAAACAAGCCAGTTTCAGTCAGAAAGGCCTGCCTGTGTCACACACTGGCTATGTGACCCTGGGCAAGTCATGTAACCTCTCAGTGACCCAGGCAACTGTCTCAGGCTAAAAGTAGTGGAGAGGGTACAAGATCTACAATGATGGAAGGAGTTTCCTCACCCAAAGTTCCCTATACCAATTAAATAAGTAGATCCAAACTCTCTGCCTCATCCTTCACACACACACACACACACACACACACACACACATCAATTTTCTCATCTACATAAAGAGAGGTTTGAATCAGTTGATCTCTAAATTTCTGTCATCTTCAGCCTTTTATGATCAATAGACTATAAACTCCTTGAGGGCAAGGTTTGTTTCATTTTTTGCCTTAATATTTAACAAAGTTCCTGGTACACAGTAGATACTTAATACATCTCTATTTGTTGATGATTGATTGATGATCCCATGAAGAGTGAACAGAGACGACCAGACTCTAGGGAAAGAGATTCTGCCCCAGACCCTGAGCTACCCTGTGAGTTCAGCCTGACCTCCAAGGCAGAATGAGAAGTTATATCAAAGAAGGTCCTGATCCCTGTATGAAGAGAATAATCACAAAGACTATCCCTCTGTGAACTAAATCTTGGGAACTTAATACATTCCTTGGCTCAAGATGGATTCTAGCTACCAATTCCCAGAAACACATTACACTCTGCTCCAACGGCTTTGAAGGTATCAGATGCAAGATACTGAAATCTAGGAAACAGCAACTTCTCCCACCAACTTCCAAGTCTCACGACACCCAAAACATATGAGCTGCAACTCCATAAGCAAGGATGCAAAATATATCCCATACCCTGGGCATGAAAGAAGGTTCAGCATGAAGGGTAGTAGATGACACAAAGAATAAATAGTGAGCATACATATGGTGCTTTGCAATACATAAAGTTTGTGATAAATCTTAGCTTGTTTGATCTCTCCAACAAAGTCTATGAGATAGAGTTAGAAAAAGGGATAGAAAGCTATGAATGGTTAGATGGATGGATAAATAGAAAGGGTTAGATAAAGAAAGTTAGATAGAAAATATAAATAGTAAGATAGAAAGATAGAAATGGATAGAGTTAGAAAAACAGAACACAATAGATGATAGGTAGATAGAGAATAGATAAATAGATGATAGATAAATAGATAGATGATAGATAGATGAATGGGTGGATAAATAGAGATGGTTAGATACTTATTATTAGATAGATAAATATGGATGGTTAAACAGAAAGATGGATATAAATGGTTGGATGGTAGATAGATAAATAGATGTAGATAATTAGACAGATAGATATGAATGGTTAGATAAACAGATAGACCCAGGTTAATCATTAAGAGCTTGCTCTGTGACAGAAACTGTACTAAATGTCCTTAAGGGATCTTGCTTGCTTATATTCTAATTTAATTAGACATTACACTAGACTAGACAATAACGAAGGAAAAGACAATAAAGGGAATCTGAAAAGGGTGCAAAGTTGTTGGCAATGAGGTCCCACAGGAAATGATACTCTTGACCAAGCAGCCCTCAGATGGAGGCATGCCAGGGTGGGAAAGCAGCAGGTAAAGAGGTAGGCAGGGAGTCAAGTCAGCAGGTAGGTGCTATAATTATCCCTTTTTACATATGAGGAAACTGAGACTGAGAACAAATGAATAAAGTATCTATTAAGCAATTACAGTGTACAAAGCACTGTGCTAAGCACCAGGAATAGACATACAAATATAGAAAAAGACAGACCCTGATCACCATGTGCAATGTGTCAGCTACAAGTCAAATGGAAAGGTCCTATGGTACTTGGGGTGCAGCCTCAAAGCAGATGATAAGGCCTCATCTTTAGTGTCATTTCCATTAACAAAATCGTATAAGTTTCTGATGTTGACCCATTTGATAGCACCAAAGATTTGGTGTCAAAATTGAACAAGGTTAAGCATAGGGTTACAAAGCTAATGTCTGGCAGGATTTGAACTGAGATCTTCCTGACTCCAGGTACATCTCTATAGCCCTTCTACCACCTAGCTGCCTTTCCATTTATTCCTGCTCTGTTATGGATGTGGTCTATGTGTCCATTCACTGGTGCCTCCTTGACAACCAAAGTGAAGCCCTCCCTTCTCACTGGCAGAGGAACCCTGAGCTGCATGCTGCCTTCATGCCTCTCTGCTGCCACAGTGACTTTGCCTTGCCCACGAACCTAAACTAAGCAACCCAGGGATGCAATAAGGGGAACCAATTTCCTAAAACAAAAAATAAAAAATTTTAAAGGGGGAGATTGTTGCCAAAAAGAGTTTCTAGGAGGATATGTCTGGAATTTGGGATTTTTGATTTGTGTTTCGAAAAAGGCCTGGGCACGCTGCCCTCTTAAAATGGCCATTAAGTTGAATTTATGGCCAAGTAATGGTGCACTTCTCTCATTAAAGAAAGATCTCCTCTATCTGTCTGGGCTCAAGCATGACCTATGTGAGAAAGCCATAAATCACTCAACCCCAGGGGCTGTTCTTTTGTAGGCCCCGGGAAGGAAGAGGGAATGCCAGAGCAGTTAAGGTCAGCTTTGGAAGTCTCCTCTCAAGGGGACAGCAAATCAGTTAGGGGATTTGCTGGGGGATGAACAGAATAATTGATCACCAGCATATTGGCATGAGTCTAGGATTGGAATGCCTTTGAAACCATTCCCAAATGGCATAGGGAATGAAGGAAGATTTCTCAGTGAGTCTCAGATGAAGAGTTATGGGCCTTGGGCTATACTCTTGACTCTTCTGTGGACTTGTGTGCCTCAGTGGATACCGGTTGGCCTCTGAAACCTCTTTCTCTCTCTGTCAAAAAGGTAGAATAATGGAGAGGGACCAGATGGTGTTTGTTAAATGCTGCGAGATGAGCACACCAAGGCCAGTCATATTAACAGGGCAGCGGGGGGAGGAAGAGAGGGGAAGATGGCTCTGAGGGAACATTCCCTCAAATTGTCACTGAGGTCAGGGAAACCTTTTTTGGATGAAAAGAAACTGATTTTAACCCTCCAAACATACAGGCTGTGTACAAAAAAGATTTTCTGTCAAAGCTCAGGACACCCCCTTTTTCCTCCTCAAATACATCTTTATTTTCTGACTTTCACATGGAGAGAAAATGGGGTCTCACATGTAACATGTGATATGAGGGAAATAGCACTAGCCATTGAGTCAGAGAGGCTTGGTTCAAATTCTCCTTGTTTGGCTTATTAACTGTGACCTTGGCTAAGTCACTTTTCCTCTCTGGACTTTGGTTTCCCGATCTGTTTAGACTGGATAGCTTCTTTGGGTCCCTTCAAGTTCTAGGGCTGTGATCCTTTGACCCTGCCTCTAACACCCTTCAGTTGCATAACTTCAGGCAAATCGCTACACCACTATAGGTCTCAGTTCCATCATATGTAAAATATTGGGAATGGACTAGATCAGGGTTAGGGAACCTGCAGCCTTAAGACTACACATGGCCTTCTAGGTCCTTAAGGGGGACCTTTTGACTGAATCCAAATTTTACAGAAAATTTGTTCAGTTTTCTCCTCTCTAAAATAAGAAGGTTAGAATAGTCAGGTCAAGAATCTTTTATTAAGTACCTACTATGTGCCAAGCACCATGTTAAGGTGATACAAAGAAGGGGGGGGTGGTCCAAAGTCTTCTTCCATCTCTAAATCTACCTGTTTGGACATATTTTAAGCCAAATTTTCAGATGCCTAGGAATAAGTACTTCTGCTCCACCCATTCCCTTTACCCCAACACTAGGGATGGAAGGGACTTTAGAACATATAATTTTAATTGGAAAGAATCTTGAAATTTAGAATTCTAGGACAGCCAGATATGGTAGCATAGGCCTGTAATTTCCTGCTACTGGGGAAGCTGATACTGATAAATCACTTAAGCTTGGGAGTTCTGATTGGATATTTGAATAATTGGATATCTACACTAAAGCCAGTACCAATATGACATACCCCAGGAACAAGGTGGCAGGGGAAAGGGAAGGGAAGATCTGACTGACAAGAAAGGGATGAACCAGCCCAGGACTGAAATGGAAAAGGTCAAGGCTTCCATGTCAATCAAGAGTAGAGGCCATCCCAAATCTGTGGCCCCTAGAGATTCCTAAACACAAAAACATAAAAAAAGAATCGCTGAAGACCATATAGCCAATTAATGGCAATCTTAGAACCCTGATCATAATGAAGGTTTTCCCCAATCTTAGTCCTATGTTCCATAGTCACAGAACTAAAAGAAACCAAAGCAATAATGTAACATTATTATTATTAACCATTACATATATATATATGTTATATATATATATATACATAACATATATATATGTTATATATATATAATTATTAATCATTATATAGCTCATCATAGGGTAGCTAGGTACACAGAGCACCAAGCTTGAAGTCAGGAAGTTTCATCTCCCTGAGTTCAAATCTAACCTTGGACACTTACTAGCTGTGTGACCTTGGGCAAGTCACCTAACCCTGCTTGCCTCCGTCTCTTCATCTGTAAAATGAGCTAGAGAAGGAAACAGAAAACCTCTCCAATATATTTGCCAAGAAAACCTTAAATGGGATCATGGAGAATTGGATATGATTGACCAACAACAAGCTCTTTAAGGTTCACAAAGAATTTTACCTCACTTATCCCATTTAAGCCTCACAACAATCCATATTTTACAAATGAGGAAGCTGATGCAGACAAAAGCTGAGCAGCTTGCCCAGGGCCACACAGCTAGCTAGTGAACATCTGAGGCAGGATTAAAACTGTTCTTTCTAACCCCAAGTTCAGCAGTCTCTATCAAACCACACAGCTGCATCCTTTGCCATGAAGGAAAAGAGGGTAAGCCGGTCAGGCACATTTGCTGATGATTTGCAAAATGAAAAAATTGTTTAAAGCTTTCTGGGGTATTTCACTGTGCTGACTGGCTTCCAACAGCTTCAGGCCTTGGGGAATTGAGAACAACATTCCTAACAGACCACATCACCTTTGGTAGATGCCAAGGATACATATGCACCAAGAATCCAAAGGTTCAGGCATCCTACCTCACAACCCATGGGTCACTGTTCTCCACAATCTTGCCAACATACTACCAGACATCAGTGAGAGAGCTAAGATTCAGTCCATGATAGAATAGTACCAAACTGGCTCCTGGGAGACACTGTGTCAGGTCACCATCAATAAGAAACTACTACACGGGACATGTAATTAAAAGCACCTCTCCTTTCTGAAAGGAAGAAGGATCATGGGTTTTTTTTACTTTCACTGTGCCCATCACCTTCTGCGAAGGTGTCTCCCCAATCCTTTTGTTTTTCCTTAAAGCAACTGTCTGTTCTCAGGGTTGGGAATGGGAGGAAGGGGAAGACAGACAGAAACAGAGAGAGAGACACATACTCACCTTGGCCCCAACTCCAGCCCTCAAACAAGACTATCCTGGATGAAGGCATGTGATTTTGCAATCCATTTTGTTTTCACATTCTTATGAATAGGAGAGGTGAATTTACTTCTTAAATGTGGTTTATGGTACCACCAACCAGCTTAAAAGGCTTGTGGAAAGATCATGGAGCTGAAAGTCAAAAGAACTGGGTTGCTACTCCCAAGTACCCCCAGAGATGACTTGAATGTAAGTGAACTTCTTCACCTCTCTGTGTCTCTGTTTCCCCTGATATAAAATGAGGGCATTGAAGTAAAGAAAAGATCCTAGACCAGAGAATTTTAGAACATGCTCTATAGAATGCTAGAGTTAACAGAAATGAAAGAAGGAATAATGTTCAAACAGAAATGATGAAGGGAATAGTTTTAGAAAAACTTGGGAAGACTTGTATGAACTTATGTAAAGTATAAAAGAGAACAACCAACACAGTGGTAACAATACTGTAAAGATAAGAAAGACTTGGTAATTCTGATCAACACAAGGATACACCACAGCTCCAAAGGACTCATGATGAAAAATGCCACCCTCTACCAGACAAGGCACTGATGGAGACAAGAGTATAGGTTGAGGTATATATTTTTTCTTCCTTTTTCTACTTCTTTTTTGGGTGGGGGGGGGAGGAGGGAAGACATGGCTAATGAAGAAATTTGTTTTGTATGACTATATACATATTTGTGATGAGTTTTGCTTCATTCATCTTCTCAATAAGTGGGGGTATGAAGAAGGAGAGAATTTGGAACTTAAAAAAAAAAAGAATAACAGTCTCTGTGCTTAAAAAAAAAAAATCTGAACATTTTATATAGAATGAGACCTCCTAGAAAGAAGGATTCTAGAACCCTCTATGTACAAGGTTAGTGCTAGAAGGGACCTTTGAATATAAACAATATATTGTTGGATTCTCAGTTTTGATCCATTCTGCTATCCATTTCAGTTTTACAGGTGAGTTCATCACATTCAATGTTACAATTACTAGTTGTCTATTTCCCTCCGACCTATTTTCTATTTTTCCTCATTCATTCTCTCTCTCTCTCTCTCTCTCTCTCTCTCTCTCTCTCAGCCTATCCCTCCCCAGAAATCTAATTTACTTTTGACTTGCCATCCTAATCCACATACCCTTCTAAAAAAAGTCTCTCCCTTATCCTATACCCTTGCCTTCCTCTGTAAATTAAGAAGACTCCATAAAATGAATGTTATTCCCTCTTTAACTCAGTTCTGATAAGAATTGGATTCCTACACTACTCACCCTTAATCTACTCTCCCTTCCACTATAACAGTTCTTCCATCCATGCTTCATTTTGTATGAGATAATTTGTTCCATTTTACCTCTCCCTATGAAATTTATTTTTTAGTATCATCCCATCATAATCAACCCAATCCCAAGCTTTCTATCTATGTATACTCTTTCAAACTACCCAAGTAATGATAATATTCTTAAGAATTATAAAAGTCATTTTCCCATATAAGAAGTAAACAGTTTAACTTTATTAAATACCTTATAATTAGTCTTTTATGCTTACCTTATATTTCTCCTGGTTCTTCTAAGTCAAATTTTCTGTTCAGTTCTGGTCTTTTTCTCAAGAATGTCTGAAAGTTCTTTAGTTTTTTTTTAATTTTAATTTTCTTCTTTGCAGGATTATTTCACTCAATTTAGCTGGGTAGATTATTGTGGTTGCAAAAAATATTCCTTTGCTCTCCGGAATATTATATTCCATGCCCTTCAGTCTTTTAATGTAGAAGCTGCTTAATCCTGTGTTGTCTTGACCATAACGCCACAATATTTAAATTGTTTCTTTCTAGTCATTTGTGAATATTTTCTCCTTGACCTGAGAGTTTTTAAACTTAACTATAATGTTTCTTTGAGTTTTTATTTTGGAATCTCTTTCAGGTGGTTGTCAGTGAATTTTTTTCTATTTCTATTTTACCCCCCAGTTCTAGAACTTCAGGATGATTTTCTTTAATTTCTTATAGTATAGTATCTAGGCTCTTTTTTTAAAAAAAAAAAGTAATTATCTTGCAGGTGGTCCAACAATTCTTGTATTTTCTCTCCTCAATCTGTTTTCCAAGTCAGTTGTTTTTTCAATGAGATGTTTCACATACTCTTCTTTCTTTTCTTTCTTTTGATAATCATTTCATGATGTCTTAATAAAGTCATTAGCTTCCCCTAGCCCAATTCTAATTTTTAAGGAGTTATTTTCTTCTGTAAGTCTTTGGATCTCTTTTTCCAATTAATTGACTTTCTTTTCAAATTTTTCCTGCTTTTCTTGCATTACTTTTTTTTCTTTTCCCTAGTTTTCCTCAACCTCTCTTATTTGATTGTTAAAGTCCTTATTAAGCTCTCCCAATAACTTTTTGGCTTGTGATCATTTGACATCTCTCTTTGAAGCTTTCTAAGTAGCTGTTTCGACATCATTGTCTTCTGCTCAGTTGAAACCCTATTCTTCTCTATCATCATAGTAGCTATGTATGGTCAGTTTCTTCCCCTATTTTCTAAGTTTTTTAATGACCTATTTCTTTGCTATTAATCATATATTAGAGTCAGGCTCTGCTAGAGGGATTTAACATCTCAGGCTACAGGTTTTTCGCGCTGTTATTTTCTGAGGTGTATTTGCCGGCCTTTGACCCTTTGGGTCTTCTAGTGGTCTATAATCCAAGGCCAGATGTGGTCACTGTTTCCGGGGGCTCACACCTTGGTCTATGGGTGCCCTCAAGCACTCCTCTCCTCCCCTGAGCCAAGACCCTGGCCCCCAGCACTGCTCCCACTGCAAATACTTTGGCTCCCAGGGGTCACTGCAGCCACAGAGGTCAGCTAACCCCATAGCCCAGGAACCAAAACCACAGACATTTCTCTCCTGGGAGTGACCCCAACCAGCAGGGCCCTGCCCATCTGACCTCACTCACCATGTGTACTCCCTCCTCTTCCCCTAAAGCTATACAACCTGGTGAGCTGGGCCTCCATCCAACAGCAGAGGAAGTGCCAAAATCTTCCCCAGATCAGCCACCTAACCCTGACACCATCTGTGCAGGGAAAACTGAAGCTGAGGCTACACCTACCCAGCTGCCCCTGGGACTTGTTGTTTGTTGACACTGTGAAATCTGCCTGGAGATGTCTGCACTTCAATCAAGCCAGACCACCACTGGAGGCCCAAGCTTTTCTAACTTTCCCTCAATTGTTTTAGGCTGGACTACTGCTTTACTACAAATTCTAATTAGGTGGCTCTAAAATTCACTTCTTTAGAGCATATTTTAAATTACCTTATTCTGACACCTTCTCACAATTCCCTAGGGACCTTTGAATGAGGGATGCTAGCATCTTCTATGTAGAATAAATATTCTATATAGAATAAACATCACACACACACAAAAAGTATGTTTGGATCACAATTTTGAGATGCAACAGAAAAAGCCTTAGATGGGGAGTCAGAAAACATAGATTCAAATCCTGTCTTGGCTACTTATCACTTACTTACATGATTTGCATAAGTCACTGAAAATCTCTGCACCTCATTTTCCACAACTATAAAGTGAAGGGGTTGGCCTAGCCCTACATGACCTCTAAGGTCCCTTCCAGTTCTAAATCTAGGATTCTATAATCTAAGATGCAGCCTATTCCAAAAACCCTTAAGACCCAAAATTTGTCTATTACTCCCAGTAATGTATCATCCTCAAGACTTCTTTTTTAAATATTGCCTCTTTCAGGTTTCTGACTCTGCCCATATGATCTCCAATGGAGTCTAACAACCAGAAATAGTCTTTATAGAAGCCCACTTCCCAAAGGTACCCCCTCTTCTTGCTGGCTGAATATGGTACCCTCAGTTCAACTCCTCTTAGCCTGCTCTCCCTCCAATTTTGTCCCCCTTAGAAGCTGGTAGACAAGTCTAAGAAGGGAGAAAAGTCTCTAAGTTAAGTACAAAGGTTTAGCTTTCTTTCTGACTTTCTTTCCCTTCCCTTCAAGATGCAAACCAACCCTTTCAATTTAAACTAACTCTGACTATGTTAAGTTTAACTTACCTTGGTTTACAGTCCCCTCTACTTTCTATAAAAACTGTGATCAAGTAAAAATTTAATGTGAAGCAGAACTCTGATTAGTTTCAGCTGATTAATCTGGGTCTTATCAAACAGATGACAAAACATACTTTCCTCCTATTTATAGAGGGATGGAATATTACAGGTACGGAATGGTGTTTATACTTTCAAATGAGGTTGCTATCATTTGGTTTTGTTTAATCATTTCTTGTTATTATATGACAGGTAATGTGACTGCACTCACATATACCCAGATTTAGTTCCGGGGCAGACCTGTCCCCAAAGAGAAGGAATCAAGTGTTTCTCCAACTCTTGGGCTAATTTTGTACCTATACCAGTAAAACTCTGGAAGAAATCAATAAAATAAAAGCTTAGGAACGCCTCATATCTAAAGTCTCCCCCAAAGAGATTACTGCATTCCTTCTAGAAAGATACTCAATGTATAAGGAGTTAAGTTATAGAATAAGTACTTATTTCCTATACCCCCAAACTATTTAAAACACCAAAAGGACACGTTGACAAAGACTTAAAACATGAAATTGTAACTTATTACGTCTCTTATACACTCTCAGAAGGTTGATACTTAAAACATTAAAACATTTTGTAGGACAGCAAAAAGATGTTTCACTTTTATTTTGAACTGTATGGTCTATACAATTTCTAAATCCTGGTCTCCTGACAAGCTATACCTGGACTGAGACTTTCATCCCTTCCTGACGGTGAAGGGTTGAATGAATGAAACATTTATTAAGCACTTGCCACTGCAAAGCATTATGCTCAATGATAGGGATACAAACATATTATATTCATATTCTAATGAGGGAGACTAACACATGAGAAACGTTTCAACTACAAATCATATGAAAAAAATGCCAGGGTGCTGAGGATGGAGCTACCTAGCAGACGATGATGCCTCTTCTGGAATACCTGATAAGATACCAGTTTCTGGCATAGACCCACCTGACAACGCCAAGGACTTTTGTGGTGTAAACATTCTTTTCTGCATTGTCAGGAGCTGTGACTAGAGAACCTGCAGGAGTAATTGCCAGGTCACATCTACACATGTTATGCTTCCTGGGACAATGACTGAGGGCAGTGAGCTGGAAACATGGCTATTCCCAAGGCTCTTGGGTTCAGGACCCTGTACTGTCTCCATCAGGTTTTGAAAAGAGATAGTGGTAGAGGTGGTGGTGGCAGTTTGATTTGCTTGGTACATTTTGCCTCCTATCTTAATTCTAGTGTCTTCTCTCTGTTAATTCTTTCCTATTTATACTGTACATAGCTTGCTTTGTATATATTTTGTTTGCATGTTTTCTCTTCCGTTAGATTGTAAGCTACTTGAGTGCAGGCACTATTTTTTGCCTCTTTTTGTATGGCTAGCACTTAGCACAATGTCTGGCACGTAGTAGGTGCTCAATAAATTTTTATTGATTAATTGATTCCCCCTCAAGGCATCCTGCTCCCTTGTCTAGGCTGGCTTGCCTGCCCTGTGTGTAGCAGTTGCTCAGTAATTGGCAGGCATGAGTGGCATTCTCCATAGGAACTGCTTCCCCAGATGATGGTTTTAAGAGCTGGGCTGGGAGTAGAACTAGTGATTTGGGAGGTGCTATCACTCTCAGGGAGTGCCCATCACTAATAATAGAGCTTATCTACTTATCTAAGAAGGTAGTCACAAGGAAAATCTCCTACTGGGCAACCATCTGGCGGACTTCGGAGCCCCCAGTCTTTCAAACTCAGGCAGTTGTTGCCAAGGCCAGAAACACCCATCTCAGGATCACTGTTTGGGAACCTCTTCTCAGGGGGAAAAAAAAAACACACAAAGCAAAAGAGGCAGCTGAGGCTTTGAGATCCAGTCAGGCCCACTGAAATGGGCACATGCCCTTGTTTTCAGGTATGAGAAGCCTACATAGCTTCCAGGGCACAAGAAGGATTCACTCTTCTCAAAATTCTGCTGAGTACGTAGGTCCTCCTGATACACCCACATCCCACCCCATCACAGGGACCAAGGGACCAACCCAGAAGCCTCTGGTCATACATGCTCTTCAACAAGAGTCTTTCATAACATGACCCTTTCCACCCTATATTTCCAGTGTTCTTATACCACCTCCTGACCCCCTAAGGCAGGTAGATGGTTACAATGAATAGAGTGCCTGGCCTAGATTCAGAAAGATGAGAGTTCAAATCTAGCCTCAGACACTTACTAGCTATGTGATCCTGGGCAAGTCACTTAACCCCTTTTGCCTCAGTCTCTTCATCTGCCAAATGAGCTGGAGAAGGAAATGGCAAACCTCTCCAGTATCTTTGACAAGAAAACCTCAAATATGGTCCCAGAAAGTTGAACATAACCGAAATGACTGAACAACAGCAGTCCCTCTACCCGGCCACACACACACACACCTGTGATTCAGTGACACCAGTCTCCTTGCCGGTCTTAAGCAAGACGCCCCACTCCTCATCTCTGCACATTTGCACTGGCTGCCCCCCATGCCTGGAATGCTCTTTCTCTTCATCTCTACCTTTTGATTTCCCTGGCTTCTTTCAAGTCCTGACTAAAATCTTACCTCATGTAGGAAATCATTCCTGATGCCCCTTAATTCTAGTGCCTTTCTTCTCTGATTATTCTCAATTTATCCTGAATATGATGCGTTTGCACATAGTTCTTTCCATTTTGTCTCCTCTCGTTATCTTGTCAGCTTCTCGTGGTCAGGGACCATGTCTTTTGCCTCTTCCTGTATCCCTAGCCCTTAGCACATTTCCTGGCACATAGTAGGTGTTCAATAAATGTTTATTGAGTGACCAAGGGTCACTAGAAGTGATCAGGCAGGGCTCACTAATAGATCCACCGAATAGTTTCAGTAGGCCATTCCCAATCATGCCCATAGAACGTCTGCAATCTACTACATAAGTATTTATTCACAGCTTATTCTATGCCAGGTGCTAGAGATACCATGGCAAATTCAAAAGGTCCCTGATGTCAAAGAACTTATCTTCTATTGGTAATAAGCCATATGAATAAATATATAAATACCAAATATATACAAAGAGAATGCAAAGGAATTTCTTGCAGAGGAGGGCCCCAGCATATGGAAACATCAGGACAGGACATGTACAGGAAGATGTACTTGAGCTCCACTTCAAAAGATATGAGGGACTGTAATATGATATGAAAATAAGGAAAGAATTCCAGGCATGGGGCATGGGTTTTGCAAAGGCATGGAGGGAGGAAACAGAGTGGTGACTAAAGGGAATAGCATGGAGACCAGTTTGTCTTGAATACAGAGTGCTATACAACAAACTTGGAAATGTAGCCTTTGAAGGGCTTTATTTGCTGTACATAAGATTTTCACACACCAAGCAGCATCCAGAATCAGAGGGGCCCATGGGCCCCAGGACTTTGAGGTCTATCCTGCTTCTTCTTCTCCCTCTTTCAAGATCTCAAACCCTCTAGCTCCAAGACAGCTTCAGCTCAGGGAGTTGCTCAGCTTTCAAACGGTCATTTAGGCTGTGTTGTGTGACCTTGTACAAGTGGCTTAAACTCTCAGTGCTCCCAGACAACTCACTAAAACTCTTATGTTTACAGTGCAGGGACCAATATAAAAAGGCAGAGGAAGTTTTTCCACCATAAATTCTCTACAAGAATGAAATCACAGGTCTGCACCTATAGACAGAGGCATAGATAGATAGATAGATAGATAGATAGATAGATAGATGATAGATACAGATAGATAGATAGATAGATAGATAGATAGATAGATAGATAGATAGATAGATGATAGATATTGAGTGTTTATTATGCCTTTACTTTGTGTGCCACGCACTATGGTAAACACTGGAAGCATGTTGAGTCTGGGATGTTTCTGGGTCATCAAGTTAGGAACATCTCATAAGTAGTTGGTGATAGGGCCTGAAGTTCAGA
>CM053585.1:391231903-391247231 GCA_028646515.1 Pseudochirops corinnae
TGCAATAAATATTTTAGCACATATGGGACCTTTTCCCACTTCTGTAATCTCTTTGGGATATAATCCCAACAGTGGTATTGCTGGGTCAAAGGGTATGCAGTTATTTATAGCCCTTTGGGCATAGTTCCAGATTGCTCTCCAGAATGGTTGTATCAATTCACAACTCCACCAACAATGCATTAGTGTTCCAACTTTTCCACATCCTCTCCAGCACTTGTCGTTTTCCTGTTTTGTCATTTTAGCCAATCTGACTGGCGAGACGTGGTACCTCAAAGTTGTTTTGATTTTAGGCATGTTTCTATCAAATGGGACTCTGTTTTCTGGATTTAATTAATCAGAATAACCCCAGTGGCTTCTTCTCTTTTATCCTAGAGGTGGCTTCCCCAAAGCTGCATTCAGGCACTTCCTCATCTCCAACTGCTTGCTTTAAAAGGTGCCTATAAAATCCACTGAGATCCTTCAGCCTGGTTACATCCAGACAAGTCTCCAGGGCAGCTGCTCTCTCTCTGCTTCCTCTTCATAAGCAGAGGTCACAAATGCCTCTTTATCATAAAATTCTCCCTTTTCCATTTCTCTTTTTCTCTGAATTTTCTTTTACATTCTTTCGCTCCTTTTTGGTAGTGGATGTACTTGGGCTTTTTGTGTTTTAAAGGCAGTTTGAGACGACTTTTACTCCTTTTCCTCTGCATTTCTCCATGAATACTGCCATCTTCACACATGGCACCATCTTCCCCTGGGGCCTTCCTAGTCGTGAGTTGGGGCGGCTTCATCCCTCGCTTCTGAAGAAGCTCCTCTATCACGGCCATCGCTCATAGAGGTCTCCTCATCGTAGTCATTACCAAATATTCATGGCTTCTGCAAAATAGGTTTCTGCAAAAGCTGGGATTTCTTGGGCACAAAGGGCCCAGCCCTCCTCCGCCCGGCTGCCATCTTACTGCGGCCTGTCCTCCACGTCGTTACCGCATACTAAAGCTATCGCCAATTTCACAGCGCCCTCCCGACCCCCGTCCCCTCGCCCCCCACTTCTCTCTTCCTGCCGCTGGTCTGCAGATTCAACACCTCCAAGATGTTTGGTTTTTTTTTTCCTTTTTAGGAAATAAGAACTATTTGTTTGGAAGCTTTTTTTTTTAAAGGCCACAAGATTTCTGTCAAAAGTGTCTACTATACCCTTCTTCCCAGACGCTTAGCTGGACCCTGCTGTAATTGACTAAGGGGGTGAGGCGGAGAGGGAGAACATTGACGTTGCCTTGACCTCTGTGAGGAGGATTATAAAGCATCAGTCAGAATGGGGGCGTTGTAAAGTGTAGTGGCAGTGTCCTTGATGAGAAAA
Organism: Pseudochirops corinnae; assembly: GCA_028646515.1. Classification (NCBI taxonomy): domain Eukaryota; kingdom Metazoa; phylum Chordata; class Mammalia; order Diprotodontia; family Pseudocheiridae; genus Pseudochirops; species Pseudochirops corinnae. The sequence goes on from CM053585.1 coordinate 391,233,234, forward strand.
CGCAAGAAAGGAACTGTCAACTTTTTGCAAATGACTTTATGGTGAAGGAAATGTCCACAGGGATGAGTTCATGAACCTTTACAAATTGCAAAATGCCCTTTAAATGGGAGGTGTTATTTTTCTGGACAACCTTTGCTCCTTCTCGTTCCTTCTGTCTGCTTTTCCGTGTTCTGTTGCTCATTAGCACCTTCACCGGAACACTGGAAGGGGAAAAGAGGAAATGAAACTCAATTTTCCTACTTGTTAACAGCTCTCATTTAAAAAAATAAAATCACTAAACCAAACCAATGAATGGAGTAGGACGTTGTCAAAATCGACTAAAGTGAACTGGTTTTTTTTTCAACCACGAATTTCAAGGGTATCCACCCTGTTCTATTTGCTTTTTTAAACTGAAAGCATCCTCGATAGAGCACTGCCCTCCAAGCCAAGGAGACCTAGCTTCGAATGTCACCTACAATATATACTGTATGACTAAGTCACTTTAATCATTTAGTGTTCTAGGCAATTATTTAAGACTATGAGTGTCGGAGAAGATGCCAGCTTGCATGAGTAGAGGGGCTTTCCACACTTGGGAGCTTCCTGTAGCAATGAAATCACAGATCCGTTCCTACTCTTATTCTCCCTGTTACTAAAGACTTCATTATAATCAATTAGGATAACAATTTTCCATACTCAATATTAATAAATAATTGCGTCTAGTTGTTGCAAAGTAGGAAGTTTTCTTGCTCAGCTGTGAGTTCATTTTTGCCCCTCTTTGTATCCCAAGTGCTTAGTACAGTGCCTGCTCCTGTGTAATAAGAGCTAAGTAAATGTTTATTGACTGATGAATTGATCCTTGAGGCAAATATAACACTGGTCTCCTTTCAGCTTTGAACTTAATCTGAAGTTTGCTCTTAATCAATGAATTCTCTTAAATTAACAAAGTTTAAAATTCTAATTATAACACCATTCAACCAGAGCACTGCTTCAGTTAGATTTCTCTCATCTTGTAGGGGGTATCTTTTTGCTGACAGACTCAGTCTGGACAGCTAGGTGGTACAATGGATAGAATGTTAGTCTCAGATAATAGTCTAGTCTAGACTCAGATACAAATCTAGTCTCAGATACTTACTAGCTGTGTGACTCTGAGCAAGTCACTTAACCCTTTTTGCTTCAATTTCCTCATCTGTAAAATGAGTTGGAGAAGGAAATGGCAAATCCCTCTGGCATCTTTGCTAAGAAAATGCCATATGAGGTCAGGAAGATTTAGACACAGCTGAAATGACTGAACATCACCACCATCTCAGTCTTGCTGTTGCTTAACTGAGTGAGATTATAGGAACTTTTTTGGCCTTGGGACCTTGTGGTCTTAAAGGATCTAAAAGATTAACCAGTACACAGAACTATAGGGGCAATGTTGGGTGTCCCCATAACTACCCAAAGTTCTGTTTAACCAGCAAGAACTATGGTTGATGAACTTTAACAGGATCATAGATGTAGATCTAGAAGGGACCTTGAAGGCCATCTAGTGATGACCCTTTCTTTTTAGGGATGAGGAAAATGAGGCACAGATTAGTTAAGTGACTTCCCTAAGATCTTACAGGCAGTGAACTTGAACCCTTCTACTCCAAAGCCAGCACTCTCTACATTTTTCTAGACTTCATTTTTTTTTTAAACAATAGACCTTTGATTTTAATGATGTACAGAACTTCCAGGGATGAAACTTCTCTCCTCAATACATATCAGTACCTGCTATGCATGTTAGGGAGAATCTTGGAGAACTGCTCAGGGAAATGAGATTTGCCTAGATTTTGCACAGCCAGTATAGGTTAGAGAAGGGGACTGATCCTAGTTCTACCCTCTCCAAGACAAGACTCTCAGGCTCTCTTCTGTTAATGACGTTTAAAATGCCAATTAAACACTATTCCATAGAAACATTGCTTCAACTAGATTCTCTCATCTTGTAGGGGTTATCTCTTTGCTGACCATCAATTCTTGTCATTGTGGGGAAATCCAGAAATCTTTTTTTCCCCTCCCCCTAAGGATAATCTTAGGCAACTCTAGATAAGTGAAGATCTGAAAAGACATGGCATAAGAAACAGCATAATATACTAGATAAAGCACTGAACCTGGAGTTAGGAAGACCTGATTTCCAATCCTTCCTCAGACACTTACTGTATCTATAATTAGCTTTAATTAGACTCTTAAATCTTTGCTCTATCAATTGCACTGTCTCTATTTTAATAAATGGGACTAGGCACATTTAGCCAGAAGAGAAGACTTGGTGGGGAGGTTAGATACAAGAACTGTCTTCAAGTATTTGAAAGGCTGTCACATGGATGAAAGATTAAAGTTGCTCTGTTTGGCTCCAAAGACAGAAACAGGAGCAATGGGTTGAAGTTGCGAATAGTCTTATTTAAGTTTAATATCAGGAAAAAAAACCTTCCCAACAATTGGGGTTGTGGCAGAGCAAAATTGGCTATCTCGAGAGAGGGTAGTTTTCTCCTCCTTGTAGGTCTTCAAGCAGGAACAGGATAGCTGCTTTTCATGTACTGTAATGTCATAGTGGAATTTCTTTCACGTATGGATTTGATTAGATTGTTGTAGAAGTCTTTCAGCTCTCAAATTTTGTGATTCTGTGTGTGGTATCTCCTTCAGGCTCATTCCCCCGATCCACACTGAAGCTTTCACACACAGGTTGGAGTTTCCAGAGGGCAACTGAACTACTTTTCCCTCAGTGTTATAGGATAACTTCAAGTGTTTGTGTCATGTAACATAGTTATTCTTGAGCCCCTACTAGTAGGGCTATTAATCAGCCAGTTGATTTATTATCTTTTAGAAAAGGGATTTATTGAAAAGGTATAGAAAGAACAAATGGTACAGAACATTTTCCAAACTGAGTTTACACTCTCTTCCTCCACACACAGGTACCTGGCCTAGGGAGTACTTCCTGAATTCATGGTCCTTGAATTCCTTTTCCACCTTTGTGGAATCCTTATGAAGTTCCCTGTACATGTAGCACTCTGCTAGGCTGGTCTTCCATTACTGTTCCAGACTGCTCTACTGCTACTGGTACGCTTTCTCCAGTTTCTACTCGGGCAACAAAGAAGGAGAAGACACCAGGACTGCACTGGCTCCTTGCTGGGACCAGTTGCTTTTCTTCTAGGCCACTCAGTAGCTGCCTTGCACTCTTTTCAGACCTTACAATGCTTATTAGGTTGCTATTTGGGCAACTCAAATTTGCTGATTGGTTATCTCTTGGTTGCTGTGACTTTTCTTCCTTTTTCAAACAGACTCTGTTACCAACTTCAATTGTGAGTAGAGTTTCTGTTAGGATCTCAGAATCCATTGAACTCATATTATTATTTGGGAAATCAAAATACTCATTTTGCCTGAGATGGAAAGAATATACAAAACAGAGGTGGCATGTGCTCACAAACACACAACAGCTGAAGGGGAGAGAGGACAGTGGCCCTTCACCTCACTCCCAGAAGCTCAAAATCATCCTGTCTACATATAGCCACTGAGAGAGAGTGTGAAAGATCAACAAGTTAAACATTTTGTATGAATAGTTAGTTCCAGATCAGTCACTCCTGAGTCATTAATTCTTCTGGCTCCAGAGCCAATTAAAAGACTTTTAAAACATTATATGGTACCAACCCCTGAATCATGATGGAAAAAAACCAGTCCCAAAGTTCCATGTGCTGGACTAGAAACAGGGAAGAGCTACATTTACTCTCAGGAATAAAAGTAGTCAGGGAAGACCTGTACATGTTTCAAGGACTAGTCATTCATGCTATATGTAATGTGCTTGTTGACAATTGACTGAATCTGCAGCTTCCTTCAAAGCTCAAGCACCACTTCCTGGAAGAAGCCTATATTGATTCCTTCCCAGTTGCTAGCATTCTATTTCTGAAAATTACTTTGTATAGTGACCCAGAAGTCAACTGCACTAAGACTTTTGGTATACATATTGTTTTGGTATACATATCCCATACATATTGTTTTTTAATTTTTTAAGTATATGATGTCCCCTTCCTTCCCTCCTCCCCCAATGTAAGCTTCTTGAGGACAGGGGCTATTTTTCATTTTTGTCTTCATTTTTCTAGCACTTGGCATTATGCCTGGCACATTGTAGGTATTTAATAAACACATGTTAAATTTAATTGAATTGAGTCATTACTTCTTCCATGGGCTATTAACAAAAGTTTCCTAACTGATCTCACTACCTCCAGTCTCTCTTTTATCCAGCTTACCCTTTATACAGTGGCCAAAATGGTCTTCCTAATGCATCAGTTGGATGACAGATTGCTTTTAACCTCTCAAGATGTTTTTGTATTCTGCTTCTGTGGTCCATCAAAGTAGCCATCATCTGCAAATCTGATAGAGTGATGAAATTTAGTTGGTAGTATAATAATAATGACAATAATGATAGCTAGCATTTATACAGAGCTTTTTTTTTTTTGCTTTTTGGAGTGGGGAGGGCAGGGCAATCGGGGTTAAGTGACTTGCCCCAGGTCACATGGCGACTAAGTGTTAAGTGTCTGAGGCTGGATTTGAACTCAGGTCCTCCTGACTCCAGGGCCTGGTGCTCTATTCATTGTGCCACCTAGCTGCCCCTACATAGAGCTTTAAAGTTTAGAAAGCACATTCATTCCAAATGTCATGTCATTTAAAATTCACAATAATCCTGGAAGGTAAGTGCTATTATTGCCCCCATTTTATTGATGAGGAAATTGAGGCAGACAGAAGTCAAGTGACTTGCTCAGGGTCACACAGCTTGTAAGTGGAGGCTAGAATTGAATTCAGGTTCTTCTGACTCCAAGTCCCGTGCTCCATCCAGTGTATCAGTTAGCGGCCAAAGTAATGTAAAATCCTCTTTGAGGTAAAACAAAAAAACCCACATCAATTATTGAAGGGAGGGAGAGAAGTGAAAAGACAACTCATATAAAAGCCATCTGGGCATTTCTACACATTGCAGACTTAGCATGTGTCAATTCTATGTCAAGGTTGTCAAATAAAGTCCATGCACCTTGATTCTATTCCTCTCTATCAGGAAGTGAGTAGCATGATTCGTTGTCAGATCTCTAGAAATGAAGTTGGTCCTTGCATTGATTAGAATTCTTTAATTCTTTCAATATTGTTTTTACAATGTTGTTATTGTACAAATAGCCCTCTTGACATGCATATCATCTATGCGTATACATATACACGCATACATATATACAATGTATATATACAATATACATCATATATAAACTATATATACCACATACATATAATATATATATATATATATATATATATATATACACACACACACACACACACACAATATACATATACTCATATACTCTGTGTATCTGTGTGTGTGTACGTATGTATGTACATTGTGCTTGGCCAAGACAGGTGTTTGTTTAACTTGACTAGGCATATTAATTACAGGGGGGATTATTTTTCTCTTCTTTCCTTTTTTCCCTCAATGCGAGGGAAAGTAGAAGATAAAGAAAATAGAAAAAAATAATAAGGACCAAAAAGTTCGTGTAGTATGTGGCTCCATTAATGACCATAGTGTCCAGGAGAAGGGAGGTGATCATCTTGCTGTACTTTGTCCTGGTTAGCCCCATGTATGAAAGATTGCACAGAGTTCTCAGTGCCACATTTTCAGAAAGACATTTACCAGCTGGAGCACAACCAGAAAATGGGCAACCAGGACCATGAAGAGACTGCTGCTGATCATGCCATACAAAGACTGGTTGAAAGGGTGGGAAGAGGTCTAGCCTGAGTAAGAAAGGATGGGGGTGGGAGGATGGTTCCTGTCAGAGCTCTTTTTAAGTATTTGATGAAAAAAAAATTTTTTTTGAAGACTGAATCTCCCATCTTGCCTAGGCTAGAAGTCCAAGGGCTGTTCATTGTTCCTTCCCACCACCACCAATTGGTAAGGATTGCTTTACCTGCTGTTTCCAACCTGGAATGGTTCACCCCTCCCTAGGCAGCTTGGTGGCTTTCTGTGTTGAAGAATCTAACCATATTGATGTCAAGCTTAGTGCAGGCACCTGATTGGCAGAGCCCACTGCAGCTGAGAACTCCTAAACCCAAGAGACCCACCAGCCTCTGCTGCCTTGGTAGCAGGGATTAGAGGCATGTACCACCTTGACCAGTTCTTCACTATTTGAAGGGCTATCAGGTGGAGTTCTCTTTGTTCTATTTGGTCTTCAAGTGTCAGATTAGGAGCAATGGGTAGAAGGAACCAAGGGGCAGACTTTGACTTCATGTAAAGAACAATTTCCTAAGAATTAGTGATGTCTAAATGAGAAATGGGCTGCCTTGTGGGGAAGTAATGAGCTCCCCATAAGTTGTTTGCAAGCAGAGGTTGGAAGATCATTTGTCAGTGGTGAGATAGAGAAGTTTCCTGATCTATTGTAGTTTGGATTAGATGACAGTCTGAGCTTCCTCCAGCTCTGAGATTCCATAATTCTCTGTAAACATTACCCAATTAACCTCTTTTCAATTAAAATTGCTTCATTGTCATCTGTGGTTTTTACTTTGCCTTTATTTCCCAATATTCTTCCTCCTTTCCTACTCAGGGAACTATTGCTTGGAACAAAACTTTTTTAAAAAGGGGTGTGTGAGTGGCACTTAATAGGTCCAAAAGACATAATTTCTGAGTAATCTAATAATTTTATCAATAGTGCCAGCATTTTACAAAAAGAATGGTCATTTGGCAGTCACTCTCTTAGACCAAAGACAATCATTGTAAGCTTAAGGCTTTTGGTAAAACAGTGTTCAAAAGGATGGCACTCAGCTCTGATTGGTTAACAATTAACGAGAGAATGAATATTACAATGAGGGGCTGGACCCAAACTTTGAATAGTCATTTAGTACTTAAGTCTCTTCCTTCCCCACCCCAGGCCTTGGAAATCCATTCAAAGAATTCATGCCCCATGGAAGAAGCCTGAGCAGAAAACAATGGCTGCCCCACCTGGGTGGGATTCTAGATAGAGGAGCAAGTTATCTCAACTTTCAGAAACTAAACTTTTAAAATTACAACTTTAAAAAAAGATTTGGATCTCTCCCAAATTATTCTTTATTAAGTATGATTTTTATCAGGGGGAAGAGAAAGGAGAGTAAAAGCAACTTATGAAAACTAATTATTGCATCATGGTTCCGCCACTAGCTACCTTTGTCACCTTGAGGAAGTCACCTACCCTCTTTGGGCCTCAGTTTATTCAACCGTAAAACAAAGGGGTTGGACTAAATGGCCTCTGATGTACTTTCCAGCTCTTCATCTATGAGCCTATAATCCTGCCCATGTTACCTTAGGCATTCCATTTTTCTCTTTTGAACTTTACGTTCCTCAACTGTACAATGAGGGTACTGGACAAGATGGCCTACGAGATTCCTTCTAAGTGTCTGTCTCTATGATAATAAAGAAAAAATAACTTAGAAGTTAAGACAATTGCAACTAGAAACTGGAAGACTCCTTCCATCTCTAGACCTATGACCCTGTGATCCTTTCATCCAAGTTTCCCAGTGTATGCAATGTTTTGTACCCTTAGGTTCCCATCCCTGCAAACTCTTTGCATTTTATTAGGATTTTTGATCTGGTAATTTTGTGATTAAGGACTTGGCAAAGTGATCCCTTCTCCCCCACCATGACTTAGAACAACTCCAATGAGAAGGAATGACTTTTCTTCTAGCAAACTCTTGCCTTGAACTGAGGTGACTTCCAGAAGACTGTCTTATATAACCACAGAACCAGGGAGCTTGATGGGCACCTCAAGAGGTTATTCTAGTCCATTTTCTTATACTGAGATTTGCTAGCTTGTTGGCCAATTTCTTTTGCCTTCAAGGTATAGTGCAAGCCCTGCCCTGTTTACCGAGGTAGTATGAGGCCCAGCCAGCTGTCACTAATAGGAACGGATTATCTGTGAATCATTAATGATTGGGAGCTTCATAGGGTATCAGTTTTGGACTGAGGGCAGAGTGGTAGTGACAGGTCTATTTATCTCAATTAAAGTGTAACTGAACCCATTGGAAACTTGATTTTTGCACAGACTGTGCTGTGTTTTTGAAAGAAAAAAAACTAGTTGTTTTCTAGAGGATGTTGGGATGACATTGGGAAGGCGAGGAAATGATTTTTTTCTTTTTGGGGGAAAGAAAGGAAATGGTGCAATGATTAAATACAAGCTTTCTTTCCAGGGAATCCTGGGCAAGTTTTGTCCCAAGATGAGATGATAGAGGTAAGGTCAAAGCATGAACAAGAATTCTCAGGACAGGGGGTTACTCTTGCCAAGGCTATGAATGGTTAAGAAAAGAAAACTCTGATGCTCTCCTTCCAGCTATGATGAAAGGGCCTGCTTCCCAAGCTGAATTTGGTGGGGGCCAGGGAATGGATAATAGGCAGTCTTTACTTGGGGAGAAGGCACTGTACATGGTGACTGAATCTCACACTCCCCTCTATCAGGGACCTAGCCTGTTGTTGTAGGACCAGATTTGTTCAGACTTGAAAATACCCTATTTAGCAATACCAAGGGTCACACTTTCAAACCACTTCTGGAAGATTTCCTGGGAGAGCTTGAGCAGTGTTAGGGTCCCCAGTGAGTGACCCTAGAGTATCCTGCACTTGAGCTTATAGCTATCCATCTGACCTGGATCCCTAGGTTCTCTGTGGATTCCACTACAAGCATTTAGCTGGAGTCAGAAAGATCTGAGTTAAAATCTTACCTCAGATACTTGCTAGCTATGTGACCCTGGGCAAGTCGCTTAACCTTTCTTTGCCTTAGTTTCATCATATGTTAAATGAGGATGACCATATCTCTTCATTTACAGGAATTATGGGGATCAAATGAGATAATTTATATAAGGTACTTTGCAAACCTGTCTAGTGATTGTGTCTGCCTCAGTTTCCTCAACTGTAAAGAGGGGTTGTTAACAACACCTACAATGGAGGATTGTTGGGAAGATCAAATGAGTTAATATTTGTAAAAAGTGCTAGTACAGTGCCTGACACATAGTAAGTGCTGTATTAATGTTAATGATGATGATGATGATGGTGATGATGATATCATCTTCAGGCCTATAAGTTGACCAAAGGGCAAACCAGATTTCTAGAGGTCATCTGTGTTGGGCAGATGAAAGGCAAGATGGTGGAGTAGATAGAAGGTTGGTTTCTGAGTCAGGAAGACTTTGGTTCAAGTCTTGTCTCTGACATGTACTGGTTTCATGAACTGGGGCAAGTCATTTAAGCATGAAGCACCCCAGATGTCTCTTCAAGACTCTCAGTTTCAGAGGAGGTGGCGATGTGCATTCCTAGAGGGAATTTCCTCACATGGGAGTTCCCTATACCAGTGAGATCACAAATTCAGTCCCAACGCAAAACAAACCAAATCTAGCTTGGGGATAATTAAGGTTTAGCCCAGGTTCCTAAGGATGCTTCCAGATGGGGCACTTTGTCCTCATCCTGGACAGAATGAGATCACTCCCCATGAATTGTGGAATGGATGTTTGTCTTCATAACACAGCTCCTATATAGTAGATATGTGGTCTTCAAATTATAGAAGAAAGCTAGGAAGGGACCTTAGAGGTCAAGTTCATTGTATTGATGAGAAAACTGAACAACAAAATCTCCACTTTGCCTAGTGGATCACTCATTTCACTTCTCCAGGCCTTACAGGGTTTGGACTTCATGTCTTCTAAGGTTCTTTCCAGCTCTGACATCCTATGATCCTATGTCTAGATATTGTTTCTTAGAGAACAAAAAAATTAAAATATCTTAAATTACAAATAAAATAACTGAATTTATTGTTTACTTTGGTAAAAACATAAAATGGTCCACTCACATATTTTTGAGATTGTAAGGCCCTTTATAGATCATCTAGTCCAAATTCTTAAAGTTACTGATGAGGCAGCTGAGGTCTGGAGAGAAGTGACTTAAAACAGAAATCTAAGGAATAAGGATCTGACTTCAGTAATTAAAGCAGAATTTTTTAATGACCTATATAGAGTGTGATATATTTTCCTAATTAATTCTTTAAAATTGATGTTATTCCGTAATACTTGTATTCCTGATAGAAGTTCCATTTTAGTCTATTCTTTTGACAAAGAAAAAAATTAATCAAAACTCAACTGACAAAACAGCCTATATTTATGTGTGTACTATTCCTCATCTGTAGACTCCCACCCTTCTACTTTAGAAAATGGAAGTCCTTTTCATGATCTGTTCTCCAGGAAGATAGTAATTCACATTTATGTGGTACATTAAGGTTTGTTGCACTTTGCTCACAACAACCCTGTGATGTAAGTTGAGCAAGTATTATTATCATCTTGTTACAGATGAGGAAACTGATGCTCACACGGCTAGAGTTGGAAGGAATATTAGAGTTCACTGAGTCAAAATCTTTAGAGGTGAGGAAACTGAGGATTAGAGAGGTTAAATGATTTGCTTAGGGTCACAAAACTAATGTCTATGGCAAGATTTGGATCTAGGTCTTCTAGTACCCTATCTTCAATGTTATACTTCCGTTCAAGGTACTGGGGGAGTACATTCTGAGCATGGGGGATGGCATGAGGAAAAGTCTGGAGGTGGGAAAGCTTGAGATTAGAGAAGAATTAATTGGCTGGAACATGAAAGGAAGGTGGATGAGAATAAGACTAGAAAGTCAGGTTGGAGTCATATAATTTGCAGTCTTGAATGCCAGATTCAAGAATTTGCATTGTATTTAAACTAATTATCATAATTTTGCCATTGGGCTACTTGGAATGGAGGAGTCTTCCATTTTGAATCAGTTTATTTCCATGGAGGGAATGGGAAGATGGAGATGAACAGATATGAGTGTGGGGAGTTAAGCTACTTACAAGTAAAATAGGGCTCTGGTTTTGAGGGAAGAGCAAAACTAAAAGAAATCTGGTACTTGTTGGTTTCTTGAGAACTCTGCAACACAGATTCCTAATAGTTGAACCCCAGAAGTATGCTCTGAAGCATAGTGGGGGCTAGTGGAAAAAATGCTGGGCTTGGAGCCAAAAGATCTTTATGTCAGTCAGTCAGCAAGCATTTATTAAGTGCTCCTAAGCCAGGCGCTGTCCTAGGTTGTGGGGATACAAAGAAAGTATCTGTCCTCTACATTCTAATGACGAAGTGTAAAAAATTACCTATGTACAGAATAGATAAAGAGTAGAGGGGAGGTCTGGAAAGATAAGGCTGATGAGAAAGGGGAGCAAAGAGACTGGGAAAGACTTCCTGGAATGAGGAAGTCAGGGCAACTCAAAGGTGGCATGGGGAGGGGATAGAACATTCCAGACATAGGGGACAGGGAGGGCAAAGTCACAGAGAGAGGAGCATTGCGTTGGTTTGAATCTCAACTCTGACACTTGGGTAAACCTGGGCAAACAATTTACCCTTTCTGGGTCTCAGTCTCCACATCAGTAAAAAGAGGGATGATTGGATTAGATGACCTATCAGGTCCTGTCCAGCTTTAGATCTGTGATTGTATGACTTTCCATGCCTAAACTGATGATTTCCTCTTATTAGAATGGAAGCCCATTGAGGGCAGACTTAAACTTTTGTCTTTGGATTACCAGTGTCTAGCATAGTTCCTCATTCAGAGAGATAAGGGTTAGGGACCTAACCTATGATTTCATTAGCATCAGAAACTACCCTGTGAGGAAATTCCCTTTAACAGTTTGCCAGAGAGGCAAACTGGAACTTTCTCTGAAACCTAGAGTCCTCCAGCACAGAGAGATTAAGTGCCTTCCCCAACATCATATAGTTAATTGTGCCCAAGGTAGGTTCCTGGATTCAAGGCCAGCTCTTTCTCCTTTATGCCACCTTGCCTCTCTCCTGATACGTAGTATATACTTAATAAATATATTTTGGTTGATTGAATTTATGATCATGACTGTAGATCTTGAGGGGGTTAGGCTAGGTGGTGCCATAGTGGATAGAGCACTGGACTTGGAATCAGGAATACTCATCTACCTAGATTCAAATCTGGCCTCAGACACTCACTAGTGTTGTGATCCTGGGCAAGTCACTTAACCTTGTTTGTCTCAATTTCCTCATCTGTAAAATAAGCTGGAAAAGGAAATGGCAAACCACTCCAGTATCTCTGCTAAGAAAATCCCCAATGGAGTTGTGAAGAGTCAGACATGACTGAATGACTGAGCAACAACATCATCATAGATCTTGAGACCCTGGGCAAGTTATGTGGTTGCTCTGGGCTTCCTTCAGTTTCTTCATCTGTAATATGAAGGGTTTGGATTAAATGGATGATTTCTTCCTCATCCCACTCTGTCTCTCAGTTTCTGTCTCTGTCTCTCTCTGTCTTTGTCTCTCTCCTGACCTGTCACTAGATTTCTTTACTCTTCAATTTTCTTGTCTGTCAAATGGAGATAAATAACGCCAGCAGCACTTTCACTGAAGTTATTCTGAAGACCATGGGACAAACCCTATAAAATGCTTTGCAAACAGCAAAGGGCCTTGGAAGTATAAGCAGTTCTCCCCGTGACCATCACTGCTCCATTTTGTCAGTCCGGGCTGCAGAGATGAAGCCCAGGGGAAGGCTACATCCAGGCCTAAGCCCTAGTAGAGAACAGTCCTGGAAGCTTTTTTTCTCCTTAATGCTTCACAACTTGGAAAACATTTCCAATTTCCCCCTTTTTTTCATGGGAACTTATTGAACATAAGTTAATAAAAATGTTTTTCTCATTAACTCCAGGGCTTAATCATGTAGCATGACAAAGGAAATGAAAAAGAACAAGGAGAAAGAAAGATCCCTAATTCCTGGGCTAGCCAAGTCCCCCCAAGGGCTGGAGCTTTCTGTGAAGCTGTTTGCTTGGCTCGGGCTGACTCCAAATTCATTGTCCAGTGCAAGGTTCTCCAAACTTTGGCCGGAGTGAGGCTTCTGGGGCCTGGATAGCTCTCCTCCCTCCCCACCATTCCTCCTCTAGTCTGAACCCAAGGTCAATCTGAAAGGGTGTGGGGGACAGACAATATCCTCCCTCTGAACATTTTTAGGCAGGTCAAATGTATTTGAGAAGCAGCTTGGTAAAGGATATAGAAAGAAGTTGGGGCTTGGACTTAGGAAGGCCTGGGCTCGTCACATAACAGCCCTAAGGACACCAAGCAGATATTTATGAACCTTTCAGTGTTCTAGGAAACTCTCTAAATGGGGGTCCTTAATTTGTGGTCCAAGATGCATGTAGGCATACATGCATGTATGAATAAATAAATATATAGACACGTGTATATGTACACAGATACATTCAACCACATGCATGTACATATGTGCACATAATACATATAAACACATGTATATACATACATGCATATATGTATATGTATTTTTTTTACAAAATATTTTGATAACTATATTTTCATATAATTGATTTCCTTTGTAATCTTATGCATTTAAAAACAATTTTTTTCTGTTCTGAGTTACTGAGGTACTACTGATCTGCTTTGGGGGAGGGAGTTTTCCTGCTGGGAGATCTCTTTACTGATGCATTCATAGATCATAGGTTTAGAGGTGTAAGGGATCTTAGTGGCCATCTAGTGCAGTCTCCTTTTTTACAGATGAGGAAACTGAGGCCTGAGGAGGTCACAGGATCATAGATTTACAAGTAGAAAGGACCTAAAAGGAGAACTAGTCCAGCCCTTCATTTGCAAGATGGGGAAACTGAGGCCTTGAGAGATGTAGTAACTTGCCCAAGGTTAGTTTTTCTTTCAATCACATAGTATTTCTATGTGATTAGTTCCCTTGGCAATCCTATATATTTAATTTTATGCATTTAAAAACACTGTTCTAAGAAAGGGTCCATATGTTTTCCCTGACAGCCAAACCATGTCAGATGAGGGGACAAAAAAGTCACAACAAAAAAGTTTACACCAAAATCTAGTTTAATTCCTCACCAGTAGTAAAAAACAGCAGTATTTGAACCCAGATCCTCAGACTCTAAACTCACTATTCTTTCCCACTGAACCACATTAGCCTCTCCAAACCTCCGGTCTTAATTTAGAAA
>CM053585.1:391257098-391285204 GCA_028646515.1 Pseudochirops corinnae
TATATACAGAGAGAGAGAGAGAGCGAGAGAGAGAGAGAGAGAGAGATTGTTCCCTTTTTAACCCATTCCTGTTGAGAATAGGGTTCCAGAACTGCCAGCCCTTCTCCCCCATCTAATTCCTCTGTGTCATTTCTTCCTCTTGAACTTCATTTGTATACAGCAATTATTCTTTTTACCTTTTCCTAAACAGTTACTTTTTAGAATCATATCATACTTAGGTCCACCTCAATCTTTCTTTAAAACTACCCAATTACTAAGACATACATTTTACATCTTAGACATACATTTTACATTTCCTCATATAGAAAGTAAACAATCTGACCTTATTGGGTCCTTTGTAATTAGTCTTTGATGTGTATTTTATATTTCTCTTGGATTTTGGATGTCAAATTTACTATTGAGTTCAGATTTTTTTTTGCAACAAAATCCTAAAAGTCTGGCAATTGATTGAATATCCACCTTTTTCCATTTAACTCTGCTGGGTATGATATTTTCAGCAGCAACCCCAATTCTTTTTATCTTTAATATATAGTATTCTAAGACCTGTAGTCTTTTAGTGTCACCACCTCTAGGTCTTCTGTGATTCTATTTGTGGCTTCACCATATTTGAATTTTTTTTCTTGTTGCTCATAATATTTTCTCCTTGAGCTGGGGATTTAGGAATTTCACTATGATATTCCTATAGGTTTTCCTTGTAAGATCTCTTTCAGGTGGTGATAAGTGAATTTTTTTTCTATTTCTACTTTCCCCTCTTATTCTAAAACTTCAGGACAATTTTTTTCATTATTTCTTGTATTATTATATCAAGATTCTTTTTTTTTATTATAGCTTATTTCATTGTAGATTGTTCTTATGTTTTCTCTGTTCTCTGGATCAGTTGTTTTTCTCATGAGATGTTTCACATTCTCTTCTGTTTTTTCATTCTTTATATTTTGTTTCATTATTTCTCATCTCTTATATTTCATAGGTTTTGCCTTGCCCAGTTCTAATTTTCAAGGATTCATATTCTTCCTTAAGATTCTGAATCTCATTTTCCAGTTGATTGACTTTCTTTTCATAATCTTGTTTTTCTTGAATTGTTCTTTTTTTAAAAAAATTTTTCTCAACCTCTCATTTGATTTTTAAAGTCTTTTTAAAATTCTTCCATGAATTCTTCTTGGGTAGTTGACCATTTGACATTACTCTTTGGTGTAGGACAAGCTATTTTCACTTCAGTATCTTCTTCTGATGATGAACCCCAGTCTTCTCTATTCCCATGGTAACTTTCTGTAGTTGAGCTCTTTCTCTTTTGACTGCTCATTTTTTTTACAACTTTGTAGCAGCTTATTATTGTAACCACCTCCAGTCCTGGAGTGTGGTGGATGGTGCCTCTGGCCTTAGATCCTTCTTCAGTTCTCCCTTGTAGTCCAGAACCAAAACCAATAACGTTACCCTCCCATAAGTGCCCACAAAAAGCAGCATCCCCATCCCACTTCTTTTGCATTGACCAGATATGGGCTGGTTCCTTCTTACTCAGAGCCTCATCTCAACAGGAAAGCTAGGCGTAGTGTTTCTTATCAAAAGAGGTTCCCTCAATCTTCCCCTGCTCAAATGCAGGACTCTCCACACTATCTGGGAGATGAAAATTCCTATGACTGGGGCCTGGGCTACCTTCCAATCTAGCTCATTGCTTGTTCTTTTAGCAAAACTAGCCCTGAAGAATTTACACTTCACAGGGACCAAACCTCCATCCTGGAATTTTTCAGATCTTCTCCTGGGGAACCTCTATTCTTCCCCAAGTCTTCTTCATTTTTACCATTCTCTGTTTACCCTGAGGCTTTATTTTGTCTTGTTTGCAGGGAAAATCTAGAGAACTTGGAATTTTCTGACCTAGTTCAACATCTTCTCAGAATCCTCTCCCTTAAGACATCTATGTGACATCCAGGTAAAGAAGTCTAATAGACAGTTGGAGATTCAAGACTGGAGATCAAAAAAGAAGTTATTGCTAGACACATATATCTGAGAATCATATGTATAGAGATGATAATTGAATCCACTGGATTGGAGAAAGATCCCCAAATGACACATTATAGAGGAAGAAAAGAAGAGGGTTCAGATGAGAGCCTTGTGGCACATCCCTTGTTTAACTGCTATGACTTAGGGGAAAATCCAGCAAAGGAGACTAAGAAGGAAATATCAGATAGTTAGAAGGAAAGTGATTTTCCAAAAACTTTGAGAAAAGAGAGCATCAAGGTAAAGAGTGATTAATGGATCAAAGGAAACAGAATCATAAAGGGGAACGAGAAATGAGGACAGTCCATTGGGTTTGGCAACTTTGGAAAGAGCAGTTCCAAATGGAATGATGGGGAAGGTAGGTGCAGTTCATGTATATATTTTATATAAAATATCAAATTACCTTGATATTTTATTTTTGATACGAAGGAAAAAACACTGGGAGTTTAAGCATGGTAAAAGTTTTGGAATAATCATTGTGGAGAATGTGATAGTCAATAAAAGATTAAAGAATTCCTATGGGGGGGTGGAGTCAAGATGGCAGCATAGAAGCAGGAGAACTCTGTGAGCTTCCCCCATAATCACCCCAAATACCTATAAAATATGACTTTAAACAAATTTCAGAGCTCCAGAACCCACAAAGTGACAGAGAAACAAGGCTCCCACTGAAGGCAGCCCAGCAGGTGGGCAGGAAGGATGCATCGCCAAAATCAGCCCAGCCTGAAACCACAGCTGTAGCCCCAGGGCGGCCAGGACAAGCTATGGCTGGAGCTTTCAGGAGAGCTAATCACTGGCAGCTGTGGCAGTTTCCAGAATTATCAACCCATAAGAGACAAGGACAAAGTGAAAGGTCAGTGGAACTCAGCTAAATTTGGGGGAAAGGAGTGGGTCTGGCTGTCTACTCCCAGAGCAAGAAAGCAGCAGAAGCAGCCCCTGCAGCCACCTCCACGTGGCTGCTTCAAAGCTCCCAGCCTGCAGATTGCAGGGTGGCCAAGCAATCATTCAGAGGCTAAGTGCTCTTGCCTTAACCTGCCTGCATCAGGATCATGGTCTTGGGTTGTGGTTCTGAGCTGCATGACCAGTGAGCCAAAGCTGGTGGGGGCTGAAGAGATGGTGGCCTCCTAATAGCTCCAGCAGCTGTGAAAACCCCAGTAATTTAGGACAAAGCTCTCCCCTCTGAAAGCAGAGTTCTACAGAGCCCAAAAGTCAAGTAATTGACTGGCAACATGAGAGGCAGAGGAAGCAAAGCAAGCTCAGCCAACAAACTTTAGATTCTTTTGGGGAGATAAAAAGGATCAAAGCATGGAACAGGAAAAAGACAACATAATCAGAACTCCCGCACCAAAAACTTCCAAGAAAATGTAACTTGTTACAGGCTATAGAGGAGATTAAGAAGGATTTTGAAAACCAAATAAGAGAAGTAGAGGAAAAATTGGGAAAAGAAATGAGAATGATGCAAGAAAATAAAGAAAAGAGAGTCAACAACCTCACTGAAGAAAATAACACCTTAAAAAATAGATTAAATCAAATGGCAAAAGAGGCCCAAAAAAGGCAGTGAGGAGAAGAATGCCTTAAAAAGTTGAATTTACCAGATGGAAAAAGAATCTCAAAAGCTTACTGAAGAGAATAATTCCTTCAGAATTAGAGTGGAGCAAATGGAAGCTAATGACTTTGTGAAAAATCAAGATGCTATTAAACACATCCAAATAAATGAAAAAATAGAAGGCTATGTGAAATATCTCATTGGAAAAACCACTAACTTGGAAAATAGATCCAGGAAAGACAATTTTAAAATTATTGGACTATCTGAAAGCCATGATCAAAAAAAGAACCTAGAAATCATCTTCAAGAAATTCTCAAGGAAACTTGCCCTGATATTTTAGAACCAGAGGGCAAAATAGAACTTGAAAGAATTCACTGATCACCTCTTGAAAAAGATCCCAAAAAGAAAACTCCTAGGAATATTATAGTCTGGTTCCAGAGTTCCCAGATCAAGGAGAAAAGGTTACAAACTGCCAAGAAGAAACAATTTGAATACTGTGGAAACACAATCAAGATAACACAGGATCTAGCAGCTTCTACATTAAGGGATTGAAGGGCCTAGAATATGATATTCTGGAGATCAAAAGAGCTAGGATTAAAGCCAATAATCACCAACCCAACAAAACTGAGTATAATGTTTCACGGGAAAATATGGTCATTCAATGAGGTGGAGCACTTTCAAGCATTCTTGATGAAAAAACCAGAGTTGAATAAAAAGTTTGACATTCAAATACAAGAAGCAAGAGAAGCATGAGAAAGTAAACAGGGAAAAGAAATCATAAGAAACTATCAAAGTTGAACTATTCACATGCCTACAAGGAAAAATGATAATTATAATTATATGTGTATACACACACACATATATGTCTATATAGGAGGGTATATATGCGTATGAATATATATGGGAGTGTGTGTATATATGTGTACATAGACAAAGGGCACAGGATCAATTGAATAGGAAGAGATAATATTTTAAAAGTTGAAATTGAGAGGTAGGAGAGGAATAGAATGAGAGGAGACTGGGAAAGACAGAATGGGGTTAATCATCTCATATAGAAGAGGCAAGGGATAACTGTTACATTGGAGGGGAAGAACAGGAAAGCAAAAGGGAATGGGTCAACCTTATTCTCATTGAATTTGGCTTAGGGAACGAATGACATATACTCTAACCTGGGTATCTTGCCCTACAGGAGAATACAGGGGAAGGGGATGAGAGGGGAGATGATGGAGGGGAGGGCAGGTTGGGGGGGAAGGTTGTTAAAAGCACACACTTCTGTAAAGGGACAGGGACAAAGTAGAGAATAGAACAAGTCGGAGGTGTGATAGGAAGGAGGGAAATATAGTCAGTCTTTCACAATATGTCCATTGTGAAGATGTTCTGCGTAACTACACATGTATGGCCTGTATTGAATTGCTTGTCTTTCCAGTGGGGGTGGGTGATGAGGTTGGAAGGAAAAGAATCTAAAATTTAAAGTTCTAAAATCAAATGTTAAATATATACACACACACACACCACATTATTGTTGTTGTTGTTGTTGTTGTTATTATTATTATTATTTACATGCAACTGGGTAATAAGATATACAGGCACTGGGGTACGGAGATCCATCTTGCCCTACCGGAAAGTCAGAGGGATGATGGGGGAAGATATAGGAGAGGAAGACTAGGGGAGGGGATATACAGTAGGATCGGTGTTTTGGGGTGGTGGGTATGGGAAAGACGCGGAGAAAATTTGTAACTCAAAATCTTGTAGAAATGAATTATGTAAACAAAAACAAAACAAAAGTTAATAATAAAAAAAAAAGAATTCCTATAATGAGAACTTAGTTAAAATTAGAAAACAGGATTTAAACCCAAGTCTCTTGATTCCAAGGTCCATGTTCAACCATCTATTTCCCTTTACTCTAAAAAGACAGTAATTTATCTAGACAAAAAAAAAAAAAAAGCAAACCACTGCGTGGAGGTTCGTGGGGACCTACTCTAATGAACAAAAGGATTAGAAGTTAGCATATTAATTATTTATAATATTTTATAATTTATAATGGTTTATAATTAGCATATTGGTTCTTCTAAATTGCTTAGATTGTTGTCTGAAGCAAAATACTTTTAGCATGTTCTCATCTATCTCGCTGTTTTTTCCTTGGGAGTCTGACTTCTTTGACACTGTGCACTTCCAGTGTGGAAACTCCTTCAGTTAAAGCAGATATATACCTTCCTTGCCCTTATGGTCTTAAGAGATTTGCCTGGAACAGTGAGAAGTCAAGTGACTTGCCCAAGGTCACGTGGCCAGTTTGTACCTAAGGCAGGCTTTGATATCCCTGATTCCAAAATGATCTTGCTATCCATTATAACATATTCTCTCTCACATGTAGCACAAAACTAAATTTCCATCCAAATTATTATAGATTCTTAATTTGTGGACACTGAATAATTGAGATGGTTTTTTTTCCCTGTGTGTTCCAAAAACTGTTCTGTGACTATTCCAAGGTGCATGGCAGGTGGTCCATTATACCAGCAGAAGAACAGATCGCACTGTGAATACATCATTGGTTGATAGGTGTTAGTGTCTAGACAAAGCTCTCATAAAACTTTAGCAATGATTAAAAACCTTTCTAGAGGAAAGCAGTGATGTCTACAAAATGAAAAGAGTTTCTATGCATGGCAAACTGAAATCTTTATACATTATCTTTGTGAGCTAAAGAGAAAGTTGTTTTCAAATAGTCCCTAGCAAAACACCAAAGGGAAATCAAGTATGGGGATCATAGATCTAGAATAGGAAGAGACCTTAAAGGCCATCTAGTTCAACTTCCTCATTTTAGAGATGAGGAAACTGAGGCCTGGGGAGGTCATAGAATCAAAGATTCATATATTTAGAGCTGAAAGGGATCTTAGAGGTTATCTACCCCAAACACCTCATTTTAAAGACAAGAAAACTAAGGGCCCTCCAA
This sequence comes from Pseudochirops corinnae, assembly GCA_028646515.1. Classification (NCBI taxonomy): domain Eukaryota; kingdom Metazoa; phylum Chordata; class Mammalia; order Diprotodontia; family Pseudocheiridae; genus Pseudochirops; species Pseudochirops corinnae. Next base: position 391,263,581 of record CM053585.1, read on the forward strand.
AAGGACCACACTATCCTAGATAAAGAGCTGGGAGACACCTTAGAGGTCACTGACTAAAACCTCCAGATGAAGAAACTGAGGCACACAAAAGTTAAGTGACTTGTCCAAAGCTACTCAGATAGTAAATAGTAGACCAAAGATTCAATCTCAGGTCATCAGACTCCAAATTCAGCATTCTACTCACTTCCTCATTGATTCCAGCAGGTTATCCCAATGCACACTTTTTTTAAAAAAAAATTATTTTTTTAATCCTATGTAAGTCTGGTAAAAAAAAAATGTATGTTCCTCTTTTCTGTCTTTGGAGATGGGTCAGGACTAGGAGGTGAGAGAAAGTTGACATATAATAGAAAGAACATGGAATTATGACTTAGATGGCCTGGATTTGAGCTCTAGCTCTGCTATTTTTTGTTATGATACCAGGCAAGTCCCTTCCCCTCTCTAGGCCTTGCCCTTCTCATCTGTAAAATACAGAGACTAGATAAAATCTCTAAGACTAATTTTGTAATCTCTGAAAAAGCAGATGTGGCATTCAATTTAAAAAGCTCTTCCAGAACATACAAAAATTTTACTAAACATTTCTGTTGAGTCTTAATGCATGTATTCAGTCATGTCACTTGCCTATTCAGAAACTACATCATCAAAATAAAAATCTTTTGTCTGGCATTCAAGGCCAATACATGTTGCTGGCTCTGCTGTCTTCACTCTGTATTAGTTCATACTATCCAGGATTCTTTGGAATTAACTCTCATCATTTCTTACAGTTTAATAATATTTCATTACATTCATATACCACATTTGTTCATCAAATTCCCAATTGCATAAAAGACAGTCTAAGATATTACCTTAGATTCTAGGATTTTTTTCTTTTATCCCCTTTTAATCCAGTGGTCCCTTACCTGCTAAATCTAATGGTCTTTTCTCAACCCTCATAATTCTTGACATCTCTGTAGCCTTTGACACAGCTAGTCATCTCCTCCAGGAGACTCTTCTCTCTAGATTTTCATGACACTGTTCTCCTCTGGTTCTTCTCCTGTCTGTCTGATTGCCCCTCCTCAATCTCTTTTGCTAGATTTTTATCTATATTTCACACACTAACCATGATAACCCCCGAGTCTCTATCCTAGGACCTCTTCTTTTCACCCTGTGTACTGTCTCATGTAATGATCTCCTCAGTTTCCATGAATTCAGTTATCATCTCTATGTACCTGATTCCCAGATCTATATATCCAGCCCACGACTCTCTTCTGAACTCTAGGTCTGCATCATCAACTACTTTTTGGACATCTCAAAATGAATTTCCTATAGACATCTCAAACTTGGCATGCCCCTAAAAGAACTCCTTATCTTTCTTCCCAAACCTTCCTCTCTTTTCGACTTTTTTATTACTGTCAGGACTGCCATTCTCCCAGTCACCTAGTCTCAAAACATCAGCGTCATTTTTAGTTTATTCTAATTCATACCACATATTCCATCAATTGCCAAACCTTATTGTTGCTACCTTTACAATATCTCTCCTATACATCCCCTTCTCTCCACTCACATGGCCACCACCCTAGTTCAGGGATCCAAACCCTCTCATCTGAACAACTATCAAAGCCCCCTATTTGGTCTCCTTGACTCCACTGCAATCAGTCTTTCACTCAGCAACCAAAGATTTCCTAAAACATTGGTCTGCCTATGTCTCCTTTCAACTTAATGAACTCCAGTGTCTACCTATGACCTCTAGAAGCAAACATAAAATTCTTTGTTTGACTTTTGAAGTCTTTTACAACTCTTTCCCACCTTTCCAGTCTTCTTACATTTGACTTCTCTCCACATATCTATGATTCAGCCAAACTGACTTTCTTCATGTTCCTCACACATGACTCTAATCTCCATACCCTTGTATTGGCCATCCTCATGCATAAATGCTCTCCTCCTTACATATTACTCCCCATCACATAACTTTTCCATCCAGTGACACTGACCTCTTCGTTGTCAATCATTTATTGAAGCTAATGACAACCTGAGTACAAAAAGAGCTAGGCCACTTTCTTTACTTACTTTATATGTCAGAAAAGATTAGCTTCTTCATTATTCAATACCAGTTTTGTGAGCAGCAGGCTCACAAGGATGAGGACAATCCTGCCCCAGCACAGGAGAGAAAAAGGGGATGGCAGCATACAGGTAAGGGTGATGATATTTGAATGAAACACCCATTGATACTAGCAGATGAGACAAAAGGGGGAGAGGGGGATGAAAGGGAAATTGCAGGCAGGGTATGTAATGCAACATTAAGGACTGCTGGTGATTTGGAATCTGGCCAAGTGCAGTTTTTTATCAGTCTTTGGGGATCAAGGAGGTAGAGTGGTCTCAGACTCTGTGTGCTGATACATCTATAACTGGTAGAGGGTTTTCCTGTTTCCTGACCTCCTGTATGAACTTGTCTGCCTCTCTTGAGGTTTTCAAGGGTGTGCTGGAGTTGATTCCAAGCCATTTGTTAAACTCTCAGTGAGAGCACTCCACCTTGGCATTCAGCAAACACTACAAATCAGTGCTTGATTTATTGTTCTATTGATTGTCTAGACTTGAGAAAGTGATGCAGAAAACATTAATAATACAAATTAAATTTAAAAGTGTGCATACATTCTCCTGGAGAGTTGCTTATTAAACATTTACCAGAACACTAATGGGCTTAATATAGCTTAGCCCCTGGGGAAGAATTATTACTGTGGGGTGGGGGTCTACGGTACAAACTAAACCCTCTTTTGTCCCAGGAATAAATAATTTCCAAGAAATGCAGAGCTTGGAGAAGTGGTCCCTTACCTGACCTGGACCAGAGGTAAAAGGCCTCAGTCACTTCCTAATTATATAATCATGGAAATATCCATTTTGTTATGATCTTCAGTCTCATCATGGTCAGAGATGGAAACATGGTTAAAACTGGAGAGTCACAATACGAAAGGGAAGGAAAGAAGAAAGGAAGATAAAAGGTTAACAAGGAGTAAGATCTGGGTTATCAGGTTATAAGAATTCAATACCAAGAGGCAGAAGAGAAATTGAACCACCCAAGTAAGGTCCATTTGCTACACTCAAAGCTGCATTCAAATGTGTAAGTTTTAAGCTCAGCTAACCCAAAAGCCCAGTCAGTTGGGAAGGAGAAGCACCTTTTGCCATATTGTCTCCTTAAAGCTCTTTGGAAACTACGATGTCATAACATCACAGCTTCAGAGAGGAAAGGGAATTCAAATATCACCCAATCCAACCTCCTCACTTTGCAAATAAGGAGAGTGAGGTCCAGACAGGTTTAATAGTTGCTGCAAGGTCACATAGGTCATAAGTAGCAGAGCCAGGGTTCAAACCTAGGTCCCCTGATTCCAGACCCATTACTCTTTCTACTGAACAATTTGGCAAACTTACTCAAGTCCACTATCCATTAGATGCATCTTCTCTCTGTTTTCAATGAATCAATAAACATGTATCACATGCTTATTATGTGCTAAGCACATACAAAAGGGATATAAAAAGATGCAAGAGACAGTGCCTATCCTTAAGGAGTTCACAATCTAACAGGGAAGATAACATTCAGACAAATATATACAAAGCAAGCTATATACAGGATCAATAGGAAATAATTAGCAGAGGGAAGACATTGGAATTAAGAGGTCAAGAAAGGCTTCCTGTAGAAGGTGGAATTTTAGCTGAGACTTAAAGGAAGCCAGGGAGGTCAGTAGTTGAAGCAGAGAAAGGAAAGTGTTCCAGGCATAGGGGATCAGTAAGAGAAAATATCCAGAGGTGAGAGATGGAGGGTCTTGTTCATGGAACAGCCAGAAGGTCAATGCTACTGAATTGAAGAGTACATAGAGGAGGTTAAGGTGTAAGAATACTGGAAAGATCAAAGGGACTAAGTTAGGAAGGGCTCTGAATGCCAAGTAGAGGATTTTCCTAAGAATTCTACTATTCATCTCTTTCAAGGCTATAAAAATGATGAGAAGGTAGAGACAGCATTATCATTGAGGAAATACCAGGAGAGAGAAAGAAAGAGAGAGAAAAATGAGAGAGAGAGAGGGACAGAGGGAAGGAGGGAGGGACAGAGATAGAGACAGAGAGAGACAGAGAGAAAGGGAGAGCTGCATCAGTATTAGTACAGATGAAATAACATTGGCTCTGCAACCAAAGGACCTGAGTTCAAATAACGATTCTGACTCTTACCACTTGTATGATGTTGGGTAAATTAATGAACCTCCCTGGGCCTCACTCTGTAAAATGAGGGGTTGGATTGTTGTTGTTCATCTTTCACTCTTGAAGAGAGCCAATGACATCATGAGAGTGATGGCTTAACTTATTTGTGAAATGAGTTTAAGTGAGACAGAGCTGCACAGTCATCAGCCTCACTTTCTCCTCCACAATCATCACAATCCAGCGGCAATACAAAAGTCAGAATAACTAGCAGTGGTCCCAGGGTTAGAAAATAGCCTCTGGGGCCCTTCCCACCTCTAGATCTATGATGCTACAACCCTAAGAAACTTAATTTCTTTTTGCCTCAGTTTCTTCAACTAACTGAAGAGGCTAGACAAGATGGCTTCTGCCGGCACTTCTAGCTCTAGACTTAGAATGCTATCAATAAATGTCTATGATGCAAGGCATTCCACTTCTTCAAGGGAGCATTGTGAGCTCTTTGAGGACAGGGATTTTATTTTTGACTTTCATTGCTTCCCCAGTACTTAGCACTGAGTGCTAAATAAATACTTGTTGCCTTGACTTCAAGGACAAACCCTACAATGGAATTCTGTCCTCTGGCATGGTTGAACTGAAAGCCTGAAAAGGGATCTAATCTGATTGGTCTTGGTGCTCTTGACTAACCCTCCCCGTGGGTGGCCTAGGTAGCCCCCTAGCTTGTAGGGATAGAAACATTGGCTGTGGTAGCAGCCAGTCAATGGGGCCTCAGATCCGACGCTGTGTCAACTCTGTCACCCACATGACTGTGGCATTGCTTCAAGTTAATATATAAAAACCCTTGGAGTCATCTTGGAGCAATGGAGGTAAATACATCACCACTTTGGCATGGAGCCCTTGGCTCAGTCAAGAACATCAGCATGACACCACCACTATCAGCCAAAGACAGAGAAGCCAAGGACCACAGGCACCTCTCACATGGTGAGGAAGGAGGAAGGAAGTGGGACTTCATTAACTCGGAGGTCTTTTTAATTCAAGCTGTAACATTCAGTGGGCCTATAAGAACCAACAGAAATTGTAGCAAGGAGGCTACAGCAATCATCCATTTGGTTAAATAGCATCCTAGCCATAAGGTTCCCAAAGGTATCTCACTTTCTGCCCTCCACCACCACCACCCCAAAAAAAGAAAAGCTTAGGCATTAAGACAGTCTTTCCCTTTAGTTATTTTCTCCATGTAATGGCTACAGGACATTTGGTGAGTGAGATATAGTTTGGAGAATGTTGAGTGAAAATATGGTGCCTTTGAACTGGAGTAATATTCAGTTGGCTGTCATCTAGGTTGCTGTGCCAAAGCATAAAGTTAATAGCAGGTCACTGAAGGTGGCCAACGTGAGCCCTGAAAATTAAGTCCCCTCTGAACAAAATCGCTAAGAATAACTCCTTCCATTAAAGTCCTTGTCCAATGCCTCATCCTGCCATGGGAGTGACCTTGAGTTATGGAAGGTATAGACAGTGCACCTCTCCCCAACTAGAAAGGTTTCAACTGTAGACTCAGTGATGAACTGTTTATAGTTTGAAAAATAGGCAAAGGTGAGAAGGCTCATTCCCAGGTTCAACGTGAAAATATTGAAGTAATGATGACCCAAATCCATATGGCACTTTTTAAGGTTTGCAAAATCCTTTCCTTATCACAAGAGAGACAACACAAGTACCATTACCCTCGATTTACACATTAGGAAACTGAAGCTCAGAGAATCAATTAATCAAATATTTATTAATATTGGAACAGCAAGCAGGATACAACAAAATAAGCATTGGCTGTGGAGTTAGAGGACCTGGGTTCAAATCTCACATCTAACACTTCCTTGATATGGGACCATGGGCAAATAACTTTACCTCTCTAGACCTCAGTTTCCTCACTAGAAAATTAGGCAGTTGAAGCAGATGGCCACTGGTTTCCAGCTTTGGATCTATGATCCAATGACCATACTATAATATTAAGTACCTATTATGTTCCAGGCACTGTGCTGGGCATGAGACATACAAAGACAAAAATTAATCAAGTATTTATTAAATACCTACTATGCATTAGGTACATAGTTATTAAATGTAATGCTTACTTGTGTTAAGTGCTGGAATACAAAAAGAAAAATGAAAAGATCCTGCCCTCCAAGAGCTTTTATTCTATCAGGGAGATACAACTTCTGTAAATAAATATGCTCATACAAAATCAACATGAGGTAAATGAAGTAGAAGAGGAGGTGACTAGGTGAGGGATCAGGAAAGAATTCATGCAGACAGGAGTGATTGATTGAGCTGCATCATATGAGGCAGAGATGAGGAAAAAATACATTCAGGCATGGAGGATGGATAGTGCAAGGTCATGGGTGGAGACAAAGGTCAGATTGACCAGACTTTGAGGGAAGTAGAAAAGTAGGGAAGGAGACTAATGTATAATAAAGTTAGAAAAATCATTTGGGGTCAGGGTGTTAAGGTGATCTAAGTGTTAAACCAAAGAGGCAACAAGAGGCCGTTCACCTCTGAATTGAGTGACTTGCTCAAGGCCACATATCATAAGTGTCTGAAACATGAGTTGAATTCAAATCAGGTGACTCCAGATATAGGGTCCTTTCTATTATACTCTATTGCTTAGAAACCACATCGGTCTTTGGGAAAATTTCCTGGAACAGATAATTTATGTCAACCAGACCAAACTGACATCTAACCTGTGGATGGCCAGAGCTGAGTGGAACTGGCTAGAGCAGTGGTTCTCAACCTTCCTAATGTTGCGACCCTTTAATACAGTTCCTCATGGTTGATGGTTTGTGACCCCCAACCACAAAATTATTTTCTTTGCTACTTCATAACTATAACTTTGCTACTGTTATGAATCGCAATGTAAATATCTAATATGCAGGATATATTTTCATTGTTACAAATTGAACATAACCCACAGGTTGAGAACTGCTGGGCTAGAGAGAGAAGAGTCAGGAATCAAACAAAAGTTTGATTTCAAAGTGAGGGAAACGGCTTGCAAGCAAAGAGGCAGATTAGACACATGTGCTGGGGCCCCACCCCTAGTAGGGGGAGATCTTGACACTTATACCAATGCCTATGTACTGAGCTGGAGCCTTGTCAATGAGGGGTAATAGCAAAAATAAGAAGAGTTTGATTCATAGCAGGGCTTTGTGACTGAAACATGGATACAGCAGGTGCTTGTCCAAGCTCAGAGAACACCTGGTGCTGGCCAAAGCAATACAATAATTATGTGAAAAAATTCTGGGATTTTGCTGTGACTGAGACCATCCAGAAGGAAAGTGCAAAGGATTGTTGTTATCCCCAGCTTGGGGCACAGTTTGCTTGCTGGGCCTTAGCTCTGAAAAACAGGGTGTCTCTTAATGTCTTGACATTTACAATGAATAAGGATTTTTAAGGTCAAAAATTGGGTAACTATAGAAAATGACACCTTTTTTGCTCAATTTTTGCTTTCTCAAACCTCAAACAAACATACCCTAGACTGCATTATCACTCTGCAAAACTTTAGCTCCAAAATTCTGAAGCTGGCATTTACCAATGTCAGAAGAACCTTCCATTTTCTTTGTCTAAGTCTCTAATCATGAACACCTCTCAATTTTTGACGTCACCTACACCTCTTTATCTTGATTACTCCACTAGCCTGGATGCTATTCTCAAGTTTTTCCATGGCAAGGACTTGACTTCACTGATATAGATAATTCCCTCTACCAATGCAGATCAACACTTACCCTTCAACTTAATAGTTTTATAGAGTTGCCCAGGACAACAAGGGGTTAAGCAATTTGTCCAGGGTTACACAACTGGAATGTTTAAGAGGTAGGAATAGAACCCAGATCTTCCTGATTCCAAGGTCAACGTTCTGTTTCACCAAGCTGCCTCTCTATTTCCATGATCTTGTCTTCAAAATAATAGGCCCTCTCACCCTCTAATCCTTAACCTCAAATCACCCCCACTGCATAGGGCTCAGAAGGTTGCTGGAGGATGAGGCAGAACTATGCAGAACCGTCCAACTTCAACTTGGCCCTTGTTACTCCTAGGCAATCTTACTAAGCATAATCCTCATCAAGATGTTCCAGGCTCTCTTTCCTTAAGCCTCCCGCCCCCACTCTTGGCAAATGACCTTGCCATTTACTTTACTGAGAAGATGGAGACCATCTGGTGTCAGTTCTTGCTTCTACCCGCTGTGTCAACCTCAGGCCTACAGAGATCAAGATTTGCTGGCTCAAGCCCCTACATATACCCTCATCTTCAACTTCACATATTTATCAAGTCTCTCATATTTCCCTCCAGAGAGGGCATTTCAGCTTCCCATTCCCATGTGAAAAGTCTGCTGTTTGTGGAGCTGGAAAGGATAAACTTCAGTTCCTTGCCCTATGCCACTCTCTTTCCCCAGTTTTTCACCTCCTTGGGCCAGAAAACTTCTCCCAAGGTTCCAGCGTCTATACATCTATAGGTGAGCATCTTCCACTCTTACGTGACCTCGCCATTGGGTTCAGAGCACGACGCTTTCAATGACCCATGTGAACTGTTATCGTGTCCATTTCACAGGAAAGGAAATGAGAGCACTACAAACTTCCTGAAACCACCCTGCAATTTGTGGCAGAGCCGGGGCGACACCACAAGGGTCTTGATCTCTTACTTACTCTGTCTGCAGCCTTCTTGGCCATATTCCCTATCTTGATTACTGCTTCCTTCATTCAACTAAATCCATTCACATCCTATCTCCTCTAGCAACCCACTACTGGTCTTTTAAAAATAGCACGGGTCTAACTAACTCTATTCTCTCACTTAATTCACTTCCATCCTCGACATCAAGGACAGAATGAATTTTTTTAGGGGTAGACCTGGTCATATCATTTTCCTGCTCAACAGTCCTTGATGGATCCTTATTGTCCATCAAACTCAAATGTTGCAAAGCTATCCAGACTCTGACACCATTCTACATTTCCAGCTTTATTTCCTATTAATCTCCTCTGAAAACTCTGTTCTCCAACCACACTAAATTGCTATATGCTCCCTGAATATTCCAAGTACTTTGCTTTTGTTTAGGCTATTGTCCTGTGCCTAGAATATGCTCCCTCCTCACCAGAGCCTGCTAAATTCCCACCCATCCTTGAAAGTTCAACTCAAATGCTACCTCCCTATTAAGCTTTTCCTAAACCACTCTGTTACTAACAACTCTCCTTCTCTGACTTGTCACCTTTTTTTTTTTAAGAAGAAAACTTTTCTAATATACTTCAATGGCAGTTAGGTAGCATAATGGATAGAGTGTCAGACCTGGAGTCAGGAAGACATCTTCTTGAGTTCAAATCTGGTCTCAGACACTTACTAAGCTGTGTGACCCTGGGCAAGTCACTTAACTCTGTTTGCTTCAATTTCCTCAACAGTAAAATGAGCTGGAGAAGGAAATGGAAAACCATTCCAATATCTTTGCCAAGAAAACCCCAGTGGAGTTACAAAGAGCCAAATGACTGCAAACAACTGAATAACAATAATGTACTTGTACTAGACCTGCGTTTACAATGGTATAGGGAACTCTCTAGTGAGAGAACTCTCTTTACCAATGCACTTCAGCTCCTTCTCTGGCACTCTGGGGTCTTAGACAGTCCCCTAGAGCCTGGAGAGGTTAAGTGACTTACCCACAGCCACACAGCCAGTAGGCAGCAGAGACAGGATTTGAACAGAGGTCTAACTCCAACTATACTGACTTCCTGTCCATTATTCTATGCTGTCTCCTTAGCATATAATGTCATGTATTTTAGTCAACTATGTCTCATCCAACTAATAAGACATAAGCTCCATGAAAGCAGGGACTATGTCTTGTCTAAACTTTGTATTTCTCCAAGCATCCAAAGAATCATGAAGCACGTCCTATGTGCCAGGAACTGTGCTAAACTCTTTCCAAGTATTATTTCATCATGCTCTAGACAGAGCAGGCATTTAATAAATGTTTCTTATGCCATACTGAATCATCTTTTTTTGGGGGGTGGGGGGAATTGGACCTATAATTTCATCAATGTAGGGAATTCCCTCAGTAGAAAACTCTACCAAGGAAAGATCAACAGTTGTTCTACAAGTCTACAGCTGACAATTTCAGAGAGTTGTCTGATGCCACAGGTGATTAAATTACCTGTCACACTGGCTGTATGGAACTGGTCATGAGAAAGGTGGGATTTGAACTAGGTCTTCTGGTTTCAAGGTCTGCTATTTACTTTGCCATGTCTCTCATCAACCATCACGTTATGAACAAATTCGAATCTTTGCTAGTTACTAAATTAGCTCAGATGGTAGAGCATTTATTTCCATGAGAGAGAATGGGATTGATGCCTATATTTTCTAATTTAAGGGTTGGATAGAGTGCTGCACTTGAAGTCAGGGAGACCTAGGCAACTCATTTAATCTCCCAGGGCCTCCCAGCTTCCTTATCTATAAAATGAAGGGATTGGACTCCATGATATCCATCTATGACTAAAGAAGTAGGAAGGCAAGGGGAAGGGAACAACTAGACTTTGTGCAATCAATCAAACATGCATTCATTAAGCACTTACTGTGTCCTAGGCACTACACTAGGCATTGAGTACACAAAAACCAAAACCACAAAAGCTGTAGATCATTCATGGACAGTGAGTAGAGAGCTGAAGGGCAAACAAGATGGCAGTCAGGACATAGAGAGCCTGTCCTGGTTTTGCTACCAATTTACCATAAAGGGACAGTGCCTTTGGGCTAGAGTAGGGCCATAAGACCCTGAGACCTAGAGATATGACCAGAGAAGAGCAGCTGCAGCAGAAAGAATAAGTGGCCAGAGAAGGAAGTAGCATTTGAAACCAGATTACCAATGGTTATCTAAGAAGAGAAGCCCACTCCAGCCAAGTAATTCTAAATTGTGAGTTCCAATAGTTGACTCCACAGCATGGCTCACAGAGACCATGAGTGGGAAATCCAAAGGGCAATGAGTAAAACAGAATCTGAGGATGTTTATTTAATCCTGATAGAAGTGACTAGCAATAGGCTATTTGGCAACAGAACTTCCTTCCTAATTCCTAGTTTAGAGTTGTATCTCTAGACTAGTCAAGGAATACCCTAGGCCTAGAAGGAGTTATACAACTTCATAGAAGTCACTTTAATATATTTAACTTTATTCATTTTGTAGATTCTGTGGCTATGAATAAAAGAACCTGTACCCAGTAAGCCATGCTTTTGGGTGGTTGACTCCTATATTCCATGTTTATATGATCAGCGTTTATTCAGACCAAAAAAAAGTGAAGTTTTGCTGATAGATGGTGCCTTGGGAGCCAAGATTCACACTGAGAACCCCCTTGTGGACTAAGGAGGAGAACAAGGAAGCATTAGGGTATATGGGCAGGAGCTCTTTGAGAGCCTAAGTGCCTTCTCCATGTGCTTCCATGGTAGGTGGAACAGCCAACCCCCAGAATCATCAGATTGTAAATTTCAACTGGGAAGACGCCTTAGAGATCATCTAGTCCAAGTGCACTTTATCTTACAGATGTGGAAACTGAGGCCTAGACAAGTTAAGTCAGTTACTCAATGTCACACAAGTAGTTAGGAGCAGAATTCAGATTTAAACCCAAATCCTCCCATTTTGAATGCATATCTCTTTTTGTACCTAATTCTTATTTTCAATAAAATCATAGAGGCTAGCAGCAGCACCTAGGGATGAGTAAAGATAATACAATCATAGGATCACAGATTTAGAAGCTAGAAGGGACCTTAGAGGTCATGGAATCCAACCCCCTCATTTTAAATATGAGGAAACTGATGCAGAGAGCATTTAAGTGACTTATCCAGGGTCACACAGCTACTAAATATCTGAAGTAGGATTTGAAACCAAGTTTTCCTGACTCCAAATCTAACATCCTATCCACTACTTCCAAGCTGTCTCAATTACTCAAGTATTGGTGTAGGAAGTAAGGTTAGCACATCTATCTTTGAAATAGCTTGGATTACCAAAGCACCTAAGAAGTCTTAAAATTCCAAGTAAATAGTAAATTGTCTGGTGGAAAGATCACTGGTTTAAGAAAGAGCCCACAGAGACCAAGTTGCTAAACCTGGTTTTGCCACTAACTAGTTGTGTTGACCTTGGCCTTGAAACTTAGCATCTCCAGGTTGCTAAGGAGAAGCACTGCTTTCCCTCCTTACCCCACAGAGCCCTGGTGAAAATAACATGAGATCATGTTTGTGAAAACACTTTCCAGGGGAATGGAGGAAAATCAAAGGCACTTTCCCAAAGTGAGGTATTATCTCACCATCCTGAGATTCCTGCCCACGTCTGGAAAGGATCTGTCTTCTGAGTGTTTGCAGGGTGCTATCAAGGCATCCTGTGGAGTTTTTCAAGAAGTGACCTGGGATCCAAGTCAGGCAGCTCATTGCTCAGCCTGGACAGCCAGAAAAGGGAATTCTTGATTCAGAGGCACATCTGCTGGTGATTAGATTTGTATTCTGCAGGCATGTGGCCTCTGAAAACAGAGGCCATGCTCCAGAATTTGTAACAGCCTGGGTTCAGATTGCAAAACTGGCTCCATTGTTAAACTCAGGAGAAAGGTGACTAGGGAAGTAGCCTTCGGCAGACAGCCAAGATGATCTGGTGGCTGCTTTACCCCCATGAAAGGGAACAAAAACAGTCCCAGATTCAAGAGTCTAGTCTGAGACCCTGAGCAAATACTCCAAAAGGACTTTTTAATCTATCCTGCATCAATCACAGAAAAGGATCAACTGTTGAATGGTCCTTCCAATGATGTCATTTTTTATTTTAAATCAAAATACAGTAGGGTTTAGTCTTTGGCTAAACAAACAAAAAACAAGCCCTAAACTTGGCCTTCTCAAAAGTCATAGTCATCATGAGAGTGAATAACTGATCCAACTTGTAATTAATGGTCAAATGTGCAAAATGACTGGTCCATGCCACAAGATAGTGGCTTACCCTAGACTAGAATCCCAGGGTTGAAAATCAAATGAGACAAAATATGTAAAGTGTTTTGAAAACCTTAAAGCCATATTTAAAGATAGCAATTATTATGGAAGCCATCAGATGGCTGAGAAGTCATCTTATCCAATCCCATATCCAAATAAGAATCCCCGCTATGAAATTCCCAGCAAGCAATCATTATCTTCTGTTTAAAGACCACCGGTGACAGAAAATCACTGTCTCCTCAGACATCCTACTTTAAATTTGGAGAGCTGAAACCGTTAGGAAGTTTTTATTTCTAGTAAGCTTCTGACAAGGGTTTTAAACTACCATCATGAACAAGACAATGAGCTGTGAGCTGGATGACAGTACAGTTAGGTAGATTCAGAACTAGGTTGAATGACAGGTCCTGAAGAGTGTTGATTAATGGTCTTGTACCCTGGCCCTAGTTCTACTATCCAGAGTAAAAGAATAATCTGTTTTCCATTATGACATCCTTTAAAATATTTTAAAGCAGAAATCCTGTTTGAAAGTATCATCTCTAAGGCCTGTCTGATGCAGGTAAAACCTCTCTGGTTCCTTCAGCTTACTCTTATGGCCTGGGTTTGAGTCCTCTTGCAATCCTGGGAGCCTTCCTTTGGACATGCTCCAAGCTTGTCAATGTCAGTCTTGAAAGTAGGAAGTTCAGAACTATACACAATACTCCTAATGGGTTCTGGCTGGTGTATAGTAGGATAATATATCACTTCCCTTATTCTGGACAGAGAGAAGGCAGAGTGTTATAGTGGGAAGGGAAGTGGCATTAGCAACTAAGGACTTGGATTCAAATCCTTCATCTATAAGATGTATAATCTTGCAGTCATTCAGACTGTCTAGGCTTTAATTTCCTTGTCTATATACTAAATACTTGCACAGTCATAGATAGCCAAGGGAGCAACACAAAAGAACTTTCTGATCAAAGATTCATTCCAGGAAAGAAGCACCCTGGCCCAGTAGAGGAGCAAAGCCCCATAGTCTAGCCCCAGAGTAGCCCAGCTTAATAACTGAGTCACATTTCCAACAGAAAAAATATTACCATTAGCAAACTTTGTAAAAATCCCCAAGAAAGAGAAAAGACATTGTCTCATAGTTCAAGAACTGTGAATAACTTTGGTCATATGTGTGCCTCATTACTATCATACTCTGTTTCTGACCAGTCTCTCCCAAGATGGTCTGTAGGTAGGAGATGATAGAACCCAAGTTTGTGTATGGAATATTATATAATTGTTGTTCTTGCTTTGCTTTTTTGAGTAAATACCTTTGTTAAAAGTTGAGTTTGCTGACTTATTTGTTAAAAAAGAAGCACACTGATAGGAGATTAGGATCTATAGTACTATAATTAGCTACTCACATGCTTTCCCCCAGAACCCCAAGAATAGTAGTAGCTACCCCTCTAGGGACTCAACCTACTGGTAAAGATTGTGGGCTAAAGGAATGAGGAGAGATATGAGGGATCAGGGCTGCGATAGATAGATCAGGTAGGTAGGTAGGTAGGTAGTAGGTAGGTAGGAAGTTATTTTGCAATCCATAAATTACTAGATGTATATATGTAGAAATGTATATGAATAGGTATGTGTGCATTATGTATCATATGTGCTATGGAAATCCAATAAGTTTCCTGTGGATTTAGTCTTTGTTTTGCCACTAGCATGGAAGAGTTACCTACTCCTGTTTTAAAGAACATCTTTTGACCACTTGTTTGTGGAAATGTCCATACCTTAATACACGTATAATTCAAACCCTAAACTATTGTGACTGATAGAGAGGCAGTAGAATTTAATGGATAAAAGGTAAGATTTGGATTCAGGAACACCTGGGTTTGAAATCTGATAGTCATTACCTGTGTAACCATGGGAAAGTCACAAGTTCCCTAAGCCTCTAGCAACTCTCTAAGATTAAAAGTAAGACTATAGATTTAGGACGATGGCTATAGAGGTCATCAGAGGTCATCTAAGTCCAAGACTCTCATTTTACACATGGGGAAATGGAGATCCAGAGAGGTGAAATGATTCATCTAAGGTCATGCCAGTGGCAGAGTAAAGGAGAAGATCATATAACAAAGAAATCGCAGGTCATAAGATCATAGATTTAAAGCTAGAAGGATGCTCAATGTTGTCTAGCCCAAACCATTCATTTTACAAATGAAGAAAAAGATGTGCTGGGAAGTTAAAATGATTTGCCCAAAGTCATAAGTATTGGAAGCAGGATTTGAACCCATCTTTCTGACTTATTAAGAGCCAGGGCTCTTTCTGTTTATCACTGACAAAATATGTAGTTTATAATTACTCCTGAAATTAAAAAAAAAAACAAACACCACCAGGATCCCCATTCAATTAGGTTTTTAGAAATTTTATTGATTTTTTTTTTATATCACCTACATTTCCCAATATGACCTTCCTCTTTCCTCTCCCAGAGACAACGTAATTCCTCATACAAAGAAGAAAAAAAGACAGTTCATCAATACTAACCAAGTCATTAACAAAGTCTGACATTATAAGCAAGGTCACCTCTTCAAAGAAGGGCAGGAGGTATATGTTCCTCTTAACTAGACCTTGACGGCAAGTTTGGTCATAATAACTTCAGAGCATTTAATTTACATTGTTTTGTGAGCCCTTTTCCATTTGCTTTATTGCAGTACTTGTAACAGACTGTTTTCCTGGTTCTGATCATTTCACTCTTCATCAGTATATAAATCTTCACCAGCTTCTCTGTTCTAATTATTTTGTTATAGACTGTGAACTTTCTGAAAAGCAACAACTATTTTTTTCTTTGCATCACAATGCCTAGTCTAGACCTGGAACATAGTAGACATAAAATAACTTGCTGGTTGAGTGCTCCCTGCGAGCAAGGACCGTCTCATTTTGTCTTTGTATCCCCAAGTGCCTAGAACAGTACCTGGAATGTAGGAGGCTATTAAGATGAACTTTTGGTGGATTAATATTCATTAAGTCTCAAGGTGCAACAACATTCCATTATATTTACATACCATATGTTATTTTTTATCCATTCCCCAACTGATGGGCATCTGGTTCTGGTTCTTTGCTGCTACAAAAAAAAAAAATATGTCGCTATAATATGGTGTTTGTAAATGGTGCATGAAACTAGCACTTAAAATTAGAAGCCATGAGCATGCCTAAATTTAAATAGATTCACAGAACATTTTTTTTCCCTGAGAGCTGGAATCAGAGGTATGCTGGAGTCAGCTCTAACCTGCTTGAAAGTCAGTTGTTAAATTTTCAGTGTGAGAATTTATACCTCATAAATCACATATACCTCATAAATACACATCAAAGCTTGATTTATTGTTTTGTTGATCATCTAGACTTAAGAAAGTGATAGAGAAAATGTTAGAAATGCATATTAAACTTTAAAATTAGTAGTATTTTTTTTCCACAGCACCAGTTGTTAGACATTTGCCAGGACCTCCCCAGCTAGAATGGACTTTAACAATCATCTAATTTAACACATACACACCCTTTAAAGATGAGGAAACTGAGGCACAGAGAAGTGAAATAGCCTGAAGTCACACAGCCAATTAGATGACTGAGTTAGTACAAAAGCCCAAATCTCCTAATTGTTCATGACTCCCTTCTTCCTTCCTTCCTTCCTTCCTTTCATTCTTCTCTCTCTCTCCTCTCTCTTTCTCTCTGACTCTCTCTCTTTCTCTCTGTCTCTGTGTCTCTGTCTCTGTCTCTCTTTGTCTGTCTCTGTCTCTCTCTCTGTCTGTCTCTGTCTCTCTCTGTCTCTCTCTCTCTCTCACTCTCTCCACCCTGTTGCTTCCCAAACACAACACAAATTCATATTCTATCATCCTAGCCACAATGCAGTGCCATCATTGAAAAAGGTTAAGCCACAGTTTTGGTTTCCAGGAGTATTTAATCATCATGGCATTGGGTCCTCTTTGGCTCCAGCTCAAGAGCTGAATGTGCAAAAGCAACATCTTAGAACACATTCAGTTCAGGCAAGCCACCTCTGGAAAGCCAACCACTAACCTTTGCTCCAAATGCCAAGCCCTCCACATGGGCTCCCAAATGCCGAGTGAAGAACACAGCAAATGACTTATACTCCATTTCATCCAATTGGAAGTTCTTTCCACCAGTAAATGGATGGTCACCCTTTAACAGCTTAATCCAACCATAAACCACTTGAATCAATCTTACAGAAACCACTCCTTCATAGCATCCAACAGACAAAGCAAATGAAATCATCTCGAAAATAAAATTAAAGAATGCTACAAGTGAAGAGTGTTGTGAAAGGTGACCATCATGGCTGTAGCCTATTATTTTTCCAATTAAAAACTAATTAGTGACCAAAACTTTTTTTTTTTATTTTAAAATAACCGGTAACTATCTTGGCTGCTATTTCATGTTTTAAATTTTTAAAAATGGATTGTAACTAATGACAACAGTTCACATTTCTGTGGAATTTTGCCTCTGTTGTCTCACTTGATCACAATCACCCTAGAAAGTAGCTACTGTTTGTTCCAGTTTTGTCCTGACCTGTGATTTCATCAGAATGAGAAATTCCTGGTAAGGAAAATTCTCTACCAGGACAAATGAACAATTCAGAATATAAGATACATAATACCTTATATAATATAATAATATAAACAATTCTGAATGAGACCAGTCTTATTACTTAGCACCCAGCACAATCCCCGACACATAGTAGATATGTGAAAATGCTTCTTGATTGACTGATTGAAATTTGCAAACTTAGGGAGCCACCTGGGATGCTGAGAGGTGAAGTGACTCATCCAGAGTCATACAAACAGCATATATAAGAGGCAGAATTCAAACTCAAAACACCCTGACTCTGAGGACAGTTCTCTACATGTTACACTGTGATGGCACATTCCTAGTTTGTAGAAGGGGAAACTGAGGCTCAGAGAAGTTAAGAATTTTGCTTGGGGTCACAAACTAGCACCAGAGCCATAATTTGAATGTAGAACTTTCTTGGAGTTCCACATTCTATCTTCTACATCTATGCTACACTACATCTCACAGAATAAAAGTTTAAAATGAAAAGATTGTCAGAAGTTTTTTTCTGGTTCACTGGATTGAAATATCTGTTCATAAATGATCCTAGAAAAATAAATGGCATATAATTTGGAAAAGGGCTCATTTATGGAGGAGATTGTAGAAGGGCAGAAAATGGGATACAGTTCAGTATGATAGTCAAGAATGTCTGACTGCTATGCACCATGGGGAAAGGAAGTGTGGGATAGTAGATAGAGAGATAGCCTTGGGACAAGATAGACCTGGACTCTCTTACCTCTGACACATGCAGGCTATATGACATTGCATAAGTCACTTGACTAGTCAGTAATGTAGTTAACTCTTTAAGACTGTAAGTTGAAGAAAAAGTGTCAACTTGAACTGATAGAGGGAGTTTGTCATTTTAATGAAACCATAGATCCCTGTCCCTATTTCTCTGATTAGGTGTCTTAACCTGGAATCCATGAACCCCCAAGAAATCCATAGAAAGATTTCAGGGGGTCTGTAAATTTAGAAGGAAAAAAATCACATCTTTACCTTTCACTAAGCTTTGGTTTCCTTTGTAATTTTCTCAATTTAATATTATGTATTTAAAAGCATTCTTCTTTTTTTTGGGAGGCAATTGGGGTTCAGTGACTTGCTCAGGGTCAAATAGCTAGTTTCTGAGTACAGATTTGAACTCAGATTTTCCTGACTCCAAGGCCAGTACTCTATCCACTGTACCACCTAGTAAAAGCAGGCTGCTAAAGGGGGCCATGGCCAAAAAAAAAGATTAAGGACACTCTGCTATAGACCATGGGACATGGGAAATGTAGGTGATGTAAAAATAAACAATTAGCTTTTTTTAAGTAGATAGAAAAAAAGTAAAGAATATACTGAGACCCAAAGTGATTTTCCAGAGGTCACACGGCTAAAATCTGAATTCAGGTTCTGATTCCAAAACCAATGTTTCTATCAACTGATGTTTCTCGTAGTCTAGATCTCCAGCAGCATAGTACAAAAGGATTTGATGAATAGAAAGGAAATGGAGTGATTTTACCTCAATAAATACCATATGCCTATAGTTTTTGGACTGACCATACTTTTTAAACTTTGTTCTCTTGCGTAAATCATGTAACCTCTCTGGGACTCAGTTTCTTCATTTGTAAAGTAAAGGCACTGTACTAAAATACCTCTAGGGTACCTTCTACCTCTAATTCTAGGATGGTATGATCCCATCTCATCATGTTGGAAGCCTGAGTAAGAAATACATTGACATCCCTACATGGATAAAGGGCATTAGGGAAAGAATTCAGTTCTCCCAGACCACACCTGCACTAGGGCTGAATCTAAATTAGATATATTTGTTTTTAATCAGGGAAAAGGAAGATTTAATTAACAGGTCCCTGGTCCTTAAGCTTATCAAGTCTAGAGTAATATTATTCAAACAAAATGATCTGGTAACATTAGAGCGAAAAAATCATTAAGCTCACGTAGCCAAGAGTTCTTATCTGACTGTTTTCATTGTCTCAGGGTCAGAAAACCTACATGAGCAGCAACCAATGGGTTTCACATAACCCTGGCTCTAGTCTGGATCCCAATTATTTGTTTTAGAGCTTCTCAGAAAAAGAAACCGCTTCACTCTAAACCCCATGGGCCAGAAAGTTTTCAGGTAGTTTTGAGCCAAAGGATCTGGTTTGGTTGTATGAGCCAAGACATGAGTCGAGCCATCTGAGCTGACTAGACACATATGCAAGAGAAAATTCATAAATGTAGGTGGCCAGATAGACAGACGGACAGATATACCACATGTGCATAGTCATAGCCGAGATACATATTTCTAGGCATATCTATATGCATTCACGTGTGTGTGTGTGTATGTGTATTGAAGGCCGCTGGGTCTGATGGGGAGTAACAACAGAAGTGTTTTCATTGGCTCAGTTTCCCATTGGCTCATCTTCTTTGCTAGATGTAGACCTGAGTCAGTGCCAGGCCCTAAATTCTACTCATTCCCCTACCTCTCATTTCTTGACATTCATAAATAGATCTTTGCTCCCTCTGCAACTGGCCCTAGACTATAATCAATCAATAGCAATCAACAAGTACTTATTAAATAACAGGCACTGTCCTAAGATACTAAGGGACGCAATTTTTAAAAATGAGATCATCCCCACCCTCAGGGAGCTTACATTCTCCTGGGGAATAACAACATGTACACCTATAAGCAAATATGAAATATATCACAGCAAATCAAAGTAATTGGGTAGAAGGCTCCAGGCACTGGGGGATCAGGAAAAGCCTCCTAGGAAAGGTGAAATGATCTGACTTTCTGTCACTTAACTACTTGAGTGATCTTGGGTAAATCATATGCAACCTCTAGGCCTTTGTTTTCCTCATCAAAAAAAACTGAGGGATATCTCCAAGGTCTTTTCCAGCTCTATGTCTACAATCCTAGAGATTCTATGAGGTAGAGGTGATGAGGGAAGATGTGGAATGAATGAAAATCGTAGCTAAATATTATATCATGGGGAGCCAAGATGGCGGCGTAGGAGCAGCAACATATCACAGCTCTCACATAGCCACACCAAAATACCCATAAAATATGACTCTAAACTAATCCTAGAACTCCAAAATGCACACAAATATACTTTCCACTAAAGTCAGCTCAACTACGAGGAACCATATCAACACTGCGAACCAAAACCAGCCTGGCCTGTTGTGCCCCGGGGGTGCCTGGACGAGAGGAGCCAAGCCCCAGCTGGAGCTTCGGGTGAGCGGATTGGCAGCTGTGGCAGTATCCAGAACTAGGTCAGTGGAGCTTGTGAAATCAGAGAAGAAAAGTGGTCCGGCCAAAATGCCTCCTGGGCTGAGAAGCGGAAAAGTGGAGGTCCTGCACCTGCCTCCGCATTGCGGCTTCAGCGTTCTCGGCCTGAAGACTGCAGGGGGACCAAGCGATCATTCAGAAGCCAAGTGCTTTCGGTTGAGTGGCCTGGATTCGCGGTCTTGGGCTTTGGTCTTGTGGTTCTTTTTTCTGCAGTGAGCCGGGAGTGGGGGAGGGACCCAGCAACTCCCTGAGAGCCCCGGCAACTGGGAGGACTCCAGCGATTTGGGACAGAGCTTTCCCCTCTGAAAGCAGAGCTCCACAGAGATTTAAAAAAAAAATCACGGACTGACCAACCATGAATAAGAATAAGCATAAGAAGCAAAGTAAGAACAGCAACCAAACCCTTAGATTCCTTCTTTGGGGAAAAAAAGTACCAAGGCAGAGAGAAGGAGGAGGACAGCGCAGCCAGAGCTCCCCCACCAGGGGCTTCCAATAAACATGAAGATTGCCTTAAAGCTAGAGATCAGCTGAAGAAGGATTTTGAAAACCAAATGAGAGAAGTGGAAGAAAAATTGGGAAGAGAAATAAGAATGTTGCAAGAAAATCATGAGAAGAGAGTCAGCAATATGACTGAAGAAATTAACACCCTAAAAAATAGATTAACCCAAATG
>CM053585.1:391285704-391339159 GCA_028646515.1 Pseudochirops corinnae
TTTTCTTGCATCATTCTCATTTCTCTTCCCAATTTTTCCTCCACTTCTCTTATTTCATTTTCAAAATCCTTTTTAAGCTCTTCTATGACCTGTAACCAGTTCATATTTTTCTTGGAAGCTTTTGGTGCAGGAATTCTGACTGTGTTGTCTTCCTTCCATTCCGTGTTTTGATCCTTTTTGTCCCCAAAAAAGGAATCTAAAGTTGGATTGCTGTGCTTGCTTTGCTTCCTTTGCCTGCTCATGTTGCCAGTTAATTAACTTGACTTTTGAGCTCTTTGCCACAGTAGAAGTCTGCTTCCAGAAGGGAGAGTTTTTTCCCAAATTGCTGGGGTTTTCACAGCTGCCAGAGCTATTAGGAGGCTGCCATCTGTACAGCCCCCACCAGCTTTGGCTCACTGGTCATGCACCTCAGGACCACCACCCAAGACCACGATCCCAATCCAGGCAGGTTAAGGCAAGAGCACTTAGCCTCTGAATGGTTGCTTGGTCCCTCTGCAATCTGCAGGCCAGGACTTCTGAAGCTGCCATGTGCAGGTGGCTGCAGGGGCCACTTCCACTGCTTCTGGTTCTGGGGGCAGAGGGCTGGACCCACTCCTCTGTGCCCCCCCAATTTAGCCAAGTTCCACTGACCTTTCACTTTGTCTTTGGCATTTATGGATTGATAATTCTGGTAACCACCACAGCTGCCACAGATCTACTCTCTTGAATGCTCCAGCAAGAGCTGGTCCTGGCTGCCCAGGGGCTAAAACCGTGGCTCACTCAGGCCTGGGATGGGCTCCCAGCATGTTGCCACGAACCCTTCCTGTCTGCCTGCCGGGCTGCCTTCAGTGGGAGATTTGTTTCTCTGTTACTTTGTGGGTTCTGGAGCTCTAAAATTTGCTTAGAGTCATATTTTCTAGGTGTTTGAGGTAGTTATGAGGGGAGCTCACAGAGTTTTTCTGCTTCTACACCACCATCTTGACTCCACCTCCCCTCTGATTCTTAACCTTTTTTGTGTCACCTGGTAGCAGATCAGGGAAACCTATGAACCACTCCTCCAAATCATGGTTTCAAGTGTAAAAAGGACAACGCATAGGATCACAAACTCTATTTTACTGTAATTCATAAAATATAGTTAACAAAAATATATTTTTAAAAAGCTTATTAACCCCAGATCAAGAACTCCTATTATGTGCTATATACCAAGGATTGAAAAAACAAATGAAACTGTCTGCCTTCAAAGAGCTTTACATCATATTGGCAGAGGGAACGTATGTGTTTGCATACACATACATGTATTTGTACATATATGTGTTTGTATGTATATGGGTGTGGGTCGGTGTGGGTGGTCTCATTCTGTTAGAAAGGAAACCTCCTTGGTATCAGGGACTAATATGTTTTTTTCACTGTTTCTCCAACACTTAGAGAAGTGCTTTGCAATTTCTAAGCATTTAATTAACACTAGTTTAATTAACACTATTTAATTAATACTTTTACATTTATCCATATCAAAGTATATGTAAAATACTAGGTAATTAATTTGTGGAGGAGAATGCTCTGGCAGGTGGAGGGATCAAGAAAGGCTTCATGGAGTGGCTAGGCAGCCCAGTGAATAGAGCACTGGCTCTGGAGTCAGAAGGACCTGAGTTTAAATTTGACCTCAGACGCTTAATACTTACTAGCTGTGTGATCTTGGGAAAGTCACTGAACCCCAATTGCCCTGCCTTCCCCCCTCCAAAAAGAAAAAAAAGAAAAGCTTCATGTAGAAGGTGGTAATTGAGCAGAGTTTTGGAATAAACTAGGGAATCTAGGAGGTAGAGGTGAGGTGGGAGGGCATGCCAGGTATAGGGGACAGCCTGTACAAAAGCATGGAGATGGGAGATAGAGTGGGAAGGTGTTTGGTTCTACATTAATGAATTATTCATAATGATATCAAAAATAGGAATGATGAAGAATCGGTGCATGAGTCACACAGTATCTGCCCTGAAAGAATTCACTCAGACCATCTCCAAGTTAAGTAAAAAGACATATATTGGGGTAACACACCCAGTGGACCCTGCTCCCCATGGGAGACAGAGCACTGAGCAAGGTTACGTGTCTAGTCTATATACAGTTTAACAGGATGGGGCAAGGGGGGAACAGTATAGTTTAAGAAAATGGGAGAGGAGGGAGAGCACTGCTCTAGAATGTCACATAGGCCCCATAGAGAAGCAAAAGGAACAGGAAAGTAGGAAGGGGAGCACTGCACTGGAATGTCTAGAATGTTAGGTAGTCAGAGATGCTTTGTGAATGCATACAGATAAGCCCACTGTGGGAGGCTTCAATGCATAGTCTTCTTGAGGTCACACTGTGATCACTTTCTGGCTGATCATATCATCCTATTTGTTCCATCTGCCTTGAGCACTCCTTTGTACCTCATCAGTAACACACTTTATATGGTACTCCAAGGTTTACAAAGCATTTTTCTGATGGAGCCAGAGACCACTTGAACTACAAGCACACCAGTCCTTGGAACCAGAAGATCTAAGTTCAAATTCTAGCTCTGGACCTTCCTAGCTCCGAGATCTTGTGGAATTCACATCTCATCTGTAACCTCAGTTTCCTCATCTGTAAAATGAGGGAGTTGGCTTGAATATAAAGGTCTCTTCCTACTTTCCATCTTTTGATTTCAGATGAGCCAGCATGGATTCCAAACTCATCACTGAATGGCTACACTACTTAGGCTAAGAAGGATAATTAGAAAGGAGGTGAAAGTTAACTCTCTAGAAAATTTATTTCTCCACATTTGCTTAGAGTGCTTTGGTCTCTTCCAAAGATTTTCTAAACTACTTAAACCAGCCATTTTTCTTCAAAGTGATATTCTTACTTGGGGATACCATTCTAAGCATCATTGGAAAAAAAGGACTGTGCTCCATTGCACATCAGAGCAACCAGTGTAAAAGAAAAGCTATCTTTTTTGTATTTTTTTTTTAATTTGGATTGCTTCTACATAATTAAATGGTTATGGGAAAACCTCATAATGTTCAGAGGCTTATGATAGTTAAATAAAATAAAGGAAAACATTAACCAACCTTTTTAAAACCTCAGAATGGTTTGGATTTGGTTTCAGTTTGGTGTGAAGATTAGCCAAACTAGTTCATCCAGCCATAATTTAAATCCAAATATATAATTATTAATACTGATTACCCTACCAGAACTGCAGCAGATTCAGAAAATCTTACTCTTAAGGCACATCTTCTCTATATGGGACAGACAGTCAGCTTCAAGGCAAGTCTTCAGACAGTGGGAAAGATACAAGGAAAAAACTAATAACATTCTTCCTCTCTCCCCAAAGGAAGCTCAAGGATCAAAGCAGTCTGAGTACTTAAGAGCTTTCCATCCCTAAACACTCTCCCAAAGAAAATCCATCTAATGAGATTCAAACAACCCCTAAAGGAATCAGCTGTTATCACCATTCACCCCAATCCTGCATCAAATGGGGTGGATTATTTCTAAAGAGAGGGGCAAATAAGACACAATAATGAATAAGCAAAATATTTATTTGTGCCCCCTCCTACAATTATCTAATTTAAAAATGAACACTTTAAAAGGGTAAAAAGCACAATGGTATAGAAGGAGCCCGTTCTTCTAAGGTTAACACTTCATTCAAGAACAATTTAATGGGCAAGGTGTCTATGGAGTTTTGTATATGCAAAAGCTACTTTGCTAGCCTTAAAAATTTTCTGTTGGTGACTCACTCCATTAATTATTGTTCAGATTATTCAGAGAACATTTTAAAATATTTGAGCTGGAGTTCCACAATTAATTAATTGCATTGAACTGGAACTCATGGAATGTCTCTGATTGTCTTTTTGCTTTCCTTTTTCTATTTTTTGGATTAGACCTTTACTTTCATTAGTCAAGGGAGCTTAGGGTATGGAACATCCTCTACCACAGCAGATGGACACCATCTCTGCAACTTAGAGCCTTGGAAAATTGCCTGAGTAAGTTAAATGACTTGTCCAGTATCACAAAGCCAAAATGTGACCAAGGTAAGACCTGGGTCTTCCTGACTCAGAGGTTAGTTGTCTATCCATTACAACATAGTGGGTTGTGTGTGTATATACATACATACATATAAATATACACATATAAATATATTCACAGGTACGTATATATTAATATAGCTGAATGAACACACATGCATATACAGGATGTTCCAAAAGTAAGTGCAATTGTAAGCTACTAAAGCTTACAACTGCACTAAGACGTTTAGGATACTCTGTAAATGACACAGTCTTATGTTCTCTTAATTAAAACTTAACAGTGTTAAATGTATTAATTGATCAAGTTCCTTAACCTAAAACACAAGCAATTCCATAATATGATACCACCTAAATTTTTCAAATCTCACTACGTTTCTCCCAGGCACATGCTATATTCTATTGAAACCAGAACCCTTGGCATGCCTTTTGCATGTTCCCTCTTTTCTTGACTCTGTACCTTTCCACATACCATTCTGTATATCAGGGATATACTTCTCCCTCTTTCTTCCCTCCCCAACCATCCTGGTCTGGCCACCCTTCTGTGAGATGGTCATACCCTTGACTTTCCATCACCTACCAGTGTTCTGTTTCCCATTTTCATGAAGTGCAGAACTTCTATATCAGAACATAATCTTTTATTTCATCTTTCCCTATGCTTTGTGACTAACTCAGAATTATTCTCTGTCCTCATCATGACCGCCAGTCTCTTCACCTCTCAGTTCTTTCCCTGGCCATCACCTATACACTGGTTACATTTTTCTTCCCTTCCCTATATCAATCCCTTGGCAAATTGATTAAATTCTACATTGTCCTCTGCTTTGGTATCCTTTCCTCCCTTGTCTCATCAAAGATCATGTCTTACCAAACTCCAGTCCTGGATTATTTTTATCATCTGCCTCCTTCACTACTACTAATATGCCTACGAATAGAGATGGCAACCTTGTATATTGGGTCTACCATACACTTGAGTTACTTAATGTCAATGGGGACTTCACCATAGCAAGGCAATCCTTTCACATATCCCTAATCAATTCATAATCCCATGCACCACAGATGCTTTTCCAAAATTTTTTGTCCTTTCTCAAACCTCTCATGGTTGCCACTGCCCCCTTGGTTGAGAATTTTGCTTCATATCTCACTGAAAAAAACTGAAGCCATTCCCTGAAGAGTTCTTTCTTCTCCCCTGCTCCTTATGTGACATTAATCTAATGCCTTTCCCACTATATTCTCTTTCATTCCATTCTTGGCTGAAGAGGCGGCCCTTCTCCTTACCAAGGCAAACGCCTTTCCATGTACTCATCGACCCATCTCCTCCAGCCTTCTCTAATAGATTTCCTCTCTACCATTCCCACTTTCTCTTTTTATCTTCAACCTCTCTCTATCAATTGGCCTGTTCCTTGCTATCCAGACACACTCATGTCTCCCCTATCATTAAAAAACACTCACTTGATCCTATAATCCTCATTAGCTACCATCAAATATCTCTCCTAAAGGAGTTGAACCCATTGAGAAAGTCATCCATACAAAGGTACCCACACTTCCAGTCCCCTCCCTTGCTTCTAAATTCTCTATAGTCTGGCTTTTGACCTTATCATTCAACTAAAACTTCTCTTTCCAGAGTGAACTCTTTTCTAAAAGAAAGCATTATTTATTTTATCATTTGTAAAAACTGAATTCTAAATTCTGTCTCCCTACTGCCTCTCCTCTACCCACTGAGAAGGTAAGCAATACATCAGTTACACATGTGAAATCATGCAAAACATATATATTTATTCTAGTCATATCACAAAAAAATAAGAAAAATGAATAATAAGACCATTTATTAATTATGGAATGTCTCTTATTTTTATAAATTTGACAGTTCCCAAATATTTGAGAAAAGAGCCCTTTATCAAAGAAACTTCCTATGAAAATTTTTGGTATTTCTTCATTGTCTGTGGTACATTTTAGCAAAATGTAATTTCCCTGATTATTTCTTTAAATTAAGTGTATTTTGTTTTTGCTTTGTCTGAGATCATGATTGCTACCCTGACTTTTTCTTACTTTAGCGGAAGCATATTAGATTCTACTCTAGCCCTTTATTTTAACTATGTGTGTTGTTTCTGTTTCAAATATGTCTCTTGTAAACAACGTATTGTTGGATTCTGGTTTCTAATTCATTCTGCTAACTGCTTCCATTTTGTGGGTGAGCTCATTCCATTCACATTCACAGTTATGATTATGATGTATTTCCCTCCATCATACTTTCTTCTGTTTATCCTTTTCTCTCTCTCTTTTTATGCTGTCCCTCCTCAAAAGTCTGCTTTGCTTACTGCTTCCCTTATTCTGTCCTCCCTTATGTCATCCTCCCCCTTTCTCTTATGCCTTTCCCCTCCTATTTCCCTGTTGGGTACAATACATTTTTATACACAACTGAATGTGTGTATATTCTTCCCTGTTTGAACCAATTCTTTTTTTTTAACCATTCTTTTTTTTTCTTTTTGGAGGGGGGAGGTCAGGGCAATTGCAGTTAAGTGACTTGCCCAAGGTCACATAGCTAGTAAGTATTAAGTGTCTGAGCGCGGATTTGAACTCAGGTCCTCTTGATTTCAGGGCCAGTGCTCTATTCACTACACCACCTAGCCACCGCCTTGAACCAATTCTAATGAGAGTGAGATTCAAGGATTTTCTTCAATGAGCTTTTGTATCCTTTTCCATTTGAACAATTGAACAATTATGCTTTTTAAGGAGTTCTTTTCTTCAATTAGTTTTTATATACTTCTTTTATTATTAGGCCACTTCTGGTTTTTAAGGTGTTATTTTTGTTCAATATTTTTGTGCCTCTTTTACCAAGTTAATTCTCTTCATAATTTTCTTGTCTCACCCTTGTTTCTTTTCCCAATTTTTCCTCTATCACTCTTATCTCTCTTTAACTAGTCTAGGAATTCTTGTTGGGATTATGTCCAGTTGTAATGTTAATGGGATATAAGATCTTCCCAGCCATTAATAGGCCTCATGTGGAGCTCATTAAGAGAAGTTTGTTTTTCAGGGAGGTCCATACCTTTTGTCACTTTGTAATTAGGCGATGGGTCACAAGGGTTATGATGCCCTCTGAGACCCAAAGGAAGGGTATATATACTCTAAGCATTTTGCTTTGGAGGCTCATTCATTGGAAGAGTGCTCTTGTGATTTGACCAGATGAGACCCTGGGTAACCATTAAGGAGCCCCCCAGCTTTGAAAAACCCACATGTTGGTGCTTCTCTGTCTGGTAACTATGTATGTATTGCCTTGGTCAGACAGTTGGATCTGTCTGTTGATCTTCGCTAATTTCTCAGACCATTAGAAGCCCTGTCTCTTGGTCTTTATTTCTCTCCTTGTATTTTCTCTATTTTCTTTGTTTGGATTTTCTCTGAAGTTCAGGGTGCTGACTTTTCCTTTGAACTAACGAATGTAATTAAAAAGATTGTTGACCCCTTGAACAGCTTATCGTTCCTAGTAAAGCAGATCTAAGAACCTATGTTAGCAGCCATCCAGGGTATGCCAGTGTGATTGCCACTACACCAGTTGGCATTTTCCTTTGAGGTTTTGGTTGTAGGTTGTAGGTGTTCACATTGCTGTCTTCTTCTGAGTTTCTCTTGGTCTTCCCCGACATCATAGTAGCTTTTTATGGCCAAGTCCTTTTGTTGTTGTTGTTCATTCATTTTTCAGTCTACTTCTTGACTTTGCATTTTATATTAAAGTTGGGCTCTCTCACCTGGGGATGGGGAGGCACTATCCCAAGCTTCAGATTTTTTCACGCTGCTGTTCTCAGAGCTAGTACTGGTGGTTTGCAAGTTTTCAATGTTTCCAACATAGTGTGATCTAAAGAGAAGTGTGGTCACTGCTCTCCTGGTCTTTTTTCCAGTCTTTATCCAGGAAGAAACCATGATCCTCTGCCACTTCAAGTACTAGTGCTCCTTTCTGCCTTGGAACTGAGACCTAGGGTCCCTGTTCCCTTGTGACTAACCACATGTGCTCCTCTCCACTCTGGAAACTGTGAATCAAAATTGCGTATAGGCAATAGTTGCAAGTCAGTGTCAACTACAGCAATGCCAGGGTCTCCTGTAATCTCTTTCTGACCAGCTGTCTAACCCCTTTATTGTCTCTGGGTTGAGAGCTCCCAGTGCTACGGCTGCTGCCACCCCAACACCCAGTACTGGTGTTCCTCCCATGTTCTGGGCTGGGGGCCACCCTGGTGTCACAGACTTCTGCCAACCTTCTACCTTATCTTAAGCTGAAAAAAAAAATGCTTCACTCTGACCTTTCATTGACTCCGCCACTTCAAAATTTGATTTAAGGTGTTATTTTAAAGTTGTTTGGGGGAGAATATTGAGAGAGTTCAGCCAAGTTGCTGTCTGTACTCCACCTAAACAGTCTCTTAATTATAAAATCTAATGACTTTTTCTCAGTCCTCATCCTGCTTGACTTCTTTGTCCAGAGGTAGAAATGTTCAGAAGGGCCTCCTTTAGGGTGAAGTTAAACCAACATTAACTTCCTCCTGCCAGATGGACACCCTGGTAGAGTGCAGGATACCCCAGCTATTGATGGAAATCTCATCCTGAAAATGACTTTTAATGGATTGGATTAGAGAGGGCAAAGAAGGGACAAAGAAAAGGAGAGAGGAAGACCTGGGTGGACTACAGTTATCTTGATACCAAATGTATGTGCTGACAGTGAATTTTATGCCAAGGGGAAAAAGAAAATATGTCAATCAATCAATAAGCACTTATTAGGGGCATACTATGTACCAGGCAATGTACTAAGCAATAAAGATACAAGAAAAAGTAAATATGCCAATATCTTACAAAAGGACTTTTCTAGAAGTTCAGAGAGAGATTATTAACATTGCAGCTTCAGAAGGAATGGAGTCATGAACTTGTTTATAGTCATACGTATTTCAGTCATCAGGGATTTGTTTTGTCAAGTGTTTATCAAAAAACTATCACTTAAAAGCAATTCTACCTTATTCAGGGATTAAAATGAAACAAAACCCTTCTGCCTGTCATCTTTGAATAGTTGGATTTTTTTAAAACGTATTTAATCAAAAAGTAAGTTCTATTGAGAAGAGGATGAGCAGAGAGGCAGATGCCCCGTGGACTGCATTAATACTATCCCATTTACAAGGAACGGCCAATCTATTGTACACTAAGCCTTCCACAAAGAATTTTAATCACACTCTGAGAAAATTCATGCTGGAGATTAAAAATCTACAATGCCTAAACCTAAACAATATAA
The DNA here is from genome assembly GCA_028646515.1 of Pseudochirops corinnae. Lineage (NCBI taxonomy): Eukaryota > Metazoa > Chordata > Mammalia > Diprotodontia > Pseudocheiridae > Pseudochirops > Pseudochirops corinnae. The sequence continues at coordinate 391,294,963 of CM053585.1, forward strand.
GGTTTTAGCTACACAAAAGGTGAGTGTCTTCACTTGATGAGTCACTCAAAAAATGATAGACTTAAATCCTTGAAGTGTTTTCTCTTCATAAGGGAAAACATATAAAAGGTAGGGACTGTGGAGGAAGGATGTCAACTGAGAAGGCTTTCTTTTCCAAGGCACAAGTTGTCAATACCTGAGTGATCCTCAACAAACAGCAAACAGTGGAAGAATAACAGGCATGGGTTTCTCATCCTACATGCTCATACTAACTTTGTCTTTCTTCTCCCAGGCATTTTTGCTTTCAGCATCGAAATCCATGAGAACCGTTGAGGATGACATGCTACTAAATCCATTTGGGCTGGGCAAAGCTCTTCAGAAGGAAGATATTACAGAGAAATCTGGAGCTGTGCCTTCCCTTGAACATTACAAATCTGAGGAGGGTGGCTTTATCAACGAGGAGGAGAGCAGAAACCCAAAGGTATGAGTGAGTATCCACTTTCATTTTCCTTAACATCAATAGGAGTTTAAATCATTTGCACCTGTCTTCTTAAAGCTCAACAAAAAATATCTATGATTGATAGTTACAGCTTTAATAGAATCCTATTGATGCCTTAATATTATCAATGTGATATTATATACCCTGGAAGGCTTTCAGTCCTATTGAACACTGTTCATCCAAGTATTTCTGAACAAAAATTAAACAGATGTCACTAATTAACATACACATGTTCTACCACAAAATTCCACTTTCATTTTATAATAAGAATGCTGAAACATAATTCAACTTTTTCTTTTAAACAGAACATAGGCTCCAAACATAGTTTCTTAAACCGTGGTCTGCCGTTGAACCTAGCCCTTAAGCAGCTCCCTTATCTTGCACTGAAGGGATCAGTGGCTTTTCCTGACAATGGAGTTCAGAATATTGAATCAACACAGGAAAGGAGAGAGATTGGGGATGAAGAAAACTCAGTTAAATTTCCAATAGGAAGGAGAGATTTTGACAGTGAGTAGTTTTATTTATTCAACTCAGACATCTTAAAAGTTATCAAAAATAGAAATAGATAATTACAACAACATCAGACAAGAATACGATTGTAAAAATACAATTTTCAATAGAAAGCACTCAGCACACAGTAAGTTAACTAACACTGATGAAATTATAGCAATTCTGGTCACTCAGAATTGCTACATTAATCTAATCAGTCTTGCATTTCTAGTACAGTCACTGTAATATAATCCTTTTCACCATCTAAACTTTTGGAATTTTTTTCCCTACAGTGCTCAGGTGTATGCTGGGCAGAGTCTATCGACCTTGTTGGCAAATCTGATACCTGCAAGCGTACATCATCTTTTCCCAAGAAAACAAAGCTATTGAGATGCCAGTAAAACAAAACATGAAAGTTACTGTGCTTCATAAATGTACATGTAGTCAATGTTTGTATTTTGGAACAAATGATTGAGATTTTTCCTGGGGAAATGAAATGTAACCATGTTACTGTATAATAAACCTTGTGAGAATTCAGCACAATCATGACTCATTTGTCTATTTGACTGATAGTAATGTCTTCTACATTTTACATTTCAATCGGACCGAGCTCTAGTGTACTTGACATATTGACCTTTCCAAAGGTGATAGTCAATGACCTTTTCACTAAAGACTTGGTTTTTGTTTAGTTGACTAATACAGACATCTGGAGAACAAGTGAGACAAATTCAGAGTCTAAAAAACTGAGTTAGTTTTGCCTGCCCTGCAATCAATTTATTCTTGGGGGCTGGCTTGCAGCCTTTTGCTGCTGATCTGGCTAGAATTTGGTTTGATTTATTCTGTAGATTGCTCAATGTCTTAGGGATCTTACCCATTTGTGGCTGAGACAGTTCATTTTCACAATCACAGAGGCCATTGTCACCCTTCAAATCCACCTTTTTCCTCTTGGAGCCCTTGTTTCCTGTGTGACCACTTGATTTTTTGGATAATTTTTCATTTTTACTTCTGTCCAGCTGAACATTTCCAGAACTTGTTCCAAGGGTTGGTACTCCATCAAATGAACTTGTGCCTTCTATTATGCAAGAGGTATAAAAAAAAGAAAAAAAAAAGGAAAATAAATACCTATTCAGTACTATTGCCCAGAAGAATTCAGAGTAGGTTACTGCATTCAAAGGTTATATGTTTTCATCAAACATTCTTTATATAAAACCCGGGCAGCTGATTAAATAGGAATGCTACAAAGTGAGAGAGTACCTAATGTAAGCAAACCTCTATCAAATTTCTCTGTCTTCAGTTCTTAGCTCTTTACATCACCTAATTTGGTTCTCAAAAAAATACTTTCTTTTAATAAATAATCAATTTATACATTTGTCCAATCACAATGGTTACTCATAGAAAAATATTTTAAATATTCAACTCTCTACGACTTTGTACTAGTTTGCAATTAATCTTAAAAATTAAATTTGTCACAGAATTTACTACAAAACTAAAAATATTAGTGAGTCTTATTTTATATATAGCAACTCCATCCTACTTTCTGGGGGGACTGGGAGGGAGTTCAATCAATCTAGACCTAGGATTGTACTGCTAAAGGGGATTTCCAGCACGGAAACTCTCTCTATTCATCCAGACTGGCAAATCACTTGCAGCTTAGCAGAGAGCTGCCTGGGACAAGAAGAGGTAAAAAGACATGTCCTTGGTCATATAAGCAATAAGTGACAATGGCAGACTTTGGATCCGCATGTCCCTAATTATAAGGCTGGCTCCCTATTCTCAAACACCAAGTTGCTTCTCACATTACTCTATATTACCACACTATTTAAAAGAATCTCTTACTTTGTAATTCCCCATTGAAAAGTCAAACCTAGGGAGAGAAAACACAGCCATACATAAGTAAAACACCACGTTTGGGGAAAATAAATTCTTGGGGAAAAGGAATACATTCCATTTTGGATAGATTGTTTTTAAGATGTCAACTGGATACCCAGGAATCAGTGTCTGGACTGGAGTCCCAAAGAGAGATTAGGAGTGGATTTATGGATCTGAGAGTAGTGTGCCTAAAGATAATAACTGAATCCTTAAGAGAAGATGAGCTTACCAAGGGAAAGAGTATACAGACAGAATGGGGGACAGAGTGGTGTCTTGGATCACACGTACTTTTAGAGGGTCGGAGATGGATGATAATCCAACAAAAGTAATTGAGGAGTGGCCAGAAAGGTAGAAGGAGAAACAAAAAACATCAGTCATGGAGGCTAAGGGGAAAATAAGGAGCTTTCAGGAGGAAGGGAGTAATATATGGTGTAAAATAATATAAACACCTTAAGGCAGAAATGGCCATTGAGTTCAGCAGTTAAGACATCACATAATATTGCCGAGAGAGCAATATTATGGAGTGGTGGTAGGGTGTGAAGGTAGATAACAAGGTGGTGATTAAGAAGTAGAGACAGGCAAACATGGCCTCTTCTTTTTAGAACAGGGATTTGTGACTTTTTGTGTGTGTCATGGACCCTTTGATAGTCTGGTAAAAACTGATAGAACTCCATTCCGAATCATGTTTTTGAATAATTGAAATTTTAAATTTCACTTAGAGGTTAATTAAAATAAATATGTGTTTTTCCCCAAGTTCATAGACCCCTGAAATCTATCCATAGAAGCTAGGCTAAGAATCCCTGTTCTAGAACCCTGGGATTTGTAAAAGGGAAGACAATTCCAGAAGGCCAGCTTGAAGAGACATCAGGGTCAAGTGAAGGTTTCTAAGGACAAGTGAAGCTTGAGAAAATTTGTAATGAGTGGGAAAGGAGTGAGACAACACAGACAGACTGAAATAAAGAGAGGAAATAACTCATGGGGCAAAATCCTGGAGGAGTCCAGAGGGAATGAGATCAAGAGTTTAACCTTGGCAAACAAGAGAACCATCTCTTGCACAGAGACTGGAGCAAAGGAGAGGATGAATAAATATATTGAGGGGATGTAATGTACAAGGGAAGAGAAATGAGAAGACTGGTGAAAAATCATCTTGATTTTCTCAGCAAAGTAGAGAATGATATTATCTGCTAACAGATAAGAAGAGACAGCACTGGGGGCTTGGAAGAGAAAGGAGGTTTAGAAAGTCACTGCAAAGTATATGATAGACAATCAATCAGAAAAGAAAAGGATTTCCGTTAAACAATAAGAGTGTATATGAGATGACAAAAAATGAATCTGTAATGGATATTGTCAGCACTGTTGACTGCTTCCTTTCAGAAACATTCAGCATCTCCTGCATCAGTTCAGAAAAGGCAGAAGGGGAAGATGATGGAGGCTAGGGAGCTAGCAGGGGTGAGTGACAAGCCAATGCATTGGGCAACAAGGGATTCAAGGGTGGACTGGTTGGCTAGAGGACTGAGACCATTTAGGGAAGAAAGTATGAGCACAGAAGGTATAATGGACTGGTGGAATAAATGGGTGGAAAACTAGGCAGGCAGGCATAGAGTGAATAGAGTATGCAGTAAGGATAAAGGATAGGTTTAAGAAGAATAAGGCAGAGTAAGGTGCCTTACAATAAAGAAGTAATGATCAGAGAGAAGAATTTAAACTTATATGTATGTATATAATAATTCTTCAAATGAAAAACAAAAATGATATATAAAATACTCCAAATATTTTTTTATTTATGAAGTTTAAGACCAATCAAAAGTTCAAGTGGGATACTTTATGCATTTGCAAACTTATATAGATTCACTAAAGCAAAACACAACATTCTATTTCATTCAAAGAAATGAAAGCTTTCAGGATAAATTTCCCATCACTTAAATTACTTTATTTTATTTTGTTCTCCATTCCACTATTAGCTTAGAGCTAGTTATGAACTGTATGTGACAGCAGTTACCAGGAAGGGCATTTCGCAGGTGAGGTGCATACGCTGGCCCTTCTGAGGCATGGCTCCTGCTACTGCATCTCTCGTGGCCAGCCATGAAGTCATCTTTGTAAGTGCAAGCAAATTGGGACCTGATTAAGGTTTGTTTCATCTAGTGAAAAAACAGAAAATGAACAATTATTAATATGCTTATTGTTCCAATCAACACTCATCTCATAAAAAATCCTTTAAAATTCTTCTGATCATTAGAAATGTTATTCATCTTGAGTTCTGAAATCCTGTTCTGGTGTCTTGCTCCTTACTACTCCCTGTGCGGCCTTGAGCAAGTCACTTCTCTTCCCATCTAGACCCATTTTACTCACCTATAAATCAAAGTTGAACTGATGCCTCTAAGGTTTTTTCCTAGGCTAGCTCTATGAACCTATGAATTCTCACAACAAATTTGCTTTTGATCACATATCTTTGAAGTCAGAAATTGGTTACATTGAATTAGAAAAGTAAATTAATTTCAGAGAAAAGTATGCTCTGTGGATTGCATGAAGATTTCTCAAATTTAAATCTGACTCCATCCTGCCCTACCGAAAAGTGACATAGGAGAGAATAGACTGGGGGACACACTGGGATGGCTGTTTTGGGGCAGTGGGTGGGGGAAAGAGGGGGAGAAAATATGTAACTCAAAATCTTGTGGAAATGAATGATGCAAACTAAAATAAAATTTAAAAAAAAAATTTAAATCTGACAATCAGAGAAACAGCACCTTGAATTAAAACTAAGTTATACCATGAATGACATTCTAATGAGCTTCTAAGCACTGTATTCCATGAATGCTAACACTCTGGTGATTACATCAGATAGCTCTGTGGCGCAATTGAAGGACTTAGTGTCAGGAAGAACTGAGTTTGAATCCTGCCTGAGATACTCAATGCAACCCTGGGCAAGTCACTTAACTTCTCTCTGCCTCAGTTTCTTCATGTGTAAAATGGGGGTATTAATAGTGCCTATCCCAGAGGGTTGTTCTGAAGATAAAAATGAAAGAATACAGTTAAAGTAGTCTGCAAACCTTAAAGTGCTTCATAAATGTTGGCTATTATCCTAGTTAAGAGTAGCTTCGGATCACACCAAAGTAAACCACTGTGAACCTTTCCAAAGATAATGGCAATGATCTCCACAACAGAGAGAAATGCTCCTCAGTTGTGCATTATTAGAACAAGCTGCCATGCAGAGAGCACAGGGAAGCAACAAATCTTTTCCAAAAGCATCCAATAACCCTAAAGGACAAAGAACTTTTATATCTCACAGACTGGAGCTTCCCTTGCCTATGACATCATCTGTTCCCACTAGCCTACTAAAAATCACTTTTCATTTACCTCAATTACATGAGATGTTTTTCTTTCATTGATGTCTCTTGTTAAAGACAAAAACAAAATATACTCCCCCTCCACAAAGAGACTGCACAAAAAGGATTGTGAAGGTGGCTTCTGCTATCACAAAACACTGGTTGTCAAAATCACAGATGTACAAAACTAGGCAGGATAACTAAGGAAACAGATGCCAGAAGCCAGATTCAAAAAGATTTCAAAAGGCTGCAACAAGAGGCCAAAAGCAACAAGATAAAATTTATTAGGGTTAAATGCAAAGTCCTGTGCTTAGGTTCAAAAAATTACTAACTGCATAAGCACAAAAGGGATCTAGTTTAATAGCCTTTCCTATGGGAGAAGACAGATTTTGGTCAGCTGTAAGTCCAACATTGCCAATACCATGTATAGCTGCCAAGAAAGCAATTTTAATTCTCGGGTTCATTAAGAGAAGTATATATTGGATGATGGGGAAGTAATAGTTCCATTATTCTCTGCACTGTCCAGACTATACTTGGAGTATATGATCAGCTTTAAATATGACATTTCAATGGAGACCTGGACAAGCTAGCGAATATCTAAAGATCAATGACCAAGATGATGAAAGGTGTGAAAGCCAAGTCACAATGAGGAAGAGTTAAATGACCTGGAGCTGCTACTCAGAGAAGAACTGAGGAAATGTGGATAGCCTTGAACATATTTGAAAATTGCTACAATGTAGAAGAAGCTTCTTTTTATTACAGCTCTTTTAAGTGTATTATATGTAGCTCCAAACTACTGAACTATATAAGATATAGGGTATAAGATTATACCCTACATATATAAGATTATATTAAGATTAAAAGAAGCAGATGTAAGATTATAAGATTAAAAGAAGCAGATACTCTCTTAATAAAATAAAGCATTTTTAAACAAGTAACGTTATCCAGAAATGGAATGAAAGCTCTTGAGGGCAAGAATTTCCCAGTGCATAACAAGGCCTGACACATAGCAGGCTCTCAACAAATGCACATTAATATGAATTAGTTGGAATAAGTCATCTAATGAAATAGAGAACCTTGTCACTCAAAATGTCCAAGAGAGGCTATCTGTATCCCCATCAGGGATATCAGGGAAGGAATTTCTGAACTGGAAAGGAGGCTGGAATCCCTAAGGTCGCTTCACAACACTAAGATTTTTTGATTCTATTAATTCTACCCCAAAATAGGGAGAAAATGTTAAGTTACTGCATTAGATTACATTTATAACTTAGAAAGAGGCTGCTTTTCCTTTGTTCACAAAAGCTGAATTTCTATTCACAAGATTAGTGGTTACTTAGAATTGAGATTGCTTCCTGTTGCAAATTTTCCAAATCTCTCTGTTTATTTGTATTGGAATCACAAATAGGCAAAACAATCCTCTCTTGAAGCAGCTTTTGAAGTGCTAAACAACTGAGAATAATGTTCAGATTCATGTGAGGCTGTTCAGATTATTTTATGTTTGAGTCACAAGAGAAGAAGAGATTGAATTTAGCTTCAGAGTGGTTTCCCCTCCCCCACTCTCACCCCTACCCCTTGGAAAGTTTTCCATGTGCAGTAAAATTGCAATGAAATTCAAGTTTGCCAAGAACTGGTAAAGTCCTTTTGCCACAAACTGTTTCTAAACTGAAATTTTTAGGAGGTTCCCAGTTTGAGGAAAATAGTACCTCATATAGGAAAGCCTGAGTCTGGTTATATTAAAGAGAAGAATGAGTCAAACTGCTAAAAAGTTATAACTATTATCATAAGTCAACTCCATTAAGAGTGAAAAGGAGTTTCTCTTTAAAAAAAAAAGTTTTACTGATGTCTTTTGTTATTCTATCAGTCATTTGGAGGAAATGGGAAATTTCCTCTCTCTCCCTTTCCAGATTGAACCTTCCAAGGGAAGGAAGAAAAAAATAAGGAAGAATGGCCAACATGGTGCATCAAACAATGGACACAACATTTCTGTTCTAGCAGTCCCATGTCCCAATGTCATGATAACAGCAATAATTAATAATAGCTAATATTTACACAGTGCCTACTGTATATAACCAGGCACTATGCTATATTATCCATTCTCTAAGACCATCATTTTTGGATTTTGTTTTTCAATTATTGGGAGTGCAGATTTCTTAGAGAATTTTTTTTCCTTTATGTTGTATGTAATACTCTTTGGGCTCTGGTTACTTTGCTCTGTACCAGTCCATTCAAATTTTCTAACATTTCTCTGAATTCCTTTTATTTGTCCTTTCCTATTAAGTGATATTCCATTACAATCAGAGACCATTGTTTTTACAATCATTTCTCAGCTGATTAATGCCCATTTTGTTTCCAGCACACTGCCACCAGAAGGGGTGCAACTCTAAATACTCTGGGATGACTCAAACACCTTCATTTCTGTCCTGGACATCCCTGAGGCCCAGTGCCAGGGTCACCGGATAAAAGGCCAATGATAGGTTTTCATGCACTTTCCTTGCATGATTCCAAACTGATATCCAGAACAACTGGACCAATTCACAGATGCCCATCTTCCCACGGCCTCACCAACATCGACCATCCCCAGTTTCTGTCATCTTTGACGATTTTGAGGTGTGAAATGAAACTGCAAAGTCTGTTGGTTTTTATTTTAATTTGTATCTCTCTTCTTGTTAATGGATTGGACGATGTGTTCAAATAATCACATATATTTGGAATGAATTTCAAAGGCTCAAGTATAATAATTAAATCTTTAACTTTACAATTATAAATACCTTTTCATATTCAGTTGTTTTTTTTCTAATCAGTACTGTATTCCCACATAAAAAAAATTTTTTTTAATTTAAATTGATCTTTTCTTATACATGTTAAACTCCTTTCACATTAGCAAGTTGTAGGAAAATAGATGGCATAGTGGATTGTGAACTGGGCCTGAAGTCAAAAAGACTTGAGTTCAAATCTGCCCTCACTTCTTGGTTGTGTAATCTTGTACAAGTCACTTAACATCTATTTGCCTTACTTTCCCAACTGTAAAATGGGGATAATAATAGTACCAACCTTCCAGGGTTACTGTGAAGATCAAATAAGATAATATTTATAAAGATCTTAGCACAGTGCCTGGCATATAGTAGTCATATAAATGCTAGCTATTATTATTATTATTATTTATAGTTCCTACTTAACTATTAGTACCACTGTTAATTATAATTAGTTTACCTTCATTTATTCTTATTTACATTGCTAAATTTACTATCATTCCAGATAGAATTTCAGCCCAGTTTTGGTTTAATTCAAGTCATCAATTATTCCAAGTTGTTTATATTGGAAAAAGTAAGAACTACTCTTTTCAGTTAACTTCTAATTTTTGGTTCTGTATAGACTTCAAAGTAACAACTCATGTTTGACTCTGACTAATGCAAAGTAAACAAAGAGAAAACACAAAAATCTCACAATGGATATACTTTTGGTTTAATCTCTACTTTTAAGTATTCTTTATGGGAATACTATTAATGCAGCAACTGACCATCAGTAGCATTTGACAATGCTGACCACTTCCTCCTCCTTAAGTCTCTCCCCTTGGCTTTAGTGATACTCTACTGTCCTGCACATTCTCCTGTCTTTGACTTCTACTCACCTCACCCCTCACTATAAAGAACAGGGACTGTTTTTTGCTTTTCTTTGTATTCCCAACAGTTCCACAGTTCCTGGCACATCTGATTGACATGAGAGGCAGCATGGTGTGGTGGAAAGGAGATTGAATTTGGAGCTGTAGGACATGGCCAAGAATACCAGCAATGGCACTTACTACCTATAGGATCTTGGACAAGTCACTATCTGAGCTACAGAAAAAGACAATATACAGTGTTTACCTATTCTGTCAGAGACATTTATTATTTTATAAGCAGCTGGCTTGAAGAGAAAGTCTGGCAAACAGATTCCCCTATTAATCAGAAAACTCTCTCATTCAAGCCATTTCCAACTCACAGTTGTAGTAACGATAGAGTTGTAGTCAAGGATGGAGAAATTCCAGGGCAACAAAGGAACCAATACACACAGGCTTCAATTGTGGTTCTGAATTATGTACCAAAAAGAACATTGGTAAGGTGGGCACATGCTAAGGAAGGTGACTTCTCTGAAAAACTAAGGATGTTCCCTTTCTAGGTCAGGTCAAAGGCTCTGATGATTCAGGGTATTAAGAATATATGCATTGTTTTCAAATTCTAATCTGGTCAGAGATTCCAGGGAGACCAAAGACAGCATGACATGGCAGATCTTCATTTTTGTAACATAACAAAGGCTGGAGTACTGCAGGCTTCTGTAGGCCTTTAGTCTTTTCCAGCTCTGATCAGAGGACAGGACATGATCTCAAAATGCTCCAAACCAAACACATTTGTTCAACAAAAACCAGCTTTTCTTGGATTCAGTGCCACCAACATTCTTTCCGTCCTCTAGGCTTTAGTCATCTTTGATCCCTCCCTCAACTTCTCCACTAACTACTATCAAATTAGGCCTTCTCTCCTCCCACAGGTACGACTCTTTCTTATTCAAAGGCCCTATTAAGATAAGATGGAGAAAGCACTTGGCAAACCTTAATCTATAAATGCCAGGTATTATTAGCTCAGGCCCTTCGAAGATCAGAGAAAGATTACCCCTCCTATTTTCTCCAAATTCTTTTCAATCTTCACTGTACAATGTTGCTGTATTTATCTTCCTCAAACAGGGCTATTTATGTTCTAAAATGGGACCCTATTGCCTAGAGCATCAAGTCCATCTTCATGGCCTGCCAAAACTGGACCCTGTCATATCTCTACAACTTTATTTTCTACTGCTTTTCCTGCTGTTCCCTGTCTATGCCTTTGCTGGTGCTGTTGGCCCTGTTGGAAACAGGCTCTCTTCCTTTCCATTTCTCACCCATTCATTCTTCAAGATCCAATTGAAATCTGATCTCTTTCTAGAGGCCTTCTTGGACTACAATTACCATAGCCAGAGATTTAGAACCGGAAAGCTCCTGAGAGAGGGGCAAATTCAGCCTCCTCATTTTCCAAGGAGTCTTTCTGATTCACTGGTTCAGTGTCCTATTCATACCTGCTGCTTCTCTAATCTGCTCATTAAAATTATAGAGATTTAGAGGTGCAAGGAATCTCAGAGATCATGTATCCCAACTTCTTGGGCAGTTAGGCGGCTCAGTGGATAGAGTTCCGGGCCTATAGTCAGTAGATCTGAGTTCAGATCCAGCCTCAGACACTTTCCAGACCCTAAGCAAGTCTCTTCATCTGTCTGTCTCAGTTTCCTCAACTGTAGAATAGGGATAATAATACCATCCACCTCCCAGAGCTGTTGTGAGAATCAAATGAGATAATACTTGTAAAGTGCTAGCCTTTAGTAGGTACATGACAAATGCCTGTTTCCCTCCTTCTACCTGCACAGAGCTGAGTGTGATTTGATGCTTAACTGATTGCAAATTCACTTGACCATTTCTTGCTGGCTCCAGATCACACTTCACATTAATCTACCCTACACATTGTGGGATATTCTGCCATCCTCCCTGCCACCCATGTGGACCCTCACCAACTTGTCCTTCTCTCCTCCCCCTACCTCTCCAACATACAAACACTTTCCACCTCTTTCTCTAGGATCAATAATCTAATCACAGTGCTAGCACTGCTTCTGGAAATGGTGTGATGAACAATTGATTGCCCTGTGGCTCCACTCCTTTCTCTGGCCACTACTCTCTTCTATATGTTGCCTTGAGGACAGGAGTGGTGTTGGGTCCCAATTTTTAATACTAGAAAGAGCTTAATAAATGTTTTCTTCACTCATCCAGACAGTAGAGTCAGAGAAATTCAGGATATTGACCAAGACAATATGAGACGGGCAGTTCACAAACAAGAGTCACCAACATACCAAATCTCCAAATTTAGTCTCATTTCTTACTTAAAAATACACTTTACAAGACAGAGTCTCAACTGTAAAGAACAGATGCTGTCCATAACTCAAAAGGGAATTTTCTATCAAGAGAGTCAAAGTTAAAAAGTGTTTGCAGGCTGCCAAAGTGCCCAGCCATAGGTAGCTCAATGCCATCATTTTCTTTACAATTCTGTCATTCCAACAAGTGCTATACCTGGTAAGTACCTGGCTATATTGATTCTTTTGGGGCTTCAGCTTGAAGAGTATATACTACAAAACACATAAACACTGACTTGGTTTCCTTCTGAATTATTTTATGTCAGGGCCATTTGCAAGGCCAACTCAAGAGCTAAGTAAAAGCTATAGAAAAAATAAAGTACTAGAGCTACAACACCAAAGGTATGCATGACTGGTTTTATAATTATTAGAATAAACCACATTTATAAAGGGCTTTTAAGTTTGTAAAGCACTTTCCTAAAAAGTAACAACAAAAACAAAGCCCTCTAATGTTGGTATTTCTATCCATTTTATAGATGAGAAAACTGAGACTGCACGGTTAGCTGACTTGCCAATCATATTTATATTTAGAGGGGAAAAAGAATTTTAATTATTAATTAATTCTGTAACTCACGTCTTCATTCCTGTCTGGCCAGCACTATTGACTAGATTTCTGTTTCCATTTCCCAGAAGCCCTACTGTGCTAGAAGTATCCTTGACCACCAAACTAGCACCTTCCTCCTCCTATAAGATCCCTCCACCCCTGTGGCCTGCACTCTCACATTGTGCAGTCCAATTGGTCCTTTTTTCCCTAACTTGCCCTTTCAAGGAAGGACTCCCCAGGCTAGCTATACTCCCTGCTTCACTTTTCATTAGGCACTACTCATGACTCTCTGGCTTTCCTTCTCCATCATGTCCCCTTGAGGACACTTCTAGATGGCACAGCGGCTAGAGAGCTGTCCCTGGGATCATGAAGACTTGAGTTCAAATCCAGCCTCAGATACGTACAAGGTGAGTGACTGACAAGTCACAACTTCTGTTTGCCTCAGTTTCTTCATCTGTAAAATGATGCTAAGAGCACCTACCTCCCAGGTTTGAGCAACAAATCATATTTGTAACGCACAGTGCCTGGCACACAGTAGGCATGTAATAAGTGTGTGCCCCCTTCACACCACTTTTACAGTTTCCTTTCAAGTGTTGCCCCCACACACACATTTTAATGTAAGCTCCTTGAAGGTAGAGACTGTATCCTCAGCTTAGCATAGAGCTGAGCACAAACTAAGCACTTAATAAATGCTTATTTGGGGCAGTGGATAGAGGGCCTGGCCTGGAGCCAGAAAGACCTGAGTTCAAATCCAACCTCAGACACTTAGTAGCTGTGACTCTAGGTAAGTCATTTACCCCTGTTTGCCTCAGTTTTTTCATCTGTAAAGTGATTCAGAGAAGGAAATGGCAAACAATTGTTTTGATGATGGCTTTTGTTTTTATAGCCAGTCATTTCCAGATACGCTCTCCGTCATAACAAAGAAAAACAATGGAGCAAAACCAAATGCCAATGAACAGCCCTAACAATGCAGGAAACATTTTACAACCAGGATTCTGCAGCTCTTTACTGGAAAGCAGGACGATCTCCGGGACGGGGACGGGCACTGCAATTCATCAGAGTTCCGTCACTTGTGAGTGGTCTTGCATTTTTGTTGTTGTGACTGTGTTTGTTGTCCTCCTGCTCTCACAGACTACATCCTGCATCAGTTCATGCTGCTCTCGTGTATCTCTGAATTTTCCACATTCATCTTCTCTTCTGGCACAACAATTCCCCACTATCCTCAGACTACATGATTTATCTCAGCTGTTCTCCAACTGATGGGCACCAATTTTATTTTACCCTTCTGCTACCACAAAAAGTGCTGCCCTACATATTTGGTATAAATGAGAAATTTCTGTATTTGACAAATATGCCCAATACTAGGATTAACAGTTTAAAAGTTAGAAACAATTTTATCATTTTCTATCCATAATCACAAACTGTTTCCCAGAAAGCTGGACCAATTTATAGCTCTACCAAAAGTATATTAGTATGACTGTCTTCCCGTTCCACCGCTTTGAATATTTCCAGTATTGTACTGGGGAGGAAGCACAGAATTCAATTGGAGGTCCAAATGACTTAGAATTTCATGTGGAATAATGTGTCCCCAGGGAGAAAGAGAATAGCATGTGCCAGGCAGTCAAAAGCACCTCCTCCGGTTCAATTTTGTTCTCTCTGATCCATCCCTATCCCCAAAAGTCCTAGGAAAAGAAATACTCTTCTCTCCTTTCCCTTGCCCTAGCTTTCCTTCAAGTCTAGGCTTTTCAGCCATTATCCAAGGAGAGCAGCCCCAGTGGAGATGGGCCCTGCCATTCTCTTCGCCAACAACACTAACCAAAAGTCGTTGATAAGTAAGCAAGTCAGGCTAGTCAAAGTAGTAATGTACTCCAAGGGAGAAATGGGATGCAGCATATACCAAGTGGGCCAAACTGCCACCATCTTGAACATCAGCTTCCACAACAGACTCAGTTCTGCTTACTCCAATCTCCCAGTATGCCTTTCCTCTGTCCTCCTAGAAAACCATCCCAGATATCAAAGAATATTCTTTAAAGAAAGAGAAAGAGAGGAAAAATCAGCAAAACCAACCAATACATTGAAAACATCTGAAAATATAGGTAATATTCCATACCCATGAATCTCCAATCTCTGAGAAGGAGGTTGGAGATATCTTATTATATCTGTTCTTTGGGGACCATGCTTGCTCTTTGTACCTCTGCAACATTATCTTTGGGATTTTTTTGGTGGTTCTTTCTACTTCCACTGTTGTAGTCATTTTGATAGTTTTCTTGGCTTTGCATCATGTAGTTCATGTTCATGTAGATCTTTCCATTCTTCATTTTTATCATAGTCATCATTTCTTAAAACAATGTAATATTCTATTACATTCATGTATTACAGGTTCATTAGCCCTTCCATAATAAATGGCCATCTACATTGTTTCTAGTTCTTTGTTCTGCTATAAATATTTTGGTGTATATAGAGGCTTTCTTCTTATCAGTGACCTCTTTGGAGTATATGCTTAGTAGTAGAATCTCTGGGTCAAAGAGTAAGGACATTTCGGTCACTTTATTTGCATAATTTCAAATTGCTTTCCATTAATGGCTGTACTAATTCACAGCTCCACTAACAATATACTAGTGTGCTTCTCTAGTGCTGGACTTGGACTCAAAAGGTTGTTGTTGTTCAGTCATTCAGTCATGCCCAGTTCTTTGTGACCCTGTGGACCATAGCACACCAATACTGTCCATGGAGTTTTCTTGGCAAAGATACTGGAATGGTTTGCCATTTCCTTATCCAGTAGATTAAAGTAAACAGAGGTTAAGTGACTTGCCCAGGGTCACATAACTAGTCAGCATCTAAGACTAAACTTGAATTCGGGCTTTCCTGACTCTAGGCCCAGTACTCTATCCAACTGCCTCAGAGTCAGGAGGATCAGCCTTTCTGGAAGGAAGCCTTGGTTTCCTCATCTATAAAATGAGGAGAATAATACCTACCTCAGGATTGTTGTGAAGATTAAATGAGATAACTCATGTACACTGCTTTGCAAACTTCAAAGCACTATACAAATGCTATTATTATATCGTACTAAACAAAAGCTATTACTGTTATTATTATACCACCCTCCCATAATCCCTCCTTTGGTGGTGACTATCCCCACCTTCTGTCACCTTCACCAGTTTGCTTGGTATGAGGTAAACCCTCAAAGTTGTTTTCATCTATTAGTAATTTGGAGCATTCTTTCAAGTGACTATTTTTCATTTCTATCCTTTTGACTGTTTATCTATTCAGGAATTGTTTTGGGTATTAAATATAGTTGTTAGTTGTCTACATATCCTAGATCCCAAAGCCTTATCTGAGAAATTTGATACAAAGGTTTTTTTTTCCCCCACTCAAACATTTCCTTTCTTAAACCAGATATAGCAATATTATTCAATTTCAAAATGAACATTATCCATTTTCTGGTTTTGGATTGCCTCTTTCTCTTATTTGCCTATGAAGCTACCTCCTACCCATTGTTGTGAAAGATGTGTGATCTGTTTCTCTTCTCATCTGCGTAAAGGATGATCTGTAATATTAAGTCATATGTCTATGTTGATTTTATTGCAGAGTGAAGCATAAGATATTGGTCTAGAGCTTAATTTCTACCAGACTGCTTTGTAGTTTTCCCAACAATCTCTATAAGATAGGGAGCTTTTTCCTAAGTACCTTATGTGTTCAGGTTGACTAAATACAAGATTATTGAGTCCCCCTCTTTCTGGTTCTCCCTTGTTAGTCTGTTCCACTGATCTATTGGGGGGGGGGGGACTGGGAACAGAGGTTTAAACCAAAAAAAAATGGTTTTGATGACTATTGCTTTATTATACAGTGTGAGGTCTAGAAGTGCTACTTTCCCTACATCTCTACTTTTTTTTCATCCTTTCCCTAAATTTCCCATCTAGATCTTTTGTTTCTCTAAATGGATTTTATTTTTTTAAATTACATCTTTGATAGTTTGATTGGTAAAGCATTAAAACTGTACATTCATCAATAGTATTGACACTTTTGCTATATTGGCATGACCCAGTCATGAGCACTGAATAATCTAACAATTATTTAAATTGTTCTTTATTTCTTTGAGGGCTACTTTAAAACTGGATCTACACAAATATTTTGTGTGCTTTATATCATAGTGTTTTTTAAGCATTTTGTAGTTATTTTGGATAGGAGTTCCCTTCCTATTATTGCCTTTTTGGTTTTGTTATTATTATATAGAAATGCTGTTAATTTTAGTGGGTACATTTTTATGTAAGCTATCAATTATCTCACACCACATCTTTGCTGATTCCCTAGGATTTTCTAAGTAGAACATCATGTCATCAGGAAATAGGGATAGTTTTATCTCCACTTCACCTACCTTTACAATTTAATTTCTTTCTCTTGTCTTATTGTAATTGGTAGCATTCTTAGAACTATACCAAATAACAGTGGAGTGGGCATATTTGTTTTACCCCAAAATTTACTGGAAAAACGTCTAGTGTTTCCTCATTACAAATGATACTTGATTTTACTTTTAGATATTATTTTTATGATGCTGTAAAAAAAAAAAAAAAGCTCCTCTATGCTTATACATTGGAAGGGGTTTTTCTGTTTCAGTTTTTTAGCATGAAAGAGTATTGTACTTCGTCAGTGCTTTTTTGTGTGATTTTGTTTTTGTTTTTTATACAATTGATCACACTGGTTGTATTCCTAATGCTGAATCATCCTTTCAATCTAGATATAAATCATAGTGAATGATTTGGATGAATTGCTGTATTCTGTTTTGACAGAATTTTACTTGAAATTATTGAACTGATAGTAATCAAAGATGTTGGTCTATAATTCTTTGCTTTATACTTCCCTGATTTAGTTATTAGGACTACATTTTCTCTTAAAAGAGTTTCATAGAGTGATTTTTTTTTCAATTTTGGAAAATAATTTGTGTAGTTGGTTTTCTAATTTTTAAAATGAATATTCATTTCATTAATTCTCCCATTTTTCTATTTTGCATATACTTTTAGAGACTTTTTTTATATCTATAGAGAAATAATTTTTCCTCTGAGGATTTTTTTTCCTGCATCACAGAAGTTTTGGTATGTTGTTTTGCCATTACCATTTTCTTTCACATAATCATTAATTGTTTCTATGATTTTGTTTTTTGACTTGCTTATTATTTAGGATTTTATTAAGTTTCCTCATCTGCAAAATAAAGATAAAAACAAGGCCTACCTGCCAGAGCTGTGGTGAGGATCCAAAGAGACAACATGCGTAATGTGCCTGGCACACCCTCAGGTGGTACTATATAAATGTGAGCTGTCAGTGTTCCTGGACTCTTATCCTCATTTCTGCAGGTCTCCTAGTCCCAGGCTATATGCTCACATCTCATTCTTTATCCACTTTCCTGTCACACTACAGGGGATTTCCTCTATCCCATTCCCCAATTAGCACCTATTCAGACCTCATCCAGTCCTGCCTTAGCCATCATCTTCTTTGGAAGGGCCTTAATCCCTGGAGGCTAACTCCCAGAAAATAGACAATCACAAAGGAGGCTGTGTGGTTTGATGGGTCACGAGTCCTATTGCTATATAAGCACCATTACTGTTATCACTCTGCCCTCTTAAGGCCTATCCCCACTCTGGATCAAATATCCTTGTCCCTTCTACTTTGGAAGCTGGCCACCTATGGGGACATATACTTCCCATCTCCTGAGCTGAGTCCCAGGCTTGGGAAGCATGCCCAGTGCTCAGAGGTGAAGGTCTTTTATGGTACCCATCTCCTCCAAAGAAAGTCCATCACTCTTCCCTCCACCCCCATGGGTTTACACTTTAATGCCTCTCCTCATCATTAGGACTTCTGGAGAAAGACTAGCCTCCTATATTCCTTTCTCCCACCCAAGTCTTTCTGCTCCCCTCTTCTTATCCTGCTCTATAAAATCGCCCACATAGACATTCAGAGACCAGCAAGATTATGGTCCTTTCCCTGCTCAAACCCATGGCAAGCTGGTTTCTTCTTACTCTTCTCTCCCTTACTACACCTGAGTGACTTCCCTGTTTGACCTTCACTCATCTCATTTTTGAGGGAATGTGGATTTCCGTCTACCAAATAGTAATTCAATTCTTGTCCATGCCATATCCTTCCTGCATTTAGCTCCCCTTAAATCTTTATCTTCATAATCCCTTGATAATTCTGTTTTCTCTTTGGCCTTTAGTTATTGGTTTAAAAAAAAAAAAGGATTTTTTTTAGGCCTTGCCTTACCTTACTTAGAAAGCTGAACTGATTTATGGTTTAGTCTTTTCTTGTTAACTGTACCTTTTTTTCTGGGCAGGGGGGTGGGGGGGGGGGTAGTTTTGCATTCTTTTATATCCCTAGTGCTTAGTACAATGCCTGACTCATAGGAAGAACACTACAAATGCATGATGAATGCTTGGCTGAATAGTTTAGAATTCGTATAATCTATTCAATTCTGGCTTCTTTTGGAGGAATCAATCAAATGTTTCTTCTATGTTGAAATTCCATCTTTTTTTTTTAATCAATGCTCAGTTTTGTAGGCTATCTTATTTGGGGGTGCATCACAATCTTTTCCTTGATTTCTCTTAGAGAAATAGTCCTAGGCTATTTAAATGAACATTCCTTGATAGACAAAGGTCTTTCTCTTAGCTCCTTTTAGCTGTTTTAATATTCATTGTTTTGCATTGAATTCCAGAATTTAACTACTTTGTGCCTTGGTGTTTCTGTCAGAAATTTGTACTGATTTGTACAGATCCTGATGACCAATACTCTGTTGCCTGTTTTTAATATTTACAAAGGACTTGTGTGTCTAGAGTACTATATTCTGACTTCATAAATGACTGTGTTTTTCTGAGAATCCTATGATCTTTCAGTTATCCTTATGCATCATGTTTTCAAGGTCAATTACTTCGGCTCTCATAAAATTCATGTGTTCTTCCAACATGGTTTTCTTTTGTTTTTGTTCTGCCTAAATTTCTTCCATTTCTTTATTAGGTTTCAAGCCTGTCATTTTTTCTTATGGTCTTTACTGTTTTGAAAAAATTCTGTCATCTGTTCAAAATAGTCTACTCTCAGACTTGTTTTGTTGATTTTTTCTTTAGTTATCCTGACCCCACACTAATTTCCTCTGAATTTCTTCCTGTAATAGATCAATTTCTCTTTTAAACAATTCTGGAGTTTCTTATTCTATTATTTCTGGAGACTCTGCATAACTTATTATCTTTATTTTTCATTGTGAGATTTGGATTCAGTTTCCACAACACTGCAATACTTATTCATTGCATTGTGATCTTTTATTGCCTATTTGCCCATTTTTTTCTTTATTATTTTGACTGTTGCTTTATTGGCTAGTTTACACCCAACCTCTCAGGCAGCTATGTGCACAGTGGATAGAGCGCTGGGCCCGGAGTCAGGAAGACTCATCTTCCTGAGCACAAATTTGGCCTCAGACACTTACTAGATTGTGACCCTAGGCAAGTCACTTAACCCTGTTTACCTCAGTTCTTTTCTATAAAAATGAGCTGGAGAAGGAAATGACAAATCACTCCAGTATCTTTGCCAAGAAAAACCCCAATGGGGTCACAAAGAGTCATACATAACCAAACAACAATAACAAGCCAACCTCTCTCTTGGCCTTCTGGTCATTTGCCATTTTCCTCTGTTCTCAGCATCATTCCTCTGCCTCTTGTCCTTCCATTGCCATAGAACATGCTTTCTACCATCCAGACCCTCAGGGCAAGGTGAACTTAAGCTTCTTATGGTGGGCTATGTGTAGGTCTGTCTGGATGCCTGGCAAGTGGAGAGAACTACAGATAAATTTATATCGACCCTTTCCTTCATGTCTGGAAAACTTTACCCCTCTAACAAGCTCTGTATCAACAGGTCTGCCCACCTATTTTATCATTAGCATAGTAAGAGGAAAGACTGAACAAGACACAGGAGCCAAAGACGGGTTGGAAAGGGAGGTACCTTTGTGTCATGATGTCTGACAAGTTCATAAGGAGTGGGAATTCAGAATGAATCATGACATGAGGAGGCCAAGGTAGAGGCCGCTGCTGTTGGAGTCTGGAGCTCAAACATGGCAAATTCTTTGCACTGAGTACATAGTCCACCAGCATATGATTAAGGTGAGTGGGTGGGAGCTCCAAGCAGTTTCATTCTCTACTGTGACTTTTTAATGCTGTTTATCACATAGAGGCATTCTCTTCCTCCTTCCCTTTGTGGTGCCATTTCAATTACTATAAATGTGGTTCATATCTTACTGCTCTGAGATTGCAGAACCAGAGGCTGAGGATGAAGATGACTTACATCACCATCTTTCAGATCACATGACCTCTTTAGGTACAGAGTAATCTGTGAGATCCCAGTGGAGAAGGATCATTACTGATTGGGGAAAGATTTCATGAATGAGGCAGCATTTGAGCTGGGTCTTAAAGGATAATTAGGATTTCACCAGACAGAGAAGCAGAAGACCTTCAAGAAATCTTGAACAGTGTAAGGAAAAAAAGCACAGAAAAATACTGGGGACAGAAAACTAAAGACATTACAAATGTAAATAATGAAGGTAGAATAGAAAGAGTACTGGTTTTAGAGTCAGAAGTTCTGGGCTAAAGCCGTGGCTCTGCCACATACTCCCCATTTGTGGAACCTTGACTAAGTAATTCAACCTCACTAGGCCTCAATTTCCTCATCTGTAAAGGGAGGGATTTGGACAAGGAGACCTC
Source organism: Pseudochirops corinnae (assembly GCA_028646515.1). Classification (NCBI taxonomy): domain Eukaryota; kingdom Metazoa; phylum Chordata; class Mammalia; order Diprotodontia; family Pseudocheiridae; genus Pseudochirops; species Pseudochirops corinnae. The sequence continues at coordinate 391,316,353 of CM053585.1, forward strand.
TAAGGCCCTTTCCAGGTCAAAATTTATGGCTTTATCATGTTTCATGCTTCATTTCCCCTCCTCTTTTTCTTCTCTGAAAATAAAAACAATTTAAATGGCAAGATTGCAGATATAGAGGGTTTTTATAACTGTCAACTTAAAAATTTACAATATCCTCTTTAAAACAGATTTTCCTAGATGTCTTGCATTTAACCCTGTATCGCCTTTATATAGTATGATAATACCGAAGACATTTTTAGGTGTACATTATATTAATGATAATATAATTTCATGTATAATTTTATCTAAATTAATAATACTGTACCTTTATTTTTTTCTCTTCCATTGATTTCTGAACACGTTCTCTTAAAGGCTTGATCAAGAATTCATTTGATTGTGTTGGAGAACTGAATAAAAAAGAATTAGGAAATGATAAACCATCTTATACTTTAAAGGGTGGCCTTTATTTAGTCTTATTTTTCCCACAGAAAGCAGTGTTTTTATGATCTTAGATGATTTATTCTTGATTAGGAGTCTCTAAGGTTTTACATAATGGTACTATCACCTCCTTTTTCTTTGCTTAGAGCCCTAGGAGTTAATCAAGTTTACATAGGTCATTTTTTATATAGGTCATTATTATTTTCATTACTTAAAATCTTACATTTTAGGCAACTATTTAGGATGGAAACTTTCAGTCAATTATAATGATTCAAATTATTTAAAAATGAATTGATTTGGTATCACTTCTGAATGCTGATTACCATAATCACAATATCACAGAATATCAACATTGGACCGAACCTAAAGGCTACTTAATACAATACATGACTGCAAAAGAATCCTCCCTCGTTCAACCTTTGCCAGAAGACCTACAGTGAGTGCTGAGCTATAAGTAGGGAGTAACAAGGGGGCCTTTAGAAGGCAGGAATATACAGGACTCAGGCCGAAGCTGATTATTATCATCACTATTATGTGGTTCTCATCTCTTAATGGGATTCACATAGAACCAATCTGAGAAAACATGCCCTCATCCTATTACTTTTTATCTTTAGTTTTCTGTGGTCAATTTTCCAAAATGGATAAAATTAATTTTTTTATAGTTGAATAAAAGCATTGAAATGAAATACATATTCTATAGACCCTCTGAAGGCACCTTTGGGATAGCTTTAACACTCTAGAGCATGGTGGGGGGGAGGGGAGGGTCACCTAAGACATCGGAAATTCCATATTTCCAATGGTCTTCGGAACCGAGACACCCCTCTTCTATCTGTCTCCAGGCAGGTCCACCCATACGCCCACATAGAAGTATTAAAGGGTCCCGGCACTAGGAAGGTTGAGAACCACTGCTCTAGAGGAAGAATCAGGTCAGTATCTTTTAACAAAATGAATGTTTCAAGAGAAAAATTGGAATCAGAGAATGGATGACTTAAAAGCATCCTTGAGAGGTCATCTGGCTTCACCTTCTGCTTTCCAGCAAACAAATAATTAAACTAGTAAGGAAAGACAGATATTAATTTAAAGGATTTTCCTCATTTAGTAATTAATCTTTTGGCACCCATTTTTCTCTATAGCTATGGCAGTTATAAAAAGCCCATATTACCTGCATGCTTAACCTTTCTGACCCATTGAACCATCCAAGTCTCCAACCTGGCCATTTTATGTTCTGGCTGCCACCGTCCGGCTTTTGCCCACCTGGACCACCACCCACCACATCAGGCCCAGACCTCCAAGAATCCATCCATGCTTCTAGTCCCTGGTGAAGTTAATTCCCTCATCATGGAAGCTCCTACCAGAGAGGCATCTCAGATGGCTAATGAATGAATGCAAACCAGCCCTCTTAGTCCATAGAGTCTCCTGACTGGCATTAGACACCAGACCACCATTCACTTTTATATTCCATCCAGCTCTCCAACTGTCAACCCAAGTTATCTTACCATCTATTTGCCATGAATAGACATTCCCAACCCATCCTGTTTTTCTTTTCTTGGCCCCCACTTCCCTAGAGGCATTATCTTTCCCCATTAGCTCCCTGAAAGGCAAGCAGTATCACTCTTTTTACATCTGTATCCCTACCGCATAGTAAGCACTTAACAAATTTTCATTCCTTCATTCTTCATTCATTTATTCGCTCATTCATTCCTCACCTAAAAAGAGTCAGGATAGGAGTGCCAGCGTATGAAATTGTATTTTCATCCCCATACAAAAGGTCTGCTTTGTTTTCAGTGGGAGGATTCGATGCTTCTTCATCCAAAAGAACAAGTAAAATCTTCACCGTATCTCTGCCACAGTAGGCAGTGCCATGATTAATGGCATAAGATTTTGGCTAAAACAAAAAGTAATTTAAAGTAGATGTAAAAAAGACTGTACACACACATACCCAACACACACACACACACACACATCCCCTCCCCATCCCACCTCCATTCCCCACAATCTTCAATCATCTGTGTCAATACTCTCCTTCTTTGGTGGGCTAATTGAACATTAACTATGACTCAACCAATAAGCATTTGTTAGGATATCTTTTATGTGCCAGGTACTGTGCTAGGCAGTGGGTATACAAAGACAAAAATAAAATGGTCCCTGCCCTCAGGGAGCTTACATTCCACAACAGGAAACACCATGGACAGAAATAAGCATCTATGAAAGGTAAACATTTTGGTGGGGGAGGTCAGGAGCAATTGAGAGAATGACAAGAGACTCCATGGAAAATGCAGCACTTGCTCTCAGTTTTGAAGGAAACAAGGTATTCAGAAAAATGAATGTAAGGTGGGAGTGTATTCCAGGCATGGGGGATAGCAAGAGCAAAGAACAGAGGTGGAATATGGAGCACCTGTCTGCCTCCTCTGTAAGGAGCAGAGGTAGATAGTTTGGCTGAACTGCAGAGTACAGGAAGAAGATGCTGGAAAAATAGGTTGAAGCCACATTGTGTAGGTTTTAAAAACTAAACAGAAGAGTTTATATTTAATCCTAAAGGGAAAAGGAACCACCATATATACCTATAGGTATATATGAGGTAGGGAAGTGACAGTTATAAGTATAGCTAAGGAAAATCATTTTGGTAACTATGAGGCACAAGCACGAAATGGTGAGACAAGAAGTACAAATCACACAGGAAAGTCACTGTCACTAGGCCTCAGTTTCCCCAATGAAAAATGAAGGAATTAGACTAGATAACCTAAAAGGTCCCTTTGAGGTCCAAATCTATAGCTTGGTAGAAAAGAGTAGGATCAAGAAAAGAAGAACGTTGTGCAAAGACACCCAGGCCCAAGTCGTCATCATGTCAGGGCCTGACCCTAGGACTCCAGGAATGACCCTTCTTAGTATCTGTTTCCTCAGGCATTGGATAGGGATAATACCCTCAGCCTGATCTCAGAGGACTGTTAAATTAATGTATTAAATGACCAAAAAAACCTGTGTCTATATGATGTGATTTAAAATGGTCTTCTTTGTCCAATATTCTGTCTCAGAAACAGTGGCACCAAGACCATGTTTGTGGCAAACCTCAAAAGGCTAGGTACATACTCCAAATACCCTTCACTTCTGCTTAATGACCTGTAGCTCTAACATCCACAAACCTATCTAAATCACTTCTAGTTTGTTGTCAGGACCAATGAATCTGTCTATCACCATTTATTTATTATGACAACATAAAAGCAAACATCAAGTCCAAGCCTCAAGGAATGTCCCTAGTTTTAGGATTTGGGACTTGCTTAAAAGACTACATTATGAAACCAAATTTTTGCTAATTTCAACCCTTGTCCCAAGAGATGGGACCCTCTGGAGTCCTCAGGGGCAGGAGCTGCTGCTCCCATTGTGCTGCTACCCTGGGGCTATCACCTGACTCAAGCTCAGGTAGGGGGACTTTAGGCAGTCAGAAGTCAAGGGCAAGGCCTGCTGCTCACCCCTTTAGACTTCATCAAAATACACAATGGAGATGGAGGGCTTTCTTCCATCTGCAGCTTGTAGTAGCATGGAGCAATCTCAGCTATAATGGTATTTCTCAATATAGCTCCTTCTGACAAGAATCTAATATAGGGACAAGAGTTAAGCATGAGTCTATATTGACACCCCTTATAAACCTGTCTCTAAGGTCAATACCATGGACCTACCTTATGAAAAGGTCATTAACTGGCTAATTAACAAAACAAAACCCCTTAGGAAAAATCTAAGACATAACCATCTTACCACAAAGTTTGTTCCAGGGCAAAACAATGCTGTAACAAGCTTCCTACATCACTAGACATGAAAAGGACTTCAAAGATTTCATTGTCGTGGGTGTGCCCCTCCACTGATGAAGAATCCATGCACTGGCAAAGAATGTTTTTAAGAGCTCCTGTGCCTGAAAAAGTCATCACCTGTGGCCAACTGGGTGACGAGAGGCTTGAAAAATTGATCTCTCCCTTCCTTTTTTTTTAGATAGGTATGTACAGTGTTAAGGGACTTTCATAATTCGGTAAAGAATGAGAGATTCTAGAGTGAGGGAAATTCTGCTGAGGAAAAGGTGAGTTCTACCTAGAGGCCACAAGCACCACTCAGCACAGTTTGAAATTGGCCATCAAAAAAACCTGTCTAGACAGCCATGCCACAGGTGACCTAGGAGGTGAAAACAATGTTATTTTATAATAGGTATCAATTAGGGAGAAATTAGGATATGTTTTAGAAAAACTGACATGGTAGCTAAATAGAAAATATTTACACATATTTATAAACTATATCTATACTAGCAAATGAGCTAAGGATCCTAATATTTTTCATGATGGAAAGGAACTTAAAGATTATTTTGAATTAATAGAACGTTAATGCTGGAAGCGTTACATTAGAGATCAATTAGTCCAAACCCCACATTTTACACTCCAGGAAACTGAGGCCCAAGAAGTGTAAGTCACATGCTAAGGTCATACAGGTAGTAAGTGTCAGAATTGGTATTTGCACCCAGGTCCTCTGACTCCAGGGCATCATTTTGTCTCCTCAATATTAAGTAACTTGTTTAAGATCACACAATTGTACTTAGTAGTCAATCGAGGACTAAAACCAGGATGCTCTGACCTTCATCCAGTACCCTTCCCACTGGGTTATACTATCTCAGATGGCAACATTTAATTTAGGAATACTGTTAGTTGTTAGAAATTGACAACCAAAAAACTCTAACACAATCTTACTTAAAAAGATTTTCTTTTAACAAAGTCTCAGTACAGAAGAAGTCACACTCCTCTGCCTTAAGCAAGTATTGAATCATATTTCCACTGACAAAAGAGATAATTCTTTCTTTAGAAGGCTAAAAAGGAAAAAAGGCAATCCATTACCCGTGCTGGACTGCTGCCAGTGGTGTTAACAACTCTATCTTCTTGTTGAGAGTTCATAATGTTTTTAATCCTCAAATCAAAATCCTGAGTAACTTCCTCCATCGCTTGCCAGAATGCATCCCCATTGCTTCGGCCTTTTATCAACTCTGTCTTTATGACTGAGAGTATCCGACCTCCTGCAATTCTGAAAATAGGAATAAGAGATCATCCCTCATTGTAATATTAGAAATGCTTCAATAGACTTGTTTTGAAAATCAGATTTTCACAGTTAATCAACACTGTTGAAAGAAGGTGAGTGATCTTTTAAGTCAAACAGCAGCATCTAGAGAAACAGCGAGTGGTCTTTTGATGTGAGCAACTTAAGGCAAAATAAAAGTTTGTTTTCTAAAAGTGAGAATCATTTCTAGCATTAACGGCAACTTCTCTTCCTGACTTACAAGATTGCAGGGGAAAAAATTTTTAAAATAAAAGATTAAAGAAAATGTCAAGCAATTTTGTAATGCTGGAATATTTCTAACAAAAAAAAAAAGCTGAGCTTACCATTAAAATTTACTTTAGAAGAATTTGCAATGTATGTACATTTACAAGAACAGTTCCAACTATCTCTCCTTTTTTTTTTTTTTTTTGGTGATTCTAATGAAATATATTATGGTGACCTTTCATTAAGGGGATTTGTTCTATGAAGTTTGGATTCAGTCAAAGGGCCACACCTGAGGACCTAGAGGGTTACATGTAGCCTCAAGGCTACATACAGAGATTCCCCACCCCTGCATGGTCCATAAAGACAATAATTGGTAGTTAAGCATAATATTTCCTATTCTGTCATAAAAGACCCTCATTTTTAAAGTTAGTAAATAAAATGTATTAAATAAAAATTCCTAATAACAACATGGAAAAAAGTATCTCTCCTGAGCTATATGAAAAATACATAGAGCTCTCCAAGGCCCAAAAGTTGTAGAAGCCAACAAGATCTGTTTTGTTTGTGATAGAAAGAGGTCAACAACCAGGCCACATTAACAGAAGTATAGAACCCAGGATAAAAGGGAAAAGTTCCTCTGAAGTCCGGTTCTTATCAAATCACATCCAGAATACTGTGTTAAGTTCTGGAGACCACATACAGATAAACTAGAGGATACTCAGGAGAATGTACTAGGACATAGGATACAAACTAGATATAGAATGACATTTCATACCATATACCAAGGTAAGGTCAAAATGGGTACCTGATTTAGATATAAAGGGGGATACCATAAGGAAATTAGAAGAGCAAAGAATAGTTTGCCTGTCAGCACTATAACGAAGGGAAGAATTTCTGACCAAACAAGAGGCAGAGAGCATTATAAAATGTAAAGTGGATAATTTAGGTTATATTAAAATAAAAAGCTTTTGCACAAACAAAACCAATGCAACCAAGATTAAAAGGAAAGCAGAAAGCTGGGAAACAATCTTTATACCGTAGGTATCTCTGATAAAGGCCTCATGTCTCAAATATATAGAGAATTAAATGAAATTTATGAGAATATAAGCCATTTTCCAATTAATAAATGGTCAAAGGACATGAACAGGCAGTTTTCAGATGAAGAAATCAAAGATATCTATAGGCATATGAAGAAGTGCTCAAAATCACTTTTGAATAGAGAAACGTGAATTAAAACAACTCTGAGGCACCACGTCCATCAGATTGTTTAATATGACAGAAAAGGAAAATGATAAATGTTGGAGAGGATGTGGGAAAATTGGGACACTAATGTAGGTGGAATTGTGACCTGATCCAATCACTGTGGGGAGCAATTTGGAACTGTGTCCAAAGGGCTATAAAGTTTGCATACCCCTAGACCCAGCAATGCCACTTCTAGGTCTGTACCCCAAAGAGATCATACAAAAGGGAAAAGAACCCAGATGTGCAAAAATATTTATAGCAGCCCTTTTCATGGTGGCAAAATGTTGGAAATTGAGGGGATGCTCATCAACTGGTGAATAGCTGAATAAGCTGTGATATATGAATGTAATGGAATACTACTATGTGACAAGAAATGATGAACAGGTAGATTTCAGAAAAACCTGGAAATACTTGTACAAACTGATGCAAAGTAAAATGAGCAGAACCAGGAAAACATTGTACTCAGTATTGTAATATTGTCTGATTATCAACTATGAATGACTCAACTCTCCTCAGCAACACAGTGATCCAAGACAAGTACAAAGAGTTCATGAAGGAAAATGCTATCCATATCCAAATAAAGAACTGAAGGACTTTTAATATAGATTGAAGCATGCTTTTTTCACTTAATTTATTCTTTTAAATGTTTTTCCCCTTTTGACATGTTTCTATTTTCACAATTATAACTAATATGGAAATAAATTTTACATGATAGCACTTGTATAACCCATATCAAATTGCCTTCCATTTTAGGAAGAGGGGAGGGGAGTGAGAAAAATTTGGAATTCAAAATAAAGAAAAGAAAGTGACTAGGACAATGAGGAATCTAGAAACCAGATTTTGTGAGGACTGCTTGAAGGAACTGAGAGTACTAGCATTAAAACAAGAGAATGTCTTCCTGATGCCAAAACACTTGTTTGGAATGTAAACAATTCAGTCAAGCTGCTATGTCTAACTACATTCTCCCCTTCTGCCTAATATGCTATACTTGGTAGAATTGATTTTTTTTAACCCAACTGCACAGCTTGACATTTACTTCTATAAATGTTATCTTATAACTTTAGCCTTCTGTTCAAGCCTGTTAAGATATTTCTGGACAGTAAATTTACTGTCATTTTTTATGTACTGAATACCTGTCTTAATTTCATTTCATCCACAGATTTGAGAAGCAAAGCAGCTGAATCTTCATTCAAGCAATTATAAAAATGCTAAAGATTCTGATATGAAAACCCAAGAGAGAGTTCTATAAATCAATTTTGCACATGAAAATTGATGTAAAAAATTTAAGTAAAATCTTTTTAGAGTAATATGTCTACAAAATTTCTTACTTTGACCAAGGTAGATTCATATCAGAGATGCAAAGATGACTCAGCAGTATGAAAACAATCAACATAATTAATCACAAAAAAACCCAAAAATAACAGAAACCTACATGTAATTGGAAAAAATAAAATGAATGGTAAAAAAAAAAATCACAAAACCCACAAAAATCACATGATTATTTCAGTAGACGTAGAAGAAATTTTTGACAAAGTTTAGCATTTTATTGGGTGTTGACACAATTAGTGGGCATGACCTAGATGAAGATTCAGCAAGTTTGAGGATTGATCAGACAAGCAGGAAGAGAACCAGGAGAGATTAGTGTTAGAAAAATCAAGAACATCAAGAAGATGGTGGTTAACAAGTCAGTCAATAAACATGTGTTTGCTATAAGCTAGTCACTACAAAACACATGGGATACAAATACGAAAAACAAAGACAGTTGCAGCCCTCAATGTACTTACAGTCTAATGGGAGAATACAACATACAAAAGGAACTAAAATAGAGAGGGGAGCTTCTATCCTCTAATCAAAGAGGTTCCAGAGACAGAGGGTGCTAATGAAATATAATCAACAGTTAAGGGCTGCAGAGAAATCAAGAAGATTGAGAAAAGGCTGTTTGATTTGACAATTAAGAAATCACTGCTAACTTCGGAGAGAACAATTTCAACAAATGATGAGATGAGAAGAGTGAGATGACAGGAAGAGGCAGAACCAATTGTAGAGAGCCTTTGCAAGGAGTCTAGCCACAAAAGGAATGAGAAGTAGAAGGTAATCACCAGGGAGGATGGACGAATTAAATGAGGATTTTTTTTTAAGGCCAGGGGAGGGACATGGGCATGTTTGTAGATTGTAGGAAAGCAGCCAGTAGAGAGAGAGTGAGAGAGTAGGGATGATAGTGAGGTGAATCTGCTGGTGAAGATGGGACGTGTATGTCTGTCTGTGTGGGGGGTGGGGGTGGGAAGGGTTTGCCTTGGACAGGAGAAAGGCCACCTCTTCACATGGGAGACAGGGTTGAAAAAGGAGATAGTGATCAGTTGATGTTCAGAGGAAATGGCCTACTTCTTATTTGAAGAGCAGCTATGGAGCAAAAGCTGGACTGAAACTGAGGTGGAATCTACTAGAAAAGGGAGCCTCTAAACCATACATAAGGATCCCTTCAGGATACATACACATTGCCTTAGAAAAACCACATATCAACATTCTCTCTGTTTTATTTTACTTTTATTTATTTTTGTTAAATATTTCCCAATTACAGTTTGATCTGGCCCTTTTTCAGGGCCACGCCAGGCTCACAGGTCATGTGGCTGAGACCTCTGCGCCAGACCATAATCACATCTCTAAGCATCCTAGTTCACCAAGCACTAAAACACAAAATCTTTCTTTTGTCTTTGACTCATTAAGGAAACACGGTCATAGCTTAGCAGCTATTGCTATAGCGGCTCACATTAGAGTTCTAAGTACAGACACATGCTGGTTCTTTAAAGCCAAAGTAGAACGTGTTTTCCATTTCAAAAAGTCATCAGCTAGTCTACACTGTCTTTACTCTGTATTTATTTTGTAAGGATTTATACACATTGTCTCCTCTAGCAGAACAGCAGCTCTAACGTCAGGGGCTTTCATTTTTGTCTCACAAACGCCAGCAGCTAGGTGGTACAGTGGATACAATGTCGTCGGGCCTGGAGTCAGAAAAACTCTTGTTCACAAGTTCAAAACTGGCCTCAGACACTTCCTAGCTGTGTGACCCTGGACAAGTCATTTAACCCTGTTTACCTGATGAGCAGGAGCTGAAGCTGGAAATGGCAAACCACTCCAGTCTCTTTGCCAAGAAAACCCCAAATGAGGTCATGAAGAGACAGACATGACTGAAAACAACTGAACAACAACTCCAGCACCTAGCACAACACACCTGGCACATAGTAGGGCCTTAATACATACTTGTTGATTGACTAATTGCCAGTTTCACAATGGCCCTGTTCTTTGTTCACCTATAAAATACAGTAGATGCTTGGGCATTGTTACTACTCACTTTCCACATTTGAATTACTGGAATCAAATGATCTATTTTCAAATACATCACTTTAAATGTTTTTGCATTTCTGTGCAGTTTCCAAAAACTATCTTTCTAAGCACAGTGATTTTTTCAAGTATACTATCTGCCTTCATTAACTCTCCCTGGGTTGTATCAAGAAAGAAAAACCCACACCATAATTAACGACTAATAACGTCACTCTTTACATAATACTGGTTTCTTTGGCTGGTTTCTTTATAAATTCCTTTATGTGAGTTCTTATGCACTGATTTATTTACTTAAGGATATTCAAGAACTGAGATACAGCTGAAATGAAGACTTAATAGAACATAATGCCCAGTGGGTTATACAATATTCACCCTTTCTGGGAATAAACCCTCACTGGAAAAAGATTTTTAAAAGAAGGTATATTCAAAAGCTTGATAAAATATGAAACAGCCTCAATGCCTATTCTAAGAACAGGAAAAATTCATTACATTATGGCAATCAGCTTAGGGGACTTTTCCCTTTTTCTCGTTTCCTCTACAGGAAACAAGCTGAATTTTATGACTAAGAGAACTTTTAAATCCACTGTACTGGGGACAAACTGTAAGACAGTGGCTCTTAACCCCATTCTGACCTCTGGCAAACAGCCACAAGAAGGAAAGCTGGAATCCATCTTTGTTGGTTCAGGCAGTATGGGTTCAGGCAAACATCCGTTTGGATGTCATTAAACCATAGAATCCTAGAGTTGAAAGTGACCTGAGAGGTTATCTTGTCTAAATACCTTCCCCATTCAATGCATGAATCCCCTCAAAAACATCTCAGACAATTTCCATTTTAAACCTTGGTCCCACAGACTAGATACAGAGGTGGGGAAACTGTGGCCTCGAGGCCATATATGGCCCTGTAGGTCCTCAAGTGTGGTCCTTTGACTGAATCCAGAACAAATCCCCTTCACAAAAGGATCTGTTCTGCAAAACTTGGACTCAGTCAACAGGCTACAGGCTACACCTGAGAACCTTAGAAGGCCACATGTGGCCTCGATGCCACAAGTTTCCGGCCCTTGGACTAGGACTATGCAGGCAGAGTTTTACAGCTATGTCATCCTGGCCCAATGTAAGACTTGGGAAGAAGGGCATGTGAAGGGGGACAGGGTGTTTTGGAAGTTTCACCCTGGCCAGTCTGAATAAAGGGGAATGGATAGAAATATATTATTTTAGAAATTATAAGGGTCCTAAAGACCATTTAAGGAAAGGGAACAAGCATTTATTAAGCACCTACTGCATGCCCAGCACTGGCTAAGCACTACACAAATCTGACCTCCTTTGATCTCACTACAGCCTTGGAAGGGGTGGGGGGACCGTTATTACCCCCATTTTATAGATGAGGAAACTGAAAACAGACAGAGGTTTAATGATTTGCCCAGGGTCCCACCTAATAAGGTCAGATTTGAACTCAAATCTTCCTGACTTCAGGCCCAGAATCTATCCACTAGGCCGCCTTGCTGCCCCTTGTTTTACACATGAGGAAACAGGCCCAGCAAGATGACAGACCTGTCCAGATCAAGCCTGTGACTGTTCAGGGTTCTGTCATCTGCACTGCACTGGATATCAATGGCAACTCCATCTCAGGTGTGCGGGGCTAGACTGAAGAAAGCCTGAATCATAGCCCAACTCCTGAGATTATGTCAGAATACAAATGCTAAAGACCAGAAAAAAGAGCTGCTCAAGAGAGGAGGATTTGGGAGGAGAAACAATTAATTTCATCCATTCTGAAGAGATAAAGTGACTATTTTTGCCCTGACCTCTTCAAGGATTAGACAGCTATTTCTTGTACTCCATAAGGAAATGTGTATTGGTGCAAATATAAGCCATGATACCCCTGACATCCTCTCCCAAAATCTGGTTTCAATAAAACCTGAGTCCCCATAATCAGTATTTTTGATAAAAAATCATTGATTTTTCAATGTACACCTCGACACTTTGGTAAATCACAGAGCTGGAACAGATCTCAGAAGCAATGCAGGTCAGCCCCCTCATCTGACAGATGAGGGACTGAGGCCCAGAGAGGAAAAGGACCTGCCTGAGGTCACATAGGTAATAAACAACAGAGCCAGGAAATGAATCCAGGTCCTCTCATTCCACACCCAATGCTCAGTCTGCTAGGCCACAGACCTGGGATGTACTTCTTATCAAGCCTTCTCATACTGGTCTGACTTTCTTCCCATTCAAATGCCTTCCTATACCCAGACCAATGGAGCATGTGGGTTGTCCACTGGTTATCCCTTACTCTTGCTACTTAACCAATTTTATATATACACATATACACACATACACATTCACACACATACAAAAATGCTATGTCATATATATTTGTGTTGTTTACTCGCTTCAGTCACGTCTGACTTTTTGTGACCCCATTTGGAGATTTCTTGGGCAAAGATACTAAAGTGGTTTGTCATTTCTTTTTCCAGCTCATTTTATAGAAACTGAGGCAAATAGGATGAAGGGACTTAGCCAGGGTCACACAGCTAATAAATGTCTGAAACCAGATTTGACCTGGCATTCTATCTGTACCACTGTACCACCTACCTGCCCTTAATATTTTGTGTGTGTGTTTGTGTGTGTGTGTGTGTGTGTGTGTGTGTGTGTGTAAATGCTGAATGTGTATGTATGTATATGCATGTGTGTATATATACATATACATACATACACAGAGGAAGAGAGAGAGAGAGAAGGGAGAGAAGGAGAGAGAGAGCAAGAATTTTATTTTTCCTTCTAGGGAAAGATTGCACTTTATAATGAAAAATTGTGAATGATTAATTTTAAAATCATACTTATAAAAAAAGCTTTGGTAATAATGCTTGAATATATACACACACACATATATATAAACTCATAAAAATACATACACTCACTGTAAAGACAGATAATAAAACTATCACTTGCTTTAAAGTCCACCTGAAAAAGAGAATTTAAAACCTTGCAGACAATAGGGAAATTTAATTATTTTAGGCAATCGGAAGTCTCTGACTGAAGGAATTTTCTGGTGAAAATACAGCACATATCAGATGGTGGCACCTACTGGAAATATGTGAATATGCGGCCCAATTACACATGTCAAGGCCTATAGAGAAATTAAAACATAAAAATTCAGGAAGAATGTTTTGCTGTTTCCTTTCTCATTCCCAGTTCTTTTGAGGAGTTTTCCAAGGCTGCTCTTCCTCCCACTCCACCACCCAACCCCCCAGCAAAAAAAAAAAGGCAAAAGAAAGAAAATGTTAGGGGGAAATATTCTTTGTTGAATACAGCAGTTAAGATCAGGTGCTCATGTGGCATCATCCAGACCTTTTCTCCCCAAAATAACACCTAAGAACATGATCTGGAATATCAGAGAATGACCCTAAGACAAGAGTTTCTCCTTAAATTATAGAGAAAGGATCTGCTATCTTCTTGGTTTGTGAGCCATCCTTTCTTGACTTTTGGCCTATGTGTTGGTGGACTTGTTTGTATCCTCTGATGTCCTCAAGACAAGGGTAGGCATTGAAACCAGTAATAGATTTGTTCTCATTACTCCAAAAGACTAGGTAGGAAAACAAGGAGTAAAAAACAAATTTAATAGTTTTGTTGTTGGAAGAGTCAGAGAATCCCAGAATTTTTTGATTGGAAGGTACTTAGGTGATCATCTAGTCTAATCTCTACTGGCCAAAGAATCCCTCCACAACACAGTCAATGAGTAGCCAGCCAGCCTCTCCTCAAAACCTCCAGTGAGGAAGAAGACACCATTTCACAAGACCCTGTGACACAGCTTTGTTAGGAAGTTCTTCCCAGCATCAGGCCTAAACTTTCCTCTACAGCTTCAGCCCTTTTCTTTTGCCTGGTTCAGCCCTGGCAGACAAGTGGAATAAGTTTACTACTTCTTCCCCATGACAGCCCTTTAAATACTTGAAGACTACTCTCATTTCTTACTGTCTCCTCTTCAGGCTACACATCCCTCCTCCTTTCAAAATCAGTCCTCAGATGAGGCAGACTCAAGGTCCTTCACCATCTTGGTTGTCCTCCCTGGAAACTCTCTAGCCCATCCAAGGCCTTCTTAATGGCAGCGCACTAATGGAGGCCCATCTTCTAGATGAGGCCTGAACAGAGCTGAGAACAGCAAAACTAGCAGCCCCTTCTGAGGCCCAGGAGCCCTGCCTCTCTAGATGCCACCCAATAGCACATTAGCCTCTTGACTATCATATCACATTGGTGACTCACAACAATGAAAAAAAAAGAAAAAAACAAAGTTGAAATCTGTCTCCTTCTGGCCCCATGAACTTCTGAATCACAAAAGAGAGGAAATAAAAAATATTTATTTTTAGAAAAATAGGCACTTAAAAATCTATTTTAGCTGTATTAGCATACTTCATAATCCATGTAAATAACTAAATATCTATTAATCTGATGTTCTGCAACAAAATCACATACCCAGGTCTGGGAATGAGATGAGCCTCCAGGTGTGTGACTACAGTTAATTGAGAGAAAAATAACCATATATGTACATGTTCTATGAAGCTCCATGAAAACCAGATACCAAAATACATTTTTTTTCTTATTTTCCCATCAAAATGCTAAGATCAAATTCTAGTATATATAGAAGCATTTAGATACTATAAACAATTGTGGGAAAAACGTGTTTTCCCCAAACTGTCAAATGAAATAAGCAGTTATAAATATTACTAAGGTGTTAAAAAAAAAAAAACCAAAATCTTATATGCAAGTAGTAATCTTATATTCAGGGTAACTTTCAAAATAACTTCTTAGGTATGAACATATCAGAGTCCAAAACTCCCCCTCAAGGCTTTCCTTAGCATGCAGGAGGAGAAATGAAGGGCATCTACCCAGGGAGAAGAGAAGAGTTTGACCAGCTTTGAAAAGGTAGCAAAGATTAGAACCATGGTTTCTTAACAACTAGCCTATTTTTCTTTTGACATTGCCTCAAGAAGTATTAGTATCCATTGGCAAATGGATTCTCCGGCAGCAATAGCCCTGATAGGATTTTTCATGACTTCCTCTTGGATCTTCATTGGAGGAGCCTCAGAGGACATGCCCAGAAGAATCTTCTCTCCATCAACCTTCACAGGTGAATATGCATCCTTTACTTAAAGACCTCCAGTGATAGGGAAGAAACTCCCTACAAAATAGCCCACTCCATTTTGGGATAACTGGGAAGGTTTGTTTCCCCCTATATTGAGGTAAAATCTCCCTTTTATACCAGTTATCTCAAAATGGAGTGGGCTATTTTGTAGGGAGTTTCTTCCCTAACACTGGAGGTCTTTAAGTAAAGGTCAGCAGATAGGCTAAGACTGGATAAGTAGATTTGAGAATCATTAGCATAGAGCCTAATTAAATCCATGGGAACTAAAGAGATCTACAAGTGAAGTAATAAAGTGGGAGGAGAGAAGAGGGTCCAGGACAGAGCTTAGTGGGATAACCACAGATAGCAAATGTGACCCAAAGATTCAAGCACAGGAGACTGAAAGGGAGTGGTCAGTAGCCCTGCTTGATAAACATCCTGCCTCCTCCTCTGGATACCTGAAATGTCATCACCCTGTAGACTGAGTGGCCTTTCCCATCTGATTGGAGGAATGGAGGGTGAAGGAAGAAATTAAACTTTCAGAGCATTTCAGGTAACTCCATTTTCCACCAGCAGCTCAACTACAGAACATCTTGCCCGTGATGCCCTCCCCTTTCTCAGTTTCTTTCTGTGTGTTATTTTCCCCCACTATTTCTTTGAGGGCAGGGACTGTCTTTCTTTTTCTTATTTATGTCCCCAATGCTTAGCACAGTGTCTCACACAGAGTAGGCATTTAGAAAATATTAACTGAATTGAGGAGAACCAAGAGGGAGTAGTGTCCCATAAACCTAGAAAGAAGAGAATAACAAGAAGAGGGAGACTGACAGGGTCAGAGGCTACAGAGAGATCAAGAAGGATGAGGATTGAGAAAAGGTCCCTGGATTTGGCAACTAGGGGAACATTGGTAACTTCAGAAGGAGCAGTTTTAGTGGGATGATGAGGTCAGAAACCAGACTGTAGAGATAAGATGACAATGAAGGGGGAAAATGGACACACCCAAGATAGATAGCCTTCTCAAGATTTTAGCCACAACAGGCAGGAAAGTTATAGGACAGCAGTGGAGATGGATGGATGAAGTAAGTGTTTTCTGAGGATGGGCACGGGGGTAGAAAGTAGAGAAGGGGGTGGCAGACAGGGAGAGACTAAAGATAAGCCAGTGAGTGGGTGTGATAGAGATGACAAGAATCCATTGGTGTTGGGACCCACTGGTGTGAAGCCTCCCTCCAAGACTGTCAACAAAAGGCTGAGCAATCACACCTCTCAGTCCTCGTAGCTCTGTGAACTCTTAAGGGCAGTTGGGTGGACTTTATTATCTCCTTATTATCTTGGAAATCCATTCCTCATAAGCTAGATTTGTTTAGCCTTTTACAGTTGAGTATCATTCTCCTTGGCAAAGAAAGAATCATCCATTTTAGAATTTCACACAATGTCAATACTGAGCTCTTTGGTCTATACTTTCCCCCAAATCTTTTTGTTACTTTGAATCTTCAGTCTCATAACTTTGTATTTATTTATCCATGTATTTGTTGCTTTCCCTAAGTTGTCACAGTGCCTGACACAAAATATATACTTAATATTTGTAGAACTGAATCATTCTAGCTTCCCCAGCTAGCCAATGGAGGAGACAGAACTTGAACCCAGGCCTTACACACCTAGAATTCCATAATTCTAGAAATTCTTCTTAAGACTTGTGGTAAACAAACTTGAGAGAGCTAATTAAAATAGTCTTTTTCACCTTTGGCAAAAATCTTGACATCAAAGCTAGGCAAAAACTTTTGAAAACTCAAAAATCATATGGTTACAGTTTTGTCAATTACATAAAAGCCTAATATTTGCTTATTTGGGGGCAGCTAAGTGTTGCAAAGGATAGGTGCTAGGCCTTGAGTCAGGGAGACTCATCTTCATGAGTTCAAAATTGACCTCAGACACTTCCTAGCTGTGTGACCCTGGACAAGTCACTTAACCCTATTTGCCTCAGCTTCCTCATCTGTTAAATGAGCTGGAGAAGGAAATGGCAAACCACTCCAGTATCTCTGCCAAGAAAACCCAAATGGCATCACAAAGAGTCAGACACGACTGAACAACAACATCATCTGCCTATTCACTGGTTCATCTTGACTTCATAATTCTAATACTTTTTTACAAGTTCATCTATAAGTTAATGAATTAAAATTTAAACCGACTACTATGAATATCACATGAGCTATTACCTTGGATTTGGTATTTCTCCCAGAATTTCTTCCAGTTTGTCCATGAAAATAATAAAATTATTCAACCCCTTTCCATGTGTCCTGAGAGGATCAGAAGGTGAAGGTGCATAGCCTTTCCCTCCAAGCTCTATCATCCTAATGAATGAGGTGGCAACCTGCAAGTTAAAAGAAGTTATTTAGCAATATTTAGTAATTAAGTAATAAGAAAAGCTGCAATTGTAACTGAAAGGCAGACATTAAGATGTGATATCAATATCTTGGTCCAAAGATTTTTATCTGCAATTACCAAGCTAAAATAGGGTAAAGAGGAGAACCAACATCAAGCGGCAAAGAGATGGTTTGATAAAGACATGTTCAAAGAGCCAGGATGAAGTCAATAGAGCAGAAGGGATGCTGGGCCAGGGCCTAGTAGAAGATCAGAGGCAAAGGCGGGATCTCTCCCAGAAGGGAAGGTTGTGCTGAATTAGGAGGCTTACCAGTAAGTAAATGCCACATTTTCATTGCTCTCTCCAAGCTTTCCCAACTGCCCCTCTCTGAGTGGGGGTTGTCTTGTCTAAAGTTAGAGGGGTCCAGACAACTTACTGGGTTTGATTTATTTAGGCCAGGATCTTTGCCTCTCAGTCAAGGAATCTTGTGAGTAAAGACATTGGAAGGTTATATCTCCTTGTCAAATTGGACCAAAGCAGGTGGGACTATTGGATACCTTTTGGTTTTTTGTTATCTTCTAGCAGTGGGGGAAGGAAGGGCCTTCAGCTCTTGTCTTCAGAATGTAAGCCCCTTGGGGGCAGGAGCTATATCCTATTTCCACTGAGGTTAGAATAAATTTCTTTCTAGTTCTAAAATTCCACAAAACTATGATTGTATGTTCATATACTTAGGACTAAGAGCAAGGGGAAATTTTTTTGGCTGCAGATAATGGAATAAGAGATCTTGAGTTGAAAGGGTCATCAGAGGCCATTTAGTATAACTCTTTCATTTTACAAATAAAGAAACTGAGATCCATGGAAGTACTTTTGCTGAAAGTTACTCAAATATGAACTTTTGTATAAAGAAAGCAAAGAAAAAGTCTTGAGAAATTGCCTTTGGAAAACAGTAAAAGAATTATGTGAGGGAGCCTATATATATATATATATATATATATATATATATATATATATATATATATGTAAAGAAAATTATTCGAATCTAAATTAGTGACATGGATGACATTTCTTCTGAGCCTCAAGAAATCTAACCATACTTTGAAATAAAAACAACTTCTTTATGACATTATAAGAAAGTGTTAAGCCTAATGACAAAATAACATATGTACTTTGAAAATTCAGGTTTCCATACCAAGAAGACAGACATTTGCTTTTCTCGAGCTGCATGTTTGAGATCTGTGAAGGCTTCTCTTCCCAGTCCTCTGTCAGGAATGTTAATGATATGAGCCAAGGCTAAATCATTCTTTGAATTCACCAACAGGCTTAAATATGAACAGATAATTTTCCTTGCTATTGACCGTACCTGTTCAATAAAACATCACATGATTATTTGGAGGGTTACAATCTCATACACTGAAGAAAATAGAACCCCCAAAGAACTACTCGGGAAGTAGCAGTAATGAAATTTCCAAATAATACTTTCTTTTCTCTGTTACAAGTATTTCCTTTTCTTAATCATCCAATCTGCTCCCAAATCACCTTTTTTTCCTCTCTATCCATTTTCTCTTTGGGCAAATCCCATGCATTCTCATAGCTGCAGCTATCTCTCATCTAAATGCAGGTCCCCCACCGCACCATTTTATCTCCATCTCCCTTGTACAGGCTATGCAATCCTGGAATACCCTCCTTTCTCATTCTGCCTTGAAGAATCAAGTTTTCACCTTGTTTTGTCTGGCCAATTGAATCTTTCTTTCCGATAACTCCAAGCCATGCCCCTGTACAAAATAATCTCCCCCACCCTCTCCTCTCCAACTCTAGTTTTCAATGGACAGAGAAGACTTGTCTCAGAGACTTACTAGTTGTGTGACCCTGGGCAGTCATTTAACCTCAGTTGACCTCAGTTTCCTCATCTGCACAATGGAGATAATAATAGCACCTACTTCCCATTACTGTTGTATCAAATGCAAAAGCCTTTTGTATGCTTTAAAGGGCTACATAGCACGACAAAAGTGATAGCTATTATTGTTATTATTATCTCACATTACTAGAATGTAAACTTTTTAAGGGCAGAGACTCTTCTGAGAGCTGATTTCTCCCACCTATCTTCTATTTCTATGCCCCCAAATCCCATCAAAGGCTTTGGTACTATCCTAAGAATCTCCTAGGAGATCTTTTGCACATTACCTCACCATCTGTGTTCCAAACTATCATTTTTATATCCTGCCATTGGACTTCTCTTCCTCATACAGTCAAATAATCTGCAGTGACTCAGTATTTCAAAGTTCTACAAGACATTTGAAGGTCCTCACAATCTGCCATCACTTAAGTGCTTCAAGTTAATCTCCTCCATAGAAATCCACACACATGCTGCACTCATACCTCCAAGCCTTTGTCCATGGTGTTCCTCATGCCCAATACTCCCTTTCCTATTTCATCTGTTGACTTCCCAACCATCCTTTAAAATCCAACCCAAAGA
Source organism: Pseudochirops corinnae (assembly GCA_028646515.1). Classification (NCBI taxonomy): domain Eukaryota; kingdom Metazoa; phylum Chordata; class Mammalia; order Diprotodontia; family Pseudocheiridae; genus Pseudochirops; species Pseudochirops corinnae. The sequence goes on from CM053585.1 coordinate 391,336,576, forward strand.
TTTCCTGTGTGCAGGAAGTTTTTAAAGACCCAATGAGTTCTGAAACTCTAGGGTTGATCCTGAAAACATATAGAAAATATCACCACTGTGGGAAATGTTTCACAACTGGTGTATCTGAACTCAGAACGGGTTCCACACTGGTAGCCAAAAGGTCCCATGGTTAAAAATGATATGATGAAAACTTGAAATTCTTACTGGTAACTCAAGAACAAGAATTGAAAGGAAGAGGGGCAGGGGTCATAGGAAATGCCCTATTTTCTAGAACATTCTACACTTGGTAAAAACTAATGCTCTTCTATGAAATTAGCTGAACCCAGATAAGTGAAGAGGATATATATCCCCAAGGAATCTTCACTTATGAGTGGTCATTAGTTGGTGTCCCTGGAGAATCTTCAATGAAGGTTGAGGTAGGAGGGGAGGAATCCCCAAGCAGGTTGCCTATTCACTACTGAAGTGCTAGTTCCTCCTACAGTTTTTACTCCTGACTCCCAAGAACTGTCCAAGGTCTGTACTTCCCCCTACACTTCCAGTCAGCCAAGAGCCACACATACGGTTGGGCTGAGATAAGGCTCCAGTAAGATGCATGTTTATTTTACTCCTTCACACAGTATGTTGTATGTAATAGGGGACTCAACAACATTTGAAAGAACATCTTCATGTTTGTTTTCAGGCTTTTAATATTCCTGATGTTCTTGATCCTCATCCTTCTTGCCCTCTCTATAGTGCCTGACACTGCTGACTGTCCTGTCCTCTCTTCCTATGCACTCTCTCCTCTAGGTTTTTGTATGTCCCCTTCATGCTCTCTCTGCTGCTCTTTCTCCTGACTGCCCCTTCTCAGTCTCCTTTGGTGAATCATCATTCATTTCATTTCCCCTAATTGTGGGTGTCTTCTAAGGCTCTGTCCTGCTCTCTGTCTCTATCTCTGTCTCTCTGTCTCTTTCTCTCTCCTCCCCCACTGAGTGGTCTCATAAGCTACTACAGGTTCAATTATTATCACTATACAGATGATTCTCAGATCAATTTAAACAGCCCTGGCCTCCAGAGTTCTAACCCTGATCACTAATTGACTATTGGACATTTAAACTAAATGTCCTATAGGTATCTTAAATTCAACATCTTTAAAACAGAATTCATTATGTTTTCCCCCTAAACCCACACTACTTTTGAAGTATCTTATTACTGGTGATGGCATCACCATCCTTTTAATCATTTTGTAATCTTGGTATTATCCTCAACTCTTCATCCTCACTAGCTTTCATTTGTGAAGGCAAACAAGGCCATCGTTTGCCTCAGTTCTTACCTAGCCTTTATCTACTGAATGGGTGTTGCCTCAGACAAACTGAGATCTGGGAAAGACCTTAGCTTAAAAAGGTCAAGGTCTCCCACTGCATCTGGGGCCATTGCCTGTCATCTTGACCTATGTCTTGCCATTGAATTCTGATGACTCTGGAGGACAGAGTGAGGCTGATGACTTTGCACAGCTCTGCCTCACTTAAATCCAATCCACTTGCAAGTCAAGACATCACCCTCTTGATGTTACTGGTCCCCTTCAAGAATGAAGGAACAACAACAACATCCTCACTAGCCTCATCAGAGGTCAATCAGATGACAAACCTTATCAATTCTATCGACACAATATTTCTCACATCTATCCCCTTTTTCCCACTCATACGGCCACGCTTCTTTGTTCAGGCCCTTATCACCCCCTGCTTAGATTATTACAATAGTCTTCTAATTAGTTTCCCTGCTTCACCTAAAGTCTCAAACCCCTCCTTTCCCCAATCCATTCTTCACAGAAATGCCAAAATGATTTTCCTCAGCTACAGATCTGACCGTGTCATTCCCCTACACAACAAATTTCCTACATGAGGTCTTACTTGATCTCTCCAAATGCTACTGTTTCCCTCCTAAATTACTTATAATTTATTTTGTATGTATTTATATGCATAAATATTTCATGTGTCACCTCTTACAGAATGTAAGCTCCTTGAGGACAAGCTCTGGTTCATTTATATCTCTATTCCCATACCTGGCACGGTGTCAGACACATAGAAGACACTTAATACTAAATGGTAGACTGGTTATAATTTCAGATTATAATTCTGGTTATAAATTGGTTATAATTTTTCTAACATTTGGTTTGGATTCTGGAGTATTTTAATTTTTCTGGTCTTGTATCCCAAATTGTTGGGGTTTTTTTTCGTATATTCTTTTAAAAAACTTCAACACTTGTGGTCTTATTGGTCCACTAATCAACGGAGTTAATATTTATAAGGCACTTAGCACAGTGGTTGGCACACAGCTGTTATTCCTTCCTCCCCACACTCAGTAAGCACTAAGAAGGAATGCAATTCCTTAAGGGTTTTCTAAAAATTACACAACTTTATAAACATATCTAGAAATTGTAAGGTTGGATAATGCATATTATCTAAGGAGCAAGCTACCAGGAGATGCCAATTTGCTTTGGAGTTACCACAGGAAGCAAGGTATTGATCTATTTTTACACTATGCTCTTAAAAGAATTTCTAGGGGGGCGGAGCCAAGATGGCGGCGTAGCAGCAGCAATATATCGCAGCTCTCACAT
>CM053585.1:391339659-391358247 GCA_028646515.1 Pseudochirops corinnae
CCTTTCCTTTCCTTTCCTTTCCTTTCTTCTTCTTTCCTTCCTTCCTCTCCCCTTCCTTCCCCCCACTCTGGAATTTGTTTCTCTTTTTTCTGGGGTTTGAGCCAATACAAATAGTGTAAGTTTAGGAGTGATCCTTAGAACATTTGACTGGAGAGCCATTTTCCCTGACTTCCTGTAAGAACACCAGATAATGCCCGAAGAAAACAGAAGGCTAGTGAAAAGCCCATACAGTTCTCGGTTCCTGGTCATTTCCAAAGCAGTTCTACAGTGGGATGCAAAAACAATGAACCAAGACAAAGACTCTTTCTCATTCTTTACCTCTGAGATCAAGATAGCTTTGGGGCAGGGGCTGAGGAAAACCCACTATGAATGAAAGACTGGATGGAGGAAGTTGAGACTGTTCACCGTATTAGACTTGGTGCACTGTCCATGGGTCAGGAGTTTGTTTTAAGTCAACATTGTTCATTTTCTTTTCATTGTAGCAGGGAGTTCATTAACATACTTCTGAATGAGTAGAATGAGTAATTTTTTTCTGGTTACTAGAAATTGGAGAAGAGATTATAATTTTGTTGAGATGGGGCTGAAGCATGAGAGATTTATGAGTTAATATAGATATTTGTGTCCTTAGACAGACTTGGAAAACACCAAGAAGGCAAAATCTAGCTTATTAACCTGTTTTAGGAGGCAGGTGGTGGAGCTCAAGCTTTGTCTGCCCTCTACTGCCTGCTTTGAGTATAGCACATCCTCACATGCTCAGTCAGGAAGGCAGTCAATAGACTTTTAATAAGCATCTACTACTATCAGGTATTGTGCTAAGAACAGGTGATACAAAGAAAAGCAAAAGAGAGTCTCTGTCCTCGTGGAACTCAAATCTAATGGGAGAGCGAACAAAGAAATAAACACAAGCCAACTTCGTACAGGATCAATAGGAAATAATCAAAAGAAGGCACTAGAGTTAAGTGGGGAAAGACTTGTGTTAGAAGGTGGGGGTTTAGTTGGGACTTCAAGAAAGCCAGGGCAGTTAGCTGTGACAGCTAAACCCAAAGTGCTGTCTGATGGTTTGCTATGAGGGGCCACCTCCAGTCCAATCTCAGGGTTTTTTTTTTAAATAATATTTTACCCCCAATCACATGTAAAAATAAATTTTAATATTCTTTTTTTTTTCAAGTTTTGAGTTCTAAATTCTATCCCTTCCCTCTCCCTGAGATGTTAAACAATCTCATGTACATCCTCAGTGTCTTTAACAGATAAAACCCTGGTCCTGTCAGGGTCGGAATGAGGCAAAGGGTTTCACCTTTCAGATAGATACCTCACAGATATTGTGGGGGAAATGCTTCATAAATGTCCAGACACTATAGCAAGGTGTGCTTATTCGAGCTATTATCCCCATTATGCAGATAAAGAAATGGTGACCCAGAAAAGTATAGTACTTAGTCTAAGTTCACAGAACTAATAAGTGATGTTCAAGTATAAGACTGATCCTAAATAGCAGGGAACCAGGGGTTGGAAGGGACCCTGAATATTAAATAAAATAATGAACTGCAGAGAGGCAGAGTAGAATAGTGAGTGGAGAATCAGGCTTGAAGTCAGAAATACCTAGGTGGACATAAACTGAAGTCCCTTCTCTGACATTTACTATCTATGATACCCTGGGCAAGTCACTGAATCAGGGTTCTAGGGCATTCTCTAAGACTATAAATTGCAAAGAAGGAGCCAAGTTGCATTAATAGAGTTAAAAGGAGCCCAGTTGCATTTATACCAGTGAAATCACAGTTCAAGTTAGAAGAGAAAAAGAGAGAGAGAGAGAGAGAGAGAGAGAGAGAGAGAGAGAGAGGAGAATGTCCATTCCTAAGAGCAGTGACTCTTACTTGCTGTTGTCTTGTCTTGTCTCTCTATCCCTCAGCCCAGGAGCAGCAGGATGGCAGAATAGGTAGAAAGCTGTCCTTGAAGCAAAGAACACCTGGGTTCAGATGCTTTCTCTGGTTGGGTGACCCTGGGCAAGTCCCAGGTCAGTGTTGTGGGCAGCTAACTAAGTCTCTGGTGGCAGAGCAGGGGCTGACCTCCCTTGGGAGAGGGAGATTCTTCACCTGAGTTCTTTACACCAATTAAGCCACAGGTCCAGTTGTCATCCTTAGCCTATCCCTGGCATCCAGCAGAGTGCCTTGAACATAGCAGTTGTATAATAAGGCAAACTGAATTTAGTTCAACTTCTTAATTTTCCAGGTGAGGAAACTGAGGCCCAGAGAGGTCATGAGGGCATAGATTTAATGACTGAAGGGACCTCAGAATTCACTGAGTCAGACCAACTCATTTTATAGATGAGGAAACTGAGGCATTGAGAGGTCACATGACTTGCCCACGATCACACAATTAGTAAGTGTCTGGAGTGTGATTTAAGCATAGGAAAAAGTGATTTGCCAAGGAACTAAGTGGCATAGTTGTGATTGGAACCCAGTTTTTCTGACTGCATCCACTGGCTTTCTGTCACCTTGCCTCCTGGGGAGATAGAATCCAGATAAAATACTATATTTGTCTAATAAGCCTCTGAGAGATAAAGAAGTAGAAACCTAACAGAGAAAAGCCAGGATGCCCTCTGGGAGCATGGTGACCTAGGACCAGCCCCTGGCCTAGAAAGCGGTGGCAGTTGGTGGGGGAGGGTGTCATGGTTAGTGAGACTCAAGCCTGTCTTGAGTCAATTAGTCACCTGATTGCTGAACACTGCCCAAAGTTCTTCAGTGAGGAGGGCAGAAGAAATAGAAGATGTTTTCTGTGCCCTCAATCTAGTGGGAGGAAATGAAAGAGGCCTTCCTGGTTGGATGTTTGGGTGTGTAGGGTTGGGGGTGGAGGTAAAGAGAATTCCTTGGAATAATTTCTTTTTTCTTTCTTTTTTTTTTTTTGGAGGGAGGAAGGCAGGGCAATTGGGGTTAAGTGACTTGCCCAAGGTCACACAGCTAGTAAGTGTTAAGTGTCTGAGTGTCTGAGGCCGGATTTGAACTCAGGTCCTCCTGACTCCAAGGCTGATGCTCTGTTCACAGCACCACCTAGCCATCCCCCCTTGGAATAATTTCAAAGCAAAACGTAGTAAGGGCATATTCATATTCAAGGCAAGAAAGGAGCAAGGATCACACAGGCTGAGAAGATACAGTCAAATTGTGACTCTATTTGTACCTAACTTATATGTACATAGCTATTTATATGTTGTCTATCCCATTAGAATGTATGCTGCCCTCAAGAAGCTTGCATTCTAAAGGATAATACAGCATATATAAATAAGTACTTGCAAGACAGTTGTTGTTCTTTGTCCTTAGTTCTCGAAGAGGACTATGACATCAGGGAAGTGATGCCATAACTTGCAAGTGAATTGGAAGTGAGGTAGGGCTGTGCAGAGTTGTGCTCCTCACTTTCTCCTCCAGAAGCATCTGGGTCCAGTGGTGAGAAATAGATCAGGATGACTGGAGATGGCCCCAGATGTAGTGGTTGCAAGATAAAGCTAAAACAGAAGGAAGATAGCTTCAGAGGGGAAGCCACTAGCAGCCCCAGGGACTGAAAAAGACTTCAAGAAGGAGCTCATGCTTGGGCTGATCCTGGAAGGAAATTAGGGGTTCTAAGAGCCAGAGGTAGGGAGGGAGAGCATTCCAGGCATAGGAAATAGGAATGTCACAGAATGAAACTGACAGACTTAGGAAGAAGTCACCTCTCTGTTGGAGGCCTTCAGACGCAGGTTGGATAACCACTTTTTGGGGATAGATATGAGTCAGAAATATGATGTTTTAGCCAAAAAAGCTAATGAGGTTTTGGGCTGTATTAAGAGGCATAACTTCCAAGAAATGGGATATGATACTCCCTCCGTACTCAGCTCTGATCACACCCCATCTGGAGTATTGTATTCAGTTCTGAACATCATGGTTTCAGGAGGATGTTGATAAATTGGAGGATACTTTGAGAAGCAGAAAAGTGCAAACAGGGTGTCATATGAAGATCGGTCAAAGGTACTAGTTGTGTTTAGCCCCTAGATTAAATTTGCCATTCCTGGGAAGGCAAGACTTAATGGGACTGGGAAGGAAAGACTTGTAGAGGACATAATACCTTTTCTCCAAGTATTTGAAGATTTGACATATTGAGGAAGATTTGAATGGTCATCTCTTCATTCCTTGTCCAGATTTGCTCTAGAAGGCAAAACCAAGAGAAATAGGAGGCAGTGGTAGAGAGACATGTTGAGTCTTGATAACAGGAAAACCTTCCAAATAATTAAAGCTGTCCCAAAGAGGGACTGGTTGTCTCAAGAGATGTTGCTAATCTCTGCTTTATATCATTGTCCCCAAAATGCAGAGCTTCTGAGTTGGAAGGGACTCAGCTTGCTGTGGCTATTGTTGCTCATCCTTCATTTTCAAAGAGGCAAGCTAATCAAATCTGTACTTAGAAGTGATATTGACAATGTATCCCACAAGTGGTTACTTAGGCTGTTTTTAGTTCCCACCAAATGAAAAGGAACCTACCACTTCCTTAGGCAACTCACTTTGGGACAGCACTAATTATTAGTTAATTTTTCTGTACATTGAATCAAAACTTATATCTTTCAAGCATTATTCCTAGTTCTAGGAACTCTAGGGACAACAGAGTGAAGTTATTTCTTTGTCTATACAAGAGAACTTCAAGCATTTAAAAACAGCACTTGTTTCCCTGAATCTTCTCTTCTCCAGGCTGCTGCTTCATCAACAAATCCTTATATGGCATGACCTTCAGATGTCTCCCTTTTCTGGTCATCTTCATCTGGATTTACCAACATCCTTCCTCACATGTGATGCCTGGTGCTGTCTGCTCAGGCAAGAATATATAGGAGAATGACCAGTTCTTCATTCCTGGGAGGTATGTCTTTCTGAATTCAACCAAAGATCACATAAGATTTTGGTTGCCGTATCACACTATTGACTCATATTTGACTTGCAGTCCACCAACGATCAAAAATCTTTTTTTTAAGGTAAACTGTTCTCTAGTCAAGTCTCCCTAATCTTTTATTTGTGAAATTGGTATTTAAAAATAATCCAAAGGTAAAATTTCACATTCATCCCTATTGAAAGTCATTTGTTGTCCACACAGTGGCTCACACGTAGAAGGAAGGAAGGAAGGAAAGGAGGGAGGAAGGAAAGGAGGAAGAAAAGGGGGAAAGGAAGGAGGGAAGGAAGGAAGAAAGATGAGAAGGGAAGGGGGAAGGGAAGAAGGAGGGAAGGAGGAAGGGGAGGAAGGGAGGAAGGAAGGATTCAAAGAAGGAAGTGAAAGAAAAGTGAAGGTGAGAAGGAAGGAAACAGTACCTATTGTGTACCAGGTACTATACTAAGCACTTTACAAACATTTGATTTTGCTCATTTGATTCTCACAACAATCCTGACAGGTAGGTGATATTATTATCCCATTTTATAGTTGAGTAAACCAAGGCAGACAGAGGTTATGTACCTTGTCTAGAGTCCCACAACTTGTAAGTATGTGAAGCTGGATTTGAATTCATGTCTTCCTAACTCTAAGACTCCAGCTTCTACTTGAGTTTGACACCAATGGCAGGAAGCTTAAAGAATGAATATAATTTTTTAAAAAATAATGAATACAATTAACCATAACACACCCTTGGCCTTGAAAACAGCCTGAGACTCAAACTTGGAGTTATGGAAATATACTAACCATCTTCTAGTCACTTAGACTTGGGCCTTGGGAAGATCCCAAAGGAAGCCAACTATTAATGGGCAGGACTGAGCTGGACTGGATGGGGATCCAGTGGTAGCTTAAGCCACTTTCTCCAGGGCATGACAAAGATGTTCCAGATCTGTTTTCACTTGGTGGAGCACCATCTTGACTTGCTAGACTGAGTCTAGAACATCTACAGAGCAAGTGAAAGGATCATAGTGGACAGAGAAAGGTTTCTGGATCTTCTGAACATAATTCCTACCAGGAAAAAAGGAAGCACAAAGTCAGTCCCCTCATGGGCAAGCAGAGACTAAATACCCAGAAAGTCATAGGTCCATTTGCTTGTGATATTAGAATGGAACCAAGCATTTATTAAATATATCCTATGTTCCAAGAGGCAAGTGCTTACACAAATATTATCTCATTCGATCCTCACAACAATCCTAAGAAGTAGGTACTTTTAACATGTGTATTTTATAGTTGAGGCAGACTGAGTTTAAGTGACTTGCCCAGGGTCATACAATTAGGAAATATCTGAGACTGAATTTGAACTTGGATCTTCCTGACTCCAGGTCCGACTCTCTCTCCACTGTTCCATGTAACTTCCTCAAGGCAAAGAATAGTGAAAGTGGAATCAGGAAAACTGAGTTTAAATCCTGTTTCTGACACTTAATAACTGTAACCTTGGACACATCATTAATCTGAACCTTAAGTTTTCCCAACTGTAAAATGGAGATGATGATGATGCTGATGATACCGATGCCTATAGTATCTACTTATAGGGCTGTGAGGCATTATGTAAAGCAGCGGTTCTCAACCTGTGGGTTATGTTCAATTTGTAACAATGACAATACATCCTGATATCAGATATTTACATTACAATTCATAACAGTAGCAAAATTACAGTTATGAAGTAGCAATGAAAATAATTTTGTGGTTGGGGGTCATCACAACACGAGGAACTGTATTAAAGGGTCACGGCATTAGGAAGGTTGAAAACCACTTATGTAAAGCCTAAATCTCTGTATAAATGTCAACTATGATCATTAGAAACACAGTTCACCTGGGCCTAATCATAGGTGTGCAAGGAATATCATGCCTTCTCACTCAATTAGATTACTACCCTTCTGGGGAAAATGGCTCAGTACATCGACTTTCTACACCCTCCTGCTCTGACCCTACCTCCCTGGTGTGTCCCACAAACCCACTTCTGGCCTGCCCTAAGGCTTCTACTCACTGGATCTTGTTCTTGGCATCTTCCAGACTTTCTGACACAAAATAAATGGGCTGGAATGCCTGGTCTTGAGAGGACTGGACAGCAGTGACTTCAAGGTCAAAAGGCTTATGTTTTGGCTTGCTTGACAAAGCGTGCTGAAAATGAAAAATGAGGAGCAGAGAGAATGGATGAATGTGCATTCCAGAGCCTCTAGGTCTTGTCTAGTTTCTGGAGAAGTCTTGGGCTAGGAGGCTCCTGGGTTTACAGCCAGAGGGGATTTAGAAGTCGTTTTGTCCAATCCCTTCATTTTAAGAAAGAAATAGAAACAAAAGAAAGGTAAGTGATTTGCCTTCAGGGTAGTGAGAGGCAGAATCAGGACCTGAAATCAGGACCTTTGAGTCCTAACTCAAACATCTTTTCAGTGTCCCTGGATTCACTAGCTTGTTAAGAGACCTTGTTGTTGTTGTTTGTCCTTCTCAAAGAAGATCATGACATTAGGAAGGTGATGCCTTGACTTGCAAATGAATTGGATTTAAGTGATGGAAGGCTGTGCAAAGTCACCAACCTCACCTTCTCCTTTAGAGCCACCTAGGTCCAGTGGCAAAATACAGATCGGGACAACTGGAGATAGCAATGGGAGATCCTGACCTTTTCAAGTTAGTTGTTCTTTGGTCTCAGTTTGCCTAACGTAACACCTATTCAGTGTTTAAGGCTCAGTAAGCAGAGGAGCTTGTACCCCAGTACTTCAAGGACTCACCTTCCTCAATCATTTAATCAATCAAAAAGTATTTCCTATGTACTTACTGTGTGCCAACACTGTGCTAAGACAGAAAATGTTCTCTGCCCTCAGTTCTTAAGGTTATTTTTGTTGTCTAGCCCCCTTTGGCATTCAGTCCAGCGAAGCCACTAGATCCTTTCTCAGAATCATGTTTTAAGATGTGTAAAATAAAACCCATAGGAGTATAAAGAAAACCAATTCTGTTGAAATATGTTTATTCAAAGTATTGTTTAAAATGTTCATTGACCCCAGGATAACATTTGTCTTGCCTACCACATGAGGTCATTATCTGTGTTCAATTAGATAATTCATTGGGAAAGTTCTTTGAAAACTTTAAAAATGCTATCAAATGTTAAATATTGGTAAAATGCTCAACTTGGGATCAGGAAGGCCTGAGTTCAAATACTGCTTCAGATGCTTACTGGCAAGTCACTTCACCTTTCCATGCCTCAGTTTCCATACCTTTAAAATTAAAGGGTTAAACTCAATGGCCCCTTTTAGGTTGTTCTAGTTTTGAAATCACAGCCTAATAATCACATGATATTAATACTTTTTATAGTAAGACCACGGGTTTTTCATCCCAGTCAGGGAATGGTATTCTGCAGAGGCACCTAGTATAATGTAAAGAAAAATAATACTAATAATAACATCATGTCTAAGATTTACAAAGTATGTTACTCAAATAAAACACTCCATTTGTTCCTTCTAACAGCCCTTTTGGCAAGGTAGTGTGAGTGCTATTATACCCATTTTCCAGATAAACAAATGAATTCTGAGACATGAGACTGGTTGTTGTTATTATTCAGTCATTTTCATCATGTCTGACTGTTTGTGACCCCATTTGGGGTTTTCTTGGCAGAGACACTGGAGTGGTTTGCCATTTCTCTCTCCAGTTTGAAGAGACTGCCATAATTTCACAAACCTAGAAAGGAACAAAGTTGGGACTCAATTGCTATCCTTTGAAGGCAAGTTTGGTGCCTTGTAGACAGGAGGAAGCATATCCTCTCCATGCTTATCTGAGTTAATGTACTATCCATTCCACCCACCACCAAGGAGAATCTGATGGCTGGTATGTCCTCCCTCTGACATTAGCCTCTTGAAATTCCTGGTTTCTTTAATGACTCAGCTCAAGGGTCCCTTTATGTCTGAGCCTTCTCTTGATCCTTCCAGCTGCTAAGGCACCTCCTTACTGGAAGATGGCATGCCAAATTCCTTCTGATGCCTTTCTTTATAAAGGACAGAAACTAGGCTCTTAGATCATTCTACTTTGCCTTTGCTGCCTTGTCTGGTTTCAATTCCACATAATAAGATGCCTCCCCCATTATCTCCCTGCATTATCCCCCCCCCCCAATATTCATTCAAGCCTTTATTGCTGTGTACTAGTCGCTAAGATAGGACTGAAGATAGAAGAAAATGTGAAACAAGACTTGCCCTCAAGGTGCTTCCATTCTCTACTAAATACTCAATTAATCCTTGCTAATGGGTACATGAGAGGTATCCCAGTAAGTAGAATTTAATCCTTTAATTGACAAAACTCTTTTTATTTTAACTATGTCTGAAGGAAATTTTTCTGGAATGTGTTATATTGCAAGAGTATTGTAAAACTGTTCAGCAGGGCAACTGTGCTCAGAAATGAATTCTCAAGGGGGGAAAAAGCCATGGAATTTCTTAGTAGTCTCATGGTTTGCTGATTGCTTTCCACAGTGAATGACTATATGTATAATAAACCATGAAAGGTCAAAGCCAGCCTTCAAAAAATGGACATGGGTCCATTGACTTCATTTGAACAACAACAAAAAAATCTTTTTGCCTTTTCCATTAACTTTGGGTGAGAGAGGGGAACATTGTTCATCTCTGCACTGGCTCCTATTTGATGCTCAGGAAATTCTGATAATGTTGATATTATTAATTATTATTCTTTTTGTAACCTCAGTATACTAAGTACATAGAGTATGACACAGTAGACAGAGCAAATTCTCGTTGAATTGAATTAGTGAATGCAGTTGAAGTGACCAAATTATATATTTAGTCACAGTGCTTAGTAGTTTTTATTTAATTCAAAATATAATAATAGCATTTACATAGTACCTTAAAGTCTTTGAAGGGCTTTACCAATATCTCATCTGACCCTCAGAATAACCCAGGAAGGTGGATACTGCTATTAATCTCATTTTATACTTCAGGAAACTGAGGTAAATAGAGGCTAAGTGAGTTACCCAAGGTCACATAGCTAGTAACTATCTGAAGTCCAATAGGTGTGGTTGTAGACATAACTGTTTCTGACTTTGTAGCCAACAGCCATGAAGTTCCAGTGACTTAGTATATTCTGGGCCTGAAATCAGAATAGCATGTTTCAAAGCTCAATAATTGCCACAGGGATATACATGGTATGAGGGAGCAAAGACAGAGACAAGCATGGAAAGCTTCCCTTGCTACCAGGCTCCCAAGAGACGTCCTAACTTGCCATGATGTGTCCACTCACAGCCCTTCCAGAAGGTCTCAGTGACATTGCCCCTTGACCCCAGAGCTGTCTGTTTTATATGCTGTCACTGGGAAACCTCAGAATGAAGGATGGACTGATTCTCTCATTAAAGGTTTTGGAAGGAGTTATTGCCTTCATGTCCCTAAAGTGCCAATAGTGATCACCCTTGTATGATGACATAAACTAAAAAAAAATAATAATAATGGTGATGTACTTCAGCATGTCCCATGAAATGTATAGGACATGGCTTATCCTCTCCTTAAAGGCCCCCAGCATGCTTTTCTAATCTCCATTGCTCATGTTTCTTGGCCCTATGGTACAACCAAGCATCCTGAAATAAGCTACAACAGACCATTAAAGGAGGCAGTATAATCCAGTGGAAAGAGGGTCAGTCTTGGAGTCAAAGGACCTGAGTTTGAATCCTGTATTTACCACCTCCTACTTTTGAGACCTTGGACAAGTTATTTACTTTCAAATGACTCAGTTTTCTGGTATGTAAAAGGATAAATTTGGACTATCTAATATCCCTTCTATCTATAAATATATGATCCTTATGGTCCCAGGTCACCTACTCCAAGCCCATTGGTTTGCTTACAGATAAAGAAACTTGTACCCAGACAGGTGATTTGTCCAAGGTCAGACAGTGATTAAAGAACAGAGACACAATTTGAATCCAGGACCTTACCTTCAAACTTGACAGATCATTTATTTGCCCCATAATGAAAGCCACACTGTTGTGCCATGAGAGTTCTGATTTCCTTTTCTTCCTCCCTTGCCTTTGTCTCTGATCTCCACTGTTATGTCTCTCTTCCTGGGCTCTCCTGCCTTTTCTTCTCTATATCTTTCTTCTTGTTTCTTGTTATATTTCTTGATCTGTGGCTTCCTCTTGGCTGAAAAAAGCTTGTCATTGCTTGTCTACTATAGGTGTCTCCAGTCAATAAGAGGGATGCTTCCTTCTGGACACAAACTTGACCAATCACAACTTGTCCTCATCTCTTCTCTGGTTTTCTGATTTTCTGTCTCCTCCCACCAATTTCTTGTGTTTTCAATCCTTCAGTTTCTTCTGAATAGCTTTGTTTAGATTTCTGAGCACTGTATAAGTGAGGATTGACTATTATATTATTATCAATATTTTTCAGGGGATCCTAGTAGAGATGGAGAAGACCTCAAAGGCCATATACTCAATCCTCTCATTTTACAAACAAGGAAAGCGAATTTCAGGAAGCTTTAATAACTTACCCAAGGTTGCAAATGTAAATCAATAAATGTCAAGGAGAGAATTAAACCCAGGTCCTCTAAATCCAGATACTCTAACTGGAAAGGGAAAGGGAAAGGGAAGGGATGCTAGATGGCACAATGCTAGACCTGAAGTCTGGAAGACCTGAGTTCAAATTTAACCTGGATTTGGACATTTACTATCTGTATGACCCTGAGCAAGTCACTTAATCTTTGTCTGTCTCAGTTTCCTAATCTGTAAAATGGGAATAACAGCACCTACCTCCCAGAGTTGTAGTGTACATCAAATAAGATAATATTTGTAAAAAAGTGTTTAACATGGTGCCTGGCACATAGTAGGCACTACATAATGCTTATTCCCTTCCCTTCTTAGGGGTAGAAAGAAGTAAAAGGACTCTCCTATGTCTTCTGGCTTAACACCCCCTCAGAGGGAGCTGAGTCCCAAAAAGGGTGACTTATCCAAGGTTACATAAATAGTAAGTGGAAGAAACAAGATTCAAACCCAGTATAAATTTGATTTTTTTTTCTCGCGATGAGTTTTTAATCTAAATCCCTTGCTTTCCCAAGGAATTTGATATCAAGACCCTTCAGAAGCAAATACATCCAAATGCTAAATATTTCCCCCTCTTCTTCTTCCTTCTCCTCCTCCTCCTCCTCCTCCTCCTCCTTCTTCTTCTTCTTCTTCTTCTTCTTCTTCTTCTTCTTCTTCTTCTTCTTCTTCTTCTTCTTCTTCTTCTTCTTCTTCTTCTTCTTCTTCTCCTTCTCCTCCTCCTCCTCCTTCTCCTCCTCCTCCTCCTCCTCCTCCTCCTCCTCTTCCTCCTCCTTCTCCTTCTCCTCTTTCTTCTTTTCTTTTTCTCTCTGTCTTTTAAGTACATGGAGGAAATTCAGAGTGACCTGGACTCCTGAATGAAGCCTTCTGTAGCCCTTCATAATACTTTTTGAGTCTAGGCAGCAGGATCATGCTATCGGTAAAACTGTATTAGAATGAGGTTCATTTGGTCCTTCCACTGATCAGCCCCCATTGGATGTAGCCCAACTCCCCAGCTGCTTCATACTAAGATCTGCTCAATGGGGTATGTTTGTCTCAAGGCCCCAGTGTATTAATAATCTGTAGAAAGCAATGACCACAGCAATGGTATTTAAAGACCCATGAAGCCCTGGAGACAGCATTAGGTGACTCACCCAACTATAGGCTCCAAGGCTCTACTCTGCGTCAAATAGAGCATGGCTATGGCTACGGCTTGCCAAGAGTGAACTACAGGTCATTAGCTTTTACTCTATGGAGACATGAGGCCAGACTGGTGTTAAAAGGACATGATAAAGAGTATTTGACAGCAATGGCTAAAAGAAAGTAAAATAAAGGGGGAAATAGAGAATCTCCCTGGGACTTTGCACATGCAGTTGGAACATGAATAGAAAAAAAAATCTTAACCTCTTGGTTTAGATGGACCGAAATCTGACAAGGACTTATTACTTTAGAAACATTTTGTACAGGTTTGGTTACATTGCTTAGATTCTCCCAGTGTGGTGATGTATCTTTCCTAGACATTTTTTATCTGATTTGCATGTGGCTTACATTACTCTTGAAAGTGTGTGTGTGTGTGTGTGTGTGTGTGTGTGTGTGTGTCAGAGACATAAAGTTGGGGGGGAACAAGCTACAGACACAAAAACTTAGGGAGAACAGGAGATGGAAAGGGGAAAAAAAGAGGATAGGCGCCGGTGTAGAGAAAAAGAAGCATTGTGGGGAGTGGGCTTATGTCAGGAAAGATACAAGATAAAGAGACATATCTCTCATTATTTTTCAACATGTGTGTCCTCAGGAAACTACCCCATTTAAAAAAGACACTTTGTGGGGTTTCATCCGCTCAGAATAATAGTTCATGAAGCCCCACTGGCATGTTTCTTTTTAAATAGAGGACACCAGTAGTTCAAGGTAAGGTAAATTCATCCATTTAATGAGATATTATAATAAGAAAAGTAGCAATAGAATATTTCCTCTATAAAGTTGGGGAACTCTCTTCCACAGATTCACATTCCCTCTGTGAGAGGAGTGAAGATTCATAGGGATCACATGGAAGAGACATACATGGAGGAGCCACATGAGACCAGGACAAATAACACGGAGAAACAATTTGTGTCTCTGACAATACAGAGCTATTACTATCTCCTATTAATGTCACTGTGCTGCTCTAGAAGGACCCTTGGCATTGATCTTTTGGGGTCCTGCTCTCTAACTCAGTATTATTATATCTATGGTGCTCCCCACCTCTTTCTTTAGCTTTTCTCACTGCTGCTGCTGCTACCAACAGGACTTCAACTAGAGTTCCCATCAGCTGAGGATTGGGATCTGCCATTTTCTTCTGACTTAGAGCTCAGAGACAGTTTTATACTTCCTTTCTCCATAAGATTTTGCAAATAATTTCATATTCTAAGTTGTTGTGGCTTGTGGCTGCCATCTCTCTCTATGTGAGAAGGAATGGCTATGATGATTTCTAATTTCTTTTGGTTCCCGGTTTTAACAACTAATTCATATAGTAGGAAATGATGATAATATCAATGTCTGTTCTTTTATCAGTTTCTTATGTTTCAGAATCAACAGCTTATTTAAGTGGTCAAGTTAAGGTTGACCCAACTTCAGACCATAAGTTATTAGTTTTATTCTTTCTTTTAATTTATCATTTATTTTTCTTTAATAGGTAGTTGTGTACAGCTCACTCTATACAGATAGCTTATTTGACCATCAATGACTAGTTATTTTATATCTCCTAAAAATAATCAACCTTATTTCTTTTGAAGTTATTTGGTGACTACCATGACCAATACCCTCTGACTCTGTCTTGAAGGAAATATTCCTGATACATAGATGCAAAACTTCTGAAGAAAATCAACCCTTTGTTCCCTCTTGTTTCTTATTCTTAAACTATGCTTTCCAATATTTAGTCCTTAACACTGCCAAAAGGTTCAACATCATAAATTAATATGGTTTTTTCAATGGAAGTAAAACTACAGAAGATGCATTATATCATCTGCCTTGCCACTACATCCTAAGGATTACTGGCCCTTTCCATTTGCTCTACAGTTGAAATCTCTGATGCATACTGCCATCTCCATTACTTGAAGGCACCATGAATTAAAGTAATGTAGATTTAAGTTTTAGACTTCTTTCTACCACCCCATTCTCTATAATAGATGTTGGTGCCTTGGCTGCAGTTGATCTTCATAGTGGTTTGTTTATTTTATTCTTTATTTTTTTTGTTAGTTTTAGCAAATGCTTGACACGAGCTCTACAACATGAGTTGATTCAGCCTCCAGGGAAATGATACTTCTTGTTTTATTTGGGTGCACAATAAAGCCAACACTGCCAAATCCTTTATATGCCTCTCTCAGAGAATCATCCTTCTATTTAGTGCTACCTTCTTTGGATTCTCCAGTTCCATACCTAGCAAGGATTTCAAGGATCATACGATTGACTTTCTCCAATGGATTTTCCACTTGTTAGTCTCGCCACACTTCTCATTTAGAATATCAGTGGTTCAGATAATGATTGTGGGCAGTCTAGAAACTATTCCTATCTTAGCATCTTCTTCTCCCCCTTTCTACTGATTTACCATTATCACTGAGAAAGCTCAGGAAGGAGGGACATTTTGTATTTGTCTTTGTTTTATGAGTGACTCTGGCCAAAGAATTCTTCATCATCAAATATCCAGCTTAATGGAGATGATCGTTTTCATACTTAACTCTCTTGGCCTCAAGGAAACATAGATAATCTGTTACCATGACTGGAGCTAAAGTATTTCCAACTTGGTGAAACCACTCTGAGCTTATACTCATTGAGGATAACCTTTGAGAACCAGGACCACTTCTTTACCATGATGAGAGATCAGCATAGAACTTTGGAAGGGAATTCCACATTAAGTATGTTATATCATCAAATCATAGGCTTAGAACTGGTAGGGACCTCAGAGTCCATCTGGCTCAACCCTCCTTCCCAATTTTTTAGTTCAGAGATTTGCGTAGAGCACCATAGCTAATAAGTTTCTGAGGCAGGATTCAAAAGTAGATGTTTCTGACTCCAAGTTCAGCATTGAATCAATGAATGAATTCAGTCAATGAATAAATTCAGTCAATTCCATTTTAATAGCAACCTTATGTTCATTATTTGCATATCTTCTCCAGTAATAAATACTGTACTGGATTTTATACATACTTTGACTTTACAATGATTCTATGACCTCATTGATATGGACATTCTCTTCATTGCTAGAGATAATGACCTATGCATACTTTGGGGTCCCCTCTAATATGAGATTTGGTGATCCTATGATTTACATTGCAGTAGATGCTATTTGGAATACTAAATATGAGATCTGATTGGCTCCTGTCCTCACCTTGGGCAACTTATCTAAGTTCTGTGGGCGTCAGTTTCCCCATCTGTAAAGTGAGAGGATTGAACTATATGACCTCTAAGGTAACTTTCAGCTATAGATCTAGGATCTTATGAATGGAAGCTCAAGGAAGGGAACCATGGATAAGCCACTTCACCTCTTTTAGCTTCATTTTCCTCATCTGTAAAGTAAGGGAATTGGAAAAGATAGTCTCTGCGAAACCTTTCAAACCTAGAGCCATGATCCAATAACTTTGTATCAATCAATCAGTTAACACTCATTTCATACTTACTATGTGCTAGGCACTACCTGTAATATTTTTCAAGTCATTTAATCTAAGCCTTAGTCTCCTTATCTAGAAAAAGGGTGTAATAATATTTTTGCTCCCTACCTCACATTACAATGGACATTCCCATTTTAAGAAAGGCATTGATTTTCGTATATCCCATCAGTTCATGGGATTATGATTCTGAGCAATTCTTATTCAAAATATAAAACTCCTTTCAGTTAACTGAAGTTTTTATAAGGAATTAGAGTGAGCCCTCAGTAAAACTGTGATGGAGGCAGCCAGGAGCTCCAGACCCCACTTCTTGTCAATGGAGTGCTGGTAAATGTTTTAACAACTGACTCTCAGGGGAAAAATATATGCATGACACATTTTAATAGTTCACTTTAACCTGGATTACTAACATTTTCTCTATCTCTTTCTTAAGTCTAGACAATCAACAAAACAATAAATCAACCCCTGATTTGCAGTGGTTGCCTATTCCTGAAGTGTAAATGCTCACACCGAAAATTTAGCAATCTTTTCTGGCCAGTATGTCTACCCCCAGCTTTAGGCAGCTAGTGCCCTCATCACTTATAAAAATCTGCTCTCTGGAAAGCTTTTATAGCAATCATTTGTACCTTAGTATGAATTTAAGCTATGGTATGAAAATTCTTCATTGGAAATTCCTTACACCAATAAAATTATGGGTCCTGCCCTGATCCCTCTCATTATTACTTTTCCCAGTCCCTGAATGATAAGTATTTTTTCTAAAGTTTTTAACAGGAGAGAGAGAGTAGGCTAGATGGTCTTTTGGAAATTCAGCAGGGCTTTGAAAGGTCTCACACTGATCCCTGACATTAACACATAGATTTAAAAGCCATATTCTCCTGGTAATATCACATGGCTGCAAATGATGGGATATGACAAACTCTGGAAAATCAAAATTAGAGGTGAACCAATACAATGGAAAGATGCCCAGTGGATATAAGTGGGCAGCACATTCCCACCAATGACTTGTTAGCATGAGGCAACATGAAATACATCAGCACAGACATCTTTGATTTTTAAAAGAAGGTAGTCTCTTGCTCCATTCCAGTTAACACAATTCAACAAACATTTGCTATACATCTTCCCTGTACAACCACAGTGGATTAGGTCCTGGGGATACAAAGGCAAAGACAGACAATTTCTGCTTTGAAGGAGCCTTCCATAGGTAGGCTGCATTTGTTGTTCTCAGCTACACAGATACCCAAGGAATGTTAAAACATCTTGACCTAGGCCTCCAGCAGATTTGGTAGTCCTCTACTGAGAGTTTATGGAAGGACATGAATAAAAATCACATAGAGTAGGAAAATATGGATGGATTACATTATGCAACACCAAGTGGGTACCAAGGTCTGTAGGAATATCTCTCACCCTTAATCTCCCTGAGTCACTTTTGTCACTTTCCAAATGAAATATTTGAATGAGATGAAGGAAGAACACATCCCCTTTAGGAGGCTACAATGGTTTTATTGAAATATTTTCACTGTTGTTTTTATTCTTTGTTACAAGGGAATAAAGGCAATACCATTTAGTGCAGTGCTGTCAAATTAAAATAGAAACAGGGTCCCTAAATCACGCATAAGGATCCCGGAGGGTCTCATATTGACTTGGAAAATCACGTATTAATATTGTCTGTGTTTTATTCCATCTATTTATTTTGTTAAATGTTTCCTAATTAAAGTTCAATGCAGCAACTGCAGCGTATTTGACACCTCTGCCATAGTGGATAGAGAGTTGGCCTTAAAGTCAGGAATTCTAATAAGTTGTAGAAAATGTTTCAACCTACATTAATAGAGTGAGTTCCATGTACTAATGAAATATTAATTCTAATCTCTATAATAATCATAATAGCAAGAATAGCAGTAATAGGATCGGGGGGCAGAGCCAAGATGGCGGCATAGCAGCAGCAACATATCACAGCTCTCACATAGCCACCCCAAAATACCCATAAAATAGGACTCTAAACCAATCCTAGAACTCTAAAACGCACACAAAGATACTTCCCACTAAAGTCAGCTCAGCTATGAGGAACCATATCAGCACTGTGAACCGAAACCAGCCTGGCCTGAAGCCGCTGCTGAGCCCCAGGGGCGACTGGACAAGAGGAGTGGTGAGCAGATTAGTGGCAGCTGCAAGCAGCATTGAGAACTAGGTCACTGGGGCTGAAGTTGGGAGGGAGGAGTAGTCCGGCCAAAAGGCCTCCAGAGCGGAAAAGCAAAAGGCAGAGGTTTTGCACCTGCCTCCGTGTTGCAGCTTCCTACCTGCAGCTTGCAGACAGCAGGGGGACTAAGAGATTGTTCTGAGGCCAGTGCTCTCTCATTGAGCAGCCTGGATCCGGATCACCGTCTTGGGCCTCAGTTCTGGAGTCTTCACTATCCAGCCAGCCAGAAGTAAATAGGAAGGGTCCCAGCACCTTCCTGAGAGCTACGGCAGCTGGGAGGACCCCAGCAATTTGGGACAGAGCTTTCCCTTCTGCAAACAGAGGCCCACAGAGATTTTTTT
>CM053585.1:391358747-391384786 GCA_028646515.1 Pseudochirops corinnae
GACAGGGTGGAGAGTGGTTGGGGGGGGCAGGATAGGAAGAAGGGACATGTAATCAGATTCCCATGGTGTGCTCACTATGGAGAGGTTCTGTGTAATTTCACAGGTTCAGACTGTATTTGATTGATTGTCCTTCCAATGGGGGTGGGTGACGAGGGAGGCAGAGAAAGAATCTAGAATCTAAAGTTCCATAATCAAATGTTATAAATATCTATATCTATATCTATATATGCAATTATTATTATTATTATTATTATTGGCTACATCCAACTGGAACTTGAGATACACAGGCAATGTGGTTGGGAGATCCATCCTGCCCTACTGAAAAGTGACATAGGAAAGAATAGCCTGGGGGAGGGGGACACACTGGGATGGCTGTTTTGGGGTGGTGAGTGGAGGAAAGAGGGGGAGAAAATATGTAACTCAAAATCTTGTGGAAATGAATGATGCAAACTAAAATAAAATAAAAAAAAAAAGAATAGCAGTAATAGAAAACTTTTATAGTGATTTAAGGTTTGGAATAAAGACAGCTAGGTGGCACCATAGTGGATAGAGTGCTGGGCCTGGAGTCAGGAAGACTCATCTTCCTGAGTTAGAATCTGGTCTCAGACACTTACCCTGGGTAAGTCACGTAACTCTGGTTGTCTCAGTTTCCTCATCTATAAAATGAGCTGGAGAAGGAAACGTCAAGTCACTCCCGTGTCTTTGCCAAGAAAATTCCAAACTGCGTCACAAAGAGTCAGACTGAACTGAAAGTGACTGAATAACAACAATCACAAAGGTTTTCAAAGTACCTTAAATATGTAGAGTTGATCCTCATAACAGCATAGATGCTATTATTATTCCCATTTTTCAAAAGAGGAAATGAAGACTGAGAGCTGGTCAGCCAGCTGTTAAGTATTTCAGGCAAGCTCCAAATTCACTTCCTCCTAAGTCCGAGCTTAGCACTCCATCTACTTATGCTTCCTGTATGGAATGGTTCTATGGAAGAGGAGGGAGAGGGATGCATTTCAAAATGTAGGTGATGTAGAAAGAAAGGCTAACAATACAAATTAATTTTTTTTTTAAAAGAAAAACATCCAGTCTTGGGCTCTCTGGGACTTCCTCTCTGATTGGGCTTGGCTAAATGGTCAGCTTTATTCCCAGTACAGTAATTCTAATGGGAAAGATTGCAAACATCCCCTTGCATTTTCTGACCCTCTCCTTTCGCTTGTACACAATGCCAAGGCCTTGAGAAATAAGATAAGGGGCCTCAGGGAAATCCAGTCCTTCACCGGCAAGAGAATAAACACAGACATTCCAGATTAGAATTGGTATGTGGCTTTCCAGAACTTTTGAATTCAGAGATTTTTGGACAAAATCATTTACTATTCAGTGACATTTGTTAACGGTAATGAGGGCAGCTGCTTGGAGTTTTATCTTCCCTTTGTCTTCCCTTTAGCACACTTCTCACTGCTACCCCCATCTAGTTTCCAAAATAGCAGTTTTTAGCAGGCTCCATACTCACCTCTAGTGGACAAACTGAGCAGTTCAAGGGACTTGGGAGTTTTCTGGGCTAGGAAGAGCTGAAAAGAATCTGGAGAAAGAAGAGAAATTTTTTCTAGTCACTGAAAAATCAATGAATGAATGAGTGAATGAAAACTATTAAATGAATTAATGAATTGTGAATGACAACCATTGAAATAATGAATGATGATTGTTGAATAATGAATGAATGATTGATTGAATGATGCATCTATTGCTGATGAATGATGGGAGAAGCTGAGGGCTCAGGAATGATGAAGGACTTCTTGACCAGATAGAGAACACACTTACCATAAGTTCCCCATAGGATGAAAGAAGCTCCATAAGCCTTGATGGTCCCATTCTGTTTGCAGAGACCAAACTCCACAGTGAACCAATAGAGCTGATCATGCAAAAGAGAAAAAGCACATGATTGGAACCAGATATTTCAGGAAGAGTATTAAAGAATGGGAAGATCCCATGAGATTTTGAAAGGTCATTCCTGTTGGAAATGATCCTTTCCATTTCTCTGAGTACTTGCCCCCTTTTTTGTTTGACCTTTCCTATGTATTCATCAAATTATAGAGACAGTGTGGCATAGTGGACAAAGTGCTAGACCAGGAAGACCTAGTAAGTTCAAATCCTATTCCAGACTCTCCTCAGTTGTGTGACCCTGGCCAAGTCACTTGACCTTACTTTGGACCTCAGTTTCCTTCTCTGTAAAAATATGGAATTGAACTTTCCAGCCCCTTCTAGGTCCAAAACTATGATCCTATGACTGGGCCGATTATTGCATGGCAGGGGGAACTTTCAAATTAGGAAAACCCTTCTACCTATTGAAATTTATAATTTTAGTTCTTTGGGGGAGGCGGGGAGTCACTCACAAGTTAGGTGACTTGTCCAGGAGCACACAGCCGATATGTATCAGAGATGGGATTGTCCTTTGTATAATAAATTCCTGACAAATGATTATCTAGTCAAATTGAATAGAATCAAATTCTCCATCAGCTGCCTCCAGAGCAGCATGCTTTCCTTAATGTTCCCACATTTACCTAACCCCAAAGTTGGGCTTATTCCTCAGCCTCTTTTTCTTAAGCCCACTCATTCTTCAAGATTGTCAAAGTCTGGCCTAAATCCGGCTTCTTCTGTGAAATCTTTCCTGATGGCTCCAGTCCACAATGATATCTCACTACACACTCTGAAGTGCAATAACTGTAGCTGACATTTATAGAGCATCTGTAAAACTGAAGAGTTTGGTCCAAATGATCTGGCTAAGGGTGCTCCCATCTCTAACAAACATTCATCTCTCTTGGGGTCTTATTGCTAGATCATTCAGTGGTAATGTTGAATGGAATCTCTACCGGTATGACCTCAGCTCACTGGCTCTTAGTTGTACCAGATAACCTGGAAGGGCCCTTCGTCTTCAGAGGCCTTCAGTCAGACTTCAGGATAACTGAGTGCCTCTTTCTAAATCTGCCTCTAACTCCCCTCTACAAAATGAAATGAGACTTCCTGAGTCAAAGGGCATTGACTTAAGTTGACATTTTGTTCTGAGGTTATGAATGAGGAGGCAGGATCGAGTAAAGGAAAGAATATTGGTTGAGAATCAGAGTGTCTGGTTCAAAGTCCCAGCTTCACTATTTCAAAGCTTCCTGGTTGTAACTAGATCATCTCTCATCTCTGGACCTCAGTTGGATCATCTGTGAAATGAATAGAATAATCCCAACATTGTTCCCATCACTAGTTTGTTGTGAGCAAAATATCATACACATATGAGCTAGTGTTATTTGGCACAATCAGACTTCTGGAGCAAAGCAAATGTGCGATAATCACACCAGCATAAAATCAGACTTTCATCTGGAAAACAAAACAAAACTAGAAAACCCAAATAACATCTTTCTTACAGAATAAATGCTAAGATGAGAGGAAATACGAAATCTAGTTCAGGTATTCATGACCTTGACTAGAGTGAAGAGTTGGATAGCTCTGCAGATTGGGAACCTCTATCAGTAATTATCAGGCAGTTAAATGGCTCAGCGGATAGAGCACAGGGCCTGGAGTCAGGAAGACTCATCTTCCTGAGTTAGAATCTGACTTCAGACACTTCCTAGTTGGGTGACCCTGGGCAAGTCACTTAGGCCTGTTTACCTCAGTGTCTTCACCTTTAAAATGAGTTGGAGAAGGAAATGGCACATCACTCTAATATCTCTGCCAAGAAAACCCCAAATGGGATCACAAAGACCTGGATGTGACTGAAATGACTGAACAACAAAATTAGTGATCTGGGATCATGGAATGAGTACTGAATTTGGTGTTCAAATCTTATCTCTAACTCTTTTATCTGACCTTGGACAAGTCATATCACTTTCCTGGACCTCCGTTTGCCCATGTGTAAAATGAGGGTATTGGATTTGATGGCGTCTCAGGTCCCTCTCAGATTCTGATCTATGAACTTTAATGTTTTCATGTTACTAATTCTTATCACAGAGTCATAGGTCTGTGTTGATGAAGAACCTGAAAGTCCCAACAGGAAGCTTTACCCAACCCCTCTTAATTTTAGTGCCTTCTCTGTTATTTCCTATTTATCCAGTATGGGCATCTAGATGGCAAAGTGGATAGGGTGCCAGGTCTAGAGTCAGGAAGATGAGACACTTGGTAGCTGTGCAACCCTGGGCAAGTCACTTTACCCTGTTTGCCTCAGTTTCCTCATCTGTAAAAGGAGTTGGAGAAGGAAATGGAAGATGACTCTAGAATCTTTGCCAAGAAAACTCCAAAATGGGGTAATGAAGAGTTGGACACAAATGAAAAAATGACTGAACAACAAATTCATCCTATATATAGCTTGCTTTGTATATATTTGTTTGTTTGTTGTTTCTCCCATTAAATTGTAAGCTCCTTGAAGGTGGGAACTGTCTTTTGCTTCTTTTTGTATCCCCAATGCTTAGCACAGTGCCTGGCACAGTAGGTTCTTAATAAATGTTTACTGAATTGAATTGAAAGATTAATTGATTTGTCCAAGGCCACACAGGCAGCAAAAGCTGTGATTTACAGGTTCATAGATGGAGAGTCAGAATGATCCTTAAAGGTCATCTAATCCAACACTCATTTTAATAGATGAAGAAAGAGATTGATTGAGATGAAGTAGCTTGCTCAGTATAACACACCTAGATAGCTAGGTAGTCCATATCTGAGCTGACAGTCAGGAGGTTTTGAGTTCAGATCTTCATTTGGACACTAGCTGTGCGACTCTGAGAGAGGGTCACTTAATCCCTCAGTCTCTGATTCAGACATATTCATATACCAACACACTTATGGATATTGTGGCAATGTGGCATTATGTACACCCTCTGAGTTGAGAACACCTGGGTTCAAGCATTAATTCTAACACAGTGGTTCTCAACCTTCCTAATGCCGTGACCCTTTAATACAGTTCCTCATGTTGTGGTGACCCCCAACCATAAAATTATTTTCTTTGCTACTTCATAACTGTAATTTTGCTACTGTTATGAATTGTAATGTAACTATCTGATATGCAGGATGTATTTAAACTGAACATAACCCACAGGTTGAGAACCACTGCTGTAACACATACCAACTATGTAACTTTGAGCAATCCATTCGATTTTTCAGTGACCCCAAGCAACTCATTCAAATTGTATGATGCAGAGAAGTTATCCTTCTGCATTGGTGGAGGTAATTTCCTTAACTGGGAATTCCCTATGTTGATGACATTGCAGGTTTGGTCCCTACCCTATATATTTACATTTGTTTCTCCCCTCGAATACACACACACACAATCTTAAATGGGCAGGGATGATTTAACTTTTACCTTTTCTATTTCTTGATCCTAGTGCCATGCCTGGTATATAGCACTTAATAATTGCTTGTTAATTGACCAATTTCCTTCTTTCCCTCTACTGTGCCAGGGGCCTGAAGGTCTCCAGCTCCTGCCTATTGCTAACGAAAACCTCATTTCTCCGAGTTAAAGTTCACTGCCAGCAAATTCATTTGGGAGATTCAAGAGTCAGGTCACACAGGATGTCTTGTATTCAATGGAATGGGAGGCCCAGAGGCAGGCTCACATTTCTTGCCTCTAGTTCTGGGCCAGACTCATGGCTCTAGAGACAGAGCAGTGAGGTTTTTATGGTTGGAGACTGTCTTTCTTGGGTGCCAGGAAAACAGAGTACCACAGAGTAGCTATATCCAGGCACCCCGCCCCTCCCGGGAGCTCTCTGTTGTAGCAGAGTTGTGAGTTGCTAGGTCTGGGATGACCCCCTGGCATTGCTCATGGAGCTCCTAAACAAGCTTATTGGTCTGGGGAGTGCCAGAGGGTGGGGGTGGAGCAGTCCATCCTTCCAGACTTCAGCAGAGTTTGGCAAATCTGCCGCAAGGACTGCCATGGCACCGACCTCATACAAGGTAGGTGCGGCTGCAAACATGGAGCGGCTTGGTCAGAACAGATGGCTGAGCTGTGTAGGAGAGAGTAAGTCATCAAACAGCACTTACTGAAGGTAATCTACAGTGTTTCTTAATAACGACTTTAAAAAAGTCCTCTCCACCTGCCTCCAAAGAGTAGGAACGCCAAGTTGGTATAACTAGGGAGGCGCCCATTACCCTGGAAATTTGTCTGATACTTTTCACTTGCACTCCAGGTTCTAGAATTGTGGTCCCTAGTGACAGCGGCTGGGGCATCCCAGCATGCACTTGGCCAGTGATGTCAGCGACACCTCGAAGTCCGAACCTCATTTGGTCCATGGTGTACGTCACTTATACTTCCTATCTGAATGACCTTGAGGTCTCACCTCCCTAGACCTTGGTTTCTTTCTCTGTACAACAAAGGGGATATACTTTCTGGTCTTGGAGGTCCATTCCAACTCTAAATGTGTGATCCTATAGTCCCTAGGTCACTTAACTTCACTTTATTTGTCAAGAAAAAGAAAAATTGGGGACAGGGGTTAGACTAAATGGCCTCTGAGGTCCCAATCAATTCTAAATCTCTGGTTCTATGGTCCCACTTGTTTGTTAGAACAAATGAGAGAATGAGCTAGTTAGCTCCAAGGCAGGGCCAGGGATGCTTTTGTGGGTCTCAGTTTCCTCATCTGTAAAATGAGAGGTTTGATGCCCTCTGAAGTCCCTTCTCATTCTAGCCCGATGATCAGTTTTATGATAGCCTAGCACTAACATGCTATGTTCTAATGTGCCTCCCAGTTCTTGTATTCTATGCTCTGCTAGGATGTGTTGCTGAGATTAAGACTGAGAAATGTGTCCACGTAGGGGCCAAATTGCTTGGCTCTCCTCTTGCCCCCAAACAACTCTTTTTAGCCCAGCAATCTGCAGGTCATTGGTTATCAGCCAGATTGATGGAGAGAATGTGGCTGGATCAGCCAATATCCATCACTCTCTGAAAAACCACTCAAGCATGCATATCTCCTGCTTAGAGTGAGTCAGTGGCATTCTCAATTGATCCCCAAGTGTGTACTGAGCATCTAGCTTCCTGGAGCATAGATTTGGAGGGGGAAGGGACTTCAGAGAGCATGTAGTCCAAACCTCTCATTTTTCAGTCACGTGACGAAGAAGTGTCTGAGCTGGGATTTGGATTCAGTTTTCCTGAATCCAGGTGGTGGGGGCTGAGGTGGGTGGGTATGAATTTATTAATTATGATTTTAAAATAATTAATAATCACAGCATTTCAATATACAAAAAAGATAATATATGAAGAACCAAAGGAAAAAAATATATGGCAGTGTGTGTGTGTGTGCACATGCACCAAAAAGAGGATATTAAGAAGAACTGAGTTCAGATTTTACTTCAGACACTTACTACCTGTATGACTTTGGAAAACTTCTTGGGGCCTTAGTGTTCTCATCTATAAATGGACTCTGGGGTCATCTCCAGTTGTCCTGATCTATATCTTGCCACTGGACCCCAATGGTGCCAGAGGAAAAAGTGAGGCTGGTGACTTTGCACAGCCCTTCCTCACTTAAATCCAATTCACTTGCATGTCATGGTACCACCTCCCTGATGTCATGATCCTCTTTGAGAAGGAAGGACAAACAACAACCACAACAATATAAATGTGCCCCTTGACCTGTGAGGTCATTTTCAGCTCTCAGTTTATGGCCCGTGAGCTTTCTCCTTCTACACATAGGAGAATCAACCCGAAATGCGTAATGCCTGCTTACCGTGGGGGGTTTTTCAATGTCAACATCACACGATCCAAGTGAGGCAAGTCCAATATCCTGAAGAGGCAAAAGAAATTTTAGAAAAGGTTATCTTTTCTTTCTTGTAAGGATCTCTTCATAAGGTCTTTCTGTTCTTGTCAATTCAGTTCTGAGAGCACTGCAATTCACATCCCCACATTACGACTGGTCTGCTCCGGTCAGTGTTGACTGAGGCTGTCTGGCGATTTATAATACTCAATCAGTGTTACTCTGATTATCAGAACGAAGGTTGAGGGGGTACGTGTGGCCCAAACTGATGTTCAGGACTGAAATAATGCTCATTTAATGGGATTCAATACCCCCATGTATAAAATAAGAGACTCAAGGAAAGCTGCAACATCTTTTCCCCTGTAAGGTACCTTTCCTTTATGACACAATGTCCTAAGGGTCATCCCAATTTCGACATTATCTATTCTAAAGTCCTTCCTAGGTCTGACATTCTGTGTCCTAAGGATGCTCCCAGCTCGGACATTCTACGATCTAAGGGCCCTCTCAGCTCCAAGTCTTCATTTTATTTGTTCTAACATAAAGGCCCTAGTGGCCCTTCTCTTTTCACATTCTATGATTCTGTATTCAATTCTCCCAGTGCTTGCTTCTGAAGTTAATACACAGCTCTAACTGGTATGTAGGAACCAATAAGGATTGGTAGAGGGAAAAGGGAAGAACACCATTACCTGTGAGAACTGGGTGAATTCTTTGTTGGTTAGCATTGGAATGTGACCCAACAGTTCATGGCAGCAATCTCTGGAATAACCAAATATCAGATCATATATATATGATTTAAATACATAAAAAGATGACCATATAATCAGGTCTTATGTACATTTTCTACAATGCAATGTATAGTGTATTTGGCCTGTATTTCAATGTCTAAGTGAATCTGTGATCCCACCTGTGTGTGTGTGTGTGTGTGTGTGTGTGTGTGTGTGTGTATACATCCACTGTGGCAGACCCTCTTCCCGACCATGCTTTTTTTTTTCTATGCAATCCTTGTAAATGCCTTTCCCTAAATGCTACAGGGCATAGGTACCAACATGCTGGAAGTCATCCTTTGACCCTTGAAAAATTCTCCTCTAGAGAGGGGAGGGGAGGGGAGGGGAGGGCAGGGCAGGGCAGGGCTCCCCTCCCCTCCCCTCCTCTCTCTAGAGGAGAATTTGCGGACACCAACACTGTACTTTAGCTCTCCACTGTTATCTCTTGTTTTTATGATGTGACCAGCCCACCTTTATTTCGTATCATATATTTCTTGTGCAATATCCCTTAAGGCATTTGGTGTAAAGGATTTATTGTGTAACAAACACAATTCTAAATTATAGTTATTTTGCTGTTTTATACACACATAGACACACACCCAACCAAGGCTGGGAACCATGTTCTTTTCCATCTTTGTATTCTTTGTAAATCTAGTAAAATGCCCTGGATATAGAAGGTGCTTAATGGAGAATCAGGATGATGTAGAGAACAAAGGTTCAGATCTGGAGTCAGGAGGACTTGGGTATAAGTCCTGCTTTTGTCATATATAAGATACATGAAATTGAATAAGACTTAACCTCTTATTGATTCAGGAAACCCTCTAAGACATTAAGTTGTAGAATAATTGGGTAGAGAACTATTGGCTAGAGGAAGAAGCCACAATAGGAATTCTCCAGACTAAAGAATTTACAGGTCAAGACCAGATGTAATTATTATATGTAACACAAACATGCATTCATAAATACTGGACATCCATCTATACATATATCTACCAACCAGTCAAACAGCTATCTATATAAATGTATACAATTAAACAATGAATGAAATTTATTTGTTCATTTAATTTTATTCATTCAATTATATTGTAGTTCTAAAAAGGTAGCTACTATAAAAAGTCTATTTAAATTTAGATAGTCTTTGAAAGAAAATCTCCAACAATCAAAATTATGGTTATTTTTAGAATTCTTAAAGTCTGGTTAGAATTTGCTCTTATCATTCTTTCCCTAAGCTACAGCCTGGAGAACAAAAAAAATTACTGCTCTTGGAAATGATCATTCTCCCCTTCCTCCCACATTTCTATTGTGTGCTTGATTTTAAACAGCACCCCTACCCTGTACCACTGAGTGAAACATATATTTTACTTCTTAAGCTAGATTTTGAAAAAATGTTGCCTGTGTTTTGCAACATCCCTTGGGCTAACCAGACACTCCCTGGGCTTCCACAGAACCAGGACTGGGAATCAGAGCTCCAGTCAGCAGGTCTAGAATGCTCAACGATCAATGAGTAACCTCATGGCCAAGGACAGAAGGGTGACTCCTCTCTGAACCACAGTGTACAGTATCTGTACACATGTGGCCTTGGAGTATAGGCTGTGGTTTGCTTCCCTGCCAGAGGGACTCTGAAAGAATGCAGAGAAGAGGAAATGAGTCCTTGATGCCTCCAATCTGACTCCCTTTGGAGAATTTCCTCCTCTCTGTGGGAGCATCTGTCTTCTGGGTTCCCAGAACCCAAATAGTCTGGTCTTCCCAGTAAGTAAAACCTGCTCAGAGGAAAGAAACTAAAATGGTTGTAAATTTAAATTAATTTTTTACCCTATAGAGGGAAATTTCCATTTTAAATTTCATCTCTAATTGGAAAATAAAAAGCATTGGCCTCACTGAAAAGAATTTCGAGCCTTCGAAACACTAGGGAAATCATAGGTTAGTGCAGAGGAGGAGAAAGGAATGGCATATGGGATGGTGATAGAGGATCATCTTTGAGCCCTTGAAATAAAATTATAGGTGGATTCCTGGTGTGCTTATGTGTAAAAAGGCCAGCTGCTATAGTGGTTTCCCTAAAAGGTAGGTCTGACCATGTCAAGCACACACATCTCACTCGATAAATTCCAGTGACTCTCTCTAACATCAAATAAAAACTCTTCTGCTCCACATTAATGCCCATTACGACCTGGCCCCTTCCTACCTTTCCCATCTTCTAACACATTACTGCCCTCCACACAGCCATACACAGTAGATGCCATCTCCCACCTCTGTGACTTTGTACTGATGTTTCTCATGCCCGTTACACTCTCCCTACTCACTGATACCTCTTGGAATTCTTGGATATTTGCTCTTTCCTGGTTCTCCCAGCTGTTAGTGTCTTCCCCTGTAAAGTTGACTTATCTATATCTCTCATAGAGAGGTTCTACATCAGCAGATGTTGTATTGTCTCATTAGAATGCAAACACTTTGAGGGTAGCCTTATTTTGCTTTTCTCTTTGTAGTGCCAGCACTGGGCCAGTATAGATGCTTAATAAATATTTGTTAACTGGTTGAAGAAATACCAACCTCTGCACCCTGAAGAAGGGAGGAAATGAGGGATATATTCAGAAACAGAGGCAATGTAAAAACCAAAGGCATCAATTAAAATAAAAAATACCAGCTTCCTAGGAGAGATTCCATAAACAATGTCTACAGGGCCTGATCCACAGGGAAAACAAGACAATGAAAGTCATTGCATCAGACAAACCACATAGAATCACAGGGAGATGACCAGAGAGGATCTTATGGTTCTGGAGAATGCATGGGGGAGGAAGAATATCAGATATACTGGGTACTCTGGAATACATGGAAGGCCAGGCTGGCAAGGAAGTCATGAGCAGACAGGAGTCCTGTGGCTGGTCGCAGTTGAAAGCCAGTTCTCTCTGAATGTCGAGAAGAATAATGAGATTTCTGAGAGGCTACTGGTCAACTAGGGCAGTGAGGTGGCACCGTCATGCATAGAACACTAGGCTTGGAATAAGGAAAACTCATCTTCCTGAGTTCAAATCCAGCTTCAGCCACTTCCTAGCTGTGTGACCCTGAGCAATTCACTTAACCCAGTTTGCCTCAGTTTCCTCATCTATAAAATAAGTTAGAGAAGGAACTATCAAACCACTCTAGTATCTCTGCCAAGAAAACCATAGATTGGGTCATGAAGACACAAACACGACTGAAAATGACTAAACAACAATAAACCAATTCATAGGGCCCTGAGTCAGTCTTTTGGAAACTTTGATAACTTGGCACAGAACCAACTTTGCACCTGGAAATTAGTGATTGTGGTAGATGTCCAAGTATATAGAGGACTGGGCTTAGAGTCAGGAAGACCTGAGTTTGAATTGCTTTTCCATGACTCTAGGCAAATCATTTAGTATCTCTCAGCCTCAGTTTCCCCGCCTGTAGCAGAAAGACAATACTTTAAAACATAAAGTAGCACCTACTTTACAGGCCTGTTGTGAGATTCAGGTGAGATATATTTGCAAAGTTCTTTATAAAACTTAAAGTGCTATATAAATACTGGCTATTATTATGCAACCAAAGCAAGGTAAAAAGACAAATCTAATCAGGGTAAATGTGAAGTTCCAAATTGGGAAATCAACCACACAAACAAGGTAGGATAAGTGTGGCTAGACAGCAACAGTCCATGTAAAAAGGATTTGAATAGCTATAGTTTTTCCACCATTAGATGGTAAGGATTAAACTTAAAAGTATGTCATTCTTACCATCCCCTTTTCCCTCCAGAGAGCTGGTTGTTAAATAAACATTTGCCAGCACACCCCTGTGTGTATGAACATAGCACATTCTACACCATGGGATACCATCATCCTTGGATTTCCACACCTTGAGGAACAAAGAAGATGATTGTCTTTTTTGTTTAGTCATGGAAGTTTCCATACTGTTGAAAAGACCTATTATTGTTGCCAGGAAGAATAAATACATTAGTGGATGTTCATTCAAAAAGAGGTGAAGGATGGAACTGGGAAAGCAAGGGAGAGGCAGGGTGGTGATGGGGTCAGCAGGAGGGTGGGGAATGATGGGAAGATGGGCATGAGTAGAATGATGGCTGCTGGAAAAACTGAAAAAAAGGACTTAACTGGCCCAATCACATTGTCAACGTATACATAAGGCTTCCCTCTCCTTCTCTCTTTCTCTCTCCCTCTCTCTCTTTCTCTCTAAGAAAACACATAACTGAGTATGTGCATATATGAGTACACAGAGGGCACAGGATCAATTAAATAGGAAGGGACAATACTCTAAAAGGTGAAATTCTGAGGTGGAAGAGGATTAGAATGAGAGGAGACAGGGAAAGACAGAATGGGGTTAATCATCTCATATAGAAGAGGCAAGGGATAATTGTTACAATGGAGAGGAAGAACAGGAAGGCGAAAGGGAAAGGGTCAACCTTACTCATGTTGAATTTGGCTTAGGGAAGGAATGACATAAACTCTAAATTGGGTATCTTGCCACAGAGGAGAGTAGGAGGGATGGGGATAAGAGGTGGGATGACGGAGGGGAGGACAGTGCAGGGGAGGATTACTGGAAGTACACACTTCTCTAAAGGGACAGGGACAGGGTAGAGAATAGAGTGGGGGGGGTGGGATAGGAAGGGGGGACATATAATCAGTCTTTCACAATATGTCCACTGTGGAGATGTTCTTCGTAATTACACATGTACAGCCTGTATTTAATTGCTTGTCCTTCCAGTGGGTGTGGGTGACAAGGGAGGAAGGGAAAGAATCTAGAATTTAAAGTTCTATAATCAAATGTAAAAAAAATATATTATTATTATTATTATTATTGTTAACCACATCTGACTGGGAATTAAGATACACAGGCTTTATGGTAGAGAGATCCATCCTGCCCTTCCAGAAAGTCAGAGGGGTGTGGGGGGAGGACATAGGAGACAGCAGATTGGGGGAAGGGCTATACAGTGGGATGGCTCTTTTGAGGTGTTGGGTAGGGGAAAGATGGAGAGAAAATTTGTAACTCAAAATCTCATGGAAATGAATGATATAAACAAGAAAATTAATTAATTAATTTAAAAAAACAAATAAGAAAAAGAAAAAAGAAAAGAAAAAGTCATGGGCAAGATCCTCCCAGTGGGCCTCCACTACCCTCAACATGTATAGAGAGATTAGTGATCTCTAAGATAATTAGGTCAAAAAATAAATTTAAAACCCAACTCAACATTTGGAACAACCCTTGGAAATGACTATGGTGTAAGGAAGACATGACTTCTGGGGACTGCCCAGCACAGAATACACACCCATTTAGTCCACAGGACATGCCAGGGAGGTTCATCTATGAGTTTCTCTTCCAGGGGTTAAAAGGAGTACAAGCAGACACAGCAGTTTCTTTCTAGGGAAACTATTTCGATTTGGGAATTTGCTTGGCAACCCACCTGGAACTCATTACCAACAAAGTTTTGTAGGTTAAAAAAAATTATATTTTATTTAGTTCTTTTTGTGAAGGTTTTTTTAGGGGAAAAGAAAGAGAGGGAGAGAGGGGGAGAGAGAGAGAGAGAGAGAGAGAGAGAGAGAGAGAGAGAGAGAGAGAGAGAAGGAGAGGGGAAGCCTTATGCACACGTTGACAATGTGGTTGGGCCAGTTAAGTCCTTTGTTTTCATCTTTCTTTTTTTGTTCATTGTTATAAGAGAATGGGTGTTAGATATAAAGGTGATATGAAAATAAAAGGTATCAATTTAAAACAAAAAGGTACAAGTTCAACTTCTAATTCTAATGCTTATTAGCTATGTGGAGCTTGCATAAAATCATTGTGGTCTTGTAGAGAAAGGACTCTGTTTATATTGTGGAAGACCTATGTTAGAATTTTGTGTGTGGGGGTAAACTTATCAAATTTGTCTAAGCCTCAGTTTCTTCAACTCTAAAAAAAAGGGGGGGAGGGGAGGATAATAATATCTGCAGTTCCAACTTCCCAAGATTTCTCTGAGACTCAAATGAAATAATGCATGTAATAACACTTTGTAAACTTTAAAATACAATGAAAATGATGATGATTGTCATTATTTTTATGAACATATAGTTTTAGTTTTCTCATCTGTAAAATGAGACAGTGGACTATATGGTCTCTGAGGTTACTCCCAGTTCTAATTCTAGGAAAGAAAGAAAGGAAGAAAAGAAGCAAGGAAGGAGAGAAAGAAAAGAGAAAAGGAAAAAAGAAAGAAGAGAAATCAAGAAAGTAAGAAAGGGAGAGATAAAGGAAAAAGGAGGGAGGGATTAAGGAAGAAAAGGAAAGAAAGGAAAGGAGGGAGAAAGAAAGGGGAAGGAAGGAAGAAAAAGAAAAGGAAAGCAGGGAGGAAGGGAGGAAGAAAAGGGAAGGAAGAAAGGAAGGAGGGAAATAAGGCAGAGAGGGAAGAAGAAAAGGGAAGGAGGAGAAAGAGTGAAAGAAGGAAGAAAGGAAAGGAAAGGAAAGGAAAGAGAGGGAAAGAAGAAAATGGAAAGAAGAGGGAAGGAAAAAAAGAACCAAAAAGCAAACAAACAAGCAAGAGAACTGAACTCCAGCATACTTATATATTGTCCATTATGAACAAAGACATTATTAAACTATACTGTATTAACTCAAGAAGATTGACCTGGCTCCTGAATTGGGGGAGGAGAGGACAGCAGGGAAATAGGACATACTCTAGATAATTTGGTAGTGACTCAGAGAGGTAGCCAGCAGAAAATGTGGCAAATTCACAATTTGGGACTAGAAAGATGACTTCCCGGAGTGCTTCCACTTACCCAACATCACCAACATCATTAAGCTTACTTGAGTACTTGTTGTTTAAAGTGCCTTGGGGACAAGCATTATGCCTTGTTCATTGTGACATCCCTCTCAACAGTGAACACCACAATCTACACATTGAAAATACTCAGATGTTTGCTAAATGAATAAGCCTGTGTCACAGAATACCAAATTCCAGATTTCAACCAGTCAGACACAGAAATCCCTAACAAATGGGTCCTAAGCCTTTCATTGAGTACTTCCAGGATCTGAGAACCTCCTATCCCCTAAAACATCTCATTTCATGACTGGATGTCTCCAGTTATTGGGAAGTTTTTCTTTTTTAAACATCAAACCAAAATAGCCTCTTTGCAGCCCCCAGTCAGTGCTTCTAGGTCTGACCTCTGGAGCCAGAGAACAAGGATGGTCTTTTCATATTTGAAGATTACTGTCATAGGAGTTGGATTAGATCAGTGGTCTTCAAACACCCAGGTTTGTAATTTTTGTTTCCATGGTAAATATATTCTAGGTGGTCTGTCTGTCTGTCTGTCTGTCTGTCTGTGTCTGTGTGTGTCTCTGTGTGTGTGCTTTCACACATGTTGGGGGTGAGGTCGACAGAGAGGGAAACAAGGCTGTGGTGGTAGGTTTTCCATCTGGCTCATGAGTAGCTGCACCTCTGGGTGCCTAGATCAGAGTTCTGTTATAACTGCCCCAAGGGGCCAAAAACTGTCTCAGATGAGACAAAGCTGAATGGGATGGCCTCTAAGTTCCTATCCATCTCTCTATCTTCCCTAGTCTTCCCTTCTGTAAACTAAATATTGCTTCAACAGTTCTTCACATGACATGGTCTCCAGGACCCTCAATACCCTAGCCAGGCTTTCTGGATTCCTTCTACTTTGTCAAGATCCTTCCTAAAATGTTCCTCCTGAAATTTGGTCATCAGAACTTAACAATGAGTCTCCTGGTTAGAGAGGCACACCCTGCCTAAAGGATATTGCACCTTTATTTGTGATGTCTGTTGTTTTAAATCTGAGAAAGGTAGATACCAGCTGAATCCTTCTCCATCTCTGTTTCTAAGGAGGATGCTCCCTTCATTCCAACCAAGACTTGTCCCAGGACAAGACATTGTGTCCCCTCTGGCCTTTATGAGAGCTCAGCTTGAGTTTGTTAGTTTGGCAGGTGGATGACTTGCTATGTATTGGAGTCAGTTCAGAATTTGCTTTCAATTTAATTTCTTTTCACTCTTTTGAAATCAACCATGAGTTATTTATTTTTCCCTTTCCCAAACTTAGCAACAGCCTCAGGCTCTATCTGGCACCTTCCACTTAAGCTTCTGCAGTACTAGAAGGGAGTTTCCTCTCCAGGACTTTCTCCTTTTGAAAACTACATTAGATTATAAACACTTGGGTAGATGAGAAAATCAGGCCCCACCTTGTGACTGGATAGCATTTAAGGATCATCTCAAAGTCTCCTCCTATTCACCTGGCAGCCCCCAGAGTTAATCCTATTTGCCCACTGGCTCAGTCCCTTCTATTGACACCAAATTAGTATCACCATGACTTTGGAGTTTCTACTCCCAGATTAGTATATCAGGCAGAACATTCTGGCTACCATGTTCCTTGTAGAAAATGCCATATTCACGTAGGTGTCAAGATATCATCTCATGATTTCATTGGCCCTCTTCAAAACTAAGGCCAATTAATAACAATAAATGCATTTCTAAACCATATATACCCTTGGGGGCCACCTTAGCCTCTTGTCTATGTATTTAACTCCTAAATGTTTGATGTTTCCATCTCTGCCATCTTCATTCTTTGTCCTATGTCTGGCATGCAGCACAGTGCCTAGGACATAGTAGGTTCTTCATTCATGCTTTTTGATTGATCCATCAGGCAAAACTTATGTAAATATATCAGGTGTTGTTTACAATCAATGCAAAGAAGTGGCTGTTATTTTGGTTAAATGTTCTTAATTAATTAGAATCATGTTTGTTTGAGTTTCTTTAACTGGTTCTTTGATTTCATCTGTATAGGAAAGCCCCTCTATCAATTAACATCAGTAACTGCTCTACAACTTAGGCACTTGTGTAGGGCACACAGCCTAGTTAAGTAACTTGCCCAGGGTCCCATAGCCAATTAAGAACTGAGATATGAACTCAGGTCTTCCTGATTCCAAAGCTTGTTCTCTGTCTACTGAGAGGCATCAAATATGAGGCTACAAACATTTCCAGCTGTGGCCCAAACCAGATTAAGAAAATGGTCTCTGAGGTCCCTTCCAGATATAGATCTAAGGTCTTATGGATTGTATATATGACTAGAATTCTAGCTCCACTCCACTACGATATATGTGTATCCATCCGTCCATCCATGTGTGTATGTATATATATATATATATATGTATGTATGTATATATGTATATATACACACATACACACACATGCACATACATACATATACACAGAGATATAATACATTTACATAATTACATATGTACAATTATATATACATGTATAATCATATATATATTATATACATACACTATATATCCATCTATCCACCCATCCATCCATCTGTCCTTTTATCTATCTATCTATATATCCATCTATCCTCAGACTTCTCCCTCAGGCACTCTCCTTTCCTACATTTTTTTCACCCATTATATCATTTTCTCTCCATTCCATCCTGCTCCTCATACTCATCAGACCCTCCCTTTGATACTTTAGTCTCTTTCTTTCATATTTCCTTTCCATTATTTTCCTACCACTTTTCTGTCCTCTGGAGCCCTATTCAGGAATTCTCTTCCCGTAGCTCAAGTTTATTAAGCTGACCCACTCTTGTCCCCCCAGTAACTCTGGGCACAGGAATCCCTATAGGTTATTGACATGGGAGGGGCTTACTGACTCAGCTCTGACCTATGTCCCCTGATACTTTGTGATCAACAATAATTTACCCACTAGTTTGTAGATGACTAGTTTGGATTTATTTTTGATTAAATGTCTAATTCTTAATGTTTTAGGAAGAAAAATAAAGCCCAACCTCCCTCTTCCTTTTGTCCTCTTTTCTTGAAAACTATTTTCCCTTCTGTTCGGAGTTCCATCAATTCTTCAGATCATAGAGGATGTTGATTTCAGGAATGTCTTTGAATATTGAATGACAAGGGTTTCATTGCATTTTATAAATGAGAAACTGTTGAAACTCTTAATGTCAGAAGGAAGAAGAAAAGAAAGAGGAGGAGGAAGAGGGAATGAAGAAGACAAAGAAGATGAAAGGGAGAAGTAATAAAGGAAAAGGAGGAGGAGGAGGAAAAAAATCTTCTAAAGGTGCACATATCTCTAGAGCAGGGGTGGGGAACCTGCAGTCTCGAGGCCACAAGTGACCCTCTAGGTCCTCAAGTGTGGCTCTTTGACTAAGATTCAGTCAAAGACTGAAAGGCTGCATTTGAGGACCTAGAGGGTCACTTGTGGACCAATATTCCCCTATTCCTTGGGGTTCTTTCATATCAGAAGGACCACCTGCCTTTTAACTGGAATGTTATCTCCCAGAGGGCAACAAGATTCAGAAATGTGATGGAGTCTCAAGAGATGTATGAAAGGGAAGGATGACTTGCCTTTTAAAAATCTGGACACATCCTGGAGCTGAGGTATATGGTCTTCCCCATAGCCACAGTGTTCTTCCAATTGCTGAAAAGCACCCAGGTACTCTTTACAGGCATAGGAGGGATAGAGAGTGTGGAGTTTCTTATAGATTTCTTTCCTGAAAAGAACATTTCTTTCCTAAAACTGGAGCCTTTTTGGAGTTTTATCAAACAATAATGAGTTCAAATCTGACCTCAGATACTTACTAGCTATGTGACCCTTGGCAAGTCACTTAATCCTCTTTACTTCAGTTTCCTCATCTGTAAAATGAACTGGAGAAGGAAATGGCAAGCCACTCCAGTATCTTTGCCAAGAAAACTCCAAATGGGATCATGAAGGGTCAGGCACCAATGAACAACAGCAATAATGATGATGATGAATATGTAAACAAAGTTTTCCATATATTATCACATTTGATGGGCATAGAACCTTTTGAGTTAGGTACCATAAATATAATTTTTATCCTAATTAGTCCAACCCTTTCATTTTAGAGATGAGGAGACTGAGGCTTAGAAAGTCAGAATAGCTTGTCTAAGATCATAGGTGGGATTTGAATCCAGGTCCCCTGACACCAAAGCCATCCATCTTTCTTCACTACACCACTGAAAGATTGATGTTATTGAAGGAAAGCATAAAACCAAGTATGATTTCATAGCTGATTGCCCATGAATCCAAGGCTAAAAACTTAGTATCTTCATAAATAGAGTATCTGTCTCTCATGGTTACATTGAGAGTTCAGATGAGAATATGTAGGCAAAGCCCTCTATAAGTCTTGAGAAAGTACTATTGAAATGTTGACTTTCATTTTCATTGTGTTGTTGGGGGCTGAGCCAACAACCTCCTCTGGAAAGTGAAGAGGCTGGATTAAATATCCTGGGACAGTCAAGGAAAATGAATGTAGAGATGGTTTCATTTTTGCCTTTGTATGCTTATCATCTGACACAGTTCTTGGCACCTAATGGCAACTTAGAGATTTAGAGATGGGAATGACATTCAAAGTGATCTCTTCCAAAGCTATCATTTTATGGGTGGGGAAACTGAGACCCAGAGAAGATGAAGTGATTTGCCATGGTCACACAGAGTGAATGCATGAGAATACTACAGCATAGGGCTGGATTTGAAGTCAGGAAATCTGGAATTGAATCTTAGGTTGGCCATTTTACTACCACATGACCTTGGGAAAGTAATTTAACCTCTCTGGGCTTCAGTTTCCTTTTCTGTAAAATGAAGAGGTTGGGCTTGAAGGACTCTAAAATCTCTTCCATCTCTAGATCCATGA
Organism: Pseudochirops corinnae; assembly: GCA_028646515.1. Classification (NCBI taxonomy): domain Eukaryota; kingdom Metazoa; phylum Chordata; class Mammalia; order Diprotodontia; family Pseudocheiridae; genus Pseudochirops; species Pseudochirops corinnae. The sequence goes on from CM053585.1 coordinate 391,378,881, forward strand.
TCTCATTATCTGTAAGATGATGGTGCAAGACTAAATGAGTTCCAAGGCCCTTTCCATTGCTAAGTCTATTCTCCTTTGAGGGTTAATTTTTATTCATAGTTTGCTGTGGGCAATGAGGGAGGTCAAAGACACCCTGGGAGAGAAGGGCGTGGAAGGAAGAGGCATGGAATTGAAAGAAGATCAAGTCAAAGGGGTGACAAACTTCTTTGGGTTTCACAGTTTTGCCTCAAGTTGCGTCTGCCTGCAGCCAGCAGTTTGTGCCCACCCAGAATGAGTCCTTAAGACATCCCCAGAGCTGAAGGAACCCAGGATTCCTTTCTGCTCGAAGGCATCTGGCTGAAGGCTCTGAGGAAATCTCACTGCATTTGGAAGGCTCCTACTGCACACACCGTGTTTCTCTAATTCAAAGGAAATAGGCAATAATGAAATGGCAGGAAGCCTTGTAAAAATGGCTATCCTTCTTTATGCACAGCTCTGGGGTTCTAACCAATTTATAAACATTGTTTTATGAAAAATTTAGATCACTCTTGGAAATGGCTGGAGGAAATGACCTTCTGCTTGTTTTGCTAGTGTATTTTTCCCCCTTCTACAGCTATTGTTGCTAAGGATGAGATGGCCAATGTTGAGGAATGACTATCTTTCCATCCTACGTATTCCTTTTGTTACCCTTCCCCCATTCCCCCCAAAAAAAGAATGAAACAGAGTCAGTCCATGGCTATGGTTAACAGACCAATCCATGTGTGAAGGATGCTGGCTCTCACCCATGGTGCAATTAGGAAAATCACAGAAAGACAAATTCCATTGACCCTTCCAGTCTCTTTTCAGTCTGATCTTTGGGCATATGTTCCAGTCATGTTTTTCCATGGCTCTTCCTTTTGGTTTTTATGGTGAACTCAAAGGCAAAATTTCATTAGCAATGGGCTTAGTATCCCAAGGGAAGGTTCTCTTATCAAAGAAACTTGGACCTGGATACTCTTACCTCCAATAGCAACTATCAAGGAGGGACAACACCCCTTTGCTAAGCTGAAGGATTCAAATTTCTGCTCCCAGTACCTGGGCAGAAATGTATAGGGAAGGAAAAAGCACCAACCCAAAAAGAAGCAAGCCAGGTTCAGGGGAAAAGTTATTTTCTTGAATTTCTCAGGCCAAGCTGTGTTTGAGAACTCTTAGGTCATGATTGTCAAGTTAGGTGTGGACCATGGTCTAGTAAAAAGGACAAAGGAATGAATAAGGGAGGGCAGTCCTGAAATGGCATTGCATCTGGCATCAGAAGACCTGAGTTAGAATTTGGCCTCACTACTTACAACCTGGATAACTCTGGGACGCTTACTTCACTGAAACCTCAGTTTTCTATCTGTACAATTGGGTGGGTTGGTGAGAAAACCTTTCAGGGTCCTCCCAACTTTAAATCTGATGAAAGATATATTTTCTTTGCTTTAAACCAACCTGTATGTAAGAGTTTAGGGTCACTTCAATATTTTTTGGGATAGATGAAAACCAGCTAGTCTATGTACCATGTAACAGGTATACTGAGAGACAACATGGCATGGAGGATCAAGGACCAATTTCAGAGTCAAGAAAACCTGGGTACAAATCTTGTCTCTGAACCCATATTAGTTGTGTAACTTTGGCAAATCACTAAATTTCTCAGGGGTGAAATAGTCTAAACCATAGGCAAATTGCTGATCTGCATCTGGAAAGATTTTTCACACTGGGACTGTCCCACACTGATGGGTGGCAACAATGTGGTAGGCATTAAAATGGTGCCCTAGAGTTCTGTGCTTGGAATCAGGATCTAAATCCAAATCTTGTCTCCAACATTTATGTGTGTCCCTGAAGTAATTTATCCTGTCTGTCTCTGTTTCCTAACCTGTAAAAGGAGGGTGTTGGCCTCTATGATCCCTTTCAACTCTAAATTTTTGATCCTATTAAATCACAAATGAAGATAGACTTACATATTAAATAACAAAGTATTGTTTCTCCAATATATTATTTTGTCTGTAACAAATGGGATTCAGATTGGTCTAAGGATAGGATATTGAGCCGATGATACAATGGAAGGGGAACTAGATCTTGAGTCAGAAAACTTAGGTTCAAATATTATCTTGACAACTTCTGGTTCTTGAGCAAGTTGTTAAGCCTCTATGGGTCTGTCTCCTTATTAGTAAAATGAGGTGGTTGGACTTGAAGGCTTCAAGGTTCCATATAAGCTCTAAATCAATGTTTCTAGTTCATCAAATCATCAAGGTTTGGAGTTGGAAAGAACTTAAGAAATTACCTAATTCAACTCTTTATTTGACGTTTGGGAAAAGTGAGACTAAGTGAGAGGAAGTGATAAGGCAAGCAAACTAAAATTCAGATATGACTTTGGAATTCAAGAATTTTCTTCTTTGCCATGTTGCCTCCAACATATAAAGTATTACCCAAGCCCCAGAACTGGAGTCCCCTTTTCCTTTGATATGTTGTGTGCCCCCCTTCCCTCCTCCACCACTGATGCTTAATGTTATTTACTTGGGGTTGTTTTGGAAGTCAATTTTTCTGCTCTTTATTCCTTTTTTTCATTCATTTTTATGGGCATGTTGCAATGAAAGACACAATAGTCCAAGGTCTTCCATAAAGGCCCAAGGAGGGAATTTATGATATGTTACAAAGTTCTCCAGCCCCACCCCCGGGTTTTGCTGGGGACATCTCAGGCCCTCATGTAATGTCCATGACCCTTTACCACAGCCAGAGGATACTACAGTCATAAATTTGAGAGCTATTTGGGGAAACAATTGATGTAATTGGTCCCTAAGGCTGCTGGGCTCAGCTGGGCTGTGTGGAGAAGATAGACAGCAGCTTTTCCAAAAAGCCTTTCCAAAGGCCATGTGGGGACTAGTCTTGAATGGACAAGAGCTCATTGGTGGAGAGAAGCAGGGGAGAGCAACAATGAGCTATCTTTCAGGTAACCTCTCCAGCTATTCAGTGCCAATGGGTACTCTGCATGACATTCCTAACAGCTCTTGTGGTTTTGCAAAGTCTGAGATCAATTGTCCCAAACACCCTCGGTTTTAATAATGACTCACATTTCTATGGCACTTTGTGGCTTATGAAACATTTCCCTCATAACAGCCCTTTGAAATAGATAATGAAAATACAAGAATAGAGGATAGCAGTGAAGAGGCAGTCTGGCCAGTGGCTGGAGATCAGGCATGGGGATCAGGAAGATCTGAGTTTAAGTCCTATGGCTGACACATCCTAGATTATGACAAACGAAAAACACATTAGCCTCTGAATACTTCAGGTATTTCTTTAAGGCTGTGGCTCCCAACATTTCTTGGCCCATGAAACCCTTTCAACAATGACAAAAAATGTTGGGAATCCCCTGGGTAATTTAGTATGCTACTTATGATATTTTGCAATTATTTATGACTTAAGGTACAATTAGAGCATTTTTAGTCTACACCCCTTAGACAACCATCAGGAAGCCTCAAGAGATTTGCAAACTCAAGGACACCATTGCTCTAAGGACACAAGTTACAGACCAAGTACCAATTGGTATCATTGAAACTGCAGGTCTAGTCTCAAAAATTGAGTTATTAGCATATCCATTTTTAAATGGGAAAAGACATACAAAAATGCTGTCTGTTGGTAATCAATAAGCACTTATTAAGCACCTACTGTGTGCCAGGCACTACACTAAGCACTGGAGATATGAAGAAGGGCAAAAGATGATCCCTGCCCTTGATCTTAAAATCTATGTATGGTCACCAAACTTCTAAGCAGTAGATCTGAGGTTTGACTTGGGTGCCCCTGATTTACAGTCCAATGTTGTTTCCCATATACCATGATTAGAGTATGAGACTTGGGCAGTTAACAGGATCTTGGACACTGGCTTCAAATTTCTGAGTCTAATTTCCCTGCTATCCCTGCCACCCAGCATGGCACCTGTCTCTGACTTTAAGCATCTACATGGCCATAGTTCTTTCCTTGTATGCTGCAAAGTACTTTGGAGTCCTGAGATCAATATGAAAATGGATTATAGGTTCCTAGATTTAGAACTGGCAGGGACCTGAAAGGTCATCTAATACAAGCCCTCCTGATTTACATATGAGGAAACTGAGATCCAAAAAGTGATTAGTCCAAGGTCACACAGATGGTATGTGACTGACGTGGAATTTAAACCCAGAGACCACATCTCTATCCACTAAGCTATGCTACCTCTCCATTGCTGTTTTCTCTACAATTTCCATTACCTACTTAAAAGGTAATGTTGTGAGGGAAATGTTTTATAAGCTATGAAACTCTGTAGAAATATGTCATTATTAAGAACATGGAGTATTTGGGACAATGTTATAGCTGATGGGGCAATGGACTTTGAGTCAGGAAGACCTGACTTCAGATTCTGTTTCACACCAGTTGGGTCCTTCAGTTATTCAATCTCTCTGTGTCTCAGTTTCCTCATCTGTAAAATGAAGATTCAACTCAGTTGCCTTTCAGGTTCCTTATAGCCTTAAATATATGATCCAATAACTCCTAGCTCAGTGCTCATTTCTATATACTCAGAAACTTCTTAAAAGGAGAAAAAAATTCACTTGAATTGGCCATGTCCATATGAGACCAAAGCAACCAGCTTCCATTAATTGCAAATACAATCAGCCTAATTACTTGACTGAACTAAGTGGTGGTTCATAAACATCAAGTTAAGAACCCCTGATCTAGAAGGTATTGCCTCAGCTGTGTATTGAAGAAAGAATGAGATTCAATAAGGCAGAGGAGAAGAGAGAGTGCATTCCAGGAATGAAGGATGGCCAATGCAAAGACACAAAGGTACAAATTCTCATTTTCTACTGGGTGGCACAGAAAGGTAAGATGACTTTTCACAAGACCATAGATTCATAAGAACTAGAACAGAATTTTGTAACCACCTGGCTCACTCCTTTTTCATTTACAGATGAAGAAAGGAAAGCCCAGAGAGGATAGGACATAGTAACAGGTCAAATGCCTAAGGTTTTATTGATGTGGGAATGCTCTTCACCTATGCAAATTAAAACTTCTCTATAATTTATAGCCTTAGAAGGCTGCTTGATGTGTAGAGGTCAAGTGACTTCTGCAGGATCACACAGCTATAATATAGCCAATGCTAGCTCTAATAATAACTAACATTTATATTGTGTTTTAAGATGTACAAAGTACTTTAGCTATGTTATCTCATTTGATCCTTACAACAATGCTGTAAGATAGAGACCATTATTATCCCCATTTTACAGAAGAAGAAACTGAAACTGAGAGAGGCTAAGTATCTTCCTTGGAGGTATACAGTTAGTAAGTACCAGAGATGGAATCTGAAGCCAACTTCCTGACTCCAAGTCCATTGCTCTATCCACCAAGTCACATGGCCCAAATCACAGTAGTAATAAATAGAGGGGCAGCTAGGTGGTGCAGTGGATATACCATATACCATCTTTATATGTTCAAATCTGACTTTAGAAACTTACTATCTGGGGCAGAGCTAAGATGGTGGAAAGTAAGCAGTAACTTCTCCAAGCTCCCCAAGAATTTCATCCTTAAAAGCTAAAAAGTAAATTTGAGCGGATTTAAGAGTGACAGAACCCATTGGGAGATGGAGAGTGACAGATTCCCAGCCCAGAAAAGTGCCTACTCAGGTCGGGGCAGGGAGAACACAGAGCACACAGGAGTGGCACCAGCACGGACCTGAAAGCAGAGTGCGGCAGACTGAGAAGCCCCACCCAGCAGACTCACCCAGCCGGAGGCTTCTGCAGCCATCTCCCTGCAGAGCGGAGGACCAACGGAACTAGTGAGCCTGCCTGAGAAGCAGCCCAGAGAACTGAGAAATTCAGTACTCCTGCACCCTGGAAGCAGATATCCACTCTAAAAATACAGGATATAGACAACCACAATGGGGA
>CM053585.1:391385286-391418127 GCA_028646515.1 Pseudochirops corinnae
TTTTCCCGAAAGAAGGAGTCTAGGGTTTGGGAGCTGTTCTTACTTAGCTTCTTATGCTTATTCTTACTCATGGTTCTTCAGACTGTGAATTTTTTTTTTTAAATCTCTGTGGGGCTCTGCTTCCAGAAGGGAAAGCTCTGTCCCAAATCGCTGGGGTCCTCCCGGCTGCCGTAGACTTCCAGCTGACTGGATAATGAAGACTCCAAGACCAAGGCCCAAGACGCCGATCCGGATCCAGGCCGCTCAACGCGAGAGCACTGGTTTGAAAACAATCGCTCAGTCCCCCTGCTTTTTGCAGGCCAAGGGCGGGAAGCTACGACGCGGAGGCAGGTGCAAAACCTCTGCCTTTTGCTTTTCCGCTCTGGAGACCTTTTGGCCAGACACTTATCTCCCCCTTTTTGCAATCCCCACTTGCAGCTGGTGCTAAACCCCCCTCACAGCTGGTGCTAATCCGCTCACCTGAGAGCTTTCTCTGCTTCTCCCGCCTGGCCGCCCCCGGGGCACAGCCTTGGCTTCAGGCCAGGCTGGTTTCGGTTTGCAGTGCTGATATGGTTCCTCGTAGCCGAGCTGACTTTAGTGGGAAGTATCTTTGTGTGCGTTTTGAAGTTCCAGGTTGGTCCAGAGTCCTATTCCATGGGTATTTTGGGGTGGCTATGTGAGAGCTGCGATATATTGCTGCTGCTATGCCTCCATCTTGCCTCTGCCCCTGCATTTCCATTTTAAAATAAAATAGAATTAGGAGAAACAGTTTAAATTCTGTTCCCTTCACCCTGAAAAAGATGGTTCATTTTCTCCCTTCCTCAGACTAGCTGTATGACAAAATGGATGGGGAGAGGAGTCATCAGGCATCCTGCAGGATACCCCCAGTACTTCTGCATTGACCATTCCTGCCTCCAAGCAGTTTACATGGTCGTGACATCTAAACTCAATGAATAGACTTCCATTCCTATGGACCAGAACCCTACTGAATTTCTTTCATAGGTAAAACTGTTCCCCATAGGCAAGAATGCAAAAGGGAAACTTCCAAGATTTCTAGTCTCAGATAGACTCCCTGGAAGAGCACTCTCTTTCCCAATTGGAGAGAGAGCAGCATTTTCTTTGTTCTCTTACTCCTCTTCCCCCAAACATTCAGGAATAATCATGGGACTCAGCAAAGGAATTTCCCATCCTTCTGAATTCCAACAGCAGGGGCCATGATTATGGAATGGAAAGTATATCCCTACAGAGAATCTCCTCTGAAAGTCTCATCCCCAGAAATGCCCAGACCATTCCAGATAAGCACCCATCCCTAACTCTTAAAGGCCTGGGAGTAGGTATTCTGGATTTTGTGGTATCATTTGACCTAGATACCTAGAGGGAGACAGGAAAGAGTAAAAAAGGTCAAAATAGAGAAGAGTTTTGTAGCTGATAGCAGAGTTACCTGAAAAAGGAGATGGCATATGGAAGATAGATAGGAAAAGGAAGTTAAAGGATAATATTAGTAACTTAATGATGAAGAGTAAGGGAACTGGAAGACATTCTAGAGAAGAAAGAACTTAAAATTCTTCAAGACCTATGCTTATGAGTTTCTTTCTACAGTCTTTACAGGGCTCCTTGGCCAAATTTCAGTGAGGTTTTTGTAGTCCCTATAGGTGGAAATAAGCAGTACCTCAAAGATTTGGGCAGCCCTTGACAAAGTGGTCTTCCTAAGGGAAAAGAGCATGGTTATCTCTGCTCTTCCTTCTTCTCCCTCCCATTTTGCAGCCTGGGGATGGGTACAGGGGTCCCTAGACTCCTCCATGTTGCCATCCTGTCCTTCACTGCCTCTCCTGGGTGAGAAGGAAGAGGAATGGACGTGGGAGACTTCAGTCTTCGTGGAACAGCAACACCTCAGATTTCACTCAGCAGACTCAGCAGCTGATCTAGAAGGAGAAGAGAATCTGGGGAAAAGTAGTTCTCCCTGCTTCCTCTCTTCAGCCTGTTTGGGTTGGCTGGGTTGAGCCCTTATGGGAAGCCGGAAGGTGAGGGCTGTCCTTGGTGCTGAAAGGCACTTGGCAGTGGAGAACAGAATTTATAAGGTGCTTGGTCCTCACCTCTAACTACCCAAAGCCAGGCTGTGGAGGAGGAAGGTGGGTCTGGAGCATCACTACTTTGATGATCTGAAAATTTCTTTTCATGTTTGTGCCTGTACCTCACCTCTCTTTGACATCTTGGGGCTCTCCAACTTAAAAGAGATGGACTGGTGATCATTTCTTCAATTCTTCCCCACTTGCTCCTTTTAAATACATGAAACAAAGCAGGGATTCTTAACCCTTTTTTGTATCATGGACCCTTTAAATAGTCTGGTAAAGTCTATGAGTTCCTTTTCAGAATGATGTTTTTAGATACATAGAAGTATTGACATGATCATAAAAGGAACTAATTGATATAGAAATACAGACAGCAAAGTATTTTTTCCTAAAAAAACGTTTTGCAGAACTGAGGTAAAGACCCTCAGCTGAATAGAGAGCTATCAAGTTATTGAAATGGATTGATGGCTGGATTCAGTATAATTAGAATTGATTCAAAAATCAATTGTTGAAATGTCTATTACATACCAAATGCTTTGTTAGGTTCTGGGAAAGGGGGTGGGTGGGTGGGTGAGGTAAAAACAGTATAGTCCTTGCCCTCAACATAAATTTAGATCTGGAAGGAATCCTCACTTAACCCCAAATCCCTCCTTTTTTCCTAGAGAGTTTAAATGATTAGTACATGGTCAATCAGATAAAGGGATGGGGTGGGCAGAGACAGATTTAAACCCATCTCCTTTGACTCCAATTCCAGTACCTGGAATCAAACCTGCCCTGCCTCAGGTTTTGGGAGTTTTATATCCCTGACAACATCTAAACCATAGCTAGCCATCAGAAGATGACTTCTCTCAAGATCTACCCACAAGTTGCACTGCTCTGAGTGCATGGAAGGGTTTATAGCCATGCAGCATCATAAAAATGTATTACAAACATATAGATTTTTTTTTATTGTTTATGTTCCTAAAAATAAAAAGTATTTTCTTAGAAACAATACCCTGCAACTAAGTTCATATTTGCTCCTCCAACTTGGTCCTTAAAATTGGTCAATATTGATTTGTATTTTATTGTTGTTGAAGTTTGGGTTGTCCTATCTCACCAGGCATTTGTAGTCAATTTTCTCCTTGGGCTTAACTATGTGTTGATACTTTCTACATTTTATGTGTACCTAAGACCCAGAACCCTGGGCAGTTTTAAGCTGGGAAAAACAGTCTGACTGGTGTGCCCCAGATTGGAGGATTGAAAAACTATCCCATCTTTTCTTGATGTGATTGAAATGTTTTATCTGCATTTTTGAGGCTGGAGAGAGAGGTTAAAATGTGACTATATCTATACTTGGTCATTTTTAATTCTCTAAGGTAGGAATTCCTAATCTAGGATCTGTGAATGTTTTTTTTTAATATATTTAACAGTTATATCTCAATATAATTTGTTTCCCCTGTAGTGCTATGTATTTTACTTTTGCATTTAATAACATTCTGAGAAGGAGGTCCCTAGGCTTCACCAGACTGACAAAGGGGCACACAACATAAAAAAAAAAATTAGTCGCTGCCATTAGGCAATGTAGGCTTAGGAATTTTTTAAAATGTCACTGTCTAGCCTCAGTGTTTTTTAGGAAACTTCCTACCCTGCCCTTCTCAAATGTTTCATTGTTAGTATTGGGTATAATCCTGACTAGGCTCTTACTTTTTGAGTGGGTGTGATATACAGTTGTACAGGTGAACAATTCTTGGTCCCAGAAATAAGCAAGATGTCTTGTTGGGGTGTTGGAAATAAAGAGAGAATAGTTTCCCTTAATAGAGAGTAAAAACATTACCTTTCTATTTTCCATTCGCTGGGGGCCTTGTTGGAGAAGGGGAGAATATGTTACAATTAAAAATCTCTGCTTCCTCTAAATCTTGATTCTAAACCAGTTCATTTGTCACCATTGCATTTGCTACCAACATTCTCATTCTTCTCATCTTGTCATTGCTGTTATTTTGACAACAAATTGTCTGCACATCTGCTGTGTGCAGAGAATAGTGCAAGGCCCTTGGGAAAATATATCATTGAGGTAAAACTCTACTAATTTACCATTTGACTGGCAATGTGTCTGTTTCACCATAGTGATGTTAACACTGAATATTGTCATCTTTAATATAGTTGCCAGTTTGACTAGTAAGTGGGGGGGGGGGCTCTGAACCTCCTCTTATCAAGCTATAGTATCATTTCTCTAAGTTATTATATGAGTCTGTTTGAGGGGAGCACAAGCTTTGGATCCTATTAATTGGGAAAGACTCAGTATCAACTTAGCTAAATCTGCAGATGCTCCTTGCTGTTAACCATGGGGTGCTGGGATTTCCCCACTACTGTCATACTATGTACTGAAAAACTACCATTTCACTCTACAGAGTGAATGACAGAGGGCTTTCAATGGGAGCCCAGAATGGAGGGTTCTCATGCCAATAAAAATGGGGATATTTAATGCATGGAAGCATTAACCATTGCCATGTTGGTATTAAGTAAGATCATTCTCACTGCAAACTGTCTCTCTGGCCAGGAGACAGAAGGAACTGATTTTATTTGACCTACAAATGAAGATTCAAGTCATAATAGATGATACTAATGAATAAGAAGGGGGGGCGGGGAGTTTGTGACAGCTACTCTTTAGTTAATATGGAGCATTATTAAAATGGGTACATTTTACAAATAAATGGATATATTTAAGTACAAGAACTAAAATTTATATAGAGCTTTAAGGTTTTCAGAGCACTTTACATATATTATCATATAATTCTTATAACAATCTTGTGGGGATAGATGTCATCCCCATTTTACACATGAGAAACTGAGGCTGAGAGAGGTTAAATGATTATCCAGGGTAACACAGGGATTTTGTGAGGAAGGATTAGAATTTAAGTCTTCCTCACTCAAGGTCCAGCATATCCTGCACACCACTGAGCTGCCCTGAAGGGGGAGATTTTGAAATTATGGATTGCATATAGCACAGGAAAAATACTGATAATCTTAGACAAGGAACTATAAATTTCAATTCAATCCAAAGAACATTTTTTACTTTAATAATTTATTTTTCTTTCAATTACATGTAAAAAGGAACATATATTAAGAGACTATTGTGTACCAGATGCTACACTAGCTGAAGAGGATGAAAAGACCAAAACAAAAACAAAATTGCTCCCACCCTCTGTAGACTTACATTGGTTTTAGGATCACAGGTTTAGAGCTGGAAGGTACTGAAAGGTTATTTAATTCAACCTCCTCTTTTTACAGAGGAAACCTGGAAACATGGAGACACTTGCCCAAAGTCACAAGGCTAGTGGGAAGCAGAGGAGCTATGATTCGAACCCAGGTTGTGTGACTCCAAATCCAGCACTGTTTCTATTGTATAAGGCTGCCTCTCTCTAAGTAGATCTCTAAACTCTAAAGTTCCGTGAGGATAGTTCATTTAACTCACTCTTCTGTATTTTCCCTTTGCTTCCCTTTATCTCGGTTGATGATATATCTTTATTCTCTTTCCTTTTCTTACTTTGTCACCTCAGGTAAAATGTCAAAGCTACTGGCTTGTAGAGCAATTTGAGTATGCCCATTTACAAAATGGCTCCTTGTGGTGGAGAATCTCCAGCCCCTTCCTCTACTTCTATCCCCAATCCCCACCACTACCTACCTTTCCCTTTCTTCAGCAGTCCCTATCCTGGAAGGTGAGTGCGCTGTCCAACGTTCTGGGTGCTTTGCGGAGCCGCAGAGATACTCGCAGAATCATCCGAGCAAACTGGCAAAACTGTCTCCTCCCCAGTCCCACGAAGCACCCTCCCACACTCTCCAGCAAGGCTCCACTCTCCCACAAGGATTTCAGCCTCTCCTTTCATCTATTCTTTCTTCCCACTGATCTGAGGGAAACGTGAGTCTCAAAGGGCTTCTTCCTAAGGAACTTGCCTGGAATCCCTCTCTATCAGGATTCCAGGGCTATTGGGAAGCTTAGCACTAAGTCGGATCTCCTCTCACTTGCAGAAAACAGAGAACCTAACCATAAATTAAAAGGAAATTATTATCAATGGCCAATTACCAATACCCTCAAACGTAGAGGATGTGAGAGAATTCAAGTAGGAAGAAATCCGTTAAAAAAAAAATTGTGTCTAGGCAAAAGGAAGTGTCCTGATCCCTCTCCCCTCCCTCCCAAATTTCAGACCATGGAATGTCAGATAAGGAAGGGATTTTAGTGATAATCAAGTCTAGTGCCCTGATTATCCAGGGAAGAAACAAACAGGTGCTGTGGGAGAGCCAAGCTTTCTTCCTAGGTTCTCTAATCTCCACACTACTCTAAGCCATCACATTGCCATATAACTTTTTGGGGGAGGTAGGGGGGAGATGTCATGACAATCCCCCTGGAAGTTTGATCCCTAGTAATCTTTAGACTTTAAAATTGATTCTCTTTGCCTCTAGCATCATGGAGATGGCTGGAGCCAAGGACAAGGTAAAAGAATCAGATGGTCCTTGGCTCCCTAATGAGAAACAGAATCCTGTCTTCCAGTGAATCAGTATGTTTCAATGTGATTTTTGGCAATTTGGAAATAAAGTGAGGGAAACCATTTACAAGTGGAACTCAGAGTTTTATACTTCCAGTTACATAAAGCAAGGAGTGAATGACATGAAAAGTGCTGAGATTGTGTTCCTCACCAGGAGATGGGGTGCAGAACACTTCTATTTACAAAATGTCTTAAGCTGATACAACTAAAGCTAAGGACAATACCAGATCTGATGTAGGGAAGCTGGGGAGACCCTTGTGGATATCAGTGTAGAAGGGCAGATGTTCTGGTAATGTTTGGGAGAGCCCAGAAGCAAGGACATTGAAAGGGTGGAGCTGATTTTCAGAGCTCTCTGAATCACCCTTAAGGCTGACCTGAGAAACAAGCAGTTCACTGTAGTTAAAAACCTATGAGGTTGGGGATGGGGGGGGTAGATGTCAAAGGAATTGAATTCAGCCTCCTGCTTCTGCTCCTTACTATTTGTGACCTTGGACAAGTCGCTTCTCTCTCTGAGACTCAGAGGGTTGGACTAGATAATCTCCAAGGTCTCTTCCAGGTCTAAATATGGGATCTTAATCTATGCTGGATTCAGGGAAGGCTTAATTTCCTTCTGCTTTAATTTGCTTCTAAGAAAAAAAACCAATCCATCTCATTCCTGGCTCATAGTGAAAGGATAAACCAAATCTAAACTTAAACAAAGGTGGGCAGTCAAAATCTCTCCTTTTCTTAGATTCTGCCACCATTTCTGCTAGTCCCTTCCTTGGAATTAACCTGCAATGTACATGCATTTCCTATCATCCTTTTATTAATCATGGATCCTGAGAAGCTGAACTCATTATCTTGCCACTAACCCCCTCCCAGTACTTGAGATGGTGCCCGGTCCATAGAGGAAGTTAACAAATGCTTGTAGATGGTCTAGCTACTCGAGATTTATGTATACAATACCTGGGGAAAGGAAAAATTATAATGGCTGTTCATCCAAAGCACTCAAAGCACTCCCTACAATTAATATCACATCACTTGTGTATGTATCTTTGTTAAGATTTTTTCATTAATTAACTTTAATAGATACAAAAATCAGGTTGTTGACATGATAGAAATTATTTAATGTGGCATTTAAAAAGAAATTATGTCAATGTTTATATGGACATTATGTATTCCTGCTTATGTTCATCAGATGATTTTTCTTTTAAAAAAAGTTACTATAGTTACAAAGTCTATGTCCCAAGACTAGCAAAATTAAGATCTATGTCATCTGTGAAAGAGATTTTGTAAAATGCTCCCCAAAACTTACAGATTTTGAATTATATGCATAGTACAAGTTAAGTGCAGTCACTGTATGATGACCCAGTGTAAATATATGTATGTATACAGATATATATACAATCTCTCTATATATGTCATAATACTCTTTCAAGGTAATGTCCTTATGACACTTTGTTTATATATTCATTTTTAACTGTATTAACTCCCTGTAGGGAGTTCTTTGGGTAGTTAGGTGACTAGTGTATAGAGTGGCAGGCCTGGACTTGAGTTCAGATGTGACCTCAGACACATACTAGATGTGTGACCCTGGGCAAGTCCCTTACCTCTGTGGGCCTCAGTTTCCTCATCTGTAAAATGAGCTGGAGAATGAAATGGCAAACCACTTTAGCATCTTTGCCAAGAAAACTCCAAATGGTGTCATGGAGAGTCATACATGACTGAAACAACTCAACAACAACAAGGGACTTCTTAGTGAAGAACTTAATACGTGCAGCTTTCTGCAACTCACATTCTTAGGGAGTTCCCTGGGGCACTCAAAGGTTAAATTATTTCCATAGGGTCGATCAAACCTATGTGTCAGAGGGAGGAAGTGAACCCAGGTTTTCCTGAATCCAAGGCCAACTCTCTATCCACCAGCTACATCATATTGTTTCTCATAGTATGTAATATGTAGTATATGATATATAGTACATAGTACATATATACATACCTATATTCTACAGTAAATAAAAAATATATTTCACTCTCCCTTGCAAAGGACATTTTCCCACAGTTTTTCTTAATTTCTATTCCTCTCCTTGCTCTTTTCTCTTCATTCAGATATTCAGCTTTCTTTTAAGTATGTTTGTCAGTCTGATCCATTTTGACCATTCCCAAGACACACTTTGTCTTGGTCACCTATATTGGGTAGTCAGTCTGAAGCTAAACCTATCAAGCTTCCGCTGTTCTATATTTTGCAGGAGACGGAATTCATAGATGACTTTATATATAAAAATGAGGTGAACAAATAAATAGTCTTTCTAAATTCTAGCTAATGCAGTGATCACTGTCTGATAGGTAGCACCTGCTCAGCTAGATAAAATGAAGAACGCCTGCTTGGCCAAGTAGTGACTGCTGCCTCAACTCTGCCGGCCATCAGAGCTCCCTTAGTTGTAACAACATCCTCTGTGACCTACGAACTCTCTGGACTGAGTTCCTATGAGGAAACCAAAATAAAAGGAAGAGCTGCATTTGACTCAGTCAAACCTTAATCTGGATTGGGCTGGTGATCCAGTTTCTCATAGCTAAGATTCTGAAGGCTCTTTGCCAATATATATATATATATTTTTTTTTTTTGCTGCTAGAAGCTTGATCTCCCCTATTTAATAATTTTCCCACTGTAACTTTCAGTAAGATCTATTTTGCTAATTCTTTTTGGTTTTCTTTGTCCTGGAGCTCCCACAATTTGAAATCAGGACTTCCATGCACAACAGGTATTTAAGAATATATCAGGACGCACTAAGCAGGAGGTAATGGTAAGAGAAAGGTATATTTCAGGTGTTAGGTACAGTCACTGTGTTAATCTATTTTGATTAACACCCTTTTTCTTCATTAAAGGAGTGTCGAGTGTGTGTTTTTTGAGTGGGTGGAGGTAATAGTGACAAATGACTATGGTTTGAAAAAAATTTAAATTTAAAAATGACTTTTAAAAAAGACATTCTCAGTGGCTTTAAAGAATGCAAAGAAAAGAGAGCAATTCTTCTTGTTACTTTTTCTCTTGGAAATAATTTATTTGCCAAATATAACTGGTGGATTAATCTCTGTACTTTGATAGGAATCTGTTCTTTTCAATCAGGATGAACTATAGACGTAAAAAATTTATAGGTTATATTCCCTGATTAGTAACAAATACTGCTATCACACAGACATAAATTTTTATCATTTCATACGTTTCTTCACTTATAAAGAGTATCATCAAGCATCTGGAAAATGACTGCTACTCTTGTTAAAACACAATTCACTTTAGAGTCTAGACCTTGCTACAAAATCTGGACTTCACAGAGTGGGAAAGAATTGGATAGCATTTAAAAGACATCCATAAAATTTGGATGAAGCTGTGTGCTCCAATGGAATGAGCCCTGATCCTTAAGTCAAGGGACCTGTGTTCAAATCCTACAATGGTGTTTACTGTGCTGTGACCTTGGGCCAGCCACTGTATATCCATTAGCCTTGCTTTCCTCATCTGTAAAATGAGGGAGATGGACTTGGTGGTCTCTGAAGTCCCTCTAGATCTTTATGATCTGCCTGCCAGATAGAACGAGCCACCCTATCAATGTAGATGTTGTGACATAAATTACACATTGAAAATTCAGAGAAGACATTCTATTAATGTATGTTTATTCTATAAAAATTGTCTGTCTAAAAGACTGAAATTTAATTTTAATTACCTAAAGATCTTTTAAATGGAAGGCAAAAAATCACTTCCTAATGAAATGGTCTACAGAAAAAAATAAAGATTCAATCATAAAATGCAACTAGCTGAACCTTAAAATCCATAATAATAATGGCAGATATTTATATAAACAAAGTCATTAGAACCACAGAACAACTCCCTCCCATGGGTATAACAAATATTATTCTCTCTCTGCAGGGAGGAATTTTGGAGATGTTAAGTGATTTGTCCAGCAATAGCATCAGAGATTGTATTCAGACCCAAATTCACCTGACTCCGAGTCCAGCCTTTTCCAGCTGGACAGAAAAGGTATTGATTATGTTATTGATTAAATTATGTGGTCTTGATTATATGATCACCTTTCAGGTAGGCTAGTATGAAAAAAATGTTGTAAAAGGATTCACATATCTGACAAGGGAATAGAAGAGATTACCTCTCAGATCCTTTTTAGTTCTGAGAGTTAGAAGACAAATTCAGGTGATACAATCAGGGGATAAACTTTAATTTTACCTCTAGAACCAATGTCAGACTCACAAGTTTGCAAAAACACTGTTGTGGGGTTGGTGGTAATGGAAAAGTGGATAGGAGCATGGCAGTCACACATTACACAATGTAGGATACCATGTTATTTTATAAAAGCATTTTTAGGCCAAAGGGCTCTGGGTCACTTAGATGAATATCATTTAACTATCTCAGTGTGGTGGAGGCGGCTACTTAAAGATTTGTGTACATTTTTTAATCAAGATATATTTTCCACCATGGAACCATTAGAATATCCAACAAAGGTGAAACTGATTTCTGCCTTTGCTGACACCACCATGGAAAGCAGACAGGAAAAAGCAAAGCCTAGCTGCTTCTTTTTCTCACACTGGTTGCAATTTGTGAATGGTCCAGAACAAAAGCGCACAGTGACCTGACACCAGAACTGCCCTCAAAAGATGTTTTAAGTCCTTATGGGAAAATCATACTAGGTAAGGGAAAAGTCTCTTCTGTCTTCCATGGGAGTCTAGGTGTTAGGACAACAAAATAGGAGTGCATCTATTACAGGGAACTTCATGTAACAACACATTTTTAATGTATCTTCATTGTTGTCTGGATTAAAAGAGGCATGGTTTGGAAACATGGTTTATTTGAGTAGGAAATTGTGCCAGTTAGGATTCAAAACAGATTGGAAGTTTGATTCATGGATATATACACATACATACATGTATACGTATATACATGCATATATACCTATGTATGTATACACGTATATACCCATGACACATGAAATAATATAGTTCACATTTGTATGTATACATATATATACATATATATATGTAATGCCATGCACGAGCAGCTTTCCAGAAGAATGCTACTATGAACAGCTTTTAAGATTCTAATTATACAGTATAGTGAACACTCTATTTATCCCATAACAAATCAAAGCAAAACATTCACAGAAAATCAAGGTAGAGCATTCACAATATTACAATTTCACATAAAAATCACAATATAGTATTCACAACAGCCACATAGTTTTCACCAAAGTGGTCATAATAGTTTTCAACAAAGAATAGTTTTCATAATAGTTTTCAACAAAGAACAATCATCTGGTATCCCTAAGGAGGTTTGCCTCTTTATTCAGTCATTAAGTCATCTCAGAGTACAATAGTCAGTATTCCACTCATGGAGCACACTAGGTTAACTCAATCAGTCACTTATTTAGCAATCAGTTACTAAGTATCATCAGTCACTAAGTACAATCATTAGAAAATACACAAACCCTCCACCCCTAGGTCACTAGTAAACCATGATATTAATACAGCATTCAATACCCAAGGAGAGGTCTTTTCTTCATCTTGACCTGAGGCAAGTTCTCAGCAGTCTCTGTTCCTGGGGAGACAAAGCTTAACAAAGCTACAACATACATTGCCAGTGTCCTCATCAATTCACTCTCTGCCTGCAGAACAGTCTCAGGACCCCTGAAAACATCAGCAAGACCCTCTTTCAGGATTTCTGTAAATGTACAACAAGAAAACCCTTCTTCAGGGCTTCTGAGCCAACAGCAAGGTTCCAGGACCTTTGCCACAACAGCACTGTCCTTCACTAGCAGACGAATCTGGCAAAACTACATCAAAACAGATAGACAGAATACTGGCACCACAGCCATTCTTCCCCAGTCCTCCACCAGTTCAGCTGGCCCTAGGACCCAGAAGAAATCTCAGCTGGCTCCTGGAATCAAAATCACTCCTCCCAGGTTTTCAAAATCAAAATTGTTTTCTCCAGCCTAGGGGGGGCTTTCCTCTTCAGCCTTCCTGGCAGCAGCAACTTCAGTATCCATGATTCTTGTCCAAAGAAAATTCTTACTCAGTTCTCAGTTCAGCAGTAGCAGCCCAACCTGCAGATGCTGCTGAGAGAAACTCTCACTCTTTCTCCCCAGCAGAACACATTCTGCCACCAGATTCTGGTCTCAAGAAATTCTAACTTTGCCTCTCTGGGGCTTTTCTTATATACACACAGTATTAGCTTCCTGTTTCAACCAATCCCTTCCTGTTATGTCAGCAACAGGAGACAGGAGTCCATACCTTCTGTTTTTTTCACAGAGGTTTGATTAGTTACTAAGAGCTAAGTACCTGCTTACTTGCCAATTCAAAAAGGGGTCTTCAAATTCAAATTAATTACCATTACAACATGTGTGTACATATATGTGTTCATGGTATTTCACATCTGAGCAGGATAAATGTTTCAGGAGTACATTATCAGGATGACAAAATAATAATAGGAATTGATCTTTATGTAGCATTTTAAAGTTTACAAGGGACTTCAGATATCTTATCTCAATTGATCCATACATCAACACTATGAAATTGACACTGGAGAGGCAGTCTGGCCTATGGGTAAGACCACAGACTCTATAGTCAGAAGCCTTTGATTCAGATCCCTGGGTGACCTTAGACAAGGAATTTGATTTTCATGGGACTTGGTTTCTTCATCAACACAAATAAGCAGGTTAGAAGAAATGGCCTCGAGGGTCCCTGACATCTCTAAAGCTAGGATCTTAGGACGTAAATACCTATTCTCTCAACCCCATTTTTAGGGCTCTAATCTCTCCTAGAAATTGGGCATATAGTTTGTATTTGCATATCTGTGTCAAATTCTTTATCCTCTTGGTGCCTTGGGCAAATCTCTAGCATTATACATTTCAGAGGAGGTGCTAACTTGCCTTGATATAGGAAATCTTCTCACCTAGGGGTTCCCATACTAAGAAAATTACAAGTTCAGTCCCTCTCCCATATCATGCCTCCCCCCATTAGTATGCAAGCTCCTTGAAGGAAAGGACTGTTTTTTGTCCTTTAATCTCTAACATCTGGAAAATGGTAAATGCTTAATGAAATCATGCTGAATTAAGTTAAATTCAACATACTCCCATTTGATAGATCAGGAAACTGAGACCAAGAGGTCAGGGAGAAGTGACCTCCAGATATACACCACTATTGAGTGTGAGAGGTGAAATTTTAACCTGGGTCTCAACAAAATCTGTCATTCTTGCAACTTTGAATAATTGGTATCCTAAATGTATACTAATCTCACTAGGAATATGGGAGATCACTAAGTCAAAGCTAAACAGGGAAAAATGGAATGATATTTCCCCAAAGAAAATTGAGAAAGGTCAATAGGACAGAATTGTGTGTGCCAATGTACAGTCATGTAAAATTAAATGAAATATGTCTAGCTTTTAACTACTGGTAAAATTGACAATTCTGATGCTTTAGATAGGATAGTTAAATAACACTCTGGATTTTCATGCACATAGTCAACAAGTTGATATTCCAGAATCTGGCACATATCTTCATTTCATTTTCTGAAGGGCACTGCAGAGAATTCCAAACTCACCTATAAAGGGAAAACAACATGAGCAAGTTACAAAAATGTCAATTATAGAATCCCTCAGTCCAACTCATAACTCCAAAACTAGTAGAACTGACAAACATTCTGTCTGACTGTTCTCCTAAAAAGAAAGCTCAGTCTAGTTACTAGTTGATAAACTGAGGCACACTGGACTTCAGATTTCCTGCTACCTTCTTCCTCAAGGGACCAATGAGACATAGAATCATAGCCATCACTACCATGAAGAATCAAAATCCAAGTTTGAAATATGGTTCTATTTCATCAAAGCAGTAGGCCCTGCAAGAAATGATCATCATCTTGCTTCCATGCCTTCCTAAGCTGGCTTGTCCATGTCTTTACACAATGTTTCAACAAAGGATTCCCCCAACATGCCCAAAGCCTTCTTCGATTTCTCCTGCCATTCTGAGGGGACAGTAGAGAACTCTGGATGTTCTTCACTCTTGCCATAGCCCATTTTCTTCTCCTGTAAGGGAATTCTTTAATGACATCATTTACCCTTGTTCTGCTTTGGAGTTCTACTTGAGTTAAAAATTATTAAGTGCTTGTTGATTTTACTTTGTAGCATGATCAACCCACCATGAACCTCTTCATTGGCTTCTGTGGGATATTTATCATTATCTCTTTAGAAGTGATGGTGTTCCAGGTCTCACTGTCACATAGCTACACTAATAAATGCCATTATTGAAAAGATGGGCCATGGCTTTTATGGGAAACTTGGAGTCAGTAAAGGATCTCTGCAGTTCCCCCAAAGTAATCCATCCTTCCTTCTTCCTCCTGTTAAACTACGGACCCAACTTGTAGTACATTCATATGGTATGTCCCAGAGATGAAAATGACTTGTTCAGAATCACACAGCTAGTAGCAGTCTGAAGTTGCATTTAAACTCAGGACATTAACCCATCCCCAGTGCTCTGTGCACTGTACCACCTATCTGCCTCTCAGTTAAAGTCTTTGGTCAAACTTAGCTGCCTCTCCTGATTTTTCACAAATGACAGACCTCCCTCCTGCCCTTTCAGCTGCCATCTAAAGAGAGAAACCCAAGGCTGCCATTACTTACAACCAATGGAGTCAGCCAAAATTTTGAGCTGTTTAGTGTTATCCAGAACCTCGATCCTTTGGGTGTATGGGTCATAACGCACTGAGAAAGGTCGAGGAATTGTTGAAGCAAAGTTCCTGAAGGCAAAAACAGAAACAGGTGAAGGCCAAAATTTGACCGAGAGAATTTATTTTAAAAAATAATTAGCAGAGAAAAATTATTTCCAGTGTTTATTTTGTACCATCATACCACCTCAAGAACTGCCCTTAGTGACCCACACCTTGAAAGGAAGATTATTTTATTGTTGGGGATTCTAAACCTAGAGGATTCACAAATCCTTCCAAGGGGTAGATGAACAGATTTCAGATGATCTCTGAACTTGGATGTAAAAAAACACATCTGAATTTTTATTAACCTCTAACTAGAATTTAGCATTTCTTTCCATTATGAAATACAGCAACAAACAGTACTCTGAGGAGGAATCCACCCACCTCCCAGCAGCCAGCGAGGCCGCGGCACAAAGGCGAAGAGCCCCAGCCTTCAGGGAGGCCGTCAGGAAGCAGACTTACCTTACTTTCTCTTTGGCGTCATTGAAGCTCTCAGCCACAAAATACACAGGCTGGAACTGGGTCACAGAATACTCCTGAACTGAGGTTGTTTCGAGCTCCAGGGGCAGAAGCTTAGGTTTATCAGATAAGCAGTACTGGAAGTCAGAAATGGAATTTTTTTCAATTAATGGTCAATCAGCAAACTTTTAGTAAGTGTCTACCATGTGCCAGGCAGAGCATGAAGCACTAGAGATACACAGGAAGGCGAACCACATCTTTGCCCTCGAGGACCCTGCATTCAAAGAGCACATGCACACAAATATAAAACACAAACAGGATATGCACAGAGCAGATGACTGGCACTCTCAGAGGAAAGGCTGGCTGACCACACAGGGAGAGCCAATGGTTAAGAGATGGCCATAACTCAAGAGACTCCAGACCTGGCTCTCTATCCACTGGGCCACCTAACTGGCCCTGGAGGAAGAGCATTCTACAAACTAGGGGGAATCAGGAAGGGTTTTCCATAGAAGTTGGCACTTGAACTAAGCCCTTAGTTAAGCATTCTAAGAGGCTATTGTTGCTCTTCTTTCTTTTTCAGAGAGGGCCAGTGACATCACAAGTGATGTCTTGACTTGGCATGGAATAGATTTAAGTGAGGTACAGTTGTGAAAAGTGCCTCCACCTCACTTTCTCTTCCTGAGTCATCCAAGTATGCTAAGGAAGAAGCATATTCCAGGCATGGGAAACAGCCCATGCAAAAAGCACAGAAGTGGAAGATTGAAATCTGAATTCCAGAAACAGCAGATCAGCCAGTGGGTAGGAATGTGAAGGTCATGAAACAGAGTAGCCCATAACATCCCCCAACTTCCCAAAGTCACAATTATAAGGGAATTCACCCTTCCCCTCTCCATTGCTCTCCTGCCCTACCCTCTGGCTTCCTCTTTAGTAGATGGGGGCCATGAAGAGAGCTACAACCAGGCCAATTACAACAGTAACACCCTTCCCCAATGCTTGAGTCTGTGGAAACTGTCATCAGCTCTTGTAGGGCTCAAATTACCCACCTGTAATTCCCCAAATGAAGACAAGAGCCCAGCACCATATGCCTTTATGGAATCACCTTGTTTGCACAGACCAAACTCCACAGTAAACCAGTAGATCTGAAATGGAGAATTGGGTGAAGGCATGCCCCACTCCCACCCTATTCTCTCCTCTCTATCTCTCTCTCTCACACACACACACACACACACACACACACACATCCTTAACAATAACCCTGTGAATTAGGTGCTATTGTTATTCCTATTTTGCATGTGGGGAAACTGAGACTCAGAAAGGTTAAGTGACTTTCTTATGGTCACCCAGTTAGCAAGTTTCAATGACAGATCTTTACTCCTGTAATGATAATGGGGATTTGAAGATCTTCCCTGCTCCTTGTAACAAGTTGAGCTTTCTGCTTGATTATATCAGGCCTTTGCTGAAAAAAAAAAAGCCAGAACTTGTGAACCCCACAGTGGGAGGAACTTGCTGATGCAACAGGAAGGGGTGAGGCAGGGAGGAGCTAATGACCAGGATAAAAAGCTGAGCACAAATTGAGAACTAGCCAGAACTGCTGGAAGCAACAGTGGAAGCTGAGGAGCTACTATGAGTGAGAGAGGGGCATTCTTGCTTGAGGGAATCTGTTTTGTTTTGAAGACCTGATGGAGGGAATGTTTGGGAATGTTGGTGTTTGCTGCATTGATTATGTGTACCATCTTCATGGTTACTGTAATGAATTTGACTTTCTGGTTTTGGGATTTGGCTTTCTGGTATTTGAATAAATGCTTTGGTTCTGTCCTCCATGTGGAGAGCCTGTTACATTTTGTGATTCACAACTACATCAGCATATTCATAACCACTGTAGGCACTGTGAATATGGCATTGGTGTTACAAGTACAAGCCCCAGTACTTTATCTCTGTGCCATATGGATTTTTAAAAGTCTCCCTGACTTCTCCAAAACAGTCAAGTGTCTAGACTTCAATAGTCAAACGCCTCCTGCTTATGATGCTGTAATTGTCTGCTATGCCAGGATGGTCATTTTAAAGTCCCACAAAGCTCATATTACCGTTGCAAGTTTTTCAATGTATTCGTCAGGGGCACCCAAAGAAGCCAGGCCAATTTCCTGAAATAATAAAACAAAAGTATGTTATTAGATGCTAGGGGTCCATCACCCAGTTTACTAAATCTATATTGTATGCAAAGTGTCACTCTGAGTACCGGGGGGGGGGGGTCTGTCTGTCCTCTTCTCTCCACTCACCTAGCCACCCCCCTAGGACAGGTTCCCATCACCTCTCCCCTAGGCTTTTGCCATCGTCTCCTAATTAAGCTCCCCAAATCCATCCTCTATCATCTTCAATCCATCCCCCATATAGCAGCCAAATCACCATCCCTAAAGCCTGAGTCTGCTCGCACTTCCCAACTCTCATATCCCACTCATCCTTCAGGTACCAGCTCAAGAGTATCTTCTTTCATAAAGCCTTCCATGACCTCCCCCCCCCCCATGAAAAAAATCTTGGATATTATCTTTTCCATCTCTCCACACTCCTCTTAGGGCTTTGTTCTCAAATCTCTTATGGTACTTATAGTCTGCATTGCTTACAGGAGTTCTAAACCTGGAGTCTGTGAACTTGGTTTAAATATATGCCTGTGGGTGTATACATACATATATATACACATACATGTGTATTTGGAATTGCATTTCAATACAACTGGTTTCTTGTGTAATCCTCTGCATTTAAAAATGTCATTCTGTCCAGGTGCAGTGGTATATACCTGTAATGGTAGGTACCAGGGAGGCTAAAGCTGTTGGATCTCTTGACTTCAGGAGTTCTGAGGTATAATAAGCAATGACAATTAGGTGTCTGCACTAAATTTGTCGTTGAGATGGCAAGCCTGGCAGAAAAGTGCAGGGAGGGGAGAACCAGGTTGCCTAAGGAGGGGTGAACTGACCCAGTTTGGAAATGGAGTCAAATCTCCTGTGTTGAGCAATGTGAGCCTGAGAAGTAGCCCTTGGATGTTCTACCATATTGGACGAGATGGGGAAGGGGAGGGGGAGGAAATAACTATTAAGTGCTTGCTGTGTTCCAGGCACTTATAGGGAGACCCAGTCTTTAAAACAAAAGCAAACACAAAACCCTGTATTCTGAGGAGTCTGTGGGCGTTATGAGCCTACCAAGAGGGTCCATCTGTGTGTGTGTGTGTGTGTGTGTGTGAGTGTGTGTCTGTGTCTCTGTCTCTGTCTCTCTCTGTGTCTCTGTCTCTGTCTCTGTCTGTCTGTCTCTCTCTCTCTCACACACATACACATACACACACACACATGCATGTACACATGCTAAGAAGCCCTGTATTAAAATACTATATCTGCATACAAATCTCTCACCTACCAGATTACAGACTGCTTGAAGGAAGACTGCCTTATTCATGTTTGTATTATCCATAGCACCTAGCACAGTGCATTGTGTGCAGCAGGCACTCAATAAGTGTTTGTTGAATGTATACAGAAACCTCTTTCCTCACCTGGGAAAACTGAGCAAAACTTGGATCAGAAAACAATGGAACATGCCCTAATAGCTCATGGCAGATGTCACTGAAAGAAAGCACAGAAGTTATGTATTATTCATAAGCAGGATGATTTCAAAAAAACCTGGGGAGATTTATATGAACTGATGCACAGTGAAGTGAGCAAAATCAGGAGACATTGTACAAAGTAACAGCAGGATTTTAACAATGATCATTTGTAAAAGACTTAGCTTCTCTTTTCAAGGTGATGATTCAAGACAATTCCAAGAGACCCATGAGGAAAAATGCTATCTACCTCTAGAGAGAGAACTGATTAGACTCTGAATAGAGATTGAAGCGTACTTTTTTCACTTTCTTTATGTTTCTTGCTTTTTAAAAATTTTATTTTTTGCGACATGATAATGATGGAAGCATATTTTGCATGATTTCACATATATAATTGATATCACATTGTTTGCTTTCTCAAGGAATGGAGGAGTAGAGAGAAGAAGGGAAAGAATTTGGAACTCAATTATGTTAAAAAAATAAATGTTAAAATAAATAAAGTTAAAGGAGTAAAAAAAAAAAAACGTGTCATTCACAGGCTTCACATGGGGCAAGAAGAAAGTTTAAAAAAATCATTGAGGCCCGAACCCTTAAAGAGTAAGCCTTTCTCTGAGCAAGGAATTGGAGTAAGATATAATGAAGCAAGGAGTATGGTAATAGTTAGGCATGGATAGTATGACTCCCTATTATTCCTTCTGGTATTTAAGGGAAGGAGGCCAAAGGGGGAAGGGGAAAGAGAAGAGGAAGGAAACAAACATCTACTAAGTACCAACTGTGAGCCAGGTAGAAACTGAGATCCTGATATTTAATTTCTAAGGGATCAAAGGATTTAGGGCCTTAGAGACCATCTGGTCCAACTCCCTCATCTTATAGCTTAGAAAACCAGGCCCATAGAGAGGAAATGACTTGCCCAAGGTCAAATATGTGATAAGTAGCATTATCAGGATCTGAAGTCAGGTCCTTTACCTCCAAATCCAGCAACCATTCTATCAACCCAGAATTGTGGCCATGGTGGGTAGACTCCAAGATTCCATCCTACCTTACCCCACGAGGGAAACTCGGCTGGCACCAAATTGGGACCATGCCAAGGATATAACAAAAGCAGACTTGAACACAGGTTAGGTCAACTGTGGCACTGAGTCCTAGTGGGCTGAATGATACTATGTAGTAACTGCAGCTAAGGAAAGGAGCAAAGAAAGGAGCAGCACACCTTCTCTCTGAGATGATCACCTTCCATCCCCAATGGACGTTCCATGTGTGTACATGACCTTTTGCATGTCATCTTCCTTACTAGAAAGTGAGCTCCTTGAAGGCAGGACTGTGCTTTTGCCTTTCTTTGTAGCCCCAGTCCTTAGAATAATAGGGGTCACCTAGTAAACTTTAATAAATGCTTGTTGACTGACTTACTGACTGTTCCCATGGTGACAAAAATACCTAGGTCCTGCTTGTAATCAGCACATTCATGACCTGAGATTTCCTTGGTGAAGAACCAGCGAACATCTATAAATATCAACACACTTAGGCTTAGAGAGTTGAAATGACTTGCCCAGAGTTAACTAGCTAATTAAGAGTTTGAGGCAAGATTTGAATCCAGATCTTCCTGGCTAGAGCTCTCTCTGTTATGTTTGTTCCTCTATGACTTCTCTGGATCAAATGGAAACTTCAAAATTAGGAGAAAATAGTCTTGCTTATGTCTACTACTTTGGCTGACACCCATCTGGCTGTACTCTGGTAGATACAAGAAATTACTACTTTGTGATTTCATTGGTTTGGAAAATTGGAGGAGGAGGAGAAAGAGGATGGAAACATATTTTTTCAAGTGCCTACTATGTGCTCTTTACAAATATTGTCTCAAACTCCCTTCACCAATTCAAATGAGCATATTCTCAGTGTCTGAGAGAGAGCATCATTTCTCAGAGATCTGCAAAATTGGGATTTGCCCAGACCCCCACAGTCAATCTCTCTCAAAGCCCCAGGCATCTGAGTTCAAGTCACAAAGGCACCAACTGCTCAACCTTCAACACACCCAGATCCCCCCAACCCAGGGACCACTGGAGAAAACTATAGACAGTGACTGCAGTAATGGATGTGGAAAAATACTCAAAGGAAGACACACTCTGATTGTGATTGTAAAAAGCCAATATTGGTCCCAGAGAAGAGGTACTGAATGAAATGCACCTCTTTCCTCTTGTCCAAGAGACAGGACAGGAGGTTAGCAAGGCAGAACATGAAATGCATTGCCAGATGTAGTCACTGTATCCTTGTTTGGGGGCAGGTAGTTGGCAACAGGGTATAGAGTGCCAGCCCCGGAGTTAGGAGGACCTAACCAAATCCATTCTCAGACACTTACTTACTAGTTGTGTGACTTCAAGTCACTTCACCCAATTTGCCTGAGTTCCTTTAGTTATAAAATGAACTAGAGAAGGAAATGGCAAAGCATTCTAGTATCTTTGCCGAGAAAACCTCCCATGGAGTTATGGGCAGTCAAACAGGACTAATTGGGTGGGTGGGAGAGGGAGCATTGTTTTACTTCACTGCTTTGTTGGTGATGGTAGTGAGAGCGGGAAGGTTCAGTTCTGGGAGATAGATGGGGAGGAGTATATCCGGCAATTATTATGATGTAATAATAATGAAACAATAGCGACAACAACAGAAATCAAAGGCAGGAACTCTCAGTTTAGTTCTGTCTAATGGTCTAAGGACATTGCCACACCCCGTCTCCGTGGGTCTCTTGTCTCAACTACTCACGGTTCTGGTGTATACATCGGCTTAGATCCATGTCTGATATATTGTGTGCAGTGGAAAACCCGGAATGCCAGGCCCCCCAGGAAGTCCCTAGAGGAAAGCAGGCCAGCCACAGGTCGGAGGCGAAATCCAGTACAGCCTTCAAGAGTTAGAAATGAGAGGTAGACAAAGAAAACGGAGCTGGTCAGAGTAGGTTCTGACAGGCCTTTTTATAGATAAAAAGCCAGAGCCTGCATGAAGACAAATGATGAATTAGGCAGAGTAAGCCTTTCTCTGAGCAATGAATGTATGTGTGTGTGTGTGTGTGTGTGTGTATGCGCGCAAGTGTGTACGCATGCACATGCACGTAAGTGACCCTATCTGGGATTTCCTTGTCAGAAAAACTGGAATGGTTTGCCATTTCCTTCTCTAGCTCACTTTTCAAATGGGGAAACTGAGGCAAACAGAATCAATTAAGTGACTTGCCTAGAGTCACACAGCTAGGAAGCGTCTGAGGCCACATCTGAACTCAGGTCCCCTTGACTCCAGGCCCAGAACTCTAGGCACTATGCCACCCAGCTGCCCCAAGTCTGTATCTCTGCTCCAAACTTCTAACTATCCTCCCCAAATGCTTATATGAAGTCAAAGAAAGGACCTTAGTTGTTACCTATATATTCCTCCTTATTTTACAGATGAGAAAAGAGAACCTCGAAAACATCTGAAGAATTCATTCAGCCTAATGTGCTAATCTGACTTAATCATAGATAATCACTTAAAAGTCCCCATATCATGAATTTCGAAACAAAAGGGGCTTTTGAGTTCATTTAGTCTAAACCTTTCAGGAGACAAATTAGGAAAAGAAAATAATCAAATTCATATTACTTAATTATAAATAATTAGCAGAAACATATATAAATAACAAGGTGTATAAATATCGTGTAGGTAAAATTCAATTTTTAATGAACAAATCTGAACTTTAAAGTTATAACAGTATGGATTATGAACTACGGGCCAAGGGGTCCAAGGCCCTCACTTTACAAATGAGGAAACAGAAAACTAGAGAAATTAAATGACTTGTCTAAGGTCATACAGGCAACAACAGGAAGAGATAGAATTTAAACCTAGATTCCCTCTCGAGATTTATCAGGCAATGTCCTCAAAACAGTCCCATTGGAAAGGTTGCATTTGTATACCGCCATATGCATCTATATGTTCATATGTATGTATATGTACATATGCTGGTATGTGTACATACATGTATACCTATGTATATAGTTATATATTATTGCCTGCTTATTGATTCAACTAGGCGGTGCAGTGGATAGAAAGCTGGCCCTGGAATCAGGAAGACCTGAGTTCAAATCTGGAATCAGATACTGATTAGTTGTATGACCCTGGGCAAGCCACTTAACCCTGTTTGCCTCAGTCTCCTTATCTGTAAAATGAGCTGGAGAAGGAAACAGAAAAATGCCAAGAAAACCCCAAAATGGGATTACAAAGAGTCAGACATGAGTAAACAACAGTAAACCCTCTTATTACAGACTTAAAAAGAGAAGAGCCAGAGAGATTAGATGATTTGCCCGAGATCACAGAAGTAATAATTGGCAGAGTTATGATTTGAACGCAGGTCCAATGAGTCTGACTCTAGTGTTCTTCCCACTTATTTGCCTTTCCTGGTATTCACATTTTCCCAGAAAACTATGCCTTAAACTAAAGTAATTAAGCTGTGATAATGGAGATTCTGATCTTATTAGCAGAGACAAATAAGAGATATATTTGGGGGCTGGGGAGGGCTTTCTCAGTGTCCCTCAAATTGACCTTTTTCTTCTTCAATAGTATTTATTATTTTAATGAGTTATTTATAAAAATCAATCAAACTTGTTTCACAACTCTTTACATTTAATTGAATTTCAATGCACAAAATGTCATGACAACATTTTAGGCAATCCCTCTCAACCTCCATCAGGAAGCTTTGATCCTGTCATATTCCGTATGTGTGGATGTGTATACAAGTGCATGTATGTGTGGGAGTATGTGTGTATTGTATGAGTGCGTGTGTGTGTGTGTGTGTGTGGACTCTGTTCCGGTGCCATTTTTGTGTGTGGAAGAAATGTCTTAATCAGAGTGTTAACAGGACAAGAGCAAAAACTCTCCAAAGAGAAGGGAGCAAGCATTTCAGAACTGATAGTTAAAGGTGGATAAGGTTTCTTTTTCCATTTAGCCCAAAGGCTTCAGTCTAGGTCAATTTTAATGCTTTATTAATATTTCTAAAAGAGGGAGGGAGGGTTAGTCTTGTCCACATTTTTCTTTGAATTATTTCCTAAAGGCCTACCCACCACCTTCATGTCATCCAGATTGCTATAATGTAATTATTATCACAACTTAACAATTCCTTTAGGGTGGCTTCTAAGTTTTTTCTACTAGAAATAAAGTTACCGTGAAAAAACCTTGAGCAGATGTGTGTGTGTGTGTGTGTGTGTGTGTGTGTGTGTGCTTTAGATAACACTTTCATGTTTTGTTCCTAAAAAATGGAATTTCTGGGTCAAACAGAATGTTTTTTGTAACTTTTGTTGCGTTTTGCTCAGTTCCTCTGTAACGACATTCTGTTTGGCAATTTCATCCACAGTCGATAAAGATGCCTTTTCCCACAACCCCACTAAGCTGGGAGTTTCATTCCTTTTCATCATTTTTGCAAATTGGACACATGCTAGATGGCACCTCAAATTTGTTTCCATTTGCATTTCTTTGCTGATTAGAGAGGCTGAGGGTTTTTGGGATGTTATTATTGACAATTTATGTTTCTTTTTAAACAAATTGTCTGTTCATATCCTTTGACCGGGCAACCACCGTGAATGGACAATAATTTACATCTTTAAAAAAATACTAATATTTTAGAAAATTATTCTCAATTTCTTTAGTCTTTGTTGTGCTGTTTTCTTTTTGTTGTAACTTTGCTTATTTGCATGTCATCTTTTTATCAATTGTAAATGCTTTGTCACTTTTGTTGACATATATTTTAAAAACCTCTTGGTTTTATTTATCAGTTATTATGGTTTTTAATTTTGTATTTTTGCTCTTATTTCCCAATCTCTTTCTTTTTACTTTATTCTATATTGCTCCTTTTCTTGCACCCTTAAAAATGAGCTTAATTCATTTATTTTTTTTCTTTTCCCTATTAATGTAGTAACTTAACAATACAAACGATTCTAAACACTGCTTCAACTATATTCTACAAATATTGACATATGGAATTTTTATGATTTTGAAATTAATTGTATTATTTCTTTTAAAGTTAGAAAAGATCATATGTCATTCATATTTGTGTATATAAAGTTTATATATACATATATATGATATATTTAGTAGAGGGCAAAGTAGATTTTTTTCCCTAAGAACTTATCCTTCCTACTGTTTTGTTGAAATCTACCCTACACAGAGGCAGAAAGTTTCCCGCTCCTTAGCTCTTATACCCTTACTCCCTCATCTTACTGGCAGGGTGTTGAAAGCAGTGGAATATTTTTCCTTCACTCCATACCTACATTAAAGTAGAGAGAATTCTTCTCTTCTTAAAGCTGAGAGTCTTCTTAGCTTTCCCCCAGCTCTTTACTCCTCCAACTGGACTAAAGAAGACATCTGAAACTGAGCAAAGCTTTCTACCTGGTTTACTCCCCAGTCACAACAGCCTCAGCTTATACCCAAGTCAGCCTTGCTAGGCCTGCGTCATCTACCATCGTCTTCACTCCCGATCAGAATATCACATAATAAAATTTAAAATTATAACATAAAAGGTAAATGTTGTAACCTAGGAGTCCTAAGAGATAAAATTCCCTCTGTAATGAAAATTGAAACATCTATGGAAGGGATTGAAGGTGTCTCTAAGGAGAAATTAAGTCATATATTGAATTATATAACAAATATATTAAAGCTATTAAAAGGAGATTTATTAGGAACACACGCACACGCGCACACACACACACACACACACACACACACACACACACACACACACATACAAATTAAGGAACAGTTTGGAGGAAATTACATAATAACATCCAAAGAGTAAAAGTTTTCACTGAAGCAGCAAATACCAGGATAAATGAAGTAAATCAAGGGTTAATTAACAAGAAGAAGAAATCTGAAGAATAATCTCCATGTCTAACCTGTCTGGAAACCGCTTAATGAATATGCCAAATGACAGCACGAGCTTGGAAGACAGCACAAAGAGAAGCAACCCCAGGCAGCGTGACATAAAGGAGCAGCCACCTGAGGTCAGAGCGTCTTTGAGGAGCGAGATCTCCGACCACCAAGAAAAAGAGCTGGCGGGCGGCACTGGGGACGGAGTGCTGGATCTGGAATCAGGAAAACCTAAGGCTAAAGCTGTTCTGAGACACTCCCTAGCTGTGTGACCCTGAGCGAATCATTGACCCTTGTTTGTCTCAGTTTCTTCATCTTTAAAGTGAGCTGGAGAAGAAAACGGCAAACCACTCCAGTGTGTTTGCCAAGAAAATCCCAAACGGGGGTCATGAAGAGTCAGACATGACTGAAAATGACTAAACAGCAGAGACCAGAGAGAATTATCCAGCGATGTGCTGGCAAATGTATGACAATTATCTATGGGAAGGAATTGTATGCTGAATGCATTTTTAAGTAAGTCTAGATCATTAACGAAATAATAAATCAGACCCTGATTTCTGAGGTGTAAATTCTCATACTGAAAACTTAACAATCAGCTCTTGGATTATAGCTGGTTCTAGCACATGGCTGGAATTATCTCTGGTAATTAAGAACTGAATTAGGGGGGCGGCTAGGTGGCACAGTGAATAGAGCACCAGCCCTAGAGTCAGGAGGACCTGAGTTCAAATCCAGCCTCAGAAACTTAACACTCACTAGCCACGTGACCTTGGACAAGTCACTTAACCCCAGCTGCCCAGCCTTCCCCCCTGCAAAAAGAAAAAAAAGAAAGAATTGAATTAGGAAGAACAGACCTTGGGACTCAGCAGAGATGTCACAGGGGGAAGCGTTATGTAGACTTGGCACAAGAGAAACAATTTTGAATATCAGAGGAAAGCCAAGGAATACCTCATGTGTTCCTTACATATTTGCCTCATTCCTACCATACAGGTTCCATAGAAACCATGTTCATCAGTGGGAGAATACATCCCAGGTTTCTGGGAAGGAATATTTTGTAGCTCTTGATCTTACCTATGCCATCTAAGCAAACAACTTTGCTAAGAGCTACGTGTATCTATCATTTGATTATTAGTGACAAGTACATCAGCAGGGGCTCATGATCTATAGTAGTAGGAATACAGACTGAGAGACGGCATATTTCAACCTGAGATTAATCAACCGCCTGGGAACCCAACTAGAAAACCTACGGGTGCCAGTTCGGGAGAAGACCAAAAATGAGCACTCAAGAATGAGGTAAATAATATTTTCAAATCAGTCAACTACCCAAAGGCCAAGTCTTCCAGATCCCTTTTGTCAGCCAAATAGGAATGATTGTCCTTGACTGACAAGGCAGCACAGCATTGTGAAAAGAAGGTCTGAGAACTAGGAAGGTATGAGTTCAAGTCCTTATGGCACACACTGGTTTGAGAGGCCTTAACTTCCTGGTGCCTCCAGACAGCTGTTTAAAACTATAAAATATAGCTGAGTGGTCAATCTGCATTAGTGGAGAGAGTTTCCTTATTGGGAATTCTCTATACTAAGGGAAGCACAGACCCAATCCTCCCCATCAGCCCCTCCCTACACATTCACAAAGTCACAAAATATAGCACTTTACGTTTTGTAGAGCACTTTATTGAGAGCTAGAGAACTTACAAGCAACAAGACCATTGCCCTATTGTATAGTTAAGGAAAGGAAGATGCAGAGAAGTTCATTGGTTTGCTCAGGGGGTGTCCAGGGTCACGTAGTTGGCAAATGTCTAAGGTAGGATTCAAATCCCACTCTTCCTGTCTCTAAAACTAGGGGCCTGTTTACTAAATTGTGCTCCTCCTTCTATACGGGCATTGTCCTCTTCGGTCTGGGGGAACTCAGACCTTATAGAGAACATTTGCTTATAGAGAAAATGGAGTAAGTATATGATTCTCATTAAACAGGTGAAGACATTGAGGTCAAGAAAGTTTAAAGGGCTTGCCATGGTCATATGGTTAGTAAGAAGCAGAGCTAAGATTTGAATCCATGTCTTTTCCCCTCCCTCCACTCCTCTCTCTCTCTCTCCTTCCTTCTCTCTGTTTCTGTCTCCCCTCTCCCTCTTTCTCCCCTCTCTCTCCCTCCCTCTCTTCTCTCCTTCCCCCCTCTCTCTCCTCCCTTCTCTCTTTTACTCTTTCCTTCCCTCCTTTTCTCTCTCCCTTTTTCTCCCTCTCTCTTTTTCCCCTCTTTCTCCCTCTTTTCTCTCTCTTCCCACCTCTCTCCTCCTCCTTCCTTCCTTCTCTCTTTCTCTATCTTGGTCTCTCTGTCTTACACACACACACACACACACACACACACACACACACACACACGCATACACAGACACACATGCACACACACGCACACACAGACACACATACTGGATGGGGAGGGTACCAGAGGCAGGGAGAACCAGGAAATTCAACAACCAGGATTATGCAAATACAATGACTTTCCCAGAAGAAGTGGTCCCACCTAGACCTTAAGTAGCAGGCAAACTTACTTTGTAGAAACTGAGAAACATCCTCCAGCTGTGGAATGTTGTCTTCTTGGAAACCACAGTATTTTTCCAGAAGAGGGAAGATGTGATTGTGCTCATAGCAAGCATGAGTTTTATATAAAGACTTCAAGGTCCTGAACACCGTGCCCCATGTCTTCTTCTCTTCGTCAGTGTACTCAACTCTTGGAATAGGCTGCCCACTGTAACAAAGATGTAGAAAACATAGATATGAGTCTGAGAATAAACACAATCATAGCAGGAGAAGACAGGATCATAGACCCAGACCTAGAAGGGATTTCAAGGGAATAATATTACTGTCAATTAGAATAACCCTAAGGAAACTCGGGACCAGAAAGGTTGTCACTTGTACCAGGTCACACAGCTGCTGAGTTGTAGAACCATGAGATGAGAATCTGAATCCAAGATTTCATGAGTCTAAGGCTAATGCTTTCCATCAGACCATTCTGGCATCATAGGATCACAGAAAGAGCTGTAAGGAATAATAGAGACTATTGAGTCTGCCTCCAATCCATTTTACAGATGAAGAAACTGGGGCAGCAAAAGTTTACCCAATTTGTCCAGGATCACACAACTAGTAAGAATCTGAGGCAGAATTTGACGCCAGGTCCTCCTGATTCTCAGTCCAGTGTCCTGTTCACTATATTCTGCTTGCTAAATGTAATAACTATTATACTATGTGTAACAGCTTCTTCAACAGGAAGTTGTAGGGGTTTTAAAAATATAAAAATCTATCTCTTAAAAAGGTACTTTAAACAGAAGGTATTTCCACCAGAGCCTGACAATACTCTATGTTGCCAATAAAAGAAACTGGAAGGATACTAGCAATAACCATCTATCCATAGTCAAGTCTGGGCTGTTCAATTTCTTTTTTAAAAGACTAATTCCTGTATGGGAAGATTTCACTTTATCATTATTTGGGCAGTTAGAAGTAGTCTTTATAGACAAAGGACATGGGTTTGAGTCAATTATGTTGGAATTATCTCCAAAAAAGAATGTAGGGGTAAGAAAGACGGATGCAATAGGAAAAGAGAGAAGTAGAAAGGGGCAGATTTTCTCAGATAAAGGAAG
Source organism: Pseudochirops corinnae (assembly GCA_028646515.1). Classification (NCBI taxonomy): domain Eukaryota; kingdom Metazoa; phylum Chordata; class Mammalia; order Diprotodontia; family Pseudocheiridae; genus Pseudochirops; species Pseudochirops corinnae. The sequence goes on from CM053585.1 coordinate 391,415,115, forward strand.
TATACAAGGAAGAGCTTTTATAGTAGAGGAGAAAATAACATGATGGTGGTAGTGGTGGCAGGCAATATTTGAACCACTTTCTCATCACAATTGGTCCAATACATACATACACACACATATTTAGTTGGATATAAAAGTCTAACCCCATAGGAAGACAAAATGGGAAGAAGATAAGAAATGGGGGCGGATAAGGAAGAGGGCAGATTGGGAAGGCAATGGTCAGAAGCAAGACAAACTTTTGAGGAGGAACAGGATACAAACAGAAAGAGATGGATAAACAGGAAAATGGAATGGAGAGAAATGCACAGTTACTGATCATAACTGTGAATGTTAATGGGATGAGATAACCCAAAGAATGGAGGTGGTTAGAAGAATGGACAGGAAACCAGTGTCCAACAATAGGTTGCATACAAGAGACACACTTGGGACAGAAAGGCACACACAGAATTGAAATGAAGGGCTGGACAGAGGCTATTATGCTCCAGCTGAAGTGAAGAGGAAAGGGGTGATCTCAGACAAAGTTAAAATAAAATAAGACCTAATTGAAAGAGATAATCAGGGAAACTATATTTTGCTAAAAAAAAAAAAAAATACCGTAGACAATGAAGCAATGTCAACAAATTTTATGGCAAGTTTCTCTGGTAAAGATTTCGTTTCTCAAATAGTTAGAGAAACAAATGAAATTTATAAAAAAAATAAGACATTTCCCAGTTGACAAATGGTCAAAGGTTATGAACAAGCAGTTTTCAGAAGAAGAAATCAAAGCTATCTATAGTCATATGAAAAAATGCTCTAAATAACTATTGATTAGAGAAAGACAAATCAGCTCTGTGGTACCACCTCACACCTATCTCAAATTACAATTGCTGGAGGGAATGAAGGAAAATAGGTACACTAATGAATTGTTGGTGGAGTAGGGAACTAGTTCAACCATGCTGGAGAATAATTTGAAACTATGCCCAAAGGGCTTTAAACTGTGTATACACTTTGATCCAGCAGAGGTCAAAGAAAAAGGAAAAGGGCCTATACATACAAAAATAGTTATAGGAGCTCTTTTGTTGGTGGCAAAGGATTTGGATATTGAGGGGATGCCCATCAGTTGGGAAATGGTTGAACAAGTTGTGGTATATGAATGTAATGGAATACTCTTATGCTATAAGAAATGACAAGGGAGGTGGTTTCAGAAAAAAAATATAACAAGACTGATGCAATATTAACTGAACAATATGAACTGATGTAAAGTGAACTGAGAAGAACATTGTGGAGGATCATTGTTCATAGTAATAGAAAGACGTGGCAACTCTCATCAACACAATGATCCAAGATAATTCCAAAGAATTCATGATGGAAAAAAAAAAAACACTCTTCACCTCGATAGAGAGAACCAATGAACTCTGAGTACAAATTGAACTATAATTTTCTCTCAATTTTTTTTTTGCTTGTTTATGTGATAGAGCTGATATGGAAATGTTTTGTATGGTTTCACATGTAAAATTGATACAATTATTGTTTGCCTTCTCAGGGCTAGGAGAGAGAGAATCTGGAACTCAAAATTAAAAAAAATTAGTGTTAAAATAAATAAATAATAACTATATACATTTTTAATTAAGGAAAAAAAAAGAATGAGTTCCTTCCCCAAGCAGAGATAATATTTGCCAAGTCTTCAGCCCTCTTCTAAAAGTAGGGATACCAACTCTTAGACAAGATAAGTCTCAGTCTATTTCAGCATGATTTCCTAGTCACAGGAGATGTTCCCATGGGCCATGAGTAGACTAGTATGTTCAGGATGGGGTGTGATATCATGGCATTTTCTGTATCTGCAAAAGGAGGCAATGCTACTCAATGACCTCAGCTCTCGCATTCAATGACCTATGATGTCATTTGAGGTGGATACAGTGTTTATCCCACACTTAAGAGTCAAGAGGGAGACAATCCATGAGTACCTTGCATGGCCAGCTATGATTCTGGACAGAGGATTCTGTGGAGTGACCTCTGACCAGCACCCCAATATATCAGTCACAGGGATATCTTTGAGATAAAAAGTCACCTCTCCCAAGTCAGTCAAGCTGAGGTCTATAGTCTCTTCAACAAGAAGGAAAACCTGTATCACACTCCTCAATGAAACCAGATTTTCTTTTTTTCCTTCTTTTCTCTATTTTTATGAGAAGAGGCAGATTGTAATTTTTTTTCTCTTAAAGCTGAGATCAAGATGTGGTAAAAATTGTCATTCTAAAAGTCAGAGATTGCTGTAGACATAGAGAAAATGAATAGACTAAAGACCATGTCTTGTCCTGAATGTTTCTTTTTTTTTTAACTTTTGTTTATTTTTAATTTACATCATTCATTTCTATGAGATTTTGATTTACAAATTTTCTCCCCATCTTTCCCCTACCCACCACCCCAAAACAGAGATCCCACTGTATACTCCCTCCCCCAATCTGCTCTCTCCTTTATCCTCCCCCATCACCCCTCTGACTTTCTGGTAGGGCAAGATGGATCTCCCTACTCCAGTGCCTGTATATTTCCCTCTTTCCTATTCTGTCTTCCATTTGTTCTATTCTTTACTTTGTCTCTGTTCCTTTACAGAAATGTATGCTTCTAACAACCCTCCCTCCCCAACCTGCCCACCCTCCCTCCTCCCCGCTCTCATTCCCTTCCCCCATACTCTCCTGTAGGCCAAGATACCCAATTTTAGAGTGTATGTCATTCTTTCCCTAAGCCAACTTCAATGAAAGTAAGGTTGACCCATTCTCTTCTGCCTTCCTGTTCTTCCCCTTCATTGTAACAATTATCCCTTGCCTCTTCTATATGGGAGGATTGACCCCATTCTGTCTCTCCCTGTCTCCTCTCATACTATTCCTCTCCCACCTCTGAATTTCACCTTTTAAAATATTATCCCATCCTATTCAATTGATTCTGTGCACTCTGTCTATGTACACATATATACACACACTCACATATGTATTCATATGCATATATACCCTCCTATACAGACATGTGTATATGTATACAT
>CM053585.1:391418627-391464602 GCA_028646515.1 Pseudochirops corinnae
CAAGGAGATATTTCACATTGCCTTCTATTTTCCCATTTGTTTGGATCTGTTTAATAGTATCTTGATTTATCATATAGTCATTTTCTTCCATTTGCTCCACTCTAATTCTGAAGGTATTATTCTCTTCAGAAAGCTTTTGAGATTCTTTTTCCATCTGGCAAATTCAACTTTTTAAGGCATTCTTCTCTTCACTGGCTTTTTGGGCCTCTTTCATCATTTGAGTTAATTGAGTAAAAAATTGAGTAAAAAATAGATCATATTTTTTAAGGTGTTATTTTCTTCAGTCAGGTTGGTGACTCTCTTTTCATGATTTTCTTGCATCATTCTCATTTCTCTTCCCATTTTTTCCTCCACTTCTCTTATTTGGTTTTCAAAATCCTTCTTAAGCTCCTCTGTGGCTTGTAATCAGTCTACATTTTTCCTGGAAGCTTTTGGTGTGGGAGTTCTAATTGTTTTGTCTTCCTCCCACTCCATGCTTTGATCCTTTTTGTCCCAACAAAAGGAATCTAAAGTTGCATTGCTGGGTTTTCTTTGCTTCCTTTGCCTACTCATGTTGATAGTCAATTACTTCACCATTAGGTTCAGTAGAACTCTGCTTTCAGAGGGGAGAGCTCCGTCCCAAATTGCTGGGGGTTTTGCAGCTGCTGGAGCTATTAGGAGGCCACTGTCTCTGCAGCCCCCACCAGCTTTGGCTCACTGAAAACGCATCTCAGGACCACCACCCAAGACCAGGATCCCGATCCAGGCAGCTCAAGGCAAGAGCACTTGGCCTCTGAATGGTCACTTGGCCCCCCTGCAATCTACAGGCATGTGGAGGTGGCAGGGCTGCTGCTTCAGCTGCTTCCAGCCCTGGGGCAGTTGGCCAGACCCTCTCCCCTGAATTTATCTGAGTTCCACTGACCTTTCACTTTGTCCTTGTTTCTTATGGGTTGGTAATTCTGGAAAATGCCACAGCTGCCAGCAATTCACTCTCCTGAAAGCTCCTGCCGCGTCTTGTTCTGGCTGCCCCAGAGCCAAGCCAAGGTTAATGTGGTGCTGGTCTGGGCTCCCACTGAGCTGCGATGAACCCCTTTGTGTCTGCCTGCTGAGCTGCCTTCAGTGCGAGATGTGTTTTTCTGTAATTTTTGTGAGTTTTGGAGCTCTAAAATTTGTTTAGAGTCATATTTTATAGGTATTTGAGGTGGTTATGGGGGGAGCTGTGGAGTTTTGCTGCTTCTGCGCCACCATCTTGACTCTGCCCCCCCCCATCCTGAATGTTTCTAGATCAGATTAGTAATATGGCAGGAGTATTTTATTTAAAATCATGGGTTTGGAACCAGAATAGAATTTAGAAACCAAATAGCCCAATCCACTCGTTTTACAGATGAGTAAGTTGAGGAGCAGTAAGATTAAGTGACTTGCTCAAGTCACCCAGATAACAATGTTCTGAGATGGGATCAAAACTCAGGTCTTTCTGACTCCAAGTCCAGAGAGAGGAAGTGACAAATAAGCCACAGAGTCGAGATTCAAACCCAAGTCATCTGATTCCTATACTAACCCTCTTTACATTTCTCCACACTACCTCAGACATGCCAGCTTTCAGGACATTACCCTTAAGTTCATACCTTCAACCAATTTCCCTATGCTTCCTGTATCCATAGGACCAACTAGATGCCCAAACACATGAATGAAAACTCATTTGTTAAGCACCTAAAACATTCCAAGAATTGTGTTAAGGGTTGAGCAAAAATGAGACATTGCAGCATTCTATGTCTTCAAAGAAAGATGCCGTCATTTATTCTAGATAATGCTTCTTAAACTGAGTCATGACCTCATGTAGAGTCTCAAAAAAAGTTGGCCACAGTAAAAAGTTTCTAAACCAACAACCAAAAATTAATTAAAAATCAAATGCATTAATGAATCCAAGGTGTTTCTGGCAGCACTTGCATCGTGCAACTTTACTGCAGCTTTGGTTCTGAACACAAAGCATGTGCACTTTGTTCCGCACATGCTCTCAGGCCATGCAACACCAATGCTGCCAAAATGGGAAAAGGGAACCCAAATGGAAAAAGTTTAAGAAACCCTGTTCTAGACAGTGTTTATTAAGGATGGCATTTAAGAAGGAAGTTTAATTCTAAAATTTAACTAAAAGAGTTTCTGGTTGGTTCCCAGTTAAATCCCATACAGCAACAATTTAGAAGACCCTAGTTTTAATTTGGTAAACAGAAACAGTATCTCAGGGTTCAAATGGATCTCAGAAGTCATATACTCCAATACATAGCTAAGGCTATAATCCTATCTATAACATTCATGAGAAATGGTCTGACAGCCTCTGCTTAAAGACTTCTGGTGACAGGGACTCACTAATTCCCAAGGCGACTCATTTCCCTTTTAGAAGATTCTAATGGCTATGAAGGCCCTCCTCAGATTGAGCCAAAATTGATTTCTGTAAGACTTCCCACCATTGCTCAGTCCTACCTTTTCAAGTCAAGCAAAGCAAGCCTCATTCTTCTTCCCAATGACAGGCTATCAATTTTTAGAAGTCAATTAATTGTCCCTGACAATGATTAATTACTGATTTATATATGGTAAGGAACAGAATACAAACAGCCACAATTTCTCCATTCTTCACAGGGCAGCAGATCAGAATCATAGATTCCGGTAGATCCAAGACAAGAGCGACCCTTCCCACCATATGTTTGAGCGGTGGATCCTTCCCACCACATGTTATAGGGGCTATAAGATATTTGCCTGAAAGACGACTGAGTGACCTGTATATAAGTTTCTTTCTAAATCTGTGATCCTAAATCTGTGACTTGGTGAAAAGTGAGGGGAAAGGATTGAAGCCTTGCCTACTCCTTCTTAATTCCAGCGCCTTCCCTTTGTTAACAATTTCATATTTCTCCTACATATAGTTGCTTGTATATGTAGATTTTCTTTTGTCTCTCTTTTTTGTATCAACAGAGCTTAGCACAACACCTGGCATCCTGGCAAATAGTAGGTGCTTAATAAATGTTTGCTGATTGAAACCTTACAAAATTCTAGAACTGAATTACAGAATTCTGAAGAATTCAGTGAGCGGTCAATCTTGATCCAGAGTACGAATCCTACTCATGGTATCACTGAGAGTTGTCCATCCAATTGTAGACACCCAACGATGGAGGACTCTCTACTGACATTCACATTTTCAGACATCTCTAATTCTGAGAAATTTTGTCTTTCTAGTAAGGCAGCCCTGATATAATGTCTAGAAATCTGCCCTCAGTGAGGAACACTTGGGTTCAAGTGTTTTTAACACATGTTAGCTGTGAGGCTGTTGTCAAATTCTATGGAATGGCCCCAGCGGACTCTGATCCTGTAATAGCAGAGTAGGTGTAAATCTGTATCTATGAAAGAAGTTTCCTTATGGAATATTCCCTACACAAATGAAATGATAGGTCTGTTTCAGGGAGGAAAATGAGGCAAAATCTGCTTCATTTAATTAAGATCATAAGTAGATTTAGAGGGGACCTATAAGGGACAACTAGGTGGCACAGTGGATAGAACACTCATCTTCCTGAGTTCAAGTCTGGCCTCAGACACTTCCTAGCTTTGTGACCCTGGGCAAGTCACTTAACCCAGTTTGCCTCAGTTTCTTTATCTGTAAAATGAACTGGGAAAGGAAATGGCAAACTACTCTAGTATCTTTGCCAAGAAAACCCCAAAATGGGTTCATGAAGTCAGACATGACTGAACAAGAACCATCTGGTTTCCATCTACCACTCCAGTCTTTTCTCACCTTGCTCTCCTCACTCTCTACACACTTTACAAGCAGGAGTACCAAATTCATAGAAATGGTTCCCTGCTGGTCATATATTGAATTAGAAAACTACAAATTAACATTATCTCTGTCTAAATGTATATTTCTTTTGCTAAACATTTCCTAGTTACATTTTAATCAGGTTTGGGCTACCCTAGGAGGTTTTGCAGACCATTTCTACTCTATAGGTTGGAATTTGACCTCTGTACTGCATACCTAATTAAAATGGCCTACTTGCTTTTCTTAAGTTCAGCATTTCATCCCTCACCTATATGCTTTTCACATCCCCCTTCACTAAATCCCTGTTCTGGAATGTGCCTCTTGCTCCCTTCCTCTCTTAGAACACTTAGCCACTTTCAACTCATTTCTTTTGCCACTTCAGAAAGAAAGCCTTTCTTGATCTCTTTAATTAAAGATTAAAAATAATATTTAATTCATCAGAACTCTCTCTTTTCTCTTCAATGACACATCTTCCCAGGAGAATGTAACTCTTCAAGAGCAGACTATCTCTTTGCATCACCAATGCCCAGCTCAGAAGAGGTGCTTCTGAGGCAATGTGGTGGATACAGAGTCTGAGGTCCTAGGTTCAAATCTTACCTCTTATTTACTACCTTCATGATCTTGGGGAAAAAAAGTTACTTAAACTCCTTGGGCCTCAGTTTCCTCAACTGTGATGAGCAAGTTGGCCTTCAAGGTACCTTCTGGTGCTAGAGCTATGAATCTAGTAGATAATTCTTAGATCAGGCAAGTAGGAAGCATACAGTATCTCACTGCATAATCATTGCAGATTTTATGCCAATTTTTTTGTTTGGAAAAAGTGGGGTATAACCATTATGTGAAGCTTTAAAAATTGTGCTGGTATTGATGGGGTACAGGCTCTGTACTCTCCTTAAATCTCCCCACTTGATCTGGTGTTCGCCTAAAGCTATAATCCCCTCAATCCTTTCATGATGGCTAAGCCCAATACTCTGTTACCCAGAACATAGCCTGGTCTTTCCTTGTCCGTTATCTTCGGAGGGCCTCCAGCAGCTTCCTACCCTAAACCCAATTCACTTTGCCCAGCACAGACCTCTAGTCACCCCAGCCTACTCCTAGATCCCTCCCAAAGTCTTTCTGAATATAGTATCAATCTTGTTTCCATGAAAGTTCTCAGATTCAATCTGCCACATTCGTGTTAGTGATACAAACACTCAGATTCCTTAAGAGTCTAGCCAATGCTCAGATTCTGGCCAATATGGCAGATTTTTAGAATACTCTCTATAGGTGTTTTAATAAACCTTGTCCTTGGCTGAAAGAAGACTTGGGTCAAATTCATTCAGGCAGAACCCACATGTTGCTATTTTGGGGTCCCAGCACCCCTAAACCTCAACATTTTGGTTCCCTGAGACCAGGAAAACTGCCTAACCTTGTTCTTCTCCAGCCAAGACTGGAAGGTATGTAAGCTTCCTCTTCCCCCTATCCCTTTCTTGCGCTACAGTTGGGGTCTCTCTCCAAGCACCTTGGAAGTATTTTTCAGGCCTGACCTCTAAGGTCCCATTAGGTCAGACAGCTGCAAGGCTGTCTAGAACTCAGCCTGATGCTCTCAGGTTCTCATGCCAGTGGTTACATTCAAGGTCATGGACCTGGGCACTCCTTCATAGAGGACGAGGATGGACACAGTATCTGGAAGAAGAGTATATCCAGTTTTCTCAGTTCTCTTGCCATTAGGGAATTAGGAAAACTTCAGGTACTTTTTTGTTTTTCTTTGGCTGAAAGAAGGCTAGGGTCAAATTCATTTGGGCAGGACCCAGGTGTCACTATTTTGCAGTCCCAGCATTCTTCGACTTCTGCAATATTACTTAAAAATCATGTATTACTAAACGTGCAAGACTAGGATGCATGGAATATTCCTGAATATACCAAATACTGACAATGTGCATGTACTGAGAATTCCAGGCTGCCAGGCTCACGATGTACCGGAGATAAATGGTGAAGAAACTGCTGCTCTGTTTACCTTCTAAGCAGCATGACAAACAATGATACCATGTCATGATTACACAATGAAAGGCCACTGACCAAATTTTGGACTGAAAACAAAACAAAACTAGGGCGCAACAATTACAGGGTAGCCACGATCCCACAGTAAAATACATACGGTACCCGGGATTTAAAGCCAGGGAGCCCAGCCATGTACTGGCTGCGTGACCTTGGGAAAGTCATTTAATCTCTCTGGGTCTCCGTTTCCTCATCTGTAAAATGAGGGGGGCGGAGCTAGATTTGGTGAACTCTAAGTTTCCTTCCAGCTCTAAATCTGTGATCCTGTGACCACCCACAACAAGTACCCAAACTCCAAGTTTTTTTTTCCTCCTTTCCATTTTCTTTTAACCAGAATGAGCAGGGAAGGCAAAGAAACCCCCAACCCCTCCCCCTCCACTCTTCCCAAAACAAATCATAACCTAAAACCGTGCAGGGCATATAGGTTAGGTGGCTGAAAATAGGGCACTGAGTCCCAGTTTACCCAGAGACCACAAGGGATTCATTATCTGATGCCCAGAATAGTGACCTCTCATTCATGTAAATGATTCTCTCTCCTCCATGGTCTTCCCCATTGAAAGAAGTGGGGGAGACCGGAGGGGACTGATTCAGGCTAGAGTCCTTTGTAGTTATAGAAGACAAAGCTTCTGCAATTAGCCAACAAAGCCGAGAGGAGAGAAAGCAAGCTCAATAGCACCGGGGGCAATTTCTTTTTGTCTTCTGGCAATTTTTTGATAAATGCTAGTAGCCTAGGATTTGGACACCCACACAGAAAAAAAAGAAAGAATACAGTCTCTAGTCAATCATTTCTCAAGCCAGGAAAATTAGAGGTGGGGGAGGAGAGCCTTTGGGGTTTGCTTTCTTTTCTTGCCCAGCTGGGAGGTGAGGAATACTTACTGTCTGTAGTTGTAGGCAATGTCAGCAAATTGTTTCCTCCTGGCCCGGTACACAGGATCTTTAAAACCCTAAGGAGAAAGAGCATCATGTTTAGGATTATGGGATCAGAGTTTTAGAGCTTCAAAAAACCTCAAAAGCCTTCCAACCCCAGCATTTTACAGATGAGGAAACTGAGGCCCAGAGAGAGAGAGAGAGAGAGAGAGAGAGAGGAAGTGACTTTCCCCAGACCACACATGTAGTGAGTAGCTGAGTTGACATTTGAACCCAGGTCCATAGTTTGGAAGAAACAGTTATGATCAAGTATCAAGTAGGACAGAGAGACAGAGAGAAGAGAGGGAGATGAGAGAGAGAGAGAGAGAGAGAGAGAGAGAGAGAGAGAGAGAGAGAGAGAGAGAAACAAAGAAGGGAGGGAGGGAAGGAGAGAGGAGAGAGACAGAGTCACAGAGAGACAGACAGAGAGAGAAAGAGGGAGCAGATGCCATATTAGTACACATTACAAGTCACAGTTATGCCTTGGAATAGGCTCTTCCCAATGTCCAGAATGCTTTCTAGTGGGTTTTTAATGAAGTCTTACTTGTAAGTGTGATATTTTAGGATGAAAATTGAAAAGCTGGAACAGACCCAAAGAAGAGCAAGCAAGGGATGAAGGGTCTCATAAGACACGAGAGTCAAGTAAAGGAACTGGGGGTGCTCAACCCAGAGAAGAAAGGACTCACCTGAAGGATGGGAGAGTTATCTTTAAACTGAGAGTTTAGGTTGGGTAGGGTAGCTAGATGTGCAGTAGATAGATTGCTGGGTCTAGAATTAAGAAGAAAGCCTCATCTACCTGAGTTTAAATCTGTCCTTAGTCACTCACTAACAGTGTGGCCCTGGGCAAGTCACTTAATGCTTTTTGCCTCAGTTTCTTAATTTATAAAATGAGCTGGAGAAGACAATGACAAACTGCTTCAATATCTCTACCAAGAAAACCCCAAAGGGTGTCGTGGAGAGTTGGACACGACTGAAAAACGACTGAACAACAAAACTGGTCACTTGGTGGTCGAGATCAGAACCGGGACCCCCATCCTGTTGGTTCTCTGGACTCAAAGATGTCTCTCTATCTTTCCCCAAAATCAATCCACAAGTCTCGGCATTTCTTACTTTGAACAACTCCTGAATATGCCACCTCCTCTTCTCCCTCATTGCCATGGCCCTGGTGCAAATGCTCATCACCTCACACCTGGATTATGACAACAGCCATTGGTGTCTCTGCCTGCCTCAAGTTTCCCCCCACAACACTCAATCCTCCATTCAGCTGTCAAAGTGATCTTCCTCAAGCCTGGCTCTGACCATGACCTAGTTTCCCATTCAATGAACTCCAATAGCTCCATATTAACCTCCAGCATCAAATATAAAAATCCTGTTAGGCTTACAAAGTCTTCCAAAACCTTGTCCCTTCTGACCTTTCCAACCTTCTTACCCTGCACATATTATGTGATCCTTGGCTTAGGATGAAATAGCTTCCTTGCTGTTTCTTGAATTCTATGCTCATCTCCTGACTCTGGTCATTCTCACTGACTGTCTGCCATGCTTGGAACTCTTTCCTCCCTCATCTCTGCTTCCTGGCTTCTCTTAGGCCTTAGCTAAAGTCTGATCTTCTACAAGAACCCTTTTCCCATCACCCTTAATATTAGCACCTTCCCTCTATTGAAAATGTCCAATTTATCCAGTCTATCTCATTTCCGTATGTAGCTATTTATACGTTGTCTCCCCCATTAGATTCTGAGTCCTTGAGAATAGGGACTGTCTTTCCATGCCTAGTGCTCAGTAAATAGTACAACTGGCACATAGTAGGTGCTTGTTGATCAACACAATGGGTGGGAGATATAAAGTGGCAGATTTTGACTCACACAATGAAAAGCTGCCCAAAGATCAAAGCTGTGCATGCATAGAGTAATCTGCCACAGGAGACTGTGAGATCTCCCTCAATGGAGGTCCTTTAAAGAAAGGCTGGATGACTGTTTATTTGGTGTGTTCTAGAGGGAAATCATGGGCAGGACTAACCTAGGTGTTCTCTGAGGTCACTTCTCCTTAAGAGCCTAAGAAGTTCTGCCCTGAATAAGACCTGAAACCTTAACATGGCAATTCTGTTATCATGGTATATCCATGGGAAAGAGAACTCAATCTCTAGTCATAAAACCTGGATACAAATCCTTCTCCTGTTGTATGACCTTGGGCAAGTGACTTCCCCTCTCTGGGAGTCATGTTCCCCTCTATGAAGTGAGGGAGTAGGGCTGGATGACCTCCAAGGTCCCCTCCCAGCTCTAAATTGACTATTGTATGATCCTGCCTTGGGTTGTCCCAGCCCTTCCACATCATCTCTGGGTCCAGTTCCTGAAACACAGAAGATTGGTTCAGTAAACTTAATGGAAAATGATGGCTAGAAAGTGCCTGCCCCTAGCAGGTTCTTTGGCAGGTTTTTCTTGAGTACTTCTTATTTCAGAGACCTCAGGTCATTCAAGGACAGAGCAGCCAATTTGGGAGTTAAATGTTATTTTCATTTTAAAAGTTATAGCCACAGAAGGAAACAGACAAGATGCACCTTGGACTATCAGGAGACTCCACACAATGCAGAAAAAACCAAATGTCCCAGGAAGGGGACATTGTGAAATTGTTTGTTCCAGCACAGCCCCCTTGAAGAGGCCTCTTGTGATTTTGTGGAGGGTTTGATGTTTCAGGAGATGTTTTTCAACTTTTAGAAGGCATTTCCTCCAACACACACACACACACACGCACACGTGTGCACGCACACACACACACACACACACACACACACACACTGAATGACCCCTTCAAATAAGTTCATGGGATTGTAGCCTTAGGACTGGTCAGGATCTCAGAGACTGCCTTATACTCCAGAGGAAAAAACTGAGGCCCAGAGACATTATAAATAGGACCTTTGAGCTCGTCTGTTCCAACCCACTCATTTTATGGTGAAGGAAATTAAGGTCAAAAGAGTTCATCAAATTATAGACCTAGAACCAGAAGGGACCTCAGAGACCTTCTAGTCCAAACCACTCATTTTACAGATGAGGAAACTGAGGCACAGGGAAATTAAATGACCTGTCCAGGGTCATACATCCAGTAGGTGTCTGAGACGAGATCTGAACCCAGAGTCCTCTGATACCAGCATCTTGTTCTCTGACATGGGTGGTGCCTGGACCTGAGTTCCATTCTCGGCTCTGCTCTCTGCTCACTCAGCATCCTCAGCAGAGTCACTGTCTGGGACTCAGTGAAATGAGGACCATTGGACCAGATGATCTCTAAAGTCTCTTCCAGTCCCAGAATCCTATGACTGGTGTCCTGAACTGAGACTACGCACCAGGTTTAGTTGGAAATGAAGTACAGTCTTTACAAGAAGTGTGTTAATCTAATCTTTGCTGAGAACCCACTACCTCCCAAGTCAGCCCATTGTACTGGTTAGGAAGGTCCTCCTAACTTCCTAACTTCCCTTTCCTGTTCCCCTTCCCCTTGCCGTTTATTGTACATCAGTGTAATGCCATGCAATGAAAAGACTATAATGGATTTATAATCTAAGGATTGTCATTCACTGCCCACATGATCCTAAATAAGTGACTTCACCTCTCTTGGCCTCAGTTTCCTCATCAGGATAGCCTGAGAGGTCCCTTCCAATGCTAAATCCTATGATAATTGATTATTTCACAGGTGAATATGAGTAGACAAAAGGTAGGATTGCACCTCTATTTCCCCTTCTCATCTTACTGTGGTCATTTTTGTCTCTGTTGTTATACGTCTGTGGGAGTAATTAGAATCACAGCCCTGAGCCTTTCATAGAATCTCAGAATCTTAAGGGTTGGGAGCCATGTCAGAGACTATTCAGTCCAACTGTTATGCCCCAGGATCCCCTTTATAGCGACCCCCAAAGTGCGTCCAAATGAACCTTTCTGGGACCCCACCAACCCCAAAGGCAGCCCATTCTGCTCTGGGACAGCTCTCATTGTTAAGGAAGGTCTTCTGACAAGTGCACAAGGGTGTCATGACAGTTTCCATTCATTGTCCTGCCCTTTGGGGTCTCTCCCACATAACAGCCCTTCAGATCTTTGAAGGCAGCTCTCATGTCCCCACTTGGTTTCCTCTCTTGGCCTGATTTTCCCTTTCCTTTGGTCAGCAGGATGACTATTATACCTCTTGGGGACCCCAGGGCCTCTGTCACCCACAGGGCTGCAATAAGAAGGGAGTGAGCTGTACTTGGTGAATGACTAATCACCCTGTCGCCATTTAAACTAATAGCGGCAATTTCAGCAGGCGCTGCATGGGATTTATTTATAATTGCTCCATCTCAATTAAACTAATAGCAGCAATTTGGACTGCACAGCGTGGAACTCAGTATATTTTGACAGGAAAATAAATTGTTGAGGAAGGAGGGGGGAGGATGGGAATAGGCATATTGTAGTAAGATACAACATGATTTAAACACACACACACACACACACACACACACACACACACAGGTTTTTTGCTATAATTATTGCAATTCTTTGAGTTTCCTTATGTAGGTACCTGAACAACCAATCAAACTTCCCCAGTCCTGCCTTTAAAATAAAGAAAAGGGGTGTGTGTGAGTGTGTGTGTGTGTGTGTGTGTATGTATGTGTGTGTGTGTGTGTGTGTGTGTGTTGTAGGGGAATGATTCTTTCTGACCTGTTAGGTAGAAAAAGATATCCTCTGTTGTTCAATTGTGTCCAATTCTTCACGACCCCATTTGGAGTTTCTTGGCAAAGATACTGGAGTGGTTTCCCAATTCCCTCTTTAGCTCATTTTATAGATGAGAAAACCAAGGCAAATTGACTTGCCCAGGGTCACACAGCCAGTAAGTGTCTGAGGTCAGATATGAATTCAAGAACATGGGTCTTTCTGACTCCTGGCCTGGCACTCTATCCACTATGCCACCTAACTGCCCCAATCTTATTTGTTAGCTCACTATCGTAATGTGGCAAGACCAGGAGTCCTGTCACCCATATGAGCTAGCCAGGACAAAGTCAAACCCCTCACAATAGTCAGAAGTGACATTTATTCATGAAAGGTAACAATAACATCTCATTGTTTTTATTGTTTTGATGACTTGTTGCTAGAATTGCATCTAAGAATTAGGTGCCCACTCTGGATACATACTTTGGCACTCAAATTTTTTATCCAGATTTTTTCCAAACAATAAAAGTGACAGGCTGAAGTAGGGCTATGGTGTTGACCTCAAATAGGAACCGGGGTAACCACCCAGAAGTACATAAGGATCTCTCGGGGTCACATGTTGCCTTAGTGTTAAAGGATAGTATTACCTATGTTTATTTTAATTTAGTTTTATTGTTTATTGTTATGTCCTATCACATCGTACATTTTATTTATTTATATTTCATCATTCATTGTATATTTGTCTTATAATATTTTCCAGTTATGTTTTAATCTGGCTCAGACCACACTCAGGAGTGTCGGGGACTCTGCTGGGCTTTGTATTTGACACCCCTGGTGTAGTAGAAAGAGGTATGGAATTAGAAAGACTTGGGTCTTCTGAAGTAAAGTAAGTCATTAACTTTCTAAATCACATCTGTGCTCATCATTACTCATGTGTAGAATGGGAACAATTGCCCCTATTGTACCTACCACCCAGTGTTGTTAGGAAACTGAAATGAGATGATGTGTGCAGAATGCTTCTTGAACCTTACAATCCTATAATAATGCCATAAAGTGCTTGAAATGTCCATTATTGTTAAGAATATGATGGTGCCCATTTCACCTTAAAGGTGTTTATGTGTGTATATGTGTGCAAAATCTATTCTTTTTTTTTCCTTCATTGCCATCTTTTTTTTCTATCCACAGAATTATCATTATAAGATCATGGCTTAATAATAGTAGATGTATAATAAATGTTAGTTGATTGAAGGCATTCAAAGTGATTGTATAGTGAAAGCTTGGCTTTACCATTTCAGAGAGTCATGGACGGATTGGGGGTTGTTGGTGGAATTGGGCTCAATAACAACCCATGATAAGAACCGCCCCCATAAGCTGATTTAAGTGAAGTACCGCATCATGAACAAAGGAGGTGATGGTCTCATTCCCTGACCTGGTGTGGAGCTTCATGTTCGGTGCTGGACACCACAGCTTGGGAAAGAAAGTGGTGCCCTGGAGACTACCCAAAGCAGGGCATCAGGATAGTGAAGGGCTTCAGGTTATCAGGATCACAGGAAAGAACCGGGGATTTTTAATCAAGAGAAGAGACAGCTGGAGGTGGGGCAAGGCAGAGAGAGAAAGGGAACAACCCCCTAGAAGAAGGCAAAGACAGGTCAGCTCTCTTCAAGAATTCAAAAGGCTGCTGTGCCAAAGACTAAATAACATCATAGCAGCATTTATACAGACTTTAAGGTTTGCAAAGCATTTTTTCTATGTAAGCTCATTTGGCCCTCACAGCAACCCCGAGAGGTAGGTGTTATTATTATCCCCCTCCCCCACCCCCACCCTGCCTTTGAAAGATGAGGAAATTGAGACACAGATAAGTTAAGGGACTAGTCCAAGTGACTAGACTCATATAGCTACTAGATATTTGGGGCAGGATTCAAACTCAGTACTTCCTGATTCCACATTCCTCACTCTCTCCATTGTACCACCTAGCTGCCTTCGGAATGGAGGATGGAGAGTCTAATATAGGCTGGATGTCAGTTAAACTGCTTAGGTGGGAGAGTTCTCCAAAGGTGGAATGAGCCACCTCAAGAGGGCACAGATTCCCCAATACCAGGGGTCATCAAATAAAGACTTGATGACCGCCAGCCAGAAGTGTAGGAGAAGATATATTCATGCAGAAAAGGGTTGGATGAGATGGCCCTCAAGGTATCCTTTGACTCTGATCCTGAGTCTGTGGTTATGGTTTGTCCTTTGCTCTTGAAGAGGACCATGATATCAGGGAGGTGATGCCATGAAATGCACAAGAATTGGATTAATTGTATTTAAGTGAGGGAGGGTCATGCAAGGTCACCACCCTCACTTTCTCCTCCAGAGCCATCTGGGTCCAGTGGCCAAATATAGATCAGGACAATTGCAGATGGCCCAGAATGCATTAGGAAACCTTGGTCTTTTTAAGCTAATAAATCTGTGGTTTAGTGGAAAGAAGGCTGAATTAGATGTTAGAGAACCTGATCAATTCCCTCCCTTTGTACTTAACAATCACTTAACCTCTATGGCCTCAGTTTCCTCATCTGTAAAATAAGAGACCTCAACTAGAGCCCCTCCCAGCTACCCCATCCTAAGCCTCTGACATCTAGAACAGTACTCAGCAAAGGGAGAGTTACTCTCTTCTCTTTCTGTTTCATTTCTCACGCTGGGTCAAGAGTGGGGGGAGAGCTGGGAGAGCCTTTTACCCTCTGTGCAGAGAACAAGCCCCTCTCCAAGTGACTGGCCTGGAGGCCAGTCCCAATATGAAATATAAGTCATCCTCCAACTCCAGCTGCCAAGGCTCAGGGATCAGGTGGGGGCGAGGTGGGAATGGGAAAAGATATCATATTCATCACAACAGAAATCTTGGAACAGGGGGTTCTTTTGGAAAGAATGCGGCTGCTTCCCAGGCTAGGGTTTGTTTCTATCTCACACATTATAGTCTGGGCCACATGCTCTTGTGGGAGGGGGGATGCTGAGAAACACCCAAGAGGGTTTGCCTTGTCCTTGGACTGCATTCCCAGGGCCTGAATTAAACAAATCACAAGAACACCACGAGCCTGACATGTTCTCTTTGTGGAGGGAATCATTGTACCTGATACATTTTATTTTTTATAATAAAATATTCATGGTCCTTAGAGGCCAGGGAAGTCAGAGATGCTAGTGGGATTTTTTTTTAAAAGAAAGGCCAACCAGATCTACAACTGACCACATCTGTACCCTGGGTAACATGAAGGTAACCAGAGGAAAGTATGGTCTAGGGATCCTTGACAATTCTCCAATTCCCCCCCAAGTGAGGAAGGATATTCTAGACCAGAGGTTCTCAACCTGTGGGTTATGTTCAATTTGTAACAATGAAAATACATCCTGCATATCAGATATTTACATTACGATTCATAACTGTAGCAAAATTACAGTTATGAAGTAGCAACGAAAATAATTTTATGGTTGGGGGTCAGCACAACATGAGGAACTGTATTAAAGGGTCATGGCATTAGGAAGGTTGAGAACCACAGTTCTAGACTTTAGAATCTAGAGAATGAAAGTGTGAGATGGGGAACAAACTGAAGCATTTAGGGGAGCTGGGAACTAGAAGCAAAAGGGTGTCCTAGATAAGAGTTGGGGTTCAGACTAATCATGAAGTACAGTGGAAGAAAAGATCATAGGAACATTGCTCCAGGGCTGAAAAGGACTTCATAGGGTTCATACCCAAACCTCTCATTTTGGCATGAGAAGAAACAAAGGAAGGGTTTCTGTTTGGACAAGACTGGATGGAGTATCAGTTTTGAATGAGCTTGGACAAGCAAGTCCCTTCCTCTCTCTGGGCCACATTTTTCTCATATAAAAAACGAAGAGAGGAGTTGGATTGATTAAATCCCAATGCCCCTTCTAGCTCTAAAACTTACGCAGTGCCTGGCACATAGTGGGCATTTAACTAATATTGATCAATTGGTCTATCAAAGATATCGAATCAAGGCAAGGTTTGGATTGGCTCGTGGTTTTCTCCCCCACCGAGAATGTCATGCAGATTGAAGGGTAGAGAACATTCTCACTGAGTTGATTGAAAGATACCCATGATGCTCAGTGACTAGTAAGAATTCTCCCTCTTGGCTGTTCTCCTTTTATTTGTCTCCTAGAAGAATACGAGAAGCATCAACTTTGCTATTGGCCACTGGATAAAGAACCTAGGATCAAGGCAGAGTGACCTTACTATTCCTCATACTCCCAACTCCCAGGATTTGCATTGGCTGTCCCTCATGCCTGGAGATCTCCTTCTTCTCCACCTCTTCGCTTCCCTGGCTTCTTCCTTCAAGTCTCCATTAATGTCTTGCCTTCTATGAGATGGCTTTCTTGGTCCTCTTTAGTCTTAACTCCTTCCTGCTGTTCAGTGCCCCCAATTCTCTCATTTGTGGTTTATCTGTCATTTGCATGCTGTCTCTTCAAGTAGACTGAGTTCGTTGAGAGCACAAAAAGTCTTTTGCCTTTCTTTGTAACCCTGGTGCTTAGCACAGTGCCTCATATATAGTAGGTGCATAATAAATGTTTATTGACTAACACATCCACTAGCCCTTTGTCTGTTACTCCACCAACTCTGATCCACACAACATTCTGATTATAAGTGAGGAGCCTGTCTAGAGATAAGGCATCCTAGGAAAGCTATGCTGGGTGGTCCTATGCATTCACTGAGCTAAAGCCTCATTTGGAGGTTCATCACCAGACTGTGACTATAAATGAAAAAACTGAGTTTCTAGACTCATTTTCAGGGCTGACTTAAGCATTTTTCCCCTTCTCCAAGTTGTTTTCCTCTGTTGGATGAGAGAAACGTGACCCTTTGCTTGCTTAAGTAAATGTTAAGGAATCTGGAAGCAGTCAGAACAAAGGAGGTTTTTTTTAAGTGTTTTAATCAATTTGAAAATAAAGGAATGAAAACAAACAAAAAAAAAACTCAACTCAAGTCCCATCTTCTACATCCAGAGATCTGAACCTTTTTTGTGCTGTGGACAACTATGGTAAAATGGATGGAAATGTTTCTCTGAATAATGTTTTTTAAATAAGAAGGAAAGAAGGAAGGAGGGAAGGAGGAAAGAAGGAAGGAAGGAAGGAAGGAAGGAAGGAAGGAAGGAAGGAAGGAAGGAGGAAAGAAGGAAGGAGGAAAAAAGGAAGGAAGGAAGGAAGGGAGGGAGGAAGGATGGGAGGAGGAAGGGAAAGAGGGAAGAAGGAAGAGAGTGAGATGCTCAACTTACCGGGTGATCTGCGTCCAGTTCGGCACCATAGCTGAGAATCTGGTTGGCAAATCTATCGAGCTCTTGGATGGTTCTTGGGAACCATGGCACTGTAATGTAGAAAGGAAAATACTTCTTTCAATCCAGTCTCCAGGCTTTAGTATCTAGGGTACATCCAAAGGACATTGGAAACCTTTTCATATCAATCATTCATGAAAGCAGTGACACTGATAACCCCTATCCATGAACACTACGAAAGGTTTTGATATTGGTCTCAAAAGCATTTTTCCAGCAGTTGTCCCTTACTAAATGCTTTTCTTAAACTAATATTAAAATTCCCCTACTAATGTCTCACTCTGATGCTTCATCATAGCACGATACAACCCTCGTCTCTTGGGAGATATTCCTATGGAAAATTAATTACAAACTGGAATGGCTTTTTAGTATAACACTAGAAATAGACAGTATCTCTTGTCATCCAAGAACCATCCTTGTTAAGTGGAGAAAAGAATCTGACCAGGAAGAAGTCTGGGCAGATGAATTTTGGAGCCGTAGTAACTTAGAGAGAACCTACCTCTTGAAGGGGGAGTCATTGCCATCTTGGTTAATGCTAGGGGTGCCTACATCATGGGAACACAGATTTAGCAAAGAACGAGACTTTAGAGGTCATTCATTTTATAGGACAGGAAACTGGGAATCAGAGAGGTTAAGTGACTTCCCTAAGGTCACACAGCCAGTAAATGTCTAAGGCAGAATTTGAACTCAGACCTTCCTGACCTCCTGTCCAGAATTCTTCCTACTATGCTACAATACCTCTTCTTACCAATAGAAGCCTGTATTTTTTTTTTTTTCAGTATAATTCATTTTCCTCATTTTCTGGATGAGGAACCAGTGACCCAACTGGTGAAGTGATTTGCCTGTGGCCACATAGTTTATAAGTGGTAAAGCAAAGAACTTCTAAAGCTAAATTTAGAACTAATCAAGCTCTGGAGCCAGACATTCAAGGCTTTCCACCATCTGGTTCATCCTACCTATCAAATGTTATTTCTCACTGCACCTCAACAGAAGGCTACCCTTTACACCAGGACAGCTTCCCATTGGCCCCCTTTAGTGATCTCTTTTTACTCTCTCCTTCCCCTAACACCTATGCCCATTTCAGACCCCAACCGCCTACCTTCAAACAGTATGGCTGCATTCATAATCAGAGAACCAGTGTTCAAATCCTCCCTCCACTGCTTTCTATCAGCAAGCATCTTACTTTGTTTCCTCTTCCATAAAATGAAGAAATTGGACAAGATGGCCTCAGAGGCCAACTTCAGAGCTTTTCTGTTTTTCCCTATCCTGTGGATCCTTCAGGACTCATATCAGGTCCCATATTCTCCATGAAGTCTTCCTTGATTGCTCTAGTACAACATGATCTCCCCTGCCCCAACATCATGGTATAGAGGTAAGACCGCTGGGACCAGTTCTCCTCACTGACTATACATGTGACCTTAGTCAAGTTAATTATCCTTCCTGGGCCTCAGTTTCCTCCATTACAAAATGAAGGGATTAGACTAGGTGCCCTCTGAGGTTCCTTCCAGTTCTGATAGTCTGTGATTCTACGATTTTATAAATGAGAGTCACATCTTCACTGTGTTTGCTTATGTGGCTTTGGGAAAGTCACTTCCTCTCCTGAGCCTCAGTTTCCTCCTCTGTAAAATTAGTGGGTTGGCCTAGATGGTCTCTGATGTCATTTTCAGCCCTATTAGCACTAAATGTCATGTACTCTGTCTCTAGGTTCAATGCACTTTGTTCAGTCGTTTTCAGTCATGTCTGACACTTTGTGACCCCATTTAGGGTGTTCTTGACAAAAATATTGGAGTAGTTTGCCATTAGCTTCTCTAGTTCATTTGGGATATGAGGAACTGAGGCAAACAATGTTAAGTGACTTGCTCAGGGTCACACAGCCAGTAAATTTCTAAGGTCAGATTTGAACTTACGAAGACGAGTCTTCCTGATCCCATGCTAGGCAATCTATCTACCGCACTGAGCTGCCCTAACACACATGTACTATCTGTGGTCAAAGGAAGGGCCAAGACATATATGATTAGCATGAAGCTATCAGTCTGCTAAAGTATAACATACACAAATAACTGTGACTTAAATTTTCTGTCCTTCCATATTGCTTAAAGCACTCCACTTGAATTCTGAAAGACCCAAGTTCAAATCCTCCCTCCAAAACTTGTTAGTCATGGAACCATGGGCAATTGACAAACTTTTAAAGTCTCAATCCCCTTGCCTATTAAATGAGGATAATAATACCTGCAGCACTTGGAGAGTTATTGTGATGTTCATATGAGATGATATATGTAAAGCATTTAAAATACTACATAAACCAATTTCAATTATTGTTGTTATTAAAAGGGCATAAAGAAAGCTGCGTTAGGATGTTAACATCATAGATTTAGAGCTGCAAGGGGCCTTGGAAGAAATATAGTTTAATCTCTTTATTTTATAGCAAACGAAACTGCGGCTCATGGAGGCAGTCCTGGCACAGTGGAGGCCAGCTGTGGAGCCAGTAAGACCAAGGTTGGAGGCCATCTAGTACAACCCCGCCATTTAACAGAGGAAAGAACTGAACTCCAGAGATTCGTAGATACTTTGCTTAAGGCTAGAAGAGATCTTAGACGCCATTTAACCTAGCCCCCTCATTTTATAGTGAAGGGAACTAAGATCTACACTGGCAAAGTGATTTATCAAAGGTCAGACTGGTAGGAAGTGATTAATATTTGCTTAAAAAGTAAATGTATGTTCAGAAACTGCTTAAATGATACTGTGCAGAAAGAACTGATGAATAGGAGTATGTACAGAATAATTTTACATACACACACACACACCTATTTGTGTCTAATGGTAGCCATTTCTAGGGTGGGGGGGGTGGGGAAGGAAGAAAAAAATGAGGAAAGAAATTTACATGATAATTTTGTTGTATATTTGAAAAGAATAGCAAGTTCTGTATAGTAGATTCGCCATTTCATGTGTAATCATCTTTGTAATCGTACTGTTAGGGAAATGCTTGTTTTATTCCATAAATTGAAAATAAAATAAAATTTTTAAAATTGCTTAAAGGAACATGCCTCTATTTCCTCATTTGTAAAATGGAACAATTGAACTAGATGGCCTCTGATGTCCCTTCTGTCTTCAACCCCCAGCTCTAAATCCTCTGATTCTGAGTCTATCCCACTTGTGATTTGGAGGTCCTTTCATCTAATGCTATGAGGCCATCCAGGCTCAGTTGAGTTAAGGCTTTGGGGTGCCCGGAGTTGAGGAGCTGTTGATTCTTTACCCTAACAACCATCATTGCATCCATCTAAAGCATGTCATGGACAGCAGAGGGGACACTTGGCCAATGTTCCAATAAGAATCCCCGTTGAGTCTTAGAGAAGAGTATTAGTTCCATCTAGTGGTCAGCTTTAGACAATTGAGACAGATGCTTCCTTGATCACCTTAGGACCTGAGGGCAAAGTATAGATGTGGTATTAAAGAGACAAATTGTTCATCACAAAGGTATTTAGGGAAAATTCCATTTAAATTCTCTGTTTCACAGAACTAGGAGGCACATATACAATGTGTGTTACCTCCTTCTGAACTTCCAGAAATCTGCTGCTGCACCATTAAAAAAATAATAACGATAATAATAGTATTTAAATACGGGCAGCTAGGTGGTGCTGTGGATAGACCACCGAGCCTGGAGTCAGGAAGACCTGAGTTCAAATCTGTGCTCAAACACTTAGTAGTTGTGTGACCCTGGGCAAGTCACTTCACCCTGTTTGCCTCAGTTTCCTCATCTGTAAGACGAACTGGGGAAGATAATAGCAAAACACTCCAGTATCTCTACCAAGAAAACCCCAAATGGGGTCATGGAGAGTCACACATGACTAAAACAATTCAACAACAACAAAAATTTAAATAGAACTTTAAAGTTTGCAAAACTCTTTACAAATGCTCTCCCTGGGAGATGGATGCCATTAGTATTCCCATTTTACAGATGAGGAAACTGTGGCAGACAGGGGTTAAGTGACTTAGCCAAAGACTACCACGAGTAAGTTCCTGGCCCAGGATTCGAACTCATTTTCCTGACTCCAGGGCGAGAGTTCCACCCACTGGACTTGACAGGTGATTTTCTAAGCACAGAGAGCTCCCAATGAATAATTTCCCTTGATTTATGCAGATTGGAACCTGTCCTCAAGGCTTTACTGCAGCACTGAGAAATGATCTGACTGGTCATTTAGAGAGTGTCCGAGTCACGACCTAAAGCTAGATATTTCTTATTCCAAGGCTGACTCTCTGCACTATGTCCTACCTCTCTGAGGCCAGAATGGATAATCATATCATGTGTGTATATATTTTAACAGTGTCAGGAACTCCCAGTGTGGAAACATCTCCACAAATGCAGGGCAGCAACTCCACTGCAACTTGTAGTCTCAGAGAAGTGCCTAGGGTATTTTGTCTCCCCCTTGGCAACTAGTACAAAACCTGCACGTAGTAGGTGCTCAATGCCTATTTGTTGAATTGAATTTGTTGAATGTTTAACCTCCAGAAGGAATCATTGTGATACAGTAGGAAAAGCAGTAACTGTGGACCTGGGTTCAAATTCTACCTCCGATACTTCTTCAAATCAGTCTAGCCCTTCTGGATTTCAATTGACTCATTTGTCAGGGAGAGTTCCCCTCTAGCTATATTGTTATGATCCTATGACCATAAGATCTGGGATCAATTCCCAGCTCTGATATCTGCTGCCTGTGTAACCATGTATAAGGCACTTAGCCTCTCTGAGTCTCAGTTTCTCCATCTGTAAAAATGAAAAGACTGGACCAGATGATCCCTGAGGTCCCTTCTAAGTCTAAGCCTAAGTATCTCTCCTGAGCTTTGGTGAAGTTGGAATTTCTCCCACCAGAAAAACACATCACAAAATGACAAAAATTTGCTTCCAGAATAAGGTTTTCTGTGGTCCTGTTATTCAGTAGTAGTGACTCCTTACCTAGGACCTGGGACCTAGTGAATCAGGGGAATGCTAGACAGGTAATATGAGCTAGCAAAAATAAGAATAGTTAACGTTTGTTAAGAAACTAATATGTGCATTGTGCTAAGCACTTTACAATTATCATCTCATTTGATTGTCATGACAACCCTGGGAGGTAGGTGCTATCATTATCTCCATTTTACAGGTGAGGAAACTGAGGCAAACAGAGGTTAAGTGACTTGCCCCACGTCACACAGCTAGTACGTATCTGATGCTGGTTTTGAGCTCAGGTCTCCCTGACTCTGGATCCAGTTCTCTATCTATTACACCACCTAGTTGCATGAAGTACTCCAGGACCCTGGAGGAATTGTTTTCCTTTCTGAAACAATACTCTTTGAAACAATATTCTATACATTATTTGTGTATAGAACACAGAGATGTGAACTCTAATCCAGTAAAACAAGGCTATTCATTAAGTGACCAGACTCAAAAAATAGTCAGTCATTAATGAGTTGACATCAACTTGAAAAGAAGTCTCTAGTGGAATGCCACAGATCTCTGTCCTTTGCTCTGTACCGTCCAACATTCTTATCAATGAATTTTCAATTAAAACATAGTTATCATGTTGATAAGATTTTGGATGACACAAAACTGGCAGAGATTTGGTAATATGCTAAATGATAGCATCAGAGTCCAGAAATTGCCTTGGCAGGCAATAATGAACCCACTATGATAAGACGACATATAATATGGAAAAATGCCAGGTCCTATAGGTTAAAAAATACACGATAATTTCACAAGTATGGGATCAGTGAGGGGAGGGGGGGAGTCATACCAGACAATGAATTATATGAAAAAGATCTAAGGGTTTCAGTGGACCTCAAGTGTAATATGAGTCCACACAAGGAGACGCAGCCAACTGAGGCTGCTTTAATAGAGATATGGTGCCCACAGCAGAAAGCGCTCTTGGGTTTGGTCCTGCTCAGATCATATTTGGATATTGTATTTAGTTCAGCCCACTCTATTTCTTAGCCAGGACTGGATTGTTTTGATGGATGCTGCTTTGTAATACAGTTTGAAATCTGAAATTCTAGGCTACCTGTCTTCGTATTTTTTTTCATTGATCCCCTTTATATTCTTGACCTTTTGTTCTTCCAGATGAATTTTGTTACTACTAGATCTACAAAATAATTCTTTGGCAGTTTGAATGGTATGGCATTGAATAAGTACATTAATGTAGGTGGATACTCCATTCCATGTCCTAAAATACCTCGGAGGTCTGACATTCTTCATTTCTTCACTTTTTTGTTCTTCCTCATGAGTTACGCTATGACTTTAAAAATTAATGGCATAGGAAAGAAAAGGTCCACAATGACTGTGTCCGTAAGCTGGGGATCCATCCCGTAAAACACCATTCTGTCAAGGATATGATAACAATCCTTTGGCTTGGTTCATTCTTGGTTTTTTTGATTGACTTGTTCATATCTGTCTCACTTGTGTATTTGTCTAATTGTTTAGGGTGCAGTATCATAGTGTTGGAAGGAACCTTAGGGGTCATCTAACACAACCCCCTAATTTTATAGATAAGGAAACTGAGACTCAGAGAGATTAAGAAACTTGCCCAAGGTCAAATGGGTAGTAAGCAGTATAATCAGGATTTGAACCCAAGTCCTCTGACTCCAAATCTAGCTAGCTTTCCATCAAGGCGCATTGCCTTCTTGCAATCAATCAGCCACCAAACACTTATTAAGCATTTAATATGTGGAGAGTCCTATGAGAAATGCTGGGATCTACCAGAAAAAAAAAAAGGAAAAGTCCCTGTCCTTGGGGAACTTATATTCCAACGGAGAAGATAATATGTAAATAAATAGATAAATACACACAGAGTCATTAGGTTAATTGGATGGTGTCATCAGGCGGGTAGCCAGGATAGAGACATTGTCAAATCATTGTGAACACCTTCTCCCTCACCACCTCCATCCTCTTGAAATCATTGACTTACTCAGTTAGGAGAGACCAGATACAAAATAAATATAAGGATAGAAGTTCACCTTAGAGGAGAACGCATTGAAAGCTGGTGGGGAGAGGGGGCCTGGGAGAGGACTCTAGAAGAAGGTGCTTTGAGCTAAATGATAGAAGGAGATTGGAGATTCTAAGGGGCAAAGGTCAAGAGGGAAAGCATGGCAGGCATGTATAGGAGACTGCCAGTGCAAAGGTGTGGAGATGGGAGATTGAATGTCATGTGTATCATACAACAGGTAGGTCAACGTGACTGGACTATAGGGTGCATGGAGAGAAATCAGGTATAGGAAGACCAGAAAGGTGAGGAAGACTCGAAATGACAAGCAGCTTTATATTAGATGCTGAAGGGAATAAACTAGAGTTTATTGAGGGAGTGACATGATCAGACATGCACTTTAGCAAAATTGCTTTGGAATCTATGGGATGGTGGATTGGAGTGGGGAGAAATTTGAGGCAAGGGAGACCAACCAGAAGTTAACTGCAGTAGTCCAGGAAGGTGATGGAGACTTGAACCAAGGGTGGGGAACCTGCAGCATCAAGGCCACATGTGGCCCTCTAGGTCCTCAAGCACAACCCTTTGGCTGAATTCAAACAAATCCTTGTTCTGTGAAATCTGGATTCAGTCAAAGGGCCACACTGGAGGACCTAGAGGCCCACATGTGACCTCGAAGCTCCAGGTTCCCCACCCCTGAACCAAGATGGTAGTGACATGGGCAGAGAGAAGGGACATTGGAAAGATATCGGGATGATAGAAATGACAAGATTTGGCAACTGGCATGATAGCCCCCAATAATCTGAGGAGTGACCAGCTAGCACAGGTTTAATCATCTACATTTCACCAGTTAGGAAACTGAGGCTCAGACGGGGTGAAGTGATCTTCCCATATTCATTTGGGAGTGTGTTGTTGCTGTTCAGTTTTCTCAGTCATATCTGACTCTTCATGATCCTGTTTGGGGTTTTCTTGACAGAGATACTGAAGTGGTTTGCCATTTCCTTCTCGAGTCCATTTTACAAATGAGGAAACTGAGGCAAACAGTGTTAAGTGACTTACCCAAGGTCACACAGCTAATAAGTGTCTTTCTTTGACCTCAGGTCTTCCTGACTCTAGGTTTGGTGCTCTATCCACTGCACCACCCAGCTGTCCATGTGTTAGAGCAGGACAGAAACTCAGCTTTTCTGACATTAAGTTCTTGCTGGCTTGGCAAATTCCTGAATACAACTCTTACTATGTATGTGGAGCGCCAGCCAAAGATAGAGCCTGTCTTTTTTTCTGTGTATCCCAGAACCCAACACGGTGAGTGGCATTTAATAGATACTTGTTAAACTGAAAGAGGCATTGAGTATTGTCAAGGTCTCTGGGCCAGAAATCAGGACTAAACTGTATCGCAGCCTACCCTGCTACTGATGATGAATCATGTGGCCTCTCTGAGACTCAGTGTTCTTCTCTGTAAAATGAAGGGATTGGACCCAATGACATTGATGGATCATGATTTTACCCAATGTCTCTTGATCACAACGAGGAGGGTTAAAAGAACAAAGACAAGAGGATCCTTTAAGAAGGTTAATGAGTCAGCCCCCATACAGTGTAATAGAAAGATCCCTGTCTCTGGAGCCAGGTTCAAATCATGCCTCTGATGCTTTCTACCTGTGTGACCTCGGGCAGCCCATTTAATGTCCCTGGCCTCAGGTTCCTTGTCTCTAAAAGAAGGAGTCAGCCTAAATGGCGGACGAGTTTCCTTTCAGCTCTAGAACCATATTTGATCTATGATCTCTCCTGAAAAAAGCAGGAAAAAAAAAATGTCCAACAGCCCATTTCAGTGGCTTATTTGTTACCCCACAAAAGGACACTAGATGGCAGCAGAAGAAAGAGGAGATGGGACCAGAATCGTTGAACGAAAATCCAGATGTGTACTTATAAATCATGCGATTTACTTTTGAGCTGGAAGGCACCTTTGAGATTATGTCATCCAAGGGTGTTAGAATGGAATTGGAAGTCAGGACAGCCCTGGGTTCAAATACCACCTCTTCAACGTGGACTGTTTAACTCCAGATAAAAGACTTGCCTGCTCTGCATCTCAGTTTCCAAATCTCCCAAATGGGGATAAGCACCCAGTCTTGTTGTGAAGCACTAAGCAAATTGTGAATGTGAAATTTCTTGCAAACTTTGAAGTCCTATATATTGTTGTTGTTGGTACTTATTGTTATCGACAATATTGCAACCTAAGGAAGGGGAAAGAGAGATAAGAAATTGCCTTTGTGAGCCTGTAATAGTTTGTTGTATCTTGACCATAGAATGTAAATTTACTGAGGACAGGCACAGTTTCACATCCAAATTTGTATATAGCACAAAGTAGAGTCCCATGCACATAATAAATGCCTGTTTATTTAAATAAAGTCTAACGTGATAACTTAATTAACTTTAAGTTATTTAAATAAAGTTTAAATAACTGTTAAAACAGGAAGAATTTGAAATAGTTCAGAAAAGGGCCATAAAATGAATTCCAGACCACAGAAATTAAGTGAAATTATTTCTTTCTCTTCTTCCGGGCCACCCTCCCTTCTTTACCCCCAACTTGGAAACATCTTTGCCATCACAGCCTCAGCCAATGTTTGATTCAATGAGGTTGTTACTGTTCAGTCGCTTCAGTCATATCTGACTCTTCATGACCCATTTGGGATTTTCTTGACAGAGATACTTAAGTGGTTTGTCATTTCCTTCTTCACCTCATTTTACAGATGAGGAAACTGAGGCAAACAGGATAAAGTGACTTGCCCAGGGTCACACAGTTTATAAGTGTCTGAGGCCAGGAAGATGAGCCTTCCTGACTCTGGTCCTGGCACTCTATCCACTGCATCACTTAACTATACCCCCCCCCCCCAGAGTTATTAGCCCTAGGTTTAAGACAATGTATACGAGAGGGAATAAGTACTGGGGGTTAGTGTTTTCCATTATAATCAGCATTGGATTTTTTTTTATTTTTTTTATTTATTTTTTTATATATTTATTTTATATTATATTATATATTTTTTTAACTAGCAAGCTGTCAAGTTAAAAAACAGGGCTCTGAGCAAAGGAATCACAGACCAGGTAAGTCTGAGGAGAAGAGAAATTGTAAGCATGGAATACTACCTACAACTGAATTTGAACTCAGTCAGGTCTTCCTAATGCCAGGATAGGGCTCTATCTATTTGTGCCACCTATACACAGAAGAGCTGGTCAGATATAGAGGACAGATAGAATGATGATGATGATGATGGTGATAATGGTTTGATGACAATAGCAACAGTGAATAGAAAGCTTTTATGTAACACTTTAAGGTTTGCAAAGTGATGTGATCTTATCTCAGTTTGACCAATGGGAACACTAGGGGGCACCATAGTGGATAGAGTGCCAGGCCTGGAGTCAGGAAGACCCACCTTTATGAATTCAAATCCAGCCTCAGACACTCACTAGCTATGTGACCCTGCGAAAGTCTTTTCACCCTATTTGCCTCAGTTTTCTCATCTGTAAAATGAGCTAGAGAAGGAAATGATGAACATCTCCAGGATCTTTGCTAAGAAAATTCCAAATGGGGTCATGAGGAAACTGAGGTAAATAAAGCTGAAATGATTTTCCCAAGGTCACATAGGCTACTTAGTAATAAAAGTGGCATTAAGACCTAAGCTTCCCAATTCCTTATATTATCTTCTGTCCATCACTCCATGTTTCTTGTTGCTATATAAATACTGTCACATCAACAAGGCCTCACACTCTCTTTAAATGGCAGTCACTTTGCTATTTTTCACATACTTGGGACAAAATGAAGTTGTGTTATCTAAACTCCCTCAAGAGTTTAATAAAGAAGCCGTCCAGTGGGCCAGTCTGCCCATTGGGGACTGGAGATGATCTGGTTCAGTCTACAGAGGTGGAGAGCCTACAGCCTAGAGGATATATGTGACCCTCTAGGTCAAGTGGTTCTCAACCTTCCTAATGCTACGACTCTTTAATACTCATATGTGGCCATATCTGCATGTGGGTGGACCAGCCTGGAGACAGATAGAGGAGCAGTGTCTCGGTTCCTAAGACCATCAGAAATATGTGTTTTCTGATGGTCTTAGAGGACTCCTGTGACCCTTGTGAAAGGGCCATTCGACCCCCAAAGGGGTCACGACCCACAGGTTGAGAACTGCTGCTCTAGGTCCTCAAATGCAGCCCTTTGACTGAATCCAGACTTCACAGAACAAATCCCCTTAATAAAAAGTTTTGTTCTGTAAAACTTGGAAAAAAGTCAAAGGACCTAGAAGGCCATATGTGACCTTGAGGTCACAGGTTCCCCAGCCCTGGAATGACACCTTTCATGGATTTGGAAGGCCCATTGACTCAGAGGGAACATCCAGGAGGCCCAGGTAAAGAGAATTCAGATGTTATTCTCACCTGGGATGTGGACAAGAGGAGAGTACTAGGCCAAAATGGCAGAGTATTAATAGGGATGTACCAAAGACAAGAAAGCAAGCAAGGCATAATGGATAAGTGACAGACCACAGAATTAGGAAGACTTGAGTTCCAATTCTGCCTCTTAAACTTACAATCTGGGGAACCATGAATGTGTGACTTAACCAGATGAATTAAACCAATAAAATCACAAATATCCATCAAAATTAAAACATCAGCACAAACTCAGTAATAGCCCTGATACATTTTTACTCATATTTTTCTAAGCCCTCGCACTTTTCTCATCTTATTTGAGCTTCAGTATAGGCCTGTAAGAGAAGCAGGCATTATTAGACCCATTTGACAGATAAAGAAAATGAGGCTTAGAAAAGTCACCCTGATTTTCCCAAGGTTCTCAAGCCACCTATGTGACCTTGAACAAGTCACTTAACACTGTCCAAGTCATCCTGAACAAGTAACCACCAGTGGCAGGTTAGGTACCTGAGAACCTAGAACTCTGGACTTCCAAACTAGGACCCTCCCCACTCCCCTCTGCTTCTCAGTTTTACCTGAGGCTGGCCCCAACAATAGAAAATACAGGTAAGCCCTCTTCAGAGGGACAGCCTGAACCTGAGGTTCCCAAGGCTTAGGCAAGTCCCTGGGGTAGCATCAAGTTCTGCAGTAGTTTTTCTGGGACAAGAGGGAGGGGTAGAATTTTTTCATGTTTTGTCCATTTCCTCATTTGGTGCTCAAATTCCTCCTCTCCTCCCAAGGGATTAAGCCTCTTTCTCTCTCAGCCTTAACACTGCCATTGAGACTGACCCCAGCAACTTCCTAGGTGACCGCTTAAAAAAAAAAGAAAATTGGCTAATCAAATCAAATTAGCTCATTAATGATTTTTTTAATGGCTTCTTGGTCCATAGGTCTTCCATGGGCCTGATTCCCCAGCCTGGCTGGCTCCCTGCTCCTGAGTTAATGAATGACCACCCCAGGCTCAGGCAACAGAGGGTCTCTGTAAAGTAACAAAAGGCCAGAGTGGGCTGATAATTAATAAATATTGATTTGGTGCTAAGAGGAGCAAAGGCATTTGTGTAAAGATTGGCCCTGGGCACTCACTTTTCAGTTCCATTCATGTAGGGTCAACAGGGAGTGCTTATGGCCAATGTCCCAAATAAGATGAGCCTTCCTGAGTCTGTGCAAAGAGGAGAGGCACATTTGCAACTAAGGTTACCTCAGTCTTATTAAATCTAAAGCAGATCGAGGCCCAGGCTGATCGCATTCTAAGCAGCCCCCACTTGCCCCAGCCAACACTAAGCAGGCTGACCGACCCCTTACTCCCTCTCCCCTGCCGCCAGCTACTCCATAACCCTTGGCTCTCCCTGTCTCAGTAGAAGCAATAAATCCTCCACTTCATTGGCCTGAAACAGAATAACATGTTAATTCTCTTTCCCTGGGGCTCCTGGGTGTCTCTGGGCCTCCCAAAACCATCATGAAGGGGATCATTGTGTAGACGGAGCCAGACCCTCTCCAGTCCCCGAAGGACAGACTGGCCCACTGGGTGGCTGCTCCATTGTTGTTTAAACTCCCGAGGGAACTTCTACATCACAACTTCGTTTTGTACCAAGTGCGTGAAACACAGCTTAAGGGGCTGCCATTTTAAGAGTCTGAGTCTCCATCAATGTTGGCAGGATAAAAACAGCAACAAGCAACATGATGTCATAGAAAGAAGGAGATGCACGGAACTGGGAAGCATGGGTCTGAATGCCAGTTTTGCTACTAGCTGTGTGACCTTGGGAAAGTCATTCTACTTCTCTGCACTTCAGTTTCCTTATTGGCCAAAAGACTGAATATGTTAAAAGCACTTTGCAAACCTTAAAGTGTTAGATTAAAAACCATATGTTATAATTTATTATTTTCATCATCATCATCGTCATTATTGCTTTACCTGCCCTCTCTATGCGACTCTGTGTGTGTGTGCATACTGCCCAAGTAGGTGGAGTGCAGACCCTGGAGTTAGGAAGACTTGAGTTCAAATCCAGCCTTAGACACGCTGAGCAAATCACTTAATCTCTCTTTGCCTATTTCCTCACCTGAAAAATGGGGCTAAAAATAGCTTCTACCTCCCAGAGTTGCTGTGAAGATCAAATGAAATGAGAATTGTAAAGTGTTTAGCCCAGTGTGTGGCACATAGTAGGAACTCTATAAATGTAGCTGTTGTTATTAAAAAGAGTATGAAAGCGTATGAAAATCACAAGATTTTTTTTTTTTTATGTCAGACAGCATGGACAACTTACTCTGAGTAAGGCGATGTAGACAAAGCATGCCATTCATGGGACTTGCAAGAAATGCAGTATAGTGGAAGAGATTTGTAGTCAGAGGACCTGGGTTCAAGCACCAACTTTGCTAGTCATGACTTTGTGACCTTGGATGAGTCCCTTCATCTGCCTTGTTCCTCCAGCCCAAGATCTCTAGCAGGTTCTTCAGCTGATCCCACAGGGTGGACTTTCTTATACTGTCCCTGTCCTGGATTCCCTCCTTTCCTCCAATTTGTCAAAGGTCTTTCTAAAATATGATGCCCAGAATTGACTACAGTATTTTGGATATGGTCTGAGTATGGCAAAGCAGAGTTGGCACGCCACCAACATTGTTCTGGACACAACACCTCTCTTAGAATCCCCTCTATGGGCCACCATTTTGCACTGTGAATCCATACTCAATTGACCGTAGGTTCTAGAATTTTCAAGGTCATCCTAAAGCAGTGGGATCAAACTCAGGTAGAAACTGACCCTATACAAGGATCCCTGAGAAAATATTAGCATTGTCTATGTTTTATAGTATTTGCAGGCAGCTGGGCGGCACAGTGAATAGAATGCTGGGTCTGGAGTCAGGAAGATTAAGCTCCCTGAGTTCAATTCCAGCCTCAAACACTTAGTAGCTCTGTGACACTGGGTAAGTCACTTCACCCTGTTTGCTTCAGTTCCCTCATCTGTAAAATGAGCTGGAGAAGGGCATGACAAACCACTATCTTTGCCAAGAAAACCCCAAATGGGGTTTTCACAAAGAGGCAGACACAACTGAAACAACTGAATAGCATAATATGTTTATTCAATTTGTTAAACATTTACCAATTACATTTTTATCTGGTTTAGATATCATAATGGTCCAGGCGTACGACCCCCACGATCTAGAGATCAGCATGGAACATCAGAAAAAGCAAAGGATTTGGAGTCAGAAGACCAGAGTTCAAATCCCATTACCGATTTATTATGTCTTTGACCTTGCATAAGTAGTTTAATCAATTTAGCCCTCAGCTTCCTCATTTGTAAAATGAGAAGTGGGTACAAAACAGCCATTGCCATTTATTAAATGTCTGCTATTTGCCAGGCATGTACTTGCATGGCAAAAATCCAAAAGGTCAACATTGGATGGGTAACATGTGTCTAGACAATAGTTCCTAGAGAGAGAGAACTGAGGGGGTTAGTGGCCTGCAAAGCCATTAAAATAGACTGTGTGTGTGTGTGTGTATGTGTGTGTGTGTGTGTGTTTTCTTGCAAGGTGATTGTAGAAAATGGTGGTTGCTATGTGGAGAAGTGTTTGGCAAACCTTAGGCTTCCCTGCAAATGTCAGCTCTTTCTCTAGCCCATGGCACAGTGCCTAGAATCTGTAAAATAAAAGGGGTGGGGTGGTGGATTAGCTAGGGTTCTAAGGTCCTTTCCAGCACTAAATCAATGCTCCTGTGATCAGAGACAGTTATGTGGCATAGCAGACAGAGTGCTAGACCTGGAGTAAAGAAGACTTGAGTGCAGATTCAGCCTTGTGCAACCCTAGTCAAGCCACCTAACTGCTATTTGCCTGTTCCCTCAACTGTAAAATGGAAATGATAATAATAGGACTCTACCTCCCTGGGTTGTTGTGAGGATCAAAGGATATGCTATCTGCAAGGGTTTTTGTAAACCTTTAAGAGCTATGTAAATATTAGCTATTATTATTGTTAGTATGGCTTTAAATTTATCCCTGCTTTCCTTTGGGGGTGCCACATTTTAGGAATGACACTCATAGGTTGGAGAGTGTCCAGAGAAAAGCAAGTAGGATGGCAAAGGGCCTCAAGTTCATGCTGTATGAGGATAGGCTGAAAGAATGTGGATTTTAGAGAAGATTTAGGGGAAACATAATGGATGCCTTCAGGTATTTGAAGGGCTATGTACCAGAACCTCAACTAACCCTTATCCTAATTAGGCCCCCAAAGGCAGAACTAGGAGGACAAAGTGGAAGGTGCAAAAAAGCAAATTTAGGCTTGACATCACCATAAACATCCTAACTTATAAATTTAGTCCAGTGCCTTGTAGATAGCAGGCATTTCATGTATGTTTCCCATCCCCAGAGCTCACTCCCCTACAGGTAGCCTAAAATAGAATGGGTTTCCTTGGAAGATACTGAGTCTCCCATCATCGGAGGTCATCAAAGAATATTCATCTGAACGTTTGTCACATGCACTATAGAGATCATTTTATTTTTCAGGTATGACTTTAGATAGATAACAACTGGGATCTCTTCCAACTCTGATATTCTGTCATTCTAAGATCCTGTAAATTTGCTCTCACTTGATTTGATTCATCATTTTAGGCTGTTGAGATCTTGTTAGATCCTGAGATATATTGACTTGCATTTGAGTCATTGGACAATTTGAAAAGAACTCCATCTACACTTCACCAACATCATCAATAAACATGTTAGGGAAAAACAAGGTCAAGGGCTGACCTTTGATTACTTCACAAGATGTCTTGTTGACATCTTGTGAAGTTGACATCTTGTCAAGTTGACGTCAATCAATTAATCACTACTCTTTAAGTCTGACCATTCAACCAGCTGTAGATAGCCCACCTAAGAATACTGCCATGTAGCCAACGTTTCCCTATCTTGTCCACCCAGCTATCAAGAAATATTGCCAAATGCCTTCCAAAACCTAGGAAAGACTGCGTCTGTGTTGTTCCTTCTGCTTAGCCATCTAGGAGCCCTAACAAAAATAGAGATAAAGTGAAATCTGGGGCAGCCCACTTGTGATAGCTTTTTATAATCACTGTTTCCTTTTCTAAATGCTCAAAAACCATCCTTCTAACAACAGGTTCATGATAACCTACTAATTCTTAACACCCATTTTACTGTTGATGACACGACAATTGAGAATTTCAGTTTAGGTAAGAGAAGGACTAAAAGACTCCTGAATGCCCTTCTATTTCTGAACCAGGTTTGAAATGTTGTAGTCATTCTTCCTTATAGGAAAATTCATAGGGAAAAAAAATCTAGGATTTCCTATGACTCCAAATAAAGTTCATTGATCTATGTTTAGAAAACTCGACTCTCTAACCCTTTTTGAACACCAGGAAATGTCTTAAACCCAGTTCTGTGGCAACTTCTTCCACAAATATAACAATGCATGTGAAAGTAATTTTTTTAAAAATATGCTCCACTTCAAACATATATTCAGTACTCACTCTATGATATGGAATAGGTGTTAAAGATGTAAAAATGAGAAATGACATAGCCTCTGCCCTCAAGGAGCTCACAGTCTAGCTGTGGAGTTGCTGTATACACAAATAACTACAGCACAAATGAGAATATAAACAGAGAAAAAGAGAATGACTACAAGCTTTCAAATCTAGTTCAGAAATAGAAGGGTGTTCAGAGATTTTTTTAGTCCTACTATTACCCAAACAGAAATCCTAAATCCTCAATAGAGAGAGAGAGGAGTGAAGAATTCATGGGCTATGATGAGGAAGTGACTTTTGGACAATATCTGGACAGACATACCACACAGACATTTGGAAATGTGCATCTGGTGCTCTGAGAAGGGATTAGAAGTGGAAGTACAGAATTAGGCGTCATTTGCGTGAGACAATCGCCAAGCCCATGAATGAGATGGGATTGCCAAAGCAAAAAAGTGTAGTCCAAAGAAAAGAGAGTAGAACTTTGGGGGACATAAGGAACAAAAAGTACAAAACAAGAAGGCAGAAATAAAGTAGAAGATCAGAGATTGGGGAAAGGGAAGGAAAACCAGGAGAGAGCAACGTCACAGAGTATAAGGAGATTATCAAAAAGGAAGGGGTGGGCAACAGCGTCAGATTCAGGAAAAGGGTAAAATCAGATGAAGACTCAGGGAAGACTGCTGGATTGGAGGCGGAGGAGACTGCCGTTGGTCTTAGAAAAAAAAAATCAGTAGAGTAGTGAGCACAGAAGTCACCTTGCAAGGGATTCTGGAGTAAGAGAGTGGGTGATGAGAAAATAGAGAGAAAAAAGTGTTGCATAAATAAATGTAACCCTTGTTTGATACATCTTTCACATCTTAGCACAGTTCCTGGAACCTAGTAAGGACTTACTGAATGTTCATCAAATAATAATAATGAGGAGGAGGAGGAAGAAGATGATCAAAAAATGTATGTCGCACTCTTAAGGTTTGCACTTGAGGTAGTTAACTCATTTACTGTTCTTCAACAACCACCACATGGAGTCCTTGCTATTCTTAGCCACATTTTACAGATAAAGAAACTGAAAAAGAGATAGTTTAAATGTTAAGGAGAAAGTCAACCATGTAAGAAGTTTTAAAAGTCAGTTCAGAATTGTCTTAGTTTAGCTTTGGGGAAATGATTGAATGTGAACTGCTTCTCCCTGAGGAGTAAGGATGTTGGATCTGTGATCCATGAGCAATCTATGGACAAGACAGAGAAGGAAGAAGGGGATGGGAAACTTTTTCCTTATCAAAGCTGCCTCAAGTGTTGTGGTAGAAAGGACGGTCTCGAGAGAATTCTGTGAAGAGCTTGAGAGAAGGTGAAGTTCTTTCTTGTGATTATTGAAAAAGAAATAAATAAAAGGATTCACTTTGAAGAGAAATGAAGAGAAGATTTTGAAAAGACTACAATTAACATGTAGGATGAGCCAAATGGAGCAAGACAGAGTTTCCAAACAAGTAAAGAGCAATGGACTGCCCCAATATTGAGAGTTTGAGGTGGTTCAGGTTGGGACATTGATCACAGACAAAATGTTATCATGAATTAAGTATGTCTTTATGTCTGTCATTGTTTTCACTCACTTATATATACTATATGTATTCAGGAATTTTAACATTTAATGATGGATAAATAAGAGTAATAAGCATTAATGCAAAAGATTTCTCTAGTTTGTTAAATATGAATATTTAGTGATGGGATTCAAGCTAACTATTTAGTGCAAAAGAGTTATAAATCTATTAATAAGGAGGAAGGTGGCATGGGATAAGAATTTATTAAATGTTTGAGTTACTAATATGAGGGGAAGTGAG
Organism: Pseudochirops corinnae; assembly: GCA_028646515.1. NCBI lineage: Eukaryota > Metazoa > Chordata > Mammalia > Diprotodontia > Pseudocheiridae > Pseudochirops > Pseudochirops corinnae. Next base: position 391,453,988 of record CM053585.1, read on the forward strand.
AGGGAACAAACATTTATTAAATGCCTACCACGTACCAAGCCCTGTGCTAAGCACTTTACAAAAATTATCTCATCCGATTCTCACAATAATCCTGGGGGTGGGGGGTAGGGACTATTATTATCCCCATTGATAATTTCCTCATAATTGATGATAATTAATAATGGTAAATAATAATGATCATTGATAGTTTCTGCAGTTGAGGAAACTGAGCAAACAGAGGTTAAGTGACTTGGCCAGGGTCACACAGCTGGTAAAAGTCTGAGGCCAGATTTGAACTCAGATCTTCCTGTCTCTAGCCCCAGTGTTCTAGCTGCCTCTGATGAGAGGCTTATTTCTAATAAGAAATAAATTATCTGAATATACCCCTAGGTCACCAATGAATTTAAAAGGATAAAACTAAATATATTCCAATCAGTTATATGGCAGGCTGGGCTTGAAAAAGGTCAAACTCGTCAAATTTTTTCCTCATTCATAGGGGTCTATTTCTGTCTCATTTGTACTAAAATTATCGCCTGCTCATTTACTATTTCCATAGGCTGGAGGCAGATCAATAACGGTTATTTCTTACACCCTCAATGAATGGCAGCGTCAGCCCTGTAAATCTCCTCTTCTTGACTCTCCTATATCACCTCCCTCCCCTTCTGATATCCACATTCTCTCCATTTACAGTGGCCATTCATTTATACATTTATTTTACCTCGCGGGCAATATAAGCAAAGAAAAAATCATCTTTCTTCCTAAGCATAGGCCCACCCAATACTGAATCACATAATAACGGAATCTGAGCACTGGAGGGGGACTCAGTGACTATCAAATACAACCCAGATACAAAACAAAGACCAAAAATCGTTCAGGCTCTGTTTGAAGACTCCCAAGGAAGGAAAACACACATCTTTAAGAAGCCATTCTACCTTGGGGCAGTTCTAATGGTCAGGAAGCTTTTTCATGACTTCCAGTCTCCTTGTAACCTCCACCCTGGTTGGAGATTCTGGTTCTCCCTGATTCTGCTCTCTGGGGCCAAAGAGAACAAATTTAACTTTCCTCAACATGATAGTCCTTGCAAATCAGGCCACTCCTCTTCTCAAGAACCTTCAGTGGCTCCCTATTTCCCCTGTGGATAAAACATATACTCTTGTTGGGCATCTAAAACTCTTTACCACCTGGCCCCAATCTATCTTTCAAGACTTTCAAATATTTCCTCATTTGGTTCCCACAACAACTCTGAAAGGTAAATGCTAGTATTACCCACATTTTACAGTTAAGGAAACTCAAGGAAACTTGAGAGAAACGGAAGTTAAGGAACTTGTCCAGAGTCACACAAGGATTAGGTATCTGAGACTGGGTTTGAACTCAGATCTTCCTGAATCCAAGCCCTGTGCTCTATCCCTTGAGTCACCTAGTGGCCTCTGCAGAGTACAATGAGAATCTGGCCCTGAGCTATAAACTGCTGAGGCAGCAGAGGTACCAAGTCCTATCAGCAAGGGAGAGAACCATGCAGTGGCTATGCCATTCCCAGAAGTAGACTCTAAGTAGGGGGTCTAGGAAGGAGAAAAGGACCCAGAGGGAATGTTTTGCAGTGACCACTGTGAGTCCACAGTCCCAAGAGAGTGAATGGGTGGGTAGAGGGAAGATGGCACCCCTGATTTGGGAAGTTGTTTCCTTACCTCAGTCCTTCCTATAACTTCTCAAGAAATATCCACTTGTAAAGGCTAATTGATACCCATCAGTTCATTGATGGGATTGGTAATGATTGGTCTATTGCTATGAGGGAGAACACACAGATTGTTAATGAGTGATACTAGAAAGATACCCCTCTCTTGCCTCTCAGACTCACTCCTAGGACTCTTCTTGCTCTAGGGACCCAACGAACTAATCTGAGTTTGGATCATGGGATAGTGAAATTAGAGATAGAAAGGACCTTGCAACTCATTTTATAAATGAAGAAATTGGGTCACAGAAAAGTAAGAAATGAGTTGGGTCAATAGGATCTAGATTCAAACAGCTGGTTGAGTGCCATGGTAAGAAGCAGGGGGAGGACAACCTTATATTCTAATGGAATTTGACCCTGAATCTAATTCTGGAGTTAGAGCCGGGTTTAAATCCCACTTTTACTCTCTGTGTGACTTTAGGTGAACTTATTCATAACCCTGGGCCTCAGTTTTCCTATCTGTAAAATAAGAGAACTAGATTAGTTGTCCTCTGAGGCCCCTCCAGCTCTAGATTGTCGAAATCATGGCTTCTAAGGTTCCCTACAGCTCTAAATCTCCAATTCAAAACAGCTTCTCTTTGCCCCAGTTAAAAGCAAGCTCATCTTCCTTATGAACCAAAGCACTCAAAATGGCAACCCATCCACCCACAACTTGGGATCCTGATAGGAAGTCAGCAAGTGTTTCTTTGAGCCCTTGGCTCTAATATTTATAAATTTGGGTGATCTCCAGCAAGTCACATTAGTTCTGTGGGTCTCCGTTTTGTCATTTATGAAGTATCAAGTTTCTTCCTAAAATATCCCATCTGTACTTTGGCCTGATACAAAAGGAAATAGGAGAGTAACCCATTCATTCCTGCCTCCCAGAAAATTCTACCTTTTTGATTTCCCCACCTCCTGGTCCAGAACATCCTATTATTCTGGACCCAGGCCTGACACCCCACTGGGCCCCCTTTCATCATCCCAGCCCTAGCAACCTCCCTCCCAGCTCAAGTCCATTGGCCCCTCAGAAAGTCCTTCCAAACAGAAATCTCCTTCCAAATCTAAGATCATAAATCTATTTCCAGGCACAATGCCTTGTCTGTCTTTCTCCTGGTCGCTTCGATCTGTCTCCATGGTTGGAATGTCCCCCTCCCCACCCTGCCCACCCCTCACCTCAATGTAATGTCATGGAGAGCTCTCAAAGGGATAGGTAAGAGGATTAAGAGATGGGTTGATGGAAGATATTAATGCTCTTTTATGTTGTTTCGAGGAAGGATTTTAGATCATCAGGGAAGAAGAAGCAGGGGAGGACGACCTCAAGGATTCAAAGCCTCTCTGGGCTCAAATCCTATTAAACTCATGTCTGCCTCTCAAGGATGCATGGAGAAGTTTGGGGCTTCTTTAACATGTTGCTGTAATTAACCTGGCTTAAGCGGGTTTGGAGGCGGGGAACTTTGGCAATTAAAAACCTAAACTTTTCATTTTCTATCATCCATATGGTCCTTTGAACCATTGAGGGGACAGAATGAAGGCTGGACCAGCTTAACTGACCTGAGGGATTCATGGCATCCACTTAAACACACCCTAGGCCCTGCTTCTGAGCTCTGGAGGCCTTGGATTTAATGGAAATTTGGGCTGGAAGAGGAATCTTCAGTTGAGACTTGCCTGATTCTCTTTGCAGAGAAATGATCTCATTTTTGAGCTCTGCACAAATAGCAACTTTTCAAATATCCCAGGAAAGTTTCCTTGTTTAGGAAAGATCTCCCAGTTCAAAATACCTGCCAAATGATCTGGAATCCTGAACCTGGGCATTCATAAGATCTAAAACAAAGGTTCTTAAACGTGTTTGCATCATTGTCTCATTTGACAATCTGGCAGTCTCTTCTCAGAACAATGCTTTTAAAAGTTAAAAAAAAATACACTGGGATATGGTTTTTTAAATATTTTTTTTTACAAACAACAACAACTTCACAGACTTCATCAGGTTAAGAACTCCTGATCTCTAGATCAGGAAGGTCAAAGAAATAAGGACATGCATACACCAAAACTTTCATAAGTAGTTATTTCTGCGTTAGCAAAAAAAAAATGCAAACAAAGTTTTGATGCCTGTCAATCAATCAATTAACTAAGAATGTATTTAACAACCACTATATACTAGGACCATTGTGCTAGGAATTGGGAAATGGCAACACAAATCAGAGTGCATTAATGTAATCAGTTCATAGATTGCCATTTATTAAGTACCTTCTAAATGCCAGGTGCTAAAGATACAAGGAGAAAAGTGGAACAATCCTTTCAGTCAAAGAGCTTACATAGTACTATGCTATATAAAAGAAGAATTCAGAGAATCTTACAAAGTATAATTATAAGTATAGATGCAAAGTGAAATACGTAGAACCAGGAAGATAATAAACACAGTAGATAAAAATGAAACCTCCTTTCCTTCTTTGCAGAGACTGGCACTCGAATAGTAATAATAGTGACATTTATATAGTACTTCAAAGTTTTCAAAGTGCTACGAATATTATCTCATTTGATCATCACAACAACCATAGGAAGTAGGTGCTACTTTTATGCCCATTTTGCAGATGAGGAAACTGAGACAAATAAAGATTAAATATTGGTATTTATTATTTACAAGACTTCCTGATTCCAAGTTCACTGTGTTTAGCCACTTCATCATCAAGTCAACTACTTCAGAGAGTCATTACAAGGAATGAGCTTTGTAAAACTGAAGTAATCATAGAAATATGAAGCATCGTTATTAAGACAATGTAAGCCCTTTAATGGCAGAAGTTCTTTCTGTCGCTGCATTCCCATTCCCTAGCACAGTACCTGAAAAATAGTAGGTGTTTAACAAATGTCTGTTCAATTGAACTTATAAGACCATCTGCCATCATTTTTCCCTATATTAAATGCTTGGCCCCACTTCTGGAAAGCTCTTGCTTTCTATTGCCTTGTAGAAAACCAGTCTTCCTTACTCCTTTTGCCCTCTTGGTAGAAATGTGCTGACTCCAGGTGGCATACAGGGGGAGGATTTTCAGAGAAAGATGGAAGGATTTGCCTCTCACTACCTACGTGACCTTGGGTAAATCGTGGGATAAGATTTAGAGAGGAAAGAGATCTTCAGAATCATTGAGTCCAACCCCCTAATTTTACAGATGAAGAAACTGAGGATTAGAAAGGTAAAATTATTTGTTCGAGGTCACAAAGCTAGTGACAGAGCAGGGGTTCAAACTCAGTTCCTAATCCAGCATTCTTTCCAAGACAGTGGACTGTATTCCCCTTAATTCCTGCCAAGCTGCCTGAAAACTTTGGTTTTACCCAATGTCTTACAATAAGCCCAAATAATACAATAAGCCCAAAATGGGTATGGGACTGAAAAAGATCACACCATTAAAAAAAAATTTAAGGCAGAGCTAGATCAGGCAACTTTTACAGTTATGGCTACAGAAAGAATTCTTAAGCAAACAAAAGATAAAGGCTATAACATAAGATAAAATAGATAATTTTTAGTACATGAAATTATAAGGGGGTTTTGTATGAGAAAATCAATGCACCTAGGATAAAAAGGGAAGCTGTTTATTGGGAGAAAAAAAATCTCTGCATCAAATATCTGATAAGGACTTGCCAAGATATATAGAGAAATGACACATGTCTGGTATCCAGTTTCCTCATTTGCAACAAAAGAAAATTGTACTAAATGATCTCCAAGGTTCTTTTCACCTCTAACTTATATGAAATAAGTAGCTATGTATCTGCTGGGTCCCTTGTGGCTGTACAGAGATAGCTGCTGTTACAAATACATTTCTTTGCCCAGTCATCTTGTCCACTTTAACCAGACTCCCTCCCTTCTCTTTCTTCCTTACTCCTCCCCATCTCAAAAAACCCTCCATAACATAACACCTTCTCGGGCTCCCCTGGAGGCTGGCTGCTTGTCATTTGTCTTGATTTCCTGCTCAAGTGTTCTGGTCAGTCCCAGACTCCACCTGCTCCAACCAGAGCCAGAGAGGCTATTTGAAAAGAGACAAGCCCTTTGTACTTCCCGGCCTGGGGCTCCAGTTAAGAGCAGGTGGCAAAGCAAGCGGGACATGGAAGTCATCAGGGATCCAGCCTTGAGCTTTGACAGAGGAGAAAAGAAGCAAGATGGAGTTTGATCTTACCAGGCATTGATGCACCCTACCTCCCAAAGACTTGAACCCTTTCCCTCCCACCCCTTCCCTCACATGGCTCAAAACCTTTTAATATCTGCCCCATTACCCTTAGGCAATGAGGTAGCAACTGTCAGTCACCAAGGAATTTATCCCCCTGCCTTAGCCATTCTTTTCAGAGGAAGCAACAATTAAATGGAAAGAGCACAGAATTTGGGGGCCCCCAAAACTTATATTGATTCCTGGTCCTTCTATTAACTACCTGTATGAGGCAAATCACTTAAACTCTGGATTACTCAATTTCCTTATCTTTAACAGGAAAGATTTGATGGGGGGAAGAGGGGTTAAGGGGATGGAATCAAAGGTATAGAACAAATCATTCTTAAACTGGGATCCAGTAACTGCATTGCATTAGAATTCATTTCCTTCTAAATCCTTTCTATTTATTTTATTGATTTAAAAACTTTATTCTGAGAAGGGGTTTAAAAGTGTCGCCCAGCTGCCAAAGGGGTCTATGACACACACAAAAAAAGCTGAGAACCTCTAGATTAAATGATCTCTAGCTCTGAATCTCGTTTTTTTTTAGGAAGCCATTTAATTAGCTTTATTAGGATGTTTCCTAGATCCATAGTTATGAGTAAAGCAATTCATAGTTGCATTGTAAGAGCTTTGTCTTCTCCCTATAAACTGTATCAACTCTATCAGTAAAACATTATTTTCAGCCTTATGAACTTGGGGGTGGGAGGAAAGCTGGATTTGGGGTGAGGAATTAAGTTAAAATCCCTGCTTGCCACTTATAAACTTTGTAATCTTGGGCCACTCACTTTCCTTCTCTGAGACTCAGTTACTTCTGCTGTAAAATGAGAGGACTAGAGCAGATGGCCTCCAGGTTGCCTTCTAGGTCTAAATCTGTGCATCTATGACTCAGCTATATTTTGGTTCAAGGTCTTCACGGTGTCATTAAAAGTCTGTCCTGAGGCAGCTAGGTAGGGCAGTGAATAGAGCACAGGCCCTGAAGTGAGGAGGACCTGAGTTCAAATCCAGCCTCAGACACTTAACACTTGCTAGCCATGTGACCTTGGACAAGTCACTTAACCCCAATTGCCCTGCCTTCCCCCCTCCAAAAAGCAAAAAAAAAAAATGTCTGTCCTGAAAAACAGCTTGGATTTAGAAATGGAACCACAAGAAAATGATGCAAGTTGGATTGACCTTTGGGCCCTGAAATACAACATCCCTTAGAGTCTCTAAGCTACAGCCGTTAGGTTACCAAAGGAATGAGGCCACTGGACTTGGAGGCAGAAGATTTGGATTCGGTTTTAGGTACACCATTCCTTTTGGGGAAGGGATAAAGAGAGGCATTCTACCCAAACAACAACCCACATCACTCTACCTCTTCCCTGATCACACCATCATTTCTGTTGTTCATTCATTTCAGCTGTGCCTGACTCTTCATAACCCCATTTGGGTTTTCTTGGCAAAGATTTGCTAGTTCCTTCTCCAGTTCATTTTATAGATGAGGAAACTGAGGCAAATAGGGTACATTGACTTGCCCAAGGTCACACAGCTAGCAAACGTCTGAGGTCAGATTTGAACTCAGATCCTCTTGATTCCAAGGTGAACATTCCAGCCACTGCACCATCTAGTTCTTCCATGTATTATATAATGGAATATATAATACTATCTAAAATCTTTATGTTCATATAACTATGTACAGAGTATCTCCAAAGTCTTAAAGCTGTTTTAAACTTAAAATAAGATTAAAAGCAGCTTCCTTCTTTCTTTTCCTTCCTTCTTAAGCTTTAATAAAACAGCCCTAAGATTTTAGGGAGATTCTGTATATAGATCCTTGGGCTCTTACACATTAGAATGGGAATTTCTTGAGAGTAATAAATGTTTCATGCTTTGTACTTCTGTCCTCAGTCCCAAGCACAATACCTGGCCCACAGTAGATGCTTCATACATGCTTGTTGATGAATCAATAAAATAAATAAAAAATGAATCAAGAAAATCTAGAGATAAAGTTAATTTAGGGCTAGAAGGGACCAAAACAGTCATCTGGCATAAAAGCCATTCATTTTTACAGATGAGGAAACTGAGGCTTAGGGAGGGCTATGACTTGTCCACGGTCACACAGTTAGAACTTGCAGAGTCAGGATTCAAATCCAGGCTTTCTGACTCCAAAGCCAGTGCTCTTGCCACTGCATTATAATGTCCTCTTGAAAACAATAACATCTAGGGGCAGCTGGGTGACACAGTAGATAGAATACCCATCCTGCAGTCAGGAGGACCTGAGTTCAAATGTGACCGTAGACACTTAACACTTACTAGTTGTGTGACCCTGGGTAAGTCACTTAACCCCAATTGCCTTGGGGGTGAAATAGTAAAGTCTAAAAGGAAGAAAAAAAACCACTGCTGAAAGAAATAGCAAGAGTTTGATCTTTTAAAAGAAAATGAGTCTCAAAAAGCAGGTCATTATTAGGTAAGACTTCATGGCCTCATGAAACACATATGAATCTGACCTGTGTCTTTCTTCTTATCCCGGGAAAGCTCATGCACAGTGGCCCCAATGTCATGTCTCAAGCTCTTGATGAGATCTTCAAGAGCAGGGACGTTCCGATTGTCCAGGTTGGTGAAGAACTCATACTCATCTTTGTTTAGGAGAGAAGGTCTGGATTCAATGTGAGTCAGGTTTATATCATTCTTCTAAGAGAGGAAAGAAACAAATGGTGAGAAGGTGAAAGACTTTATGGCTGGTACCAAAACAGGCTGACAAAAAGATACCCATACCCCTTTCCCACACCAACAATCTTTAGAAAATTCAAAATTCTTCCAACAAAAAATATTTTCATTTGGTCTTGAGTTATTTTTTCTCCCTTAACATCAAAATATTAAGCTGAATCCTTCTGAAAAGGAGTCTATCAAATAGTAATTTGGTAAAAAAAAAAAAAAAAAAAAGTCTTAGCATCAAAACATTAAGATCTTAAAGTTGGTTCAAAATGTTAGGCCATTGCAGAATAATATAACCTATGACCTATGGGGGTGGGGGTCAGTAGCTTGACTTATCAGCCCTTTGAAATTCTGCTGGGTGGCCTGTAACCATCAAAATTTGTCTACTCTAATGTAATATATAACAAAATGGATGTAAGATCAGAGAACCTGGATTCCAATCCTACCACTGACACTGCATTTGCTTTAGAACGTTACCCTGGCCATAGTTCTCTTCATAGCTCTACTAAGGAAATCCATTGAAAGGTAGAAAGAGTGAAAGGGGCCCCTGCTAATATTCTCTCCCATTGACATCCCACCCTGCATGGAATAACTTCCAAATGGGTCAAAAAGAGGATTCTTAAAAAATCCATCCTTGTTGATGAACTGTCTTGTTGATTGACCTAGTTAGCCTGTATTCTTTCTGAGTCAGCAAACGAGTCACACTTTTTAGCACAAAGATGACTACCATCAATTTGGGAGTTAGTAGGGTAAAGTTGAGAGTCATCTCTTTCTTGGATGCTCTGCCTAGAGCCTTGTTCATGTGCTATATTCCTTGGATTTCATTGTTGTTAACTATCTTCAAAAATATATTTTTAAAGAAAAATATCTAAAACAACCATAGTTAACTGAGCAATTAATTTTATAATGCTTTGAAAATCGCAGGGGTAGAGCAAGATGGTGGCATAGAAGCAGGAAAACTCCATGAGCTCCCCCATAACCACCTCAAATACCTATAAAATATGACTCTAAATAAATTTGAGAGCTATAGAACCCACAAAGTGACAGAGAGAAACAAATCTCCCATTGAAGGCAACCTGGCAGGCAGACAGGAAGGGTCCATCGCAGCATGCTGGGAGCCAAGCCCAGCCCTGCATGAGCCCCACAGTTTTAGCCCCGGGGTAGCCCTGACTAGCAGCAGCTGGAGCAGACTTCTGGAGAGTGGATAACCAGCAGCTGTGGTGGTTTCCAGAAATATCAACTCATAAATGCCAAAGACAAAGTAAAAGGTCAGTGTGGAACTCTGTTGGAACAGGGGTGGGTGGGTGGACAGAGTGCGGTCTGGTCACTGCCCCCAGGGTGAGAAGTGGCAAAGGTGCAGCAGCCATGCAGCTGCTGCAGTGTGGCTCCTTCAGAGCTCCTGGCCTGCAGATTGCAGGAGGAATAAGTGACCATTCAGAGGGCAATAGCTCTTGCTTTAACATGACTGGATCTGGATTGTGGTCTTGGGAAGTGGTCCTGAGGTATGTGACCAGTGATCCAGAGCTTGTGGGGACAGCAGAGAGGGCACCCAACTAATAGTTCCCACAGCTGCAAACACCCCAGCAATTTGAGATAAAGCTCTCCTCTCTGGAAGCAGACTTCTACTGTGACAAAGAGCTCAAAAGTAAAGTAATTGAGTGGCAACATGAGCAAGCAAAGGAAGCAGAGCAAGCAAAGGAATCAAAGCAAGCACAGCAATCAAACCTTAGATTCTTTTTTGGGGGACAAAAAGGATCAAAGCATGGAACAGGAGGAAGACAACACAGTCAGAACTCCTGCACCAAAAGCTTCCAAGAAAAATATGAATTGATTACAGGCCATGGAAGAGCTTGAGAAGGATTTTGAAAATCAAGTGAGAAAAGTGGAGGAAAAATTGGGAAGAGAAATGAGAATGATGCAAGAAAATCATGAAAAGAGAGTCAACAACCTGACTGAAGAAAATAACACCTTAAAAAATAGACTAACTCAAATGGCAAAAGAGGCCCAAAAAGCCAATGAGGAGGAGAATGCCTTAAAAAGCCGAATTTAC
>CM053585.1:391465102-391483726 GCA_028646515.1 Pseudochirops corinnae
AATGTTTCAGGGGAAAATATGGTCATTCAATGAAATAGAGGTCTTTCAAGCATTCTTGATGAAAAAACCAGAATTGAATAGAAAATTTGACATTCAAATACAAGAAGCAAGAGAAGCATGAGAAGGTAAACAGGGAAAAGAAATCATAAAGGACTTATCAAAGTTGAACTATTTACATGCCTACATGGAAAAATGATAATTGTAACTTATGAAATTTTTCTCAATATGAGGATAGTTGAAGGGAATATAAATGTGTGTATACATATATATATATGTATGTATACACACATATATGTCTATATAGGAGGGTATATATGCATATGAATACATATGTGAGTGTGTCTACACATGTGTACAGGTATAAATAGACAGAGGGCACAGGATCAATTCAATAGGAAGAGATGATATTTAAAAAATAAAATTAAGAGGTGAGAGAGGAATATAAGGAGAGGAGATAGGGAGAGACAAAATAGGGTAAATTATCTCATATAAAAGAGGCAAGAGAAAATTGTTACAATGGAGGAAGAACAGGAAGGCAAAAGGGAATAGGTCAACCTTACTCTCATTGAATTTGGCTTAAGGAGGGAATAACATACACACTAAATTGGGTTAATTTAAATAAAGGACATAAAAGGGGGGGATGATAGAAGGGAGGGCAGATTGGGGTGAGGGTAGTTAGAAGCACACACTTTTGAAAAGGGACAGGATCAAAGTAGAAAATAGAACAAGTGGGGGGGACAGGATAGGATGGAGGGAAATATAGTCAGTCTTTCACAATATATCCACTATGGAAATGTTTTGTGTAACTACACATGTACAACCTATATTGAATTGCTTATCTTCCCAGTAAGGGTGGGTGATGAGGGAAGGGAAAGAATCTGGAACTCAAAGTTCTAAAATCAAATGGTTTTTTAAAAAATGTTATTATTATTATTATTATTATTATCAGTATTATTATTATTTTACATGCAACTGGAACATAAGATATAAGGTACTGGGGTATGGAGATCCATCTTGCCCTCCCGGAAAGTTGGAGTGGGAATGGGGGAGGATATAGGAAAGAGCAGATTGTGGGAGGGAGTATTCAGCGGGACTGCTGTTTTGGGGTGGTGGGTAGCGGAAAGATGGGGAGATAATTTGTAACTCAAAATCTTGTGGAAATGAATGTCATAAACTAAAAATGAACATAAAATTTAATTTAAAAAAAGAAAGAAAATTGCAATTCATCTCAGAATAAAAGGAAGGGAAAAAGAAAAAACCCATTATTAATGATCTGCCAACTCATAATCAAAGAATTCCAGTCAGAAAGAACCTCAGAAGTCCCTTATTAAATCTCTCACTATTCCTAAAAAAATAATTGTTTGACCTCTCTCTGAACACTTTCAGTCACAGGGCATTCACTCTTTTATAAGGTAGCACATTCTATTTTAGGAGAAGTCTGTTAGAAAATTCGTAAAAACTCTGAGTTGGAAAAATTCTGAGTAGAATGTTGAAAGAGTTATGGAGAGACAGACACACTTATACTCAGTTGGTCCAATTGTGACTTGGTATAAGTATCCTGGGATGCAGCTTGGAATTTTACTAGAAAAATGACAAAAAACAATCATAACCTTTGGCCTAGCAATCCTAGTGCCAGGCATAATTTTAAAGAAGGTAAAAGGTAGAAAGGAAAGTTACATATACATGAGAATATTCATAGCAACAATTTTGTGGCAGAAAAGATGTGGGAAATAAAACATACGCCCATTGAGGAATGGCTGAACAAATTATGGTACAAAAGAAAGTTACTGTCCATCTCATAAAAAACAATGATTATGAAAAATTTCAAGAAGTATAGGGAAATTTTTATGAACTGATACTGAGTGAAGGGAGTAGAGCCAGGAATGAATATACCAAGTTACTACAACAATGTAAATAAAGAGAACAAGAAAACACAACTGGACACATTGACCAAACATTAGTAATGACTAAGCTTGTCCCTAAAAAAGGGAGAAAATTCTCCTCCCTCCATTTCTGCAGAGGTAGAAAGGTGGAATATTGCACATATTGGGAGATCTGATGTGTTGATTTGATTTTGCTAAACTGCATTTCTTTCTTTTTCTTTTTCATTGTATATTGCAGGGAAACACTCACTGGATATTGGAGTGTTGTGGAGGCAGATTCATTTGGAAATGAAGATAATATCAATTTAAAAAATAGAATTATCTACCAGCTAAGACGTTTGCTGTGTTCCATGATTAATGTAAAAACATAACAAAAATCTGCAGAGTCCTTACCTCGAATAGACGTAAGACTTTGGCCAGTGCCCCAACTTCTTCTTTAAGAGAGAAAATCAGGGATATTGCACCATTCTGGTTCGTGTCATCACCAATGTAACTGGTTTCCTATGGAGTTAAAAAAATAAGACTATTAAATTGCTTTGGACGAAAACCTAAGTAATTCGTTCCTTTTCTCAAGGTCTTGGAGACCATGAGCAGGTATGATTATCATATGAACACTTAGAATATACCATTCAGAAGGCAAGGGAAGTAGTGTTTGTGGAAGGAAAGTGGTGCTTAAAACAAAATAAACAGCCGTATCCTTAAGGGGAAAATTATATTTGAGCCTACTAAGTACAGAGGTCTTAGAGTCAGAAGGACCTGGGTTTAAGTCCCGCCCCTGGCACATACTGGTTCTGTAATTCTGGGTTAATCAGTGTAACTTCTCTGTGTCTCTAGGCAACTCTCTAAGACTAAATCATAGATGATTTGCCCATCTAAATTGATTGAGTGAATTTCTACAATTTGGGTTTCCCCATTACAAAGAAAGGAGAGATCAGGACCATCGTCATATTCTTCTTCCTTCATCATCATCACCACCATCATCATCTTCATCTTCTTCCTTCTTTCTTCTCCTCCTCCTTCTTGTCCTTCTTCCTTCTTTCTTCTCCTCCTCCTTCTTCTCCTTCTTCCTTCTTTCTTCTCCTCCACCACCTTCTTTTTCATCACTTTCATCACCACCACCACTTTGAGCACCACAACAATAAATATTCATACCAAGCTGAGGAAGCACTGTTTTGAGGTTAGAACGCTAAGGTGGGAATCAGAAGGACCTGTCTTCGTAAGCTAGATGAAGGCCTAGAGACCTTAGCAACCTTCTAGTCCAGTCCCTCGTTTTATAGCTAAGTAGCTGAAGTCATATAGGTAGGAAGCAGCAGATTCAAACCCAAGTCTTGAGGCTGAGCTGACCCTGCTCAGGGTTGAGAAGAGGATAGGCCTCAGTCACTGTCCTCTACTGGAGAGGATTAACCCTTTTGGCCGCTGAACTCCATCCCTGAGACCATGAGGTGCTGATTAGTGAGCACTGGGCATGGCCCATTTCATTTAGGTGGTCACAGTCAAGCATCTCTTTAAGTTGTCATTTTTTTCAGTCATGTCCATGACCCCATTGGGGGTTTTCTTGGCAGAGACACTGGAATGGTTTGCCATTTCCTTCTCTAGTTCATTTACAAATGAGCAAATCTAGGCAAATGGGGTCCAATGACTTGCCCAGGGCCACACAGCCAGTAAATGTCTGAAATCAGATTTGAACTCAAGTCTTCCTGACTCCAGGGTCAGCAGTCTATCCACTCTGCCACATGGGGATCTGGAGTGGTCTGATCCAGGGCATAGTAAGCTTCTTGCTTCCTTTGGTCTGAGCTCTGCAAGGTCCTGTCCTGGGTTTAGGTCTAATCAAAAGGAGATGCGGTTGCACTCTGCCCTTTTCAGTCGGCTGGAAAGCTCTGGTAGTTTTGAATGGCAGAACTGGAGTTTCCCTTTTTGTCTGATCTTCCTGCCTTAGTTATTCCTCTGCAGGCTGTACCAGATGCCAGAAGAAATACCCTGTTTTGTTTGGATGTCTGAGCCACATATCCCCAACTGCTGCTGCTGCAGGCTTCTGCTCCTCCTTTCCCAGTACACATCCCAGGGTCTCCCTACCCTAGAACCACTAAGGAACCCCTCACCTGAACAAGGCCCCTTCTCTGTCCTACCTGGTTCCATGACCCAGAACTGGTTAATGGGGGGGGGGTTAAACTTCCTGTTGGTCCCTGTACTACCCAGTGCCCAGTATGGATCTTCAATGAGAATTTATTAAGTAACTACTGCATGCCAAGCGCACTGCACTAGGGACTAGAAGTACAAAGAAGGAAGTGAAGCAGCCCCTGACCTCAAGGAGCTTATACTCTACTGGGAGGGGAGTGCCATGGCAATAAACCTCAAGCCTAGGGCCAGGGCATGATGAGGTAGCACAACAAGGATTTGTGGGGAAAAAAAATACAAACCATATGAAAAGTAATTTCCAGGTGGAAAGACACTCACCCCTAGAGAGGAATAAGATAGCAAGGAATATCTGGGTCAAGTCTTGAATGAAGCTCTAGGGATTACAAGAGCTGAAGAGGCCGGGCTGAAGAAAAGCCCATAAGGGAGTAGGAGATGGAATATAGTATCAGGGGAACACCAAGTTGACCATTTTGACTAGAATGCATAAAGAGGGAGCAACAGGTCAAAAGTCTAGAAAGGTACCCTAGAGCCAGACTGGGAAAGATTTTAAGTGCCCAATAGAGGAGTTTATATTTTACCCTAGAGACAAAAGGGAGTCATGGAAGTTTCTTGAGCAGACAAGTAACATCATCAGACATATGGTTTAGGAAGACTGGTTTGACGGCAGAACCGTGGTCATTCTATAAGAAGGTTCTTTGTAGTCCTGTTCTATCAGCTTAGAGGAATGAAGGTCAGGCAGAATATTGCAAGGTTAAAGACAGTAGCCAATGCAGCATTTCATGAATATTGCTGACCATCAGGATAATATTCATTCCACATTGGAAACAAAGGTCTGTTTTACACAAGGTCTAGCTTGGAACAGTGGAAAACATCATGGAAGGATCTGCCAATAATATCGTTTTCAAAGGATTCAAGTTTTAGAACTGGAAGGCACCATGTACAGATGAGGAAACTGAGGCCATGCCCCAGGTGACTCAGGAGTAAAGAGCAGGGCCAAGAGTTGAACTCAAGGTCATCTCTTGCTCCATGGTAACACACTGTTCCTTTGCTCTAGGCCCATATCTCCAGCTACCAACTGGCTCTGTTCCCCTATGAATTCCCACACCGTCCCCCTCACTTCAAACATATGCAAAGTTAAGTCTCTGACTTTACCCTAAGTACATCCTCCAGACTTCCCTGTTTTTGTCAGTAGAAACACCATTAGTACCTCATGTTAATAAAAAAAACCTTCAGTGTTACTTTGGATTCTTCCCTCTTCCTCACTTCTCATGTCCTTTGAGTTATAAATTCCCATAAAGTAACCCTCCACAACATTTATCCCCTGCACAAACTACCCTGCTGCTTCCGAATCATCATTCACATTGCTTTCAGGGTTAATCTTTCTGCAAAGATCTTGTCATGTTATTCTTTTGTTTAAAATTTTTTCAGTGGCTTCCAATTGCTAGACATTCAAGGCTCTTTGGAATCTGGTACAACCCCATTTTCCCAGGCTAATTTCATACTATACTCCACACATTTATTACTGCTAACTAATCGGACGATTTTCCTGACCCTCTGTAATTTCCCACCTCCAAGCCTTTGCGCACAATATTCCCTCTGTCTGGAATACCTTTCTCCTTTCTAACCCTACTCCTAAACTGTTGAATATAGATCCTTCTTAAGCCCATTTCAGATTTTACCATCTTCAGAAAACTTTCCCTGATTCAATCCTCCAAACTGGTAATAATTTCTCTTCCAAATGAAATTCACCTTCCTTTTGGAAGGTCCAATCTGGAAATAGTTTCTCCCTCTGCTGAGTGACCTGTCTCAATTCTTCCACATGGGATAGACAAATCTGCCTGAGAGTGGTGAGAGTAAGTGGGGGAGGATCCCCTGCATGATCCAGAGTTCTGCTCACCTGGGAGCTTCTCCTGTCAAACCCGAGGCAGCCCACAGAGCCAGTGGACATGATTGCTTCCCTCCAAGGCAGGCTTTCTGGCAAAGTCAAGGGCTTCTGGGATCTAGGTCCAGAGGAGACCAGCTTTGCTGGAACAGCCCAGGGCAAAGGTATTTCAACTTCATGGGAGGGTAGGCGTTGTCATGACGCAGGAGGCCAAGCCCCAGCCTCTCCCCCCTTCTCATCTCTGTTTCTCCTTCCCCCACTCTCATTTCTGCCTTTATCTCATACTCCCTCTTGCCACACCTTCCCTATCACAGCCTCTCCTCCTTCCCGCCCCTTCCTCTGACTCCCTCCCAGAGCTACCCACCCCCCTGGAGGAGGCAGCTCTATGCACCATAAAGGGATGCTGGCTTCCTAGTGAAAAACCATGGGTGAGAATCCTGAGTCCTTCCTTTCTTCCTGCTTGTTCATCCCTTGGAAATCTCTCAGGATGATCTTTCCATTTTTAAGCCATGGACTTAAGGCCAGAAGGGACCCAAAGGGCCATCTTGTCTGACAGGAGGGGAAACTAAGTCATAGAGATTTTTTTTTTTAAGTTGCTCAAATTCATATCAGTAGTAAGTGGAAGAGTTGGGAGATAACATCTTCCAACCTGGTCCATGAAGCAGCCCAGGAGGAAGACATGGGACCTGCTGTGAACTCCTCTCCAGTATAAACAGTCCTTACAGAAAGTATCATTGAACATGACATTAGAAGCCATCCATTTCCTCCATTCTAACAAAAAGAATTTCCACTAACAGAGCTGAGATGCAAAACCAAGCCTCCAACTTCAGTTCCAGGTTTCTGTCCAAGTCAATGAGCATTCACAGTGCTCATGATGACTTCCCCTTAAAGTCAAGGGAGTATAACAAAGCCCTGTTGAGATGACAGGCTAAACTGAGAGCAAAGATCTTAGCAACACTTGAGGTGATGAACATGTTTGTTGTTGTTCAGTTGTTTTTCAGTCATGTTCCACTGTTGGTGACCTCCATTCAGGTTTTTCTTGGAGGAGACACTAGAGTGGTTTGCCATTTCCTTCTCCAGCTCATTTTACAGATGAGGACACTGAGGCAGAGTGAAGTGTATTGTCCAGGGTCACACAGTTAGTAAGTGTCTGAGGCTGGATTTGAACTCAGGAAGATAAGTCTTCCTAACTCTGGGTCAACACTTCCTTGACTTCCAAACAAAAACCTTCATTTGGTACCTCTGTGCCACCTTAGGCAAATCATTTCAGCTTTCTGAGACTCTGTTCCTTTCATCTTTAAAATGTCTAATCCCAGACTCAGAACTGGAAGGAACCTGAAAATTCAATTAGTCCACACAGTCCCACTTTGACAGATGAAGAAACTGAGTCAGAAGAAGTAAAGTGATTTGTCCACAAAGGCTAAATTCTCAGTAAACAATTATGGATACCATTAGGCAGCTAGGGACGACAGCAGCACAGGACATGAAGTCAAGAAGATGCACATTCAAATCTAGAAGACTAGCTATGCATCTCTTCACCTGTCTGCCTCAGTTTCCTCATCTGTGAAATGGAGATAATAAGATTTACCTAACTCCCAGTATTGTGAACATAAAATGAGAAAATATTTGTAAGATTTATAAATCTTAAGGCACTCTCTAGATATCCTCTACTCTATCAGCATCGTCATCAATGTTATCATCTTCAGAAAGTAGCTTTGGGTACCAGGAATTCTACACCCTGCTCTTACCTTCTTATCAAGTTCCTTCCATTATCAGTCATCTCAAGGACCAGTCTCCACCTCGAAGTCATTCTTATTTGGCACCTGTTATCAACAAGGCAAGACAAAAAACATTTATTAAGTACCTGCTGAATCCCAGGCCTTTAAGTCCTGGGGATTTGAAGCCAGGTGAAAACAGTCCCTGCCCTGCCCCCAGGGAGCTCACAGTTGTGGAGGGGAGACAACATAGGAACACTTATGTACCAAAAACACACGGACAGGCCATATGAGGGAAGGCCCTGGCTTTAAGAGGGGTTGGGGAAAGCTTCTTGGAGACAAGACTTTTGCTGGGATGTGGAGAAAGTCAGACCAGGAGAGAGCAAGTTAACCAGCTTTTGTTTCTGGATCGTTTTTGAAAGCTGATATTTATTTTTCAAAATCTTTTATCTGACTTGAGTGGGATGTGGTACGATCTCCAACTGAGGTAATATTTGTCTAATGATCTCATAGAATTAGCTGGCTGATCGCTCTCTATGAACTATTGACTGTCCTTGGCATATTCAAACAACAGCAGTTCCAAGATTAATTTTGACCACTTCCTTGGCTTGGCTTTGCTGGTGGTAATGCAGTAATACCGATGTTGTTAAAAGAAATTCACATACATGGGAGACATTGCAGTAGATTGTTGGGTTTGTGATTTGTAAGATCTAAATTTGAATCCTGCTTCAGACTGTGTGACCTTGGGTGAGTCACATCATCCCTGAATATCCTAATCTGTGAAACTGAGGGAGTTGAACTAGGTGGTCTGTATTCCCTCTCTGGTTGTCATTTTCCTCATTTTGAAAATGATGAGTTTGAATGATATGATCCCTGAGATCCCTTAATAATAAAAGCTAATATTTGTATGTTTACAAAGCATTTTGCAAAAATTATCTCATTTTATCTTCATAACAACCTTAAGAGGTAGTGCTATTATCACCTTCATTTTACAGAAGAGGCAGACAGCAGTTACATGATTTGTCCAGGTCATACAGCTAGTAAAGTAAGCATCTGAGGCTAGATTTGAACTTTGGTTGCCCAGACTCCAAATCCAGTGCTTGCTGGCTACCCAAGCTAGTCTCTAGGTCCAGTTCTATGTCTATGAGCCTATGATTGAAGCAGTTCAAGGATATACTATCGCTGAAGCAACAGCTATAAAAAAAGATATTAGTCACCAGAAATAGCTATGCTTTAGTGGATAGAGAGCTAGAACTGGGAATATCTGGTTTCAAGTTTTACCACTGATAGAAATTGGCTTGTGACCCTGGGAATGTCACATCCTCTTGGGACTTATAAAGTGCAAAAAAGATGACAACTTGAATTGGTAGAAGTTTCCTACATCAACGAAATCATAGTCCCATCCAGTTCCTTCCCTCAGAATCAAATGAAACTGACATTAGTTAGCTGAAAAATCTCACTTCCTAAATCAGTGGAACAGAATGCTCCCAACTCCATCTCTTGGTCCTAGCAGTAAAAATGATTCTCTATGGTGCTGAAGGAAAGTTAGGGAGAAGAGGAGCATGATCTTATAGCTAGACTCCCATGTCATTTTATTCTCTTCCCTTCAATTTTTCATATATTTTTCATTCTTGCTTTTAAACTGAAGCTCCTCTTTAAGGAACATATCATTACCTCTAAAGAGCAGTTAGGTGCTTTTACTGTCCCTAAGGCATTTGTCTTTGTATCCCATCCATGTGGGTAAGTAATAGATAGCCTATGTGTCCCACTGGTGTTTATACAATGTCAAGACATGCCTCCAGAATGATGAGTTGACCCCTGTCACAGACTTATGAAAGGACATAGACACCAAGATAGGCAGACGTAGGTGGAAAGGAAACTGAGTCTCATGGTGCATCATTGAAGGGAATACCCTTATGAATGAGAACACGGATCCATTCAAAGAACTGAATGAATCAATTGACCAAACAACAAACATTTATTAAATGCCTACTGTATACAGCTGCTCTATTCCAGTAGAATTCCAGAGAAGCAGAATGGCAGAGTGGATAGACAGATGACCATTGAGAAGGGTCAAGCAATTAACAAACATTTATTAACTGCCTAATAATACGCCAAGTATTGTCCTAGGTGCTAAAGATACAAATACAAAGAATGAAACAATTCTTACTCTCCAAAAGTCCTGTCCCTGTGTGACCCTAGGCAAGTCACTTAACTTCTCAGTGACTACAGGGAATGCTAAAAGATGTTAAATTGCAGAATTGATAGAAAGCCACAGTGGGACTCCCTCTATCAGTGCAAACAGGCACCAGTCAAGAGAGTTGTCTGTCAAATTGAAAGGGTAAGTGACTTGTCCAGGGTCACATAACCAGTAGGTGTCTCAGGGCTTTCTAGCTGGGAGGTAAGCCCTCTATACTCTAAATCACATTGCCTTTCAGGGCTTAATGGTATCTACTGAATTGAACTGAATTGAGGAAGCCAGGTGGTCAGTAGATAGAACACTGGGCCTGTGGTCAGGAAGACCTGAGTTCAAATCCAGCCTCAGATAATTACTAGCTGTATGATCCTGAGCAAGTCAGTTCACCTCCATTTCCTCATTTCCCTCGACTATAAAGTGGAAATATCGATAGATCCTCCATGCCAGGGCTGTTGTGAGGATGACAGAGATAATTTTTGCAAAGTACTTAGCACATTTCGGGTACTTAGCTCTTAATAAATGCTTGAAGAAGAATTGAATTGAAGAAATGGGGGTGAGGGAACCAATCAAGAATCAGAATGCAGATCTCCCTCTATGAGGACCCACGAATTGTCTTCTTGGCAGGACATTGGCAGGGCTATGATGCAAGCCAAGGGCTTGTGTACCGGGGGATCCACAGTGCACCTGGCTGAGACTTCAAACTGCCTTTGAAGTCAAAACAATTCCAATCAGTGTACACTTTTATAAATGTTTAACGGTCAGATTTTTACTGCCTTCCTTACTCAGGATGAAGAAATGAAGGCAAGCTGCCATTTAGTTTTTAAAATGTTTTATTCCAAATTGGCTCCAAAGTCTTCCTGGGCCTAACAATGTCTAGCCAGCTGTTAATATTACCCATCATGAACAGCAAACTCCTATTTTTCAAACCGTAAGCATTCATTTCTTTTTCTCTTTTCTAAAGAATAGAGGCAATGAAGACTTCCCCTTGAATGAGTAGTGAAATGGCATCATGCAGAGTATCTCACTTGGATTCAAATCCTTTTTTAAGATGCTAACTAGCTGTGTAAAGCCAGGCAGTTGTCTTAATCTCTTTGAGCCTCACTTTCCCCATCTGTAAAATGAGGATAATAACACCATCTAACAGGATTTTTGTGAGAATTAAACGAGATAATATCTGTAAACTACTTTGTAAACATTAAAGTCCTGGATAAATGTGAGTTTTTCTTGCTATTAACAGTTACTTTATAGTGAGGTCAGCTTATCTTAACATGCAAGAGAAAGGGTATTCCCAGGGATGTGAAGTAAACCAAACTGGACATCCCCCTGCTCACTTTCCTGATATCAGATATCAAAGGGGTCTCAATCTCATGATTTCCATGCATGGAAACAAATTTTCTTGCTATGAAAACAAAAGACCTGGGTTTGAGTACCAGCTCTGCCACCCCCAACAGGACCCTAATAAAAGGGGTGTTAGATGGCTAGCAGGCCAGTCAATGGTCATAGTGGTCCCTTATGCTTATGTCTCTCCTCCCTGAGAAGGAGGCACATCCTCTTGAATGTTGGTGGTGGAATAAGTGCTCCAGGCTCTCTGAGTTCAGGACACCAGCAGAATTTTTAGTGATGTTAGAGAATTTTAGAAAATTTTTTTATTCCCTCTTTTATGATTCCCTTGCTTACCAATAAAAAGAAATAAGTGAACTAATGAGACTCTAATCTTCCTCAGGGATAGCCTAATCAAAGGTTCTTAGTCTTTTTTTGGCAGTTTGCTACAGAATATGGACTCAGTAAAGTACAAAATATTACAAAGGAAACCAATTTATGTTTAAATGGTTATCAAAATACATGCTAATCACTCAATAAACATTTATTAAGAATCTACTATAATGTCAGACACTATGCTAGGTATAAGTTCATGGATCCCAGATTAAGAACCCCTGGAAAGAGGTTTGAAACAAAGTCAACGATGAATTACAGAATTTTCATCAAATAATTTCTGGGCAGGCAAGTAAAATGTTCAAACCTGCCCCCCAAAATGGCTCCCTGTATTAATCTTTCTAGAATATCTGCTTGCACTATGGAGTAGAATGGAAAGAACACTGTTGCTGGAGCCTAAAGTCTTGGGTCCAAATCTTTCTTCTGCTATTCACTATCTGTGTGACCTGGGGCAAGTCATTTACCCTCTCTGGGCCTCAGTTTCCCCAACTGTAAAACAAGAGAATTGGACTAAAGGGCCTCAAAGGTCATTTCTCTCTATGGATCTATGATCTTGTAACAATACTCCCTGTAACAGAGGATTGGCTGATGAGATTCCCATCTCCAGAGTAAACAAAATACATTCTGCCTGCTGCCAGCCTATGTGAAATAGGCTTCCTTATAGAAAGATGTTATGAGGTGCAATAGAAGGGCTGTGCTCCATGGTTCAGAGCATACATACACAGACATTCTGACAGCTTCAAGTCTACCTACCTCCTGGTGAAGAGGAGTCTTTTTTGGTTGGATTATGAACAAGAAATGAGAAGCAGACCAATGACTTTTGGTGGGGGTAGAAAGGGAAAGGAAGCAATTGGATCCTCTTTTCCTGCCTGGTTGTGTTGAGTGAGGAAGAAATTCTGTAAGCCTCTGGGAGGGGAAAGAGGTTGGTGTTGGGAGCTGCTTAGTGTCTAGCACTAAGCATATATCTGCTTGCACTATGGAGTAGAATATCCCTTGGTAAGAGTTAAATAATGTTAACTGGTTAAATAACATCAGTGTACTAATCACTAGTGGCTGACATTAGGAAGAATACACCAGAACAGGGATTCATAGTGAAGAATCTCACTAGTTTGAGGGGTACCCCCAGAATATTCATGGGGAGAACTTGACTCATGAATGAGAGTGGGAACTGGAATAATGATCTCTCTACCTTTTTTTTTTTTCAAAAAAGACAGCATTGTAATCCCAAAATAATATGAAGACCTCCAAGAGAAAAGTCATGCCTTCTACTTCAGTATTTCACCTGGTGCATAATAAGTGATTCCTAAAAATGTACTAACTTGACTAGAGTAAAAATCAGTTATATTTCAAGGGGTTACTCTCAATCATCAAGATACAGCTAGAAACAGGAACAATGAATCATTATCTGCTAAAGCAGAGAAAGAATCTCATTATAGTCTTCTATTCCAAGGGGAATTTGGACTGGACAAGGCAAAATAAACATGGTCAATACAGAATTGGAACCCAAATTCAATACAGCCAGCTATCTCCAAATTTGATGTCCCATCTCTGGCCTTCATGTCTTTATACACCCTGTCTTGCATGCTCGGCATACGTTCCTTCCCTACCTCTGTGTTCTAGAATCACTAGCTTTCTTCAAGGTTCAACTCAGATACCACACCCTATGGGAAACTGTTTCCTCTTCTAACAGTTGCTGGTCCTCTCTCTTTCCTCAACTTACTGTCTAAGTCAAGTCAAATCAATGTGCATTGAGTCGTTAGACACTGTGTCAAGTCCAGGGCACTTACTATGTGCCAAACTCTGTGCTAATTGCTGGGAATACAAATAGAACAGAAAGAAAAGACAGTCCTTGGTCTCAAGCTTACTTTATTACAGAGGAAGACAATTCCTAAGTAGATATGGGCTGTGGATGAGTGGCATGGCACCTGAATGGACAAATGGTAGCAAAAAGTAGTCCAGAGAGCTAAGAGCAAAGCCTGGAGAGAAATAATGATGCAAAAGATGTCTAATCTGGACCCTTCCTTAAAACAGAAGTTAGCAATCACCAAAAATTGCTACAGTGCAGAGGGATGCCTCTGGGAGAGGAGGGTGCCTGGAAATCTTGGAGAAGGCATTCTAAGTATGCCTTTAATTATGTCTAATTAAGTCATTCTAATTATTAGTCAACTTAAAACTTTGGTGGCTTACTGCTAATCGTGTACATATAAAGTCAGGAATTTAGAACAAAGTATCAAGGTAGGCTTCTCAATGGCTCCACCTAGAGGAAGCTGTGTATCTGTTATCTGTTATCTGTCCTTCCTGTTATCTGTCCTTTTCATTGGAGACTCAAAGGATGGATAGGGGAGAAAAAGGGAAGATGGCTATTGAGCAACAACAACAATGGACCAGTTTGTTGAAGGGGAATCCCGAAAATTATTATAAGGAAAGTTGGTTGACAATTAAATATTGGTGGAATTTAAAAGGAACTTTCTAACCCTAAGTCAGATGGAGGCTTAGGAGAGTGGTGTTTCTCCTTATAGAAGTATGTTCAAAGACAGAGGGAATGCCTATTGGCTATATTTAGCAGGCTGGTTGTTCTGGATTCTGAGTTCAAATCTGACTTCAGACACTCACTTGATGTGTGGCTCTAGGCAAGTCACTTAATTTTGTCTGCTTCAGTTTCCTCATCTGTAAAATAAGCTGGAGAAGTCAAGAAAAACCAAAATAGGTTCACAAAGTCAGACATGACTGAAATGGCCCAAGAATAAGAACCTGACTGCCCTTGGTAAGTCTAGCTCAACATATCCAGACCAACAACATGCCAAGGCATTGAGAGAGCTGGTAGGTGTAACTGTTAAGCCATTGTTAAGGAAATTAGAAAAATAATGGAGAATAGAAGAGCTGCAAGCAGCAAGATTTGACCTGGGCAATGTCAAGAATGAATTATTAACAATAGTCTGTAAGCACTAAGAAGGGAAAACAGTGATCACTAAGAGTCAACATGGGTTCTTCAAGATAAGTTATACCAGGGGAAGCTGGGTGGTGCAGTGCATAGAACACTGGCCTTGGAGTCAGGGGGACCTGAGTTCAAATCCCACCTCAGATATTTATTAGCTGTGTGATCCTGGGCAAGTCACTTAACCCTGATTGCCTCCAAAAAAAAAAAAGAGTCAATTATACCAAGTAATCTCCTTTCCTCTTTTGAAAAGGTTGCTAGAGTAGTACATAAAGGGAATGCCATGGGAAAATATACCTGGACTTTATTTAATAAGATATTTGACAAAAATCTTTCAGGATGTTCTTGCAGAGATGTGTGAACGGTCCATTCAGAACCGACTGAATGACTAAATCCAAAGAGTAATGATTGATGTCAGTTTTCAGAGAGTCTAGAGTGGGGTGATCAGGAATTGAAACCCAGGTTTTGGAATCTGCTCCCCAAATTCGCCCTATCATGGTCACTATTTTACTTTTTGGAGAGGGGAAGGCAGGGCAATTAGGATTAAGTGACTTGCCCAAGGCCACACAGCTAGTAAGTGTTAAGTATCTGAGGCCGGATATGAACTCAGGTCCTCTTGACTCCAGGGCCAGTGCTGTATTCACTGCACCACCTAGCCACCCCAATGGTCACTATTTTAATTGATGACTTGGGTGAAAACATAGACAGCATGTTTATTAAATTTGTAGAAGACACAATGTTACAATGGAGAGCCAACAACACATTGGATGACAGTGCCAGGATCCAAAAAGATCTTGACAGGTGAAACCAAAGGACAGATCTATTGAGATAGAATTTAATGACAATAAATGTAGAGCCTGAGATTAATGCCAAAAGCATCCCAGAACCCCTGATGTCAAAGATATGACTTTTCCTATATTGAAGAAGAAATCTCAGAAGCCATTTTGTGAGCTACCACTTCTCCTCAATCTTGATGCAAATTTGAAGGACCACAGTGATCCTTCTGCTAGTCCTGCTTTCAACCCAGCAGCTACAGTCGTAAGATTAGAATGGGTGTAAATAGCAATTATTTTCTGTTCTGGCCAGAAATTGTGAGGTTCTTCCCCTCCCAGACTGCTGTCTTTGTGATCCTTAGTCATTAAATGGGCATGGCCTCAGACAAGCTGAAAAATACCTTAACTTAGGAAGGCCAAGGTCACCCAGTGCAATCTGGGCCATTGCCAGTCTTGACCTTTGTCTTGCCACTAGACTTCGGTGACTAGAGGAGAGAGTGGGGTTGATGATGTTGCACAGCTCTGCCCTACCCATATCCAATTTATGGGCAAGTCAAGACATCACCCTCATGATGATATTGTTCCTCTTCCAGAATGAAGGATGAACAACAAAACAACAAAAGAAAAACCAAACACAGTCATCATCCAGAGAAGCAACTCCTATAGAGAAGGGGGCAGCCATCCCCACCAATTGCCAACCAAATGCCACCAGGCAGGTAAGTTAACCTAGCTCAAGCACGTATATGTGTGTTTAATCTCAGTTGAAACCATCACCATTTCCTTGACCACCTTTTCCCCTCGGAACCTAATGAAGATAGGCTAGGACCCTGAAACCAAGAGCCTTAGGAATAAGCGACCCTTCTAGGTCAGCACCCTCAGCCAGCATTCTGGGAGCCAGACCTGTAGAGATGCAGTCTGGCAAATGCTCTTAATGGGTACTTTAGCCACAGCTACTGAAGACCCAGGGGAGAGATTTCTTGCCATCAAAGTCCTTGGCACTGTCAAATGGTTTGACATCCAAAACAGATATAATTTACTCAGTGGAAAGCTCATGAAAGGAGAGGACTTATCGTCTTCTTTGCAGCTGGGCCCTAAGGACCATGGGACCTTTCCATCAACTTGTAGCTAAAAGGTTGCTTCTGCATCATTTCCTCCATTAGAAGAAAAGCTCCTCAAGGTCAGGGATTGTCTTACTCTTCCATGTGTATCTCCAGTGTTTATAACAACGCCTGGCACATAGTGAGAGCTTAATAAATGCTGTCTTCATTCATTAAAAGTAATTAAGTGCACAAGTAGACAACAGATTGCTTAAAATATCAGGGGATTTTTAGCAAACTTTAGGCTGAATATGAGTCAACAGCGTGCTATTTTACCATTACCCTCTCATTACTCAATATCACATTGAATGAATAAGGAAATCATGTTTAAAAATATGGCAATGATATTTCCACTGTATTCTACCCTACTTAGATATCACCTGGGATATTGCCTTCAGTTCATCATTATTTCAGGAAGTCTATTGAAAAGAGTGTCACTGTTTAACAATCAGCTCCCCCCTCCATCAAAAAGAAAAGAAGGACATACTTTTAAATTTAAGCTGGATTGTTAATGTTACCTCCATCACTTTCTTAAGTCTAAACAATTGACAAAACAATAAACAAGGTCTGATTTGCAGAGTTTACATTTTTGGGCATAAATGCTCAGACTGAAAATTTAACAATCAGCTGTATGAACTGGTTCCAGCACATCCCTGGACCAGAGATAGGGTAGGACTACAGTATATTAGGCTCTGTAGGGTATCATGCCAGCATGGATAGAGTACCACATTGGGGGTCAGGGAGATCTAGGTTCAAAATTTGCCATAGTCACTAACTGTGTGACCCTGGTCAAGGCATGTGATCTCTCTGAGTCTCAGCTTCCTCATCTATAAAATTAGGATAATAGCAACTACCTGATTGCTTGTTGTGAGAATCAAAATAAGATTAAACTGAGATTATACATATATATGTGTATATACACACATATATGTGTATATACATACATCTATATATGTATGTATATCTATCTATATGTGTGTATCTGGAAACTTTTAAGTACCTATATAAATGTCATCTCTAATTGTGATTACTAATCATAATATGTATATAATAAATAGAGTAAAAATATAACCTAGGAAATACGTGATTGGAAAAAAAGAGGTAAGCGTGTCATATAGCAAGGGCGAGGAATAACAAATCAAATCAGTGCATGCATTCATGAAAAAAACCCTTACTATATGCCACCCATTGTGGAAATCATTGAAGAAACAGACACAAAAACCAGGAAAGTTTCTGCCCTCTGAGAGATTGTATTTGAATGCACACCAGGGAATCATGGCCAGGGATGAAAATTGGGTCATGGGAGGTACACGGAGGATGATTGGAGTCATAGGGCCCATGATTGACATATCCTTTGCATGAATGGTACCTTTGATTTGGTTACTGTTTCCAGAGCTGTAAGAGATATTTTGAGGAGCTTTTTAAACACATGAAGATTGCTGAGGAACAGCAACATGGTGGGTTTAGGTCAAAGTAGAAATGTGGAACTATCACCAGTCAAAAGCCTAGGGCCTCAAGGCATGAGGTAGGGTCCTAGATCCTAGGCTGAGGCTGGGTCAAGGAAGCACATTATGAACACAGGCAGGGAGCAGTGAGCATGGCACATCTGGATGCCTACAGATTATTATTTTTTAAGTAAGTGGAAGGCCTCAGGGTTTGGGTTGGACACCTTATGGACAATATATGAGAAGACATAGACAAAACTCACACAGGATGAGAAAGTGGGTGGTGAAACTGCACTACTACAGGGAACCCCCATGTGAATGAGGTCCTAGATTCATCAAAGTGTTGAGGCAAAAACTGATAAGCTGAAGTCTGTCCATAGTAGGGTGATCACAGTAATAAGAGGTCTAGAGATCATGACTTATGAGTAGTGTTAAGTACTTAGACTGAAGAAGAGAAGCCTTAGGAAGGACATGAACATATTTTAAAAGTTATTATAAAGAAGAGGATTTGTGTAAAATGAGGAATAGTGGGTTTCTCATTGTATAAGAAGCAGATAAAAGCTTGATACTATCCAAAAGGAGAGGCTTGGTACATATAGAGCTGGAGGAGAGCCTGGGCTCAAGGGATGACTCTGACATCGACTGAATGACCCTGAACACTTCTCTAAAGTGATAAATTATAAACAAGTTGTCAACATGACCTACATCAGTGGAACTTTCCAGATAGATAGATAGATAGATAGATAGATAGATAGATAGATAGATGGATAGATAGATACACATATATGTGTGTATATATGTATATATACATATATATACACATATATATATATAATCACATATATATC
>CM053585.1:391484226-391503895 GCA_028646515.1 Pseudochirops corinnae
TCTCCTGTAGGGCAAGATACCCAATTCAGAGTGTATGTCATTCCCTCCCTAAGCCAAATTCAATGAGAGTAAGGTTGACCCATTCCCTTTTGCCTTCCTGTTCTTCCCCTCCATCGTAACAGTTATCTGTTGCCTCTTCTATATGAGATAATTTACCCCATTCTGTCTTTCCCCATCTCCTCTCATTATATTCCTCTTTAACCTCTCAATTTTACTTTTTAAATATCATCCCTTCCTATTCAATTGATCCTGTGTCCTCTATCTATGTATACCTGTACACATATATACACACACTCACATATGTATTCATACACATATATATCTTCCTACATAGACATATATGTATGTATACTTACATATATATGTATATATATATATACACACGCACACACACACATTTATATTTCCTTCAACTATCCTCATACTGAGAAAAATTTCATAAGTTACAATTAACATTTTTCCATGTAGGCATGTACCTAAATAATTATTGATTAGAGAAAAACACATGAAAATGACTTAGAGATACCACCTCACACCTATCAGATGGACTAACATGGAAGAAAAAGAAAATGAGAATGCTGGAAGGGATGTGGAAAACACTGATGCCCTGTTGGTGGAGTTGTGAACTAGTCCAACCATTCTGGAGAACAATTTGGACCTATGCCCAAAGAGCTATAAAACTACACATTCTCTTTGACCCAGCAGTAGTGCTACAAGGTCTATGTCCCAAAGATATCAGAGAAAAGGGAAAAGGACCTATTTGTACAAAAAATATTCATAGCAGCTTTTTTTGTGGTGGCAAAGAATTGGAAATTGAGGTGATGCCCCTCAATTGGGAAATGGCTGAACAAGCTGTGAAATATGACTGTGATGGGATACTCTTATGCTATAAGAAATGATGAGCAGGATGGTTTCAGAAAAACCAGGGAAGTCTTATACGATACAAAGTGAAGTGAGCAGAACCAGGAGAACATTGTACACAGTAACAGCAATACTCTACGATGATCAACTGTGAAAGACTTAGTTACTCTGATAAAGACAATGATCCAAGACAATTCCAAGGAAGCCATGACTGAAAAATACTATCCATATCCAGAGAGAGAACTGATGAACTTTGGGTACAGACTGAAGTATTCTTTTTCATTTTCTTGTTTTTTTTAAATACTTTTCATTTTTTAATATGGCAAATATGAAAATCTATTTTGCATGACTGCACATGAATATATCAATTCGCTTACTTTCTCAAGGAGTGGGTGAGGGGCCAGAGAAAGGGAGAGAATTTGGAACTAGAAATTAAAAAAAAATAAATGGTAAAAATTTTAAAATATAATTTCAAAATATTTAGCAAAGCAAATTAGATATACTTTTTAAAAAGTGGCCACTTTTCTGCATAATTAATATTCATTTCACAATTGTTCATAATAAGACTTTACTGTTTGCCTTTTGATCCCAGCAGGACACAATTTGAGATTTCATGGTAAAAACAAGTAAAGAAAAGCTTTCTGAAAAACGGCGAAACAGGACTAGAGCATGAATTCTTAACCTGTGGAAGAATCCATGAATGGATTTCACACATGGAGAGAAAAAAAAATTATAACTCTCCTTTCTCTAACCTTTGGTTTCCATTTTAATCCTACATATTTTATTATGTGAATTTAGAAACATTTCAAGTTGGGGTGCAAAGGCTTTACCAGATTGTTAAAAGAGTCCAAAATCTAAGAAAAGGTTAAGGATACTTGGGTTTTGGGAAAACCAATATCTAATTTCCTTTTCCTTGCCAAGCCAAAACGCTTGCTTTATTCTTCATCGTTTGGGACATGACAAGGGCCATAATCACCTTTGTCTCTCTTCCATCTCCCCAGATCCCCAAATCATGATTTTTGTTAGGTGTACTGTGACTGATGCTTTGGCTTTACGTTTCCCTAGGAAAGAAAGAAAACACATGTTGATTGGCTACTGTACTCAGAATGGGTCTCAAAAACAACTAAGCAAACCGCAGTGGTCTTGGCAAACAAACAGTGGAAAAGTACAGGTGCTGGGAGCCAGCCCAAGCCGAAGCAAACACAGTTTGGCAGGTAACAAAGGAAGGGACTTTTCATTGGAGAAATTTATTTCTTTTAAATATTTGCAATCCACAGCCGCCTGATAGCACATAACGCCACTTAGCATGATTTCCGGACAAAAGAGATGGCTTGTGGCAAAGAGCAGATGCTTGAGTAGCCCCGTGTGGTGTGAGCTTCACCATCCATCAGGAAAACCAATATTTACAATTCTGGTATCTTTGTCATGAAAGTTTGTCCTCCTCAAAATACACAGACACACACACGCACACACACATGCACAAGTGAGAGAACTGTATTTCAATATATAGGGTCCTGTTTTTACTTGAGGCAGGTATGATTGAGAGAAACAAGGTCTTCACTGTGAGGAATGATTAACTCAACTAAGTCAATATGCATAGTTTTCCAAGGAGTAGAAGTCAGCTGATGAAACTGACAATCTTCTTGCCATTTGTTCAGTCAGCTTGGATCCAGAAGATAAGTAAGATTTGCATGTCATACTATAGTCAAAGTGGCTTTTACAAGATAAAAAAAAAACACCATTCTCCCCTTGGAACTTGTCCACATGGAATGAAATTGAATTGGTTTTTTAATTGTTTAAATAATCTTCTGAGAGTGGTGATTTATTTTTGAAAGTAACCTTGATGGTTTAACCTGAACATCTGTTTTCCATTGAATTGGCCTTTAAGTGAACATTTAATAAAATAGAAGGGGTAGCAACCTTTGATTCAAGTCAATACAATTAATTTTTTATTGAGTACACAGTAAGCATTGTCCATCTCCCCTCCCATGAGAATTCATGAGAAATCTCATAGAGCAGGGATTGAAAAGCCAGTCTTGGCCTTATAAAGACTTGGTTCAAGGCCAATCTCTAACTTTGGATCACATTTGGGAAAGGATGTAGCTCTTTCAATGGATCTAAACTGGGAGGATCCACCGAAGTTATATTGTCCTGCTGCTGCTGAATGAATGAAGATAGTGGATCCCCACAATTTCAGAAGAAGCATAATGACAAGTGACCCAAAAGTCAATGGAGAGATTCATGGTATATGCATGTAGTGTGGTGGAAAGGCTAGGGGATTTTGAATTATAATAGAAGCCATGGTCTCAACTCTCAGCTCTGTTACCTTAGCACTTAGGTGATTTTGGGCAAGACACTTTGCTTCTTTGGATCTCAGTTTCCTCACCTGTAAAATCAGGAAGTTGGATTAGGTTATGTCTAAAGTTTTTCCAGTTTTAAACCTGATACTTCAATGTAAACAAGCTCTAGCATATCACCAACGATGACTACAAAACCAGGAAGGCTTCGTTAAAGAAACAGATGACTGGAAAGGAGGTAGGTTGCCTAAGTATCCCTCCAGAGAGGTAATAGACGGGCATTCCTAGTGTCAGTGGTAACACAAACAAGTAGACAAAGCACTCTGGCATATTGAGTTTGTGCTTGATGGAGGATTTACGGAAAGAAACAACATCACACAGGAGGAAGGAGAAGAGTTTTGATCTGTATGCAGGGGCAGAGAGGAGTACTCACACTGACTGATGAGATTACAGAACCAGGGAAGTACTGTAATTGCCTGCATGACTTTAAGAAAGCTATTCAATATCCTTCACCCTCAGTTTCCACATCTGTAAAATGAGGAATGGTTGGGCTAGATTACCTTTGAGGTCCCTTCCAATTCTAGATCTGTAAGTCAATGACCCTATTAATTAATCACTTAATAAGCACTTATTATATATATAAGTGCCTGCTCTGTGCCAGTTACTGGGAATACAAAGACAAAAAAGGAAACAGTCTCTGACCTTACATCCTATAATATCATTCTTTGTCTATGCCCATTAAGGAAATGTAGAAGTGTGTTGGGTACCATACTGCCTAAGACTTTTCTGATGTGTGAAGGAAGCAAGATGGTAACCTTGAATTCCATACATTCATCTCTGACTCCTGTAATAATAATTCCTAATATTTCTTGAGTGCTTTACAAAGGTATTATATCATTTATCACTTACAGTAATCTTGTAATTATTATTTCCCCCATTTTGCAGATGAGGAAACTGTGGTTGAGAGAGGTTACTGACTTGCGCTGAGCGTATGAGGCTGGATCTGAACATGTACCTTCCTAACACCAGGCCCAGGCTCTTGGTTTGGCACCGCAGTCTCTCACTGATCACTGCTGTGATCTCCTACCAGGTTCCTGTTCCTTCTGTTCTCATCCTCATTATTCTTTACTGAATTGCCATGATCAAAATCCAATAGAAGAGACAGTATTTGAACCAGAGTGGCCATTTTCATTGATCTGTGATTAATTTGGCAAATGACTGATTTTTTCCCCTTCAGTTAAATTGAGGGGTTCACTATGGGATTAAGTGTGCTTGCATTTGTAGATGAAGAGATAGCAGTATTTATGGGCTGGCTTTGTATGTAAAATACTTCCATTTTGAATATTCAATCAGTCTATCAACAAGAATTTATCAGGCATTTGCTATGTGCCAAGCACTGTGCTAAAAACTGGACATACAAAGAAAAAAATAAAAGCAATCCCTGGCTTCCCAGGGCCCACATTCTACATTCTCCTCCTAAGGGAGGAGCCTCCATATCTACATCATGGAGTATAAGATAAATACAGAGTAGATAGAAGGTAACATTGGAGGGTGGCAAGAGTGATAGTGGGGTTGGGAGGAGGGGGCACACAAGAAAGGCTTCCTGCAGGAGGTAGGGCATGAGCTGGGTCTCAAAGGAAGCCGGAGATCATTGAAAGATTTTCATTTTTAAAGGATCCCAAGGGACCACTTGTGGTCTACAAATTCTACTTTAAGTCCTATGGTAGTAATTGAAATCCTACTGATCTAAAGGGGTTAATACAATTACAGGTCTACTTTACCACTGGGGCCAAATTAGGCATCAAGAGAATCATGATTATGAAACCTACCAAGTATTAGAATTCTCTGCTATTCAAGGGCTTTTAAAAAAATTTCTGTGATCTATGTTGATTTCCATTTTTAGAGATGACTCACTTTCCTTAGGAACAGATCACCAACAGTATCTTTCAGAATTTGGATCTTGGTCTCCTTAAATCCTTCTTCAAAAATAAATGCTTACCTCCTGGCTTTTTTTGTCATTTTGATTTTTTTAAAAAAGAATAGGATTAGTTCTAGCTAACTGATGTCATACAAAGAAAAGGAATATAAACCTCTCAATTCTCATCAAAGGGAGAGCGGAGGACATTATTGCTACTATCACTAATAGCAAAGGCTTGGCTTCACACTTCAGTGCCTCAGAGTGTCACGGGGAGATAATTCTTTATATACTTTTGTGCCTAATTGTAGGGGCCAGCTACATGCCCCAATGGATAAACTCCTGGACCTGAAGGAAGACTCATGTTCCCAAGTTCAAATCTGGCCTCAGACCCTAGCTGTGTGACCCTGGGCAAGTCACTTACCCTGGTTTGCCTTTGTTTCCTCACCTGTAAAATGAGTTGAAGAAGGAAATGGTGAAATACTCTAGTATCTCTGCCAAGAAATCCTCCAAAAAGGGATTACCAAGAGTTGGGCATGACTGAAAACTACAACTACTATGTGCTAGGCACGATGTTGGGGGTATAGAGAAAGTAAAAGACAGTCCCTGTTCTCAAGGAGCTCACTCACAGTCTAAAGGGGCAATAGTGTGAAGGCTACTATGTACAAATGAGCTATAATTAGGATAAATTGGAGATAATTAACTGGGGGAGGGCACTGGAATTAAGAGAGGTTAGTGAAAGCTTCCCAAAGAAGGTGGGATTTTCTCTAGGACTTGAGGGAAGCCGAGGAAGCCAAGAGGTAGATGAGGGACAGTAGTCTAAGGACAACCAGTGAAGATGCCTGAGGTTTGAAGGTGGAGTGCCTTGTTGGAGAAGTAGCAAGAAAGATAGTGTCACTGGATCCCAGAGGACATGGTAGCGGAGTTAAGCTGTAAGAAGACTAGAAAGGTTTCTGTGTGAGGGCAGGTTACAGAGAATTTTGAAAGCCAAATATCAGATTTTATATTTGATATAGGAGGTTATGGGGAGCCACAGGAGTTTACTGATGTATCAGATTTGTTCTTTAAGAAAATCGCTTTGACCTTTAAGTAAAGGAAGGACTGGAGGGATGAGAGACTTGGTGCAGGCAGATCTAGTAGCAGGCCATTATTACAACAACCCAGGTATGAAGTGATGAAGGTCTATATCAGAGTGGTGGTAGTGTTAGAGGAGAAAAAGGGATGTATTGGAGAGATGTTACAAAGGTGAAATTAACAGACCTTGGCAATAGGTTGGATTTAGGGGTGAGTAGTCAAGGATAACATCTAGGTTATGAGCCTGGGGGAATGGGAGGATAATGGTGCACTTGGTGATAGGAAAGTTTAAAAGGAAGGCAGTTTAGAGGAAAATATAATGGGTTCAATTTTGGATATGTTGAGTTTTAAGTGTCTACTGGACATCCAGTTTGAGAAGCTTGAAAGGTAGTTGGAGATGGAAGATTGGAAGTCAGCAGAGAGGTTATGTTGGCAAAAGTCGCTTGGAAAATCATCAGCATTGAGATGATAATTAAACCTGTGGGAGCTGCTGAGGTCACTAAGTGAAATAGTATAGAGCAGGGGGGTGACAAACAACAGCCCACAAGTCAGAGCTGACCAGCTATTTGTTTTTGTATGGCCCTAGCTAAGAATAATTTTACATTTCAAATAAAGTTTTATTTTATTTAAAAAATGAAAAGAAAAATATCCTTAGTGCCATATGCTTCCTGCTTATCTCATACGGTTCCCTCTATAAGTTTCATGCTCCGGTCAAAGCACTACTCTAATGACTTTGTACTTTTACTCACTCAATAAGCAGCCTCCTCAACCTGCTGGATTTAAAGTCTCACTCAAATGGTGCCCCCTCCAGGCTCCAGAAGCCTTCCTTTATCTTCTCAGTCGGGGATGTTCCTTATCTCTTTGACTTTCCCATATTACTTTTCCCTTTCTCTTATGCATTTACCATAGTAATTGGGGTTGGACCCAGGATTTCGTTGGTTTAGGGAACTCCCCACAGTCAGATATTCCTTCTGCCAATGAAGGTTGGTGCCTTCACTGGAGCTTATAGTCTTAGAGAGTTGCCTGGAACACTGAGGGGTAAAATTAATTGCCCAAGGTCATATAAGCAGTATGTGTCAGAGGAGGGTTTTGAATCCAGGATTTCCTGTTTCCAAAGCCTATCTTTCCATTCACTATAGTAGTCACTATGGTGACTATGATCAGCATATATTACTTTGTGTTATGTTTTGCCTCTGTGTGTGTGTGTGTGTGTGTGTGTGTGTGTGTGTGTGTGTGTTATTTCTATCAGGCCTATCTCCCTACTGGATGATAAGGACCAAGAAGAAAGGATTCCATGTTATTTTAACTTAAAAAAAATTCAGGGTCTAAATATAGTATTCTGTATGTAACAGGGAATTAAATGCTTCTTACATTATTGAATTAAAGGCAATGTTGTCATTGACTGGCTTGAATTGCGCTACTAGTTTTCACTGTCATGCATGTGAGAAAAACAATCAAGAGAGAAAAAGGGACAAACTAAATTTCACATAGTCTGATTTTTTAAGCATACTCTTTTGTGGATGACTTTCTCTCTCGGAAATTTGCCACTATTACTATCTCTTCCATCTTTTCTTATTCCATTTGCAAATTAGGTCACTTTGTCTTATAACATTTATTAATGTCATACGTTTCTGTGTTTTTTCCCCTTTTTTAATGTTTTCATTGATTCCTTTTCTTTTGACGTAGATTACTTCCCAACAACCTATCATGGACTGTCATAAAAAACCTGGGCAAAACTATTTAATTATGGGATTGCGACTGACACTGTATATACACATCCCTTTCGGCTTTATTTGCTGTCTGTTGACAGAAAGGAAGAGTAAGTGCTTTAATATTAATAACTGGAGCACGTTGTCCCCTGCGTGTTCCTGAATTTTGCTGCTTTTTCGTGTTCTCTTTAATTACGTTCTTTTTAGTCACACACATTACTCTTCGTTTTACTGTTTTCTCTGCCCTCAGCACATACTGTTTCTTTGAATCCTTCACATTTGTCGTAACATGTAACGCCAGACTTTTATCAGAGACGTTTGTTACAGAGTTTTTCTTTCTAATCTCCATCTTTTCTTGTTCTGGTTGCATTGATTTTCTTTGTGCAAAAGCTTTTTGACTTTATATAACAGAAATGCTTTGTTTTGCTTTTCACAACAGATTCTGTTCCGTAACATGTATTGCCTTTTCCCATCAGTAGTTTTGAGAGGTAACCATTGTTCTTAAATTTGTCATTATGTGATTTTTAAATCTTATTTATTCATTTGGAATATATTTTACCATCTGATGTAAAATTCTGGTCTAAATACGTGTTGTATCAAACTTTTCTAGTTTTTTTTCCTGTTTTTTTTTATAAAGAGTTCTTTGCTCAGGAACTTATGTTTTAAGGTTTATTGAATGAATAGACTTCTATACTCACTTGTTCCTGGTATTTGTTTATTGAATCTCTTATATTGATCTAATTTTCCATTTTTAACCAGTATTTACTGCATTATCATATAATTTGCGATAAAGAAATGTTAGACTTTCCTTTATTTCTCCTTTTTTCCTGTTATCACTCAAAACAATTTGGTCTTTTGCCCTTCCAAACAAATTTTGTGATTATGCTACCCAATCTTATAAATTATTTTGCTTGGCAATTTGGTATAGTGTCAAATTTCTAGATTAATTTGGCTACTACAATCATTATTTATTATATTGATTTGGCCTAACCCAACCACGAACATTGAATGTCTCGCCAATGTTTTGACTTCCTTTTTCTGTAAATATTATGCTGTAGCTATATTTACCTAAAGCCTGTGGTTTCTTGTAGGTAAATTTCCAGATATTTCATACTTATTGTAGTTATTTTTCATGAAATTTCTCTTTCAATTTTCTCCTCTTGTCTTTTATTAGTTACATACCAAAGTCTTACACATTGTATACATTTCTTTTATACCCTGGTATATTGCTAAAGACATTGTTTCTGCTTTTTTTTTTAATTGACCTATGGTTTTCCATTTAAACAATTGTAATATCTGTAAATAAAGGTAGCTTTCCTTCCCTTTTGTCAATGATTGTTTTCTAATGATTTCTATTTTATTTTATTGCTTTAGCTAGCATTTCCAATACTATCAAATAATAGTGGAGTCAGGAAACATCCTTGCTTTACTCCTATGCTTTTTTGGGAAAGCTGCTAATGTTTTTCCATTACAAATAATCATAGTGCTTGGTTTAGGTAGATGCTTTTAGACATATTAAAGAAAAGCCCTTCTATTCTTATGCTTAAGGGCTTCTCCTCTCCCTGTGCCCCTCTCCCAGATGTGGCCTATTATTTTGTTTAGTTTAACTTTAGTCTTCTGTCCTGGGACAATACTGTCCTGATTGATAAATCAGCAAGGTAGCAGAAGACTGACATGACTTGCGTTTTATGAAGCCTTTTTGGAAGCAGCATGACAAATGAATAACTTGAAGGGAGCATTAAAAAATGTAGGAGAAATAAATCCCACAAGTACTCTTTTTTTGTTTCTTTTTGGAGGGGGAGGAAGGGCAGTTGGGGTTAAGTGACTTGCCCAAGGTCACACAGCTAGCAAGTTTGTCAAGTGTCTGAGGTCAGATTTGAACTCAGATCCTCCTGACTTCAGGGCCAGTGCTCTATTCACTGCACTGCCTAGCTGCCCCCCACAAGTACTCTTTAAGGATCTGATTTATTGTGGCCCTTAAAGATGAGAGTAGATTATTTTTTGTATTGGGGAGGAGAGTTAGAATGGGGGCATACGGATATGAAAAGCATCACTGGATGGTGGAAAAAGTGCTAAACTCTGATTCTGGAGTGACTTGGGTTTGAATTCTGGCTTGGTCACTCACTGCAGTGTGATTATGGACAAAGCACTCAAACTATACAGCCTCAGTTTCCTTATGGGTAAAATAATATGTAGTATTTTGTAAACCTCAAAGTTCCATAAATATATGAGTTGCTACTCTTCTCTTTTTTGCTCCTTCCCTCACAGACTTTGTTGCAGTTGGATAGTGTGCATCCCCATACTCAGTAATCTCCAATGGCTCTTGGAAAAAAATATAAAATTTTCTGATTGTCCTCAATCCTTTATAACTTGGCCCCTCCTACTTTACCAGTCTTCTAACACCTTACTCCCTTCTATGTCCTTATGACACTGACTTTCATGATCTTCCTTGAGAAGACATTTTATAGATGAGTTAAGAGGAAGTGATTTGTCCAGTATCATAAAGACAGTATTAGAGATAAAATTTGTACCCGTCTTTATTGAATATGGGTCATAGATTTAGAAATAGAAGGACTTTCGAGGTCATCCTTCTTTTTAAAGATGAGGAAACTGATGCCCAGGGTCACATAGGGAATAGGTATCACAACAGGGATTTGATCCCATATCCTTATTGATTATGGATCATAGGATCATAGATTTAGATATAAAAGGGACATCAGAGGTTCTCCCTTCCAATTTCCCTCATTCTATAGATGAAGAAACTGAGACCTAGAGAGATTAAGAGATTTGCCAAGGCCACACAAGTATTGAGGGGGCAGAGGTGGGATTTGAACCCCACTTCTCAGACTCTGTAACTATGTTCTTTCCTTAGTGCCACATTGACAATGATACTATTTTGTTCACTTCTTGGCAAAACCGAGCAGTGGTAAAATGACTATAAAGTTGTTTTGATGGTTAATTCCTATTTCCATCCATTTTTCAGAACCAGCATAGGAGCAGCCCCATCAGCCTTGGCCTCTGCTTGGGCTAATGCTCTTGCCAATCTCTCTCCTGCATCCTTATGGTCCAATTCTTTCCTCTCCAAATGATTTCCACTGAGATTTGTGGACTATGTGACAGGAAAAGGAAACTTTTCCTTTAAATAATTTATAAACCTAATAGTCATCAACAAACATATATGTTTTAATATAATACAGAAAAAAATCACTTGTAAATCTGTGAATATCTGTTATACAGTTTTCTCTCCAAAGTGAATATTAGATTTATATTTATAGAGAGAAGTCACATAGCAGAATGAATTGGGAGCTGGATATCAAGGCATAAAGATCTAGGTTCAGGTCATGACTAACATATATTGGCTTCACAAGTGTCTTAACTGCTCTGTGTTCTAGGTACTTCTCTACTTGCCAAGAAAATGTCAACTTGCATTCCTTTCTCAAGAGTTCCCTACATCAGTGAAAGCCCATGTCCAGTCTCAGTCCATTAAATTGAACATGGCAATAACAACATCACCCTCATTGTATCCACTTCTGACCTGTGAGAAAATTGTTCAAGTGTGACCCTTTCAGGTAGTTCCTACAGTCCCCCCATCCCTGGGCACAGCTATTCTTTCCATGACTGCCAAGAGCTTGGGGGTCTGCCCACACCACCAAATACTGCTTTTCAAAAACTGAGAGGGACCTGGTAGTTTTCCTTTTCCCCTTTCTTTATTTCCCCCTCTTCTTTCTTTCTTTTCTTTCTTTCAGTTTGG
The DNA here is from genome assembly GCA_028646515.1 of Pseudochirops corinnae. NCBI lineage: Eukaryota > Metazoa > Chordata > Mammalia > Diprotodontia > Pseudocheiridae > Pseudochirops > Pseudochirops corinnae. The sequence goes on from CM053585.1 coordinate 391,495,834, forward strand.
CAGTTCGTAGAAGGTTGGCTTTTGGGGTGAAGTGATGCAAATACAAACCCTCAGGAAATCCAGGAAGCATCTCCCCTAGACAAGGGACGGGGATGGGCAAAATGTATCCAAGTCCCTGAGCGGCTGCTGGTCCCCATATAAATGCTCTGCCCCCTCTTTGTTCCAGCAGGAATCCAGAGAACAAAACCTGGGCACAAAGGCAGCAGGCCACGGCCAGTGAATGCAACAGTGTTTTCTTAATCCATGTGGATCAGAAACACGAATGTTTTGATTCTGTGAAGGCCTTTCCCTCAGCGTGCTGGCTTAATCACTTGGATTAATAAAGCCCCATTGCCTGGGCTGGCTGCAGCCTCCTGGCCTTTTGGAGGGACTGGTTTTGTACATGATGATTCTAAGAGGCCACAGCATATACAAAGGCAGTGCCATTCTGTGTGAATGCCATGCCCATTAGGACTTCATGGGACTCCTTGAGATTGTGAGGGGATGCTCCTGAAATTTTCCAGCAGGGAAACTTGGGCTTAGCCCTCTGCTGTGAACCCAGGGGACTTTTAAGGACTAAACATTGATTTTTTTTTAAAAACACTGTCTATTTTTAAAAAAATCATTGCTTCAACTTCCACCCTACATTTTATATCTGCCCACTGTAGTTCAGGCCCTCAGCACTGATCAAGGGGAATAGTGAATTAGCCTACCTAGAGTCAGGAAGGCCTGTGTTCAAATCTCACCTTGGATACTTGTAAGTAACATGAACATGGGGAATCAATCAACCAAGCAACCAAGCAACCAACCAATCAACACACATTTATCAATGTGCCAGGCCCTGGGAACACAGAGCTCAGTCAACAGACATTTACAAAATACTAATATATGCCAGTCACATGGTAGGTGTTAGGGATACAAACACAATGAATGAGATCATCTGTACTTGCAAGGAGCTGACACGTTCTACTGGGGAAGACAAGTCCATATATAAGCATATACAGAAGAAATATAAAGAGAATAAGTAATGTATTTTGGGAGGGAATGTGCTAACCGGGGAAGGTTCAGAAAGACTTCATCTAAAAGGTGCAAAGTAATTTTCCCTCTCTGGGCCTCAGTTTTTTTCTCTGTAAAATGGGAGGATTGGACTAGATGGTTTCCGAAGTCCCTCCAAGCTCTAAACTATGACCCTAAAATCCTCCACCAACTGGCCAAATCCGCCATCCAAAAGCATAGGTCTATCGACATCACTTCCCTGCTCAAGAAGCAATATACCAGGGGCAGCTAGGTGGCACTATAGTGGATAGAGCGCCTGGTCTGTAGTCAGGAGGACCTGACTCAGACATGCCAGATGTGCGACTCTGGGCAAGTCATTTAACCCCTATCTGCTTTCCTCTTCTCAACTGTAAAATGGGGATAATAAGAGCACCTACTTCCCAGAGTAGTAAGGATCAAATGAGATAAAATTGTGCTGTTATCACAAGCATGATAATGTCAAATTCTCTCCTTTTCTTCCTCAAGAACTAGAAAGGGGTAGGTGTAATACCTTGAGGTAAAAAGATTCCCTGTGGCTAAACTGTTTTCCAGAAGATGTCTGGGGAACCAAGTGAAGCAGGGTTGGGGACAGATCTAGATGGAGTAGGTGATGGAGGACCACAGGGCTGGAGCTTCAGGAGGTTAAAGTGTTGTGACATAATTATGTAGGCATTACAGAGTGGAAGACACTTGTCCAAGGTCATATTGCTCATCTGTGGCAAATGTGGCACTGGAACATCAATCTCTTGAACCTCCCAGCCCCCAGCAATTCTTTCCATTAAATCATAATAGTACTGCTGAAGCCTTGCCAACCATGTGCTATGGTGGTTCAGAAGAAGGGGAATCAGCTTCATGCTGGGAAATTTAAGAAGTCATGGAAGAGATAGCCTTTGATCTGGGTCTAGATCTTTATGGGACCCCACTGGTATATCACTTTTCACTACCAGTAGCAATTCCATTCATTTCCACAAAGACTTAATAACTGTACAAATGCAAGGTTCTGAACTAGGTATTGGGAATACAAAGATTGGTATAGTCAAGGAGCTCATGATGTAACAATGTGAAAGAAAGACATGCATGCAAAAAGCCCTGATAAAGGAAAGGCTGAGAAAACTGTAAATGGGAAATCTAGGACAAGTACTACTAGAAACTGGACAATGGGGCGATAACTTCTGTGTAAGGGTAGGGAAGGACGTGAAGGATTCATGGAGGAGGTATCCAAGTTAAGCCTTGAAAGTAGGGAGTGACTTTGACAGGCAGTCCATTTTAGACATAAGGGATGGTGTAAGTATAGACATGATGATGGGAAAAGGTGGGGTAAAAATGGGCCAAGGAGAAACAGTTCACTTGAACAGGAACATATCTGTAGAAGTTAATCATTTGAGACAAAGCTGGAAGGGTAGGTTGGAGTCACAAAAAGTAGATGTAGTAGAAAGTAGTGGTTTTGTGGTGAACTCAGTTCAAATCCTGAATAGTGATTCACAGATTTATGAACCAATGAGTAGGAACCATGGGATGGTAGACTCAGAGCTAGAGGGGACTTCAGATAACAACCAGTCTAAACTTTTCATTTTGCAGATGAGGAAACTGAGGCCCAAGAAAGTCACATGATCTGCTCAAGGTCAGAGAGGCCATAGGCATCAGAAGCAGGGTTGGAACCCTGATTCTCAAACTCCAAAGTCAGTGCTCTCTTCTTCATACCATGCTGCCTAAACAGGCAGGAAAAGAAGTTCATACCAGGTTGGAAGGCAACAGTATCAACTATCTTTGCTTCCTTCCACATCATTTACTCATGAATTCTTAATCTGGGATCCACAAGGGGTCCATGGATAGATTTCAGGGGGTCTATGAACTTGAATGAAAAAGCAATTACAACCTTATTTTCAATAATATCTAACGAAAATCTCTCATTTCCTTCCATTATTTAAAAACATGGTTCCAAGAAGGAGTTCTGAACTTCATTAGACTGACTACTCAAGGAGGCCAGCAAGCAATGCCCACATCAAAGAAAGTGTTGTGTTCTATGGGCAAAGTGCAAACATAGCAGCTCAAAAGAACCTTAAGATGTGCAAATCTAGAGACATCTCCACCCCAAATGTTCACACTATTTGTACTGACCTGTGGTAGAGTCTTCTGAGCTTGTGTTGGACTGATCAGTCATAGTTGAACACACTGTGCCTTGACTGCAACATTGTGATGCCATGGGTCTTCTTCACCAACAATGATAACACCCCTTTCCAGACCACTGGACTTTTCTATCCACATTGTCACTGAGCCTTGAAGGTCTGGGCTTTGCCTTTTGCTCTCCCACCAAGTCCTCTGCACCAGTGACCACTGTAGTTGCATTCTCCTATATTTGCATTGTCATATAAATGCTGTCTCTCCCAGTTATATAATGTAAGTAATATAAGATCAGGAGTAGTCTCTATTTTGCATTTGTAACCCAGTACTTAGCTCTGTGTGTTTCTTGGTCTAATAAGTCAAGTAGCATTTATTAAGCACCTTCTATGTGCCAGAAAATGGGTTTATGGGAGAATAAAGAAAGGCAACAAACCAACCAATAAAACCAACCAAGACAATCTCTGCTCTCCAGTGACTTTTAGCCTAATGGGGGAGGCAATGTGTAAACAGTTATGTGTAAACAAGGTATATAAAGGACAAATTGAAGGTAGTCTCAAAGGGAAGACCCCAAGAATAAAGGCTTCTCACAGAAGATGGGACTGGAGCTGAGTTATGAAGGAAGTGAGGGAAATTAGAAGGAGGGAGATCATGGGGAAAAGCCAGTAAAAACCCTCAGAGCTGAGATAGTCTGCATTGTAAGCCCTTAATTTAATGCTTTTTTCTTCATTCATTCAGTTATAGGACCATAGATTTAGAGAGATGTCTTTTGGTATGGGCCGGCCACATTGTTTGAATGTAAAATATATGCTTGCCAAAAAGACTAGTTTATGGAGAACTCACACAGGGAAAGCATTCACATGGCAGTCGGAAGAAGCGATACAAGGACACTCTCAAGGTCTCTCTCAAGAACTTTGGAATTGATTGTGCGACATGGGAAACACTGGCACAGAAGTGTTCAAAATAGTGTGTGCACATCAGGGAAGGTGCTGTGCTCTATGAGCAAAGCAGAACTGAAACAGTACAAAGGAAATGCAGGATGAGCAGATTTGGAGAATCCACCCCAAATGTTCACATGGACTCTTTTGTGCCCAACCTGTGGTACAGCATTCTGATCAGCCACAGTTGGACACACTGAAACTTGACTTTAGCATAGTGATGTCATTTTGATCCTCTTTGAGAACAAAGGACAACAACCAACCAACCAGAGCTGGAAGGGACCTGGGGGACCATCTAGACCAATCCCTTTATTTTGTATGCAGAAATTGCGGTTCACAGAGGGTGTCACTTTTTCATGGTCACATCCCAGTCAGTCGGTCAGTTAGTGCTAAACATTTATTAAGTATTTGCTATGTACCAGGAACATAGGTGTTGAGGATGGGCAACAGCCTAGAAGTCATGCCCTGGTTGTGTGTTTTATGGAATCCAGGAATTTGATCATAGCATCCCAGAGTTGTCAGGGATCTCTGAGGCCACCTAGTTTGCCCCCCACCCTAAGCAAAGTTGAATTCTCTCAACAACATTCTCATTAAGTAGGAACCCAAGGACTGCTTCAACACCTCCTGTAAAAGCATATCAACTACTTCTTTGACAATTCATCCCATTTTCAAACAGGACTAACTGTTCAGAGGTTCTTCCTTATTTTGAGCTGTTATCTATTGCCCTGTAACTTCTCATTAGCTGATGGGAGTTCTGTCCTTTTTATTATAATAGAATATAACATTTAATATTTTATTTTATAATTTTTCTTTTTAAAAAGTCAGTCCATTTTATTTTATTCTTTCTTACTCTTTCTAGTTTCTTTTTAAAAAATTAATTAATTTTTAGTTTTCAACATTCATTTCCACAAAATTTGAGTTACAATTTTTCTCCCCATCTTTCCTCTACCTCACCCCAACATAACAAGTCTACCGAATACCCCTTCCCCCAATCTGTTCTCTCTTATATCCTCCCCATCATCCCCCTAACTTTCTAGTAGGGCAAGATGGCTATCATACCCCAGTGCCTGTATATCTTATTTCCCAGTTGCATGTGGAAAACAATTTTTTTTTTAAACATTTGTTTTTAAAACTGTAAGTTCCAGATTTTTTTTCCTACTTTCCTCCTCACTGGCCTCTACTGGAAAGATAAGCAATTCAATATATGTTGTACATGTGTAGTTACCCAAATAATTTCTATAATTGTTATATTGTGAAAGACCAACTATACTTCCCTTCATCCTATCCCACCCCCTACTTATTCTATTTTCTTCTTTGACCCTATCCTTTTTCAAAAATGTTTGCTTCTAACTACCCTCTCCCCCAATCTGATCTCCCTTCTATCATCTCCCCTTTTATCACCTACTCCCCCTATTTTCCTGTAGGGTAAGATACCCAATTCAGTGTGTATGTTATTCCCTCCTTAAGTCAAATTCAATGAAAATAAGGTTGTGCCATTCCCTTTCACCTTCCTGCTCTTGCCCTACATTGTAGCAGTGTTCTCTTGCCTTTTATACAAGATAATTTACCCTAATCTATTTCTCCCTTTCTCCTTCTCCCAATAAAAACCTCTCACCTCTTAAATTTTATTTTTTAGATATCATCCCTTCATATTCAACCCATCCTGTGCCCTCTTTCTGTGTACACATGAACATGCACATGCCCACACTCACATATATTTATATAAACATACACCATCCTATACATATATACGTATGTATACATATATACACATATATTCCCTTCAAATATCCTTGTACTGAGAAAAGTCTTATGAGTTACAATGATCATTTTTCCATGTAGTAATATAAATAGTTCAACTTTAATAAGTTCCTTATGATTTCTTTTTCCTGTTTACCTTCTCATGCTTCTCTTGCTTCTTGCATTTGAAAGACAAATTTTCTGTTCAGCTCTGGTTTTTTCATCAAGAATGCTTGAAAATCCTGTATTTCATTGAATGACCATATTTTCCTCTGAAACATTATACTTAGCTTTGCTGGGTGGGTGATTCTTGGTTTTAGTCCCAGTTCCTTTGACCTCAAGAATATCATATTCCAAGCCCTTCGATCCCTTAGTGTCGAAGCTTCTAGGTCTTGTGTTATCCTGATTGTGTTTCCACGATACTCAAATTCTTTCTTCCTGATTGCTTGCAGTATTTTCTCCCTGACCTGGGAACTCTGGAATTTGGCTATAATATTCCTAGGAGCTTTCTTTTGGGGATCTTTTTCAAGTGGTGATTGGTGAATTCTTTCAATTTCTATTTTGCCCTCTGGTTCTAGAATATCAGGGAAATTTTCCTTGACAATTTCTTGAAAGTTAATGTCTAGGTTCTTTTTTTGATCATGGCTTTCAGGTAGTTAAATAATTTTTAAATTATCTCTCCTAGATCTATTTTCCAGGTAAGTGGTTTTGTTTTTTAAATAAATTTATTTATTTTCTTGTTTACATCATTCATTTCCACAAGATTTTGAGTTACAAATTTTCTCTCCATCTTTTCCCTACCCAACACCTCAAAACAGCCATCCCACTGTATAACCCCTCCCTCAATATGCTCTCTCCTATGTCCTCGCCCTCACCCCTCCAACTTTCTGGTGGGACAGGATGGATCTCTCTACCACAGTGCCCATATATCTTAATTCCCAGTTGGACGTAGTTAATAATAATAATAATAACAACATATATATATATATACATATATATTTTTAACATTTGATCATAGAACCCCAAACTCCAGATTATTTCCCTTCCTCCCTCATCACCCAGCCCCACTGGAAGGACAAACAATTCAATATAGGCTGTACATGTGTACTTACTCAGAACATCTGCACAATGGACATATTGTGAGAGACTGATTATATGTCCTTCCTTCCTATCCCATGCCCCCTGCTTTGTTCTATTCCCTATCCTGTCCCTGTCCCTTTACAGAAGTGTGTACTTCCAGCAACCCTCCCTCCCCACCTTGCCCTCCTGTCCATCAACCTACCTCTCATCCCCATCCCCCCTACTCCCCTGTGTGGCAAGATACCCAGTTTAGAGTTTATGTCATTCCCTCCCTAAGCCAAATTCAATGAGAGTAAGGTTGATTCATTCTCTTTTGCCTTCCTGTTCTTCCCTTCCATTGTAACAATTATTCCTAGCCTCTTCTGTATGAGATGATTAACCCCATCTGTCTCTCCCTGTCTCCTCTCATTCCAATCCTTGCCCACCTCAGAATTTCACCTTTTAAAGTATTGTCCCTTCCTGTTCAATTGATCCTGTGCCCTCTATGTACACATATATACACATACTCAGATATGTATTCACACGCACATATAAACTCTCCTATATAGACATATGTATATGTATATGTGTATATACATTTGTCTTCCTCTCACCTATCCTCATACTGAGAAAAGTTCCTTAAGTTACAAGTATTGTTTTTCCATGTTGGCATATAAATATTTCAACTTTGATAAGTTCCTTATGATTTCTTTTCCATGTTTACCTTCTCATGCTTCTTGTATTTGAGTGTCAAATTTTCTTTTCAGTTCTGTTTTTTTCAGCAAGAATGTTTGAAAGTCCTCCACTTCACTGAATGACCATATTTTCCCCTGGAACATTATACTCAATTTTGCTGGGTAGGTGATTCTTGGTTTTAATCCCAGCTCCCTTGATCTTGGGAATATCATATTCCAGGCCATTTGATCCCTTAATGTAGAAGCTGATAGAACCTGGGTTATCCTAATTGTGTTTCCACAGCATTCAAATTGCTTCCTCTTGGCAGCCTGTAATATTTTCTCATTGATATGGGAACTCCAGAAGCTGGCTATAACATTCCTAGGAGTTTCCTTTTGGGGATCTTTTTCAAGAGATGATTGGTGAATTCTTTCAAGTTCTATTTTGCCCTCTGGTTCCAAAATGTCAGGGCAATTTTCCTTGAGAATTTCTTGAAGGATGCTTTCTAGGTTCTTTTT
>CM053585.1:391504395-391520911 GCA_028646515.1 Pseudochirops corinnae
TGGGCCTCTTTTGCCATTTGAGTTAATCTATTTTTTAAGGTGTTATTTTCTTCAGTCAGGTTGTTGACTCTCTTTTCATGATTTTCTTGCATCATTCTCATTTCTCTTCCCAATTTTTCCTCCACTTCTCTTATTTGGTTTTCAAAATCCTTCTTAAGCTGATCTATGGCTTTTAGGAAGTCTTCATGTTTCTTGGAAGTTTTTTGTGCAATAGTTCTGACTGTGTTATCTTCCTCCCATTCTATACTTTGATCCTTTTTGTCCCCAAAAAAGGATTCTAGAGTTCAGTTGCTGTTCTTACTTTGCTTCCTTTGCCTGCTCACATTTCCAGAGAATTACTTGATTTTTTAGCTCTGTGGAGCTCTCCTTCCAAGGGGGAAAGCTCTGTCCCAAATTGCTGGGGTTTTTGCAGCTGCCAGAGTTATTGCAAGGCTGCTGCAGCCTCCACCAGCTTTGGCTCACTGAAAACACACCCCAGGACCACCACCCAAGACCACAATCCAGATCCAGGCCGCTCAACGCCAGAGCACTTGGCTTCTGAACGATTGCTTGCCCCCCCTGCAGTCTGCAGGTCAGGAGCTCTGAAGCAGCCACATGGAGGCAGCTGCTGGGATGCTGCTTCTGCTGCTTCCTCACCCTGGAGGCAGTTTGGCCCGACTGTTTTTCTCCCCCAAATTTGGCTGAGATCCACTGACCTTTCACTTAGTTCTTGTTTCTTATGGCTTGATAATTCTAGAAACTGCCACAGCTGCCACTGATGCACTCTCCTGAAGGCTCCAGCTGCGGCTTGTCCCAGCTGTCCCTGGGGCCAAGCTGTGGTTTCAGGCTAGGCTGGTTTCTGCTCCCAGCGAGCTGCGGTGAGCCCTTCTTGCTGAACTGCCTTCAGTGAGAGAAGTGTTTTTCTGTATTTTTATGTGAGTTTTGGAGCCCTAAAATTTGTTTAGTTATATTTTATGGGTATTTGAGGTGGCTATGTGGGAGCTGTAGAGCCTTGCTGTTTCTATGCCACCATCTAGGGTCTGCCCCCTGAATTCAAACTTAATTTGTTCTGTGAAGCTTGAAGGTCTCAGGTTCCCCACCCCTGGATCCCTTTCAAAGAAGGTTTTCACCTACATTAGTAGAGAGAGTTTCACCATCTTCAAATTCCTTGAGCCAATGGAATCATATTCCAGTCCTTGTCCCTGTATGCTGGCATTGGGGAAAGAAAGACAAAAGGGAAACAGTTCCTGCCCTCAAGGAGCTTATGTTCTAGAGGGGAGAGATAATAATATGAAATAGACATATCTGTTCATGGTCCAAAGAGCGAAGGTATTTTATTAAAAGGAAAATAGTCTGGCCACGAAAATTGGGAGAATCTTATTGTGCTGAGGCCACTGAGTGACCTCCCTCACCTTTTTCCCCCTCCCGTTTTGGCCTCCAGAACATTCCTTACTCAAAAGTGGACAGAGTTTGAATCAGGAATGCAAGGGAAAAAAAATCCCCACTTTTGTTAATGTATAGGCATTCATCTGCTGTTCATTAACACCCATATTGCTGCCACTTAGCAATGAAGCGAACATTTTTTCTGGAGTGGGGGCGAAAATCTAATTATTCACCATATGGTGGCTGGCCCTACAACAATTGGAGAAGGCCGAGAAGCAAAGGGAAGTTGGCCGGCTGATTTCTTTGGGCAGTTTACACAGCAATGACTCTGCTGACACATGTCATTCACAGGGCCAGTGCATAACAGATGGGCTGGGGCTGGGAACGGAGGCTGATCATGGCAGAGATCTGGTGGCAGCCGGGGCCTCTTTATCCAGCAGAATGACTTTGGGTCACATGGGCTGGGAAACTAACAAGGAGGGGATTGTCCCTTGGACTATTTCCCTGCCTCTTTCATAAAGCCCCTGCGTAATTTTTCGACTGCCTTTTCGAATTTTGTTTATTAAAGGGATCAGGGCTTTAGATGAAAGAGATTACTTGGATGGGGTTGGGGGGGGAGGGCTGAGGCTGTGTGATGCCAGTGACACTTAGCTCATTGTTTGAATGAAAAATGCTGTCCCATTTGATAAGGGATAAGAAAACAGAGGGTATTATTTTTTTCTAAATTAAAATTTAAATTATTCTTCATTTGTTCTCTTCTGGGTTAACCTCGTATAGTCAAGTTAAGATAAGGGCAATTTTTGATTCTGAATATTCAAATCTGAGATGAAATTGTGTTATGAGGGTCCCCTCCCTTCCCCTCCCTTCCTCCCTCCCCCCACCCAGTAGATCTGGTGGAGGGTAAGGGGAGATTAGTTTGAGCAGACCATGTTCACAACTTGTATGCTTTCTGGATCTCACATGGTCTGTCCTCCAAGAAACAAAAATTAGCGGAAGGTAAAAATTGCCCAATAGAGATTATCTAGTTCTTTACATACACAAAACTCACCTTAGTTAGGATTGTTCCTAGGAGGCAAGTTAAATTTGAATTAAGTTGCTCATTGCAGGGTGAAAGCCCAGGACACAGACACACTTAGTTTAGAGGCTACTAATTTTAGGGATCTTCAATCATAGCCCTTACACTCATCCTCACCTTAATATGGATCATAGGTTTAGAACTGAAAGGGAACTCAGTCTCTTAATTTTCAGATGAGGAAACTGAGGTCCATAAAGTTAAGAAGCTTGCCCTGTATCACACAAATAGAAAATTTATAGGATCGTAAACTTGTAGATCTGTAGCCGAAAAGGATGCCGAAGTGATCTAGTTCAGCCCATCATCTTACAGATGAGGAAACTGAGTCCCAGAGAAGTAAAGTGACTTGCCAGTAGGCCCACAGGTAGTGACAGAGTCCTGTGACCCCCAAGTCAAATCTTCTTTGCTCTGGACCACACCACCTCAGAGCATTCCCATTTAGAGTAGAAAAAACAGAGTGAAGAGAAGATGTTGGGAGAACTTAAGATGGGATTCTATGAAGGAATTCTTCATTCTAGATTTCAAAACTACCTTTCTGAAGGCTTGGTTCTGGTTGGAACAGAGTACCAGGATTACAGAATCTTGGAATGGAAATGGACTCTATTCTAGCTGTGATCTGCCCAAGAAAGCCCCAAGTGAGTGGTCATACAGGCCACACTTAGAAGACCTTTCCACTTTTGGACAGGTCTAATTGTTTTTTCCTTATTTCAGCCTAAAATTGTCTTTTTGCTACTTCTTACCCATCACTCCTAGTTCTACCATTGAGAAAATAAGTAAAGCAAATATAAGCCTTATGATGAATACTAACAAAGCAAAACACGCCTAATTAATCCCTCTTCCACAAAGCAGCCCTTAGATATTTGAGGACAGCTGTTACATCCACCCCAAATCTTCTCTTCTCTAGGCCAAACTCTCAGTGACTTTGGGTGATTCTCATTTCGCAAGGTCTCCAGGCCTGTCGTCATCCTGGTCATCTGACTCTTCGATGCTCCCCAGTTTACCAGGGTCCTTTCTAAAATATTCGGCTAATGATGTCCAAAGCAGGAACCCCATGTCAGGTCTTCTGGCTCAAGGGCAGAAATTCCAAAAAGGTAGATCAAGTCTTCACAGAAGGAAAAAATATCTAACAAAATTCCGAAAACCAAATGGGCTAATGTCGGAGACAAAAATCTGGAACTAGAAGGATCCTCAAAGTCCATTGGTCCAAACCCATCATTTCTCGGATGAGGAAATTGAGATTAAGGATTTTAAGTGATTTGTTCAAGTTACCAAAGTATACTCCTTGATGGAGTGGTTAAGGAATGGTGCTTAAGAGTCAGGATGGCATGGGTTCACATCCTTTTTCTGGGCTTTCCTGATGCTCACTCCCCATGTGACTTTGGATAAGTCACCTATATCTCATTTTTTTATATGTAAAGTGAAAGGGTTGAATTAGTTTACCCATGAGGTCCCTTCCACTAAATTTATGGCAAATTTAATTTAATCTGGGTTTGACCAGAACTGAGAGGTAGTCACCTTTGGGTAACTAATTTTTCATATAAATGATTGAGCATGACTATTATTCATGGTAGTGGTTAGATGGCAAGGGAGGGAAGGAGAGAGAGAGAGAGAGAGAGAGAGAGAGAGGAGAAAAGAGGGGGGAAAGAGAAGGGAAGAGGGAGGGAAAAGGGAGAAAGAGAGAGAAAAAGGAGATAAAGAAAGAAAAAGGAGAAAGAGAAAAGGGGGAGAGAGATGGATCAATGAATTAGTAAATATAGGTGGATGGATGGATAGATGATAGGGCTTTTATTAGGCTGTTACTTTGTTTTAGGCACAGTACTTAAGTGCTGGAGATGTGCATAGAAGCTGGTGAAACATTTCCTGTCCTCGAGAAGGTTACATTTCAATGGAAGGAGATAATACATAAATAAAGTGGTGAGAGAAAAGGATAAGGAAGGAGGAGAATGAGATGGGAGACACTAGCAGACCAGAGGTGGTCCAAAACAAGATAAAGTCTTGCATTACCCAGAGTGTTTCCAGAGGTGGAGAAGGAAGGTAAGCTATCTTTTGAGACCTTCCAGTTCAAGTTTTGAGTACCTTAGACTTTAGGGTCATAGCTCTAGAGTTAGGAAGGACCATAAAGGTCATCACATTTAAACTCCTCATTTTTATAGAGGAGCAAACCAAATCCCAGAAACGGAAATTCCATTCCATATGGATAAGAGGGTCCTAGATGTAAGAGCAATCAATTATTAATACTTGCTGTATTCCAGACTCTCCTAAGTACTAGGGATATTAAGGAACAACAGAAACAATGTAAAGGGGTCTGTCTACATTCTAATGAGGGAGACAATCTGTAAATAATTAAGTACATAGGAGAAGAGAAGACTCAGTCTAGCAGCTAGTGGGGGGCAGGTGGCAGAACAGGGAAAGGTCTCCTGCAGAAGTGATGATTGCAGCTGCGTCTTGAAGGAAACCAGGGAATAGGGGCGGTGGTGAGGAAGTACCCTACAGATTATCTAGTTTAGTCCTTTAATTTTTTTTTGGAGGAGGGAAGGCAAGGCAATTGGAGTTAAGTGACTTACCCAAGGTCACACGGTAAGTGTCAAGTATCTGAGGCCAGATTTGAACTTAGGTCCTCCTAACTCCAAGGCTGGTGCTCTATTCACTCCTCCACCTAGCTTCCCCAGCCCTTTCATTTTTACAACAGGAACTGAGCACCATAGAGGCAAAGTGACTGGTACAAGGTCACATAGATGACAGAAGAAGGATTAATAATTAGGCCTTGTGACTCCAAGTTCAAGGCTCTTTCTGCTGCTTAAGCCTTTCAGCATTTTCTGAAGACTTTCCAGGGAAATAACTACTAACTGATTACAAACCTGACACCCTCCTATTGAAATTGTGGAAACAGATTGCCGCAGTCATTGCTGTGTTCAGACCTGAATCCAAAGTTGGCTAACACGTCTAGGCCTCCTAAATTATGGTGCTTGGAGCTTTGGGGCCATCGGCTGGAGTTGACAGATGCTTTGCCCTGTTGCTAGGTTGAACTGCCCCTTGAACTAAAAGTTGAGCTGAAGTAATTTACAATCCAGGTTAGTTATCTCATACTTTATGCAAATGATCCAATCAGTCTCCTTTTGTGTGTTGGCTTTAGATAAAGTTGGCTGGGAGCTGGATTGTTGATTCTTCTACCTTCATTGAATCAAGCAAAATCTCTTTGTCCACCAATTGCATAGGTCTAGTGGAAATACAAAGAAACACAAAACTTGGCAAAACTTGGAGCTCAGAGTGTTTTCAGTGGCAAGATTCTGGTTGGATGATCTCTATATATCAGGGAAAAGAAATCCCTCCAAAGCCAGAGCAACAGGCAGTGTTTCTAGGGACAGCTGTCCACTGTCACTCCTGCCCCTCCCTAATCACTCTGGAAAAATACAAATAGTGCACATGACATTGACCATCTTGGGTAATGAGTCGATACCGAGCACCCCCTTGACAGAGACTTCCAACGTAGAAGCTTTGACTAAATATTTTGTCATGTTATTTAAAATAAAGATAGAAGATACATCCGGTACTACCCTAGAGGGGATGTCTTTTATCTCTCAATTATATGGCCTTGATTAGAGGTGAATCAACTTGTCCTGAGTCTTTGCTGCCCCACTGATGAGGTATTTCTCTGACCCTGACTCGAATTCATCCAGGTAACATGCATTCACCTTTGAGATTGGTCTTTGAATTAGATGGGGAGTGGGAAAAAACATAGAGAGCCTATGGATATGGACATGATTCCTTGGAAAGAGACTTGAGCATCCAAAGCATCCTTCAGGGAGACCACACTTATGGAAGGATCAGTTCTAGCTAAAGACAGAAAAGGAGCAGAGGTGACAGAGGTCCTTCTAAAGGAAAGGACACCAGAGACTCCAGGCAGGTTCTCTGGAAGGAGAAGTCAAAGAAAGAGCAGAAGCCATTCCTAGACCTAGACATGATGAGGAAGAAGGACAGGTATTGCAAGGAGCCAGAGCAACCCAGACTTATTTCTTCGCTGATTCTATGAGAGGTGCAACCATTGAAAATCTGAACTGGTCTTTCATTTTACAGATGAGAAAACTGTGATCCAAGAGGTCAAATAAATTCCTTGACATCATACACCTAGTAAGTGGCAGAGCAGAGATTGAGCCAAGGTCATATGCTATGGGCCCTTATTTACATGTAGAAGATCTCAAGGGAAAAATGAAACATGTGAGAGTGGAGGGGGGCACTTGACTCCTTAGAAACCCTGAAGGTTTTTTGGTCACCTTGGCATTGTAAGATGGGGAGAGGTGGTACTCACAATTATAATGTAACTCTGTAGGACTGTTTTGATCCTTGGGGAAGGTGGGCTTCACTCACCAGCTAACTGAGCTGCTTGGATCTCTAGTATAATCCCAAATCCTTTCTCCTTGTTTGGGGTGTGGAATGAGGGTAACTGAGAATAGTGGTACTATAAGTCTCGAAGCAAGTTAGCTCTCTGGAGAAGGGGAAAGATTGACTAGGGAGGAGATGGCACTATCAATGAACTGGGGTGGGAGTCCTTTGTATTTTATCCATAGAGGATAATATGTGTTATCCTGAGTGCTTACATGAGAGCTCAAGATCCTTAGAGAGACACAAGCTAAATCCTGAGTTGAGGCATGAACCAAAGATGTTTTATCGAGAAGTTTCCAAGACTGAACCCAATCCAAGTCAATATTCTAGAGTGCTTGACCTGAGATCTGTGAACTTGTGTGGTTTAAGCATATCCATATTCATATCCTTATCCATATCCACATCCACATCCACCTCCATATCCATATATATGACTCCATTAAATATAATTGTTTTCCTTGGTAATCCTGTGGATTTTGTTTCATGCATTTAAAAATAATTCTTTTTCTTTTTGCCTTTTTTTCTGAAGGGGGGAAGGTAGGGCAATTGGACTTGCTCAAGGTCACACGGCTAGTAAGTGTTAAGTGTCTGAGACCAGATTTGAACTCAGGTACTCCTGACTTCAGGTCTGGTGCTCTGCTTACTCAGCCACCTAGCGACCTGCAGAGTTATTATTATTTTTGCTTTTTTTTAAAAAAAGATAATTCTGAGAAAGGACCTGGGTTTCAGCAGACTGCCATAGCGGAGTCATGACACCCCCTTGGGGTTAAGGTTAAGAATCCCTGGTATAAGGATCTCTTAGGCAAATTTTAAAGCAGCCTACTTTCCAGAGAAAACAATAAAAAAAGCAGCTAGCATTCCCCAGAAACTTCAAGTTCACCAAGGGCTTTACATGCTCAATCTGCCTGATTCTCGTACAGCTTCACTTTGTGCTATTATTATCCCTATTTTATGGCTGAGGAAATTGAGGTCAAGAGAGAGTAAGTGACCTACCCAGTGTCACACAGCCAGTAAGTGTGGATGGCAGGATTCAAACTCAGATCTTCTTAACTCCAAATCCAGCATGCAATTGTCTAAAGTTGTCTGGTTGTCTATAAAAGGTGAAGGGCTAGGTAGGGTAAAGAGACCTCCCAAATCTATGGGACTCAGTCCTTGCTCCATCTAATGAAGAATAAGGGATCCTCTAAGGAGGGTGGGGTCAGAGGTGTTCTGGAGTCTCCTGAAAAAGGATAACTCCTACAAGTCCTGAATTCTGCAACCTAGGAACCTCCGAGTTTCTGGGAGTCAAGTGCCCTCCCCATTCTTGCGAGGTTCATTTTCCCTTGGGTTCTACACCATGTAAATGAGGACCTGTAGCATATGACCTTGGTTCAACCTCTGTTCTGTTGCTTACTAGGTTAATGACATCAAAGGATTCATTAGAACTCTTTCTGAAAGATAGAGCCAATTGTCCAGTTTTTAGTGTGAGCATCTACACTATGGAAAAGCTACAAGTCAGAGCTTGGTTTATTATTTTGTTGATTGCCTAGACTTAAGAAAGTGATAGAGAAAAGGTAGATTGACCTTAAAAGTGTGTTTTGTAGATATTTTTCTTTTAAATGGAGAACCAGTTGTTAAATTTAGCAGCACACCAGTGGGTAGGTGTAGGGGGACATTCAGAATAGGTTTGAGCTCATTGAGGCAGGATGTAGAGAAAGATGAGGTGGAGAGACAAGAAAGCTTCTTAGATAATTAAGCCCTTGAGCAGCAAATTTGCTCCTTCAGGGAAAGGAAGCCTCTGAGAGCCTATAGGAGCCAAGCCTAAATGAATGCCATAGAAACGCTCCTGGTAACCATCCTCAGAAAGTGTCTTTGACAATGCTCCTCAAATAAGCTCTTTTGTACTCACAACCCAGGCCCATTGGGGGGTAGGACCAGAGGGGTAGGAAGGGAAGGGAAGGGAAGGGAAGGGAAGGGAAGGGAAGGGAAGGGAAGGGAAGGGAAGGGAAGGGAAGGGAGATGAAAACAGGGGAGCTGAAGATGAACCATCTAGAAAATAACTATTGTAATCAACAAATGGGCTTCTTCCTTCCCCATGGAATTACCCTTGTCTCAGCTCAATCTCAACCTCAGACCCAGATAGGTGCTCTGTTAAAACTAGGCCATTTTGGTTTAAGGTTATCTAGATCTTGTCTAATACCAAGGGACTTCTGCTTGACACTAATGGGGTAAATCTAATTAAAATTCTCTCTTCACCCCTGGGATCACTTCTCCTGACCCACTTATTAAAATAACACCTCACTCCTCTCTTGGCAAAATGAAGTCCATTTCCTCTAGTTCAGTCAGTGTGTTATTAAACACTGAAACAAACAAAAAAAAAACAGAGTCAATTTAATTTAACCAACATTTAATAGGTACCTAGTATAAGCAAGTATAACCAGACACTGGGGGCAAAAAGATGCCTATAATGTTTAAGCCCAGGGGCATACTATGCTCTCCATAGGAGGTCCTCTAGGCAAGTTATTCTAAGCTCAAGGTACTCTATGCATCCTTAGTCACTCAAAGCAGTGAAACATGAGCTGCCATTGATAATTCAAAGTAAAAGTATTTAGTGAAATAACATAAAAAGAAAAAATACTAGTAGAAAATTCCCCTCATAAACCTGTGGCATAGTCTCCTATAATTAAACATTACTAAGGAAAAGTAGATTCATCTGGGGAAGATATGTGGATGAGCCCACATACAGTGAATACATATGGCCAGGGCATAGATATAAAGGATAGGTATGGCCCAGGTTCACACATGGAAGAGCAATTCATGCTTGGGCTTTTGTAGGGTCATAGAGGTTTTCTGGTGATATCATTGCACTATTCCTATTAGGCACTGTTTTCTTTTAGACTTGCTCTTCATTGGGCATGATGTGGAGTCTATGGTGGACAATTTCCTCTGTTGTTCTTATAGTCACCATTGGTAATTTCTGGATTAGCCTCATGGTAACTGCTGGGCAAGTCCATTGGGCACATGGTTCCAGAGTCTCCCCTATGGTTAGACAGTTGGAATCTACAGTTGAGGGTCTATTTCTTTCCTAAAAAAAAAAAATTTCCCTTTTAGCTTAGATAGAAAAGGCTTTTAGCTTTCACCATTTTATTGAGGTAGACTCTTTCCACTCCCAGTCATCAGACAAAGACAAAATGCTCAGCTGCTTTAGAGAAAAATCATTTGGTTTTCTGAGTTCTAGCCATATGAGGGTTTTCCTTCTACAAAGTCCTTATTTCTAGATGTCAAGGTCTTTTGGACCACAAACCAACTATCCCCATAAGTAGTTCACCCAAACATTTAGCTGATCTTTGACCCTACTCCTTTCTGCTCAACAGGAGCAATGCTTTTGTCTCAAGCCTCTAAATAACTTAGAATTAACAAGTTTTCTTTACCTTCTGTCAAATCTGGATTGCTAATCTGTAGCCTTTCAAAATCATTTTAGGGTCAGCTTTCCAATTAACTAGTAGGGGCTATCTAGGGTCTGAGGTTCTGGGATTTTTTCTCAGTCCCAAAAGATATTTTGAGTCTCCTATGCAAATAAAAGAGTTTTAAAAAAAGAAACAATGACCCCCCCCCCAACAGTGATATACGTATTGTCTTCAGCTCAATCTTATGTTCCAAATTTATCCCTTTCTTATCTGTAGATGGCTAGCAGCAAGACTCAACTCTTGAGGAGCCCTACATGTTTAATAGTGATTAAATTAATAAGCATTTATAGAATATCTAGTATATATGGAAGTCACTATTCAAGGTCAGAGTCATAGGAATCACAGATTTAGAGGTTCTCTTAACCCAACCCTTGTCCAGCCCTCTCATTTTATTGACACCCCATAAAGTTGAGTGACCTGCCTCAGGCCAAAGAACCACTAGATATCAGAGGCAGGGCTTGAATCCAACTCTGCCTGACTCAGAAGCCAGCTGTCTATCTTCCACAGTTATTCAATAAGCATTTCTCAAACATCTATTATGTTCCTCTACAAGCCTCAGAGATTATTATTTTTGTTCAACAAACATTAATTAAGCACTCATAACATGTAAAATACTATGTTAGGAACTGGGGATGCAAATTTTTTTAAAAAGCAAAAAAACACAAAGAAACCAAAACCAAACCCTATCCTTGTTCTTAAAGTACTTGCATTGTCATAAGGAAGATAAAATGTACATACAAGATACATATGGGTAGTTGGAAGGTATTCTTAGAAGGAAAGACACCAGCAGCTTGAAGAGAATGGGAAAGTCCCTTCTGTCAAAGGTAGCATTTAAGCTTAGTCTTGAAGGAAGCCATTGAAACAAAAAGGCAGAATGAGAGAAGAGACAGGAGATGGAGAATGCTGTGTTAAGAACATTGAGTAGGCCACTATGTGCTCATTCTAAATATGAGTTTGCAAGCAGATCTCCTGTGGCCCTAAAATCGAAGACCCTTAGTCCTACATTTTATTTTCAGGTGGATTTGTTTTCTCGCTCAACTTGATGCAAACTCAGCAGTGTTCATTGTCAAAAAGAAGAAAAATGATTTGGAGAATGAACAGCTAAGATGATGTTATCTGAGCATTGGACTTGGATTTCTAGACCATAAAATAGCTAAAAATACAGAATGACAGCCTCATGGACAGAGATGGAGTATGTCCAATAAAGATTGGTAAGATTGCATTCACTTAGCATCATGAGTTTCTAATTGAAAGGACTGTGAAAGGAGAAGACTTCTTTTATATACACAGCAGCAGAAACTGGTTGTTTTGTTTGACTAATCTCTTTAACTTGACTCCTGATGATAGGGAGCTGCATTTGGTGGAAATTTTATTTAGAAAAAAAATATGCTTTTTCTTTTACATTATGGTTAGTCCCCACTGAGTCTTCCCTTTTACTAAAGAAAAACAGTTAATTATCTATGTGCTATAAAAACAAAAGATGTCAATAAAAAAAAAATCCATCTTTAAAAAACAGTTCAGCAAAATTCATGTGGCACAGGGACCAGCATCTGGCATTGGTTTATGCATAATTCTATCCCCATAGTACCCCACCTCTACAAAAGACAGTGGTTCATTCTAAGGTCTGTTTTTGTTGACTTGAAGTCTTCTGCCTCAGGCATACACTGAAAATAAAATCACAGTGTGTTTAATCACTTGTCTAAGCCTTTAAAAAAAGGTTTTGTGCATTTTCAAGCAACAGGCTAATGTGCTCCTGGCTTTTGTATGGCATCCACTGGGTGAAGTGAAGAAAACCAGAATTCTGCATCCTAAGGGTCATCTGCTTCTACAGTCTTCTTTTTCCACATAATTCTCTATTCATTTAATTACAATTAGCTGACTCTAAAGTCAATTCTATATCACAAATAGAGATCTGTGGCTGCTTTAATCATTGGAAGGGGGGGGTGACAGAGAGGAAAGAATGAATAAACAATAAGTCAGGGAAAATTCTCGAGAAACAAAGATCTTTTTTATGGAAATGAATAGGAGTTCTCAAGTAAGGAAGAGCCATAAAATATGAGCAGTGCTGTTTTTAAATAGAAGGTCTTTACAATGCTCCATATGGTCACAGTGGTGCTGGCTGAGCAAGGTAACAGACAGGGATTCTCATTCCAGCATAGTCTCAGCTCAAAGACAGCTCCCTCTGCTTGGAGGATGCTTTCGGAGGCACAGACTGATGATCAGTGGACTGAATAAATGAATTATTAGTCACATTCAGTGATTCTGATTTCTAGTATTTCATTTATGGAGGTTCAATAAATTGCTCATAAGTTTTCATGATTTCTCCTCTCCTCGTCCTTGTCTTTCCTCTTCTCTCCCTTCCCCTTTTGTCTCCTCTCCTCTCTTCTTCTCTCCCCATTTCTCCCTTTTTCTCCTCTCCCCTCTGTTCCTCCCCTATCTTCTCTTTGCCTCTTCCCTCCTCTCTCTTCCCTTCCCTTCTCCTCTCTCCTCTCCTACTTTCTCCTCCCTCCTTTTCTCCTCTCCTCTCCCCTCCTCTCTCCTTTTCCCCTCCTCTCCTCCCTTTCCTCTTTTCTCCTCTCCTCTCTCCTCTCCTCTCTTCTCCTCTTTCCTTACTTTCTCTTCTTCTTTGTCTCATTGTATGTGTTTCTCTCTTTTCTTCCTTTCTTTCTCCCTCTCCCCTTTCCTTTCTCTCCCTGTCTTCTTTTCACTCCAAATCTCTCTCCCTCCTTCCTCTTTCAGGGTACAATCAAGTGCAGTTGTAAACAGTTGTGACGTCTGCATCACAAGAAGCCTTGCAAAATACTCTGCAGTCACCATGCCACAGTTAGAAAAGGATGTGGCTTTAAAGAGTGCTTGATGTGCCCATCAAAGGCTGTTAAACAGCTGTCATGGTTAAGAGCTGATGAAAACATACATTTTAGAAACTATTTTTGATTTCTTGAGATGACACTGAAAGAGATTTGGGGAACCTTGAAGTTCCTCTCATTTCTATTCTCTGGAAATCTCCAAGTCTGTGCACAAACCCCAAAACCAATTTCTTTCTTTCTTTCTTTCTTTTTTTTTTGCCAAGGATGCTTTTCTGAAATTGTCCAAATATTAGGTCATATCCAGGCATGATAAACCCTGTTGGATAATGACATCTGAATTTCTATGCACTGGTCTTGTTAAAAGGAAGAGGTTTATTTGAATGTTTCAGGCTTTTAATATGCAGGCAGCTTGACACAGGAGAGAGAAAGCAGGCTTTGGAACAAGGAAGACCTGGGTTCAGATCCCACACTTGATATATGCTGGCTGGGTGACCCGGGTCATGCCTTGGACAATTCTCCAAGACTGTATATTGCAAAAATGTGGGCAACTGCTTCTGTAGAGTGAGAATCCTCACCTAGGAATTCTGTATACTAATGAAATCATGGCTTCAATCCCAATCCCTACTATGTGCAAGGCATTGAACTAGGTAACAGGGATACAAAGGTGAAAAATGGTGCAATCTCTGTCCTTAAGGTGTTCACAATCAGCATGATGCAGGAGAAAGAATACAGAACTGGAATTAGGGAATGTGAATTCAGTGCTGACTTTAATCCTTACTACCAGTTTGATTTTGGGAAACTCATTTAATCTCTCCTCAGGCTCTACTTTCCTCATCTGTATAATGCAATGGTTGGACTAAATGAGGTTTCACATTGTTCTAAGCTTGTGATCCTGTCATCCTACTGAGACAATCAGCAAGCTCCAATAATAAGTAGAGTGTGATAAAGATAATTTGAGGGAGAAGAAACTGCTTTCAATTTGGATTGTCAGGGAAGATGAATCTCAGGGGCAGGTAGGTGGTTCTGCAGTAGATAGAACATTGGGCTTGGAATTAGGAAGAATCTTTTTCCTGAATTCAAATCTAGCCTCAGACATTGACAAGCTGTAGGACCCTGGGCAAGTCACTTAACCCCTTTTGCCTCAGTTTCCTTATCTGTGAAAATGAGTTGGAGAAGGAAATGCAAACCACTCTAGTATCTTTGTCAAGAAAACACCAAATGGAGTCGTGAAGAGTTAGACACGACTGAAACAACTAAACAAGATGTACCTCCTCCTTCTTTCCTTCTTTCCTTCCTTCCTTCCTTCCTTCCTTCCTTCCTTCCTTCCTTCCTCCCTTACTCCCTCCTTTCCTCCCTCCCTCCCTCCTTCCTTCCTTCCTTCCTTCCTTCCTTCCTTCCTTCCTTCCTCCCTTCCTTCCTTCCTCCCTCCTTCCTTCCTTTCTTCCTTCCTTGCTTCCTTCCTTCCCTCCCTTTTCTCCCTCATTCTTTCTCTTTTCCTTCTTTCATTCATTCCTCCCTTTTTCTCTTCCTCCCCTTGATATATTATATGAAGAGAAAATTTAGTGGTGACGTAGAGCTGTTTAATTATTAGAAGGGCTTCACATAGAAAAAGAAGTAGTCTTGTTCTGCTTGGCCCCAGAAGGCTGGACCATCATTAATGGGTGGAAGCTGCCAAGAGGCAAACTTCAACTTGATGAAAGGGAAAATGTAGCAATGAGAGCTTCCCATCAATGGAATGGGATGCAGAGAATAGCAGTCCCTCTCTAAGTAGAGGTTTTCAGTCACAGGTTGGGCACTTACAGGTTGGGGCCATTACAAAGGGATTGTTGTTTGGACACAGGTTTGACTAGATGGCCTCTGAGTTCTATTTCAATTCTTATACTTTATCCCATTTGAGAGACTGAGGCAGTCCTGAAGTCTCCTGGACCTTTGCATCTCTAGTAATCAAAAAGAAATGCCTGTAATAGAGCTCTTTGTAGGTATTGGCTCTCTTTTTTCTACTCTTTTGCCTCTGTGTCTCCACTACAATGTATAGAATATAGTAGGTACTGAATAAATGTTTTTTGATGGAGGGAATTTAAAGTTTGTTCCACTTTTTGGACTTTGTAAAGCATATATATGCTGTTCCACTATTAGAGTATTTCATGTACCATCTTAGGCTTATAGATCTAGAGCTGGAATCTCAGAGGCCATATTCCTTATTTTGTAGGACCATCAAGGTCAGCCAGGTATGAGAAGACTTACTGCCACTTGGACATAATTCTTCTTCCCTTCCCCACTCTTTAGCCCAAGCTGTTACAGAAATTTTCTGGGGCTCTGGGCAGCAGGAAGACTCACCAGTACTGAGGGTACTCTATCTCTTTAGCCTAAGCTACTTAGCTTCTCACAAGACTTTCATGAATGGGAGTAAACAACTCCATCACTCTTTTTTTTTTGTTAATTAACTTTTGTTTATTTTTAGTTTACATCATTGATTTCCACAAGATTTTGAGTTACAAATTTTCTCCCCATCTTTCCCTACCCACCACCCCAAAACAGTGATCCCACTGTATACCCCCATCCCCAATCGGTTCTCTCCTATGTCCTCCCCCATCACCCCTCTGACTTTCTGGTAGGGCAAGATGGATCTCCCTACCCCAGTGCCTGTGTATCTTAATTCCCGGTTGCATGTAATTAATAATGATAATAATAATAACATATATATACACATTTATATAGATTTATTTTAAACATTTAATTATAGAACTTTAAATTCTAGATTCTTTCCCTTCCTCCCTCTTCATCCACCTCCACTGGAAAGACAAGCAATTCAATACATGCTGTACATGTGTAGTTATGCAGAATATCTCCACGATGGACATATTGTGAAAGACTGACTATATTTCCCTCCTTCCTATTCCACCCCCACCTTATTCCATTCTCTACTTTGTCCTTGTCTCTTTACAGAAGTGTGCGCTTCTAACAATCCTCCCTTCCCAACATCCCCTTCCCTCCATCATCACCCTTCTCATCTCCATCCCCCCACTCTCCTGAAGGGAGACCCACTTTAGAGTGTATGTCATTCCTTCCCTAAGCCAAATTCAATGAAAGTAAGGTTGACACATTCCCTATTGCTTTCCTCTTCTTCCCCTCCATTGTAAGTTATCCCTTGCCTCTTCTATATGAAATGATTAACCCCATTCTGTCTCTCCCTGTCTCCTCTCATATTATTCCTCTCCCACCTCTCAATTTCGCCTTTTAAAATATCACCCCTTCCTGTTCAATTGATCTTGTGCCCTCTGTCTATGTACACATATATACACACACTCAGATATGTATTTGTATGCATATATATACATATATATATATATACACCCTCCTATATAGACATATATGTATACATACACACATATTATATATATATATATACATACACATACACACATTTATATTCCCTTCACCTATCCTCA
>CM053585.1:391521411-391542517 GCA_028646515.1 Pseudochirops corinnae
GTATGTATGTATGTATGTATCTATCTATCTATCTATCTATCTATCTGTCTGTCTGTCTGACTGTATCTGTCTATCTATGTATCTATCTGTCTATCTATCTGTCTATTTATCTATGTATCTATCTATCTGTCTGTCTGTCTGTCTGACTGTCTGTCTATCTATGTATCTATCTGTCTATGTATCTATCTGTCTATCTATCTGTCTATCTATCTGTCTGTCTGTCCATATATGCAGATCTATGTGTGTGTACATATGTATGTCTATAGAGAGAATTTGTTTTTCTTGACTATTTATATTTGTTACAAGGAATTTTCTTTTTTTCCTTTCCCAATGGGGTCAGGATAGGGGGGGAGAAAAATAGATTTCTCTTAATTAGAACAAAGAGGAGTGGGGGAGCGCTCCAGATGTGGGACGCTGTCTGTACTCGGCGATGTGGCCACTGCCTTATTAAGTTGACTTCATTTTTGCTCTGCGATAGGAGGCTGCTCATCAGTGAAGGTAATCTATAAATGTTTCCAATCTAAAACCAAAACACGTTAATAAAACTTTCCCCCCTAAAAAGCAGTCTAATTCAAGTCAACAGCTAATCTTCTGTGCTTCAGAGCAATCCCGTGAGGCAGGTGCTAAATGCATTGTTATTCTTATTCTGCAGATGAGGAAACAAAGGTTCTCAAGATCACATAGCTAATAAGCGTCAGAGGGAAGATTTGAGCCCAAACTTTCCCAACTCCAAGGCGAGATCATTATCCATTCATCTACTTATTAGATGAAATGAAAACTTGGTGTGTTTGTTGGGAGCAGGAGGGTCTTGGAGACGAGCTGTTGTCTCCTTGGTGTTAGCCAGACCTTGCCTTCCTCATTATCATGACCACAGAACAAAATTTGTTCTGAGAAGTTTGGATTCAGTAAAAGGGCTGCACTCGAGGACCTAGAGGGCCACACATGGCCTTGAGGCCACAGGTTCCCCACCCCTGACCTAGATGGTCTTTAAAGACTTTCCTGCTTAAATCTCTGACTGTCACGGTAGCTGAAGCAGGGATTTGAACCCATGTTCTTTGACTCCAGGTTCAACTGTAGTTTACACGTACAACAGATATTTCTAAATGAAAAACAAAGACGAATTTAAAAAATAAATACAGCCCTGATGTTTATTTTTGAGCCTACCTTAAAACCTCCTGCTTGTCACATTTTAAAAAATTAGTAACAGATGTCCTGTGACTCAAATCCGGAGATAAAATTGCCCACGCAATAACAGAACTTGCAAAATGAGAACATTGAGGGGAAAAAAAGCCCAAAACATTTCCAGCCCTCCATGGAGAAGCTCCTAGATGGGAATTATTTATTCCCACATGCCCTATGACGTGGACAGAAGATTAATGAATAATTAACGGGAGAGATAAACTCAACACCTCATATCCCAGAGGGGGCAAGTGGCCCCCTGCCCATGACCCAGTCCAGGGAAAGCATGCTACCTCCTGGTCATGTTCACATATGTTGACATCCCCATTCCCTCAAAGAAGATAAGCTCCTTGAGGGCAGGGGCTACATTGCTTGCTTGTATTTGTATCTCCAGAGCTCTGCACAGTGCCCGGAATTTGATAAATATTAAATAAATGCTCTATCATTCATTTGTCCATCTATCCATCTACAACATGCTTTGTAGACTTCCCTTTTTCTCCACTGACACAGCCTGTCCCCTTGTTCAGGTTCTCACCAGCTCTCATTGCAATAATCTCCTAATTAGTCCTCCTGAATCATCTCTCCTCACTCTAGCCAAATCCAGCCTCAGATACTCACTGGCCTGGGCAAGTCAGTTAACTTCTGCTTGCTTCAGTTTCCTATCTGTAAAATGAGGATGATGATATCACCTACATCCCAGGGTTGTTATGAGGATCAAATGAGATAGTAATTGTAAAGCCCTTAGGCTAGTACCAGAGGGAGCATTATATAAATGTTGGGTATTAGGACTGTTATTATTACCCCCTAGTTGGGTGCCACAATGATTTTCCTAAAGTTCAGGTCTGCTCATGTTGTTGTCCCCCTACTCAGTAAACTCCAGTAGCTCCCTGTTATTTCCTGGATCTAAGGTAAAGTTCTTTTTGGTTCCTTGCTATTTTATGAGGGGGACTGATTTAGGAAACCAATTAAATTACCCTATCCCACCTAAAATAAGTGATTGTCAGGTGGCAATGTGTCTTGATTGAATTTAATCAATTAAAAGTATTCCAACTAAATGAGAAATGGCTTTGATCAGTTCAGATGAGCCCCTGAATGAAGTTACACAGGAAAAGTATTTGGACTGGTTGAGGAAATTTTGTCACACTCTAGAGGTCCTCTATAAAATATGAAGTTAGTTCACAACTGAAGATATTTGAGAGATTGGAGGAAGCACGATATTTTAGTAAAAACCCCCTTTTGGAGAGTGGAGGGAGAAGGGCACCTCGATTTCAGCTTAGGTACCTTTCCCTTATTCCTCCTTCCTATCTCTCACTCCAGCCTTTGGTTCTATGAGGAGCTTGGAAGCTTGGGAGGGTCTGAAGGACTGTGGACTTCTCATTAGGCATCCAGGCACCATCCCTTGGGACAGTAATAGTGAATGTAGTGCATGGAGGCAGCTTCATGGTTCCACCAGGAGCCTACCAAAGAATCTACATCAAATTTAAAGGAAGACCCCTTAAATAAGAGCACCCCACAAAGAGGAGAAAAGGACTCCTAGCAACCAGTAGCTATGAGTTACCTTTTTGATATGAGGGATCCCTAGGTTTAAGCCCACTTTCCCTGAGACTCTGTCTCCATGGGACACTGCCTTATACTTTTTGGGGAATGATTTATACCAACTCTTCCTACCGTAGCACCTTAGTAAATTCCACCTTCTAAAAGTTACTTAAGTTGGCTGAGTCATTTAGAAGAAACATGTAACCATGGTGGGATGCACACCTGAATGGGAGTTTCTGCCTATAGCATGAGAAAGACAAGCTCCGACCCTTCAGGGTTACCCTAGAATTCCGAGGGCTCCTAGTGGCTACACTCTTGGGATCTACCATCCGACAGAGCTGGGCCAATTGCCTCTGAGCACATGCTAAACTAGCTTGCCAATCTTTTTGCTCTCTACTCCTCTTGACACTCTCTGCACCCCACCTTCAGCATTCTATTTGTTCTTCCCCAGGAAGAGCACATCACCTCTTATCTTCAGCACTCTGCACTGGCTGTCCCTTATGCCTAGAATGTTCTGCCCTCTTCTGTCTGCCTCATACTTCTGCAGCTTCCTTCAAGACTTAATTCAAACCTCACCTTCTGCAATATGTCTATCCCAATCCCACACCAACTGTGTGACCCTAGGAAAGTCACCCTCTGAGTGCCCCAGCTAATTCTTTAAGTTGCAGAACAGGTACTGATTTACATTGGAAGGGGAGGTTTCCTAAATAGATCTTTGCACCAATAAAAGCATAAATCTTTTCTCTAATAAAAAATGAGCATGGTATTTAAGTATGGAATTTTAAAAAAGATGCCCAGCTAGTAAGGTTAAACAAAGAGGTAACCAACATTCCCACCCCCACTTTCCCCAGTGAATAGAGTATTGAACTTAGGAGCAGGAAAACCGAGGTTCAAACTCCACCTCTCAGAGCCTTAGTACCTCTCCTATAAAATAATGGGTTTGAACCAGATGGCTTTTCAGCTCTAAATCTGTGAACCATGGATGCCTTTATACACCGTGGTCCTATGAAATCCAGACTGCTATCTCATGTTATTTTTTTCCCTAGAGATTTTAGTATTGGGACTCAAGTTGATGATTTATGGGGATTTATTTGTCTTGTGTACCATTTTCCAAATGCAAATGACATGGGTTATGTCACTCACACTTCTTAGCTGTTAGCCATGGAATTCATCAGCAATACAAAACTGTTTGCCTTCAAATGGGAGACTGAATTTGCCTCTGGTTTTTTTCCTTTTTATATAACTGAGATCTATCAAATCCTATGACTGAGATACCCCTTATAAAAATGACATCATCAATAAGAATGACTGTTGCTATTTGCTCAGAGTGAGGAGGAAGAGAACAAAAGTCCATATGGCACTTGATTTTGTCCTGACTCTCAACTGGTGGACAGACTTTGAGGCAAGTGCTTTGAAACTCATTTTTTTCTTCATCTATAAAATATTCAAGAAGAGATCAGAAACAGGTGGTACCAAGATATAAGCTTTTTTACTCCTGTTGGCAAGTTCCAAGTCCTGCTGGCCCAACCTTTGCTTCTCTTAATATTATTAATAATAGTAATAGATCACATTTAGATAGCATTTTAAGTTTGTAAAGCTCTCTCTCTCTCTCTCACTCTCTCTCATTGTCTCCCTCTCTTCATTTAAGATGTTCTTACAGTGCCTATTCATTTCATTCTCCTTAGGAAGAAGTCATATTGAAACTGACCAAAAAACAACAGCAGCAGCAACAACAGAGAAAACAACGAATGAAGAAAACCAAATCTGGAGCCAAAGAAGAGATATGAGAAGGCACCTCTTTCCCTTCTTCATTGATGTGGGGAATTTGGGGTGTGCAGCCCTGCATGTAGCATCAGACTTAATTGAGTGTTGGTTGCTTTTTAATGAACTCCCTCTTTTACTCGTTTTCATTCTTCAAAGGATGGCTCTCTAAGTAGGGGAGAGAGAAGAGACATTTTGTAATGAAGGTGATACGACAATAAAAGCTATCAATAGAAATTCAAGTGAATTTGAGAAAATGAATAGGTAGCAGACTCCAAATAGCAATGGGCTAATCTAGACAGGAAAAACCTCACTTGAGAAGCCTCACTTCACCAATGTAAGGTTATTACTCTGTTGGATGCTATACACAAGTACCCTAATTAGCCTGTGAGCACTGCTGTCCACCAGCAAAGCTTTAACTAGGTTGCTGAGACTAGGGCTTTTCCCAGGGCGTCAAAATGCAAAGTGCTCTTTTCTGCTTTCCTTCTGTGATGTAGTAACAATTAAGACTTGCACCTAGTTAGCCAGAGTAACTAATAAAAATAGTAAGCTATTAGCATCTTTTCTTACCTGTCATCCCGTCATGACACATATTTTGAGCTGGAAGGACACCAAGAAGCAAGCTAGTCCCTTCTCAGTTTACGGAGGAGAGAGGTTAAATAACTTGTCCCAAGTCACACAGATTGAAAATAGTGGAGCCAGATTTGAACGAGTTCTTCTCAATTCAAATCCAAGATGTTTTCTTCTGCATCTCGCTCCTCCCTCAAATGAGTCCCTCCTGGCTTGATCACACTATGCTTTCCCATGTCAAGAGGTCTCTTATAGTCTTCAATCATGGGGCCAAGCATTGCAGAGCTAATTTCTCCCCCCCACAAAACATCTTATGTTCCAAGATCTCTCCTCCCCAAGACTTTGTGTCCTGGAGTCTCTCTGTTCAATTTAATTTGTTTTAAGAAGTTGATTTCAGGTATGTTATATGCTGCTTATAATTTCCCTTATTCTAAGGGATAGAATTACTAGTTAAAGCTCTGCCAACCAAATTTTGGATCCACTTGGGAAGATCCTCAACTTCTAAATTACTTCCTTTTCCCTTCATTAAAAACATCTATTTTCTCAGTTAGGTGCTAAGAATAAAGCAATCTGATCAAACCAGTTCATATTAAGTTTTGCATCATGCCTCTCATTCACTGTTTCCCTAAGGAAGGCAGTGTGACCCACTGGGAAGGGGTCAAGTCACAGGACCTGAGTTCAGATGTCACCTCTGAAATTCAGTCTGTGAGTGTGGCAAGTCATTAAACCTTCTTGGGCCTGAAATTCCTCATTTATCCGATGAAAAGTTTGGATTAGGTAGACTCTGAAGGTCCCTTCCAACTCTATTCCTCTTCCATGTTTCTTTTTGTGATCTAAATATGAAAGACACTGCTAAAATGGTAGACCTCATTCTAGAAGATAGGAATTGTCAGTCAATAGCTTTTCAACAATGTGGCTGGTGCTGAACATTTGTAACAAGAACTCGTATGTCAGCAGAACTCTTAGGTTTATATAGGGGGAAAAACCCTATAAGGTAGGTAGCACAGATGTTCTTTCAAAATGCATTTTATTGATGCATTTTTATTGCCTATATTTCCCAATGTTTCTATCTCATACCCCTCTTAGAGCGCCACCTCTCTAAAGAATAAAGAAAGAGGAGAGGGTGGAAATAGCATTGGCCAAAGCGAGTTAACATATTGGAAAAACTCTGGTGACATATTCGATGTCTTTTGATAGCAATTTTAAAGCTCTTTCCTCTAGACCATGATACCTCCCTTATCTCTGGGAATACCTCTTTTGTATCTGCTTAGAATGTTAGTTTAGTTGAAAGAGCATAATGAATTGATCAACTTGTATTTATTAAAAACCTACTATGTGCCAGGCCCTGTGCTGGGTACTGAGAATATAAAGACAAAATTAAGAAGATCAGATGCTTTGAGTTCAAGACCCAGTTGTGACATTAGCTGTATCACTGGCAAACAAATCTTGTAACTTTTCTGAACCTCAACTACCCTATTTGTAAAATGGGAATAATAACAGCCAGCTAATATTTAGATAGTGCTTAAGATTTGCAAAGTGCTTTCCATAGTTCATCAATTTCTATATTTCATCATATTTGAATCTCACAACAATCCTGTAAGTCAGCAGTTCTCAACCTGTGGGTCGTGACCCCTTTGGGGGTGGAATGACCCTTTCACAGGGGTCACAGGGGTCGCTTAAGACCATTGGAAAACACATATTTCTGATGGTCTTAGGAACCTCCTCTATCCTTCTCCAGGTGGACATGCAGACACACCCACATACAACTATTAAAGGGTCGAGGCATTAGGAAGGTTGAGAACCACTGCTGTAAGTTAAGTGCTATTATTAGGTGAAGAACTGAGGATGAGAGAGTGTAAAGCCAAGCATGAGCAGCTCTCCTGAGGACTGCTGCTGTGAATAGCTCTAAGGTTCTAATCATATAGTATAGTGAACTCTCTATTTATTCAACAGTAAACTAAAGCAAAACATTCACAGAAACCAAAGTACAGCATTCTTAATGATATAACATAACAACTTATTACTAAAGTAGCCACATAGTTTTAAACAAAAGATATCATTCAGTAAGTCCTTAACTCAATCATCCTTAAGAAGCAATCCTCCTTAAGGGACACAAGGTACAAAGGTCAAAGTTCTCTTCCCCTAGGTCACATTGTCTTAATCTCTCAGTCAAGAAGTCTTCTTTCTTTTTGATTGGAGATTAGTTTCCAATCATCCTTAACAGGTACAAGGTACAAGGGTCCAAAGTTCTCCCACCTCTAGGCCATAGTAAATCATTATCTTCTCAATCAGCATAAAGTACCCAAGTCCAAGTCTTTTCATCTTGACTTGAGGCTGGCTCTCAGATTCCATGGTTCCTCTTCTATGGGTCCAGCTCCTGCCTGAATCTACCCAATTGTCACCTGGATTCAAACAAAAATCAACACAGACAGAAGAGACAAACAGAGTGCCCCGCCACCACAAATGTTCCTTTTCAATTTTACTCTTTCCCGGCTTGGGCTTCTCCTTATATAGTCTTTAGCTCCTCTCTGTTCCACTTCTTCCTATTGCATCAGCAAGTTCCTCCCACTGTGGGGTTCACAGGTTCTGTTTCTTAACAAAGACTTGATATAATCAGGGCAAGGCTCAAAGATACTTGAATTCAAACAAGGTGCTAAATACTTAAATAGCTGAAATAAGGCCCTAAAGTACTTCTTTGCTGCCATTACAGAGAGGTTAAGTCACTTGTCTCTAGGCTATTAAGCATCCAAGTAAGAATCCTTGCGTTATGTACCTCCCAAGGGTCTTATTAGGGAATGTACTTTATTGTTATTGTTGTTTTTGAGTCTAGGTCTCCCTTTCTTGACCACATTGGAAATTTAGTAGCCATTCCTAAGCCCTATCCCATTGCTGATCAGCAGTTTGCCCCTTCTTAGGCAGCCAAGTCTATCCCAGCTTTTGAGAACCTATCACAATGAGGCTGGCACCCAGCCAGCTTAGTCCTTTGTATACAGCTCAGAAAGTTGGAGCTAAAGAGGTTCACCAGCCTCAACCTCCCCAGTAGTAGGAATTATGACTTATGAGTTAGGAACTATGATTTAGGAGTATTCGACACTTTGTCCAGAATAAACTTTGCAAATCTTAAAATGCTACAGAAATGTGAATTATTACCATGTACCTTCCAGGAAGATACTGGCACATTTTAATTCCTAATTAAATTAATTTTGCCCTTGCAAAATCTGGCACAAGAAAAAGTACTCTATCTGCCTTCCCCAAATCATCCCCCTTCCCAATAAATCACGGCTTGTCCAATGATTTTCTGGTATCTTGAAGGTGTTAAAACCCCTTCTTAAGTACCTGATTTGCAGACCAGACTGGGTCTTGACAAACTCAAAAGGCCTAGTCCAATTCTCTTTCTTAATGGAACAGTCTTACATTCAATATTGATTACACTTAAGTAGGTTATCTGTGGAGGTCTCAAAAAGCAAAGCCAAGCAATTAACATTTACTGAGTGTTTAACATCTGTAAACCCTTGTGCTTGGACCTGGGCTTTTTTTCTTCTCAGGGGTGATTTGGTCTTTATGACCAAGGAAGACCGCACAGTGCCAGCTGAGGACTGATAATGAGAAGAGAATAAAGGCTGTCAGTAGAGCTGTATCAACAATAACAACAACAACAAAGATGAAATAATCAGGAGGTGAGACCGTTGGAGTGGTTAGGGAGACTTGGGTTCATATTTTGTCTCTGATACTTATTAGCTGTGGGACCTCAGGCAAGTTGCTTATCCTTTCTGTGCCTCAGTTTCCCTCTTATGCATCCATTTTTCTCCATTCACCATGCATCATGGCTGGACTGCTGTACTAGCCTATGGTTGTTCTCCCTGCCACAAGTCTTTCCCCATTCCAATCTATCTTGGTTGTCAATTTGATCTCCCCAAAGCACAGATCTGGCTATGTCACTCCCCTACTTCATGAATTCCGAAGGCTCCCTATTACCTCCAGGATTAAATATGAAGTACTCAGTTTGACTTTTAAAGTCCTTCACAACTGGCCCCTTCCAGTCTTTCCCATTTTCTTGCATTTTACTCTCTTCCCCATATTCTATGATCTTCTACATGAACCTCCTTACTGTTTTCACAATGCCTACAGTAACTATAAATATGCTGATATGGTTATTAATCACAAATGTAACAGGCTCTCTACATGGGGGATATAGCTAGAACATTTATTCAAATACCAGAAAACTGACTCCCCAAACCAGAAAGTCAAAGCCATCACAGTAGTTATGAAGTTGGCACATGTAGTTAATGTGGTACACACCCACATTCCCATGCCTTCAAAACAGAACGGGATACCTCAGGCAAAGATCCTCCTATCCTCACTCACAGCAACTACTCAGCATCAACGCAGCTTGCTCCCAGCAGCTCTGGCCCCCCGCAGTTCCCATTCCTAGCAGTCCTCAGCAGGAGTCCATAGCAGAAATTCTAGCTGGCTCAAAAAAAAAAAAAAAAGGAGTTCACACTGTAGCCACTGCCACTGCTTCTGCCACTGCTGCTTCCTGAAGTTCATCACACATAACACTCCATTTCTAGTTCTGTGTCTTTTCATTCTCCTCATTCATGGAATGTTCTCCTTCTTAACTTCTGCCTCCTGCCTTCCCAAGACTTGGCTCAAACCCTTTCTCCTGCAAGAAATCTTTCCAGCTGCCCACCCCTACTCCAAAGCCCTTTCTCGGAGATTACTTTCCGTTTGTCCCATGTATGTCATGGATGTGCAAAGTTGTATGTCTGTTTCCTTTTCCATTAAAATGTAAGCTCCTCAAAGGCAGAGTCTGTCTTTTGCCTTTCTTTGCATTCCCAGTGCTTGGCACAATGCCTGGCACACTGTTGCTCAGTCATGTCTGACTCTTCATTTGGGGTTTTCTTAGCAAATATACTGGAGTGGTTCGGCATTTTCTCCTCCAACTCATTTTACAGATGAGGAAACTGAGACAAACAAGGTTAAGTGACTTGCCCAAGGTCACATAACTATTCAGCGTCTGAGGCAGGATTTGAACTCAGTCTTCCTGACTCCAGGCCAAATGCTACCTAGCTGCATGGCACATTGGAAATGTGGAATAAATGCTTGTTGGTAGGACTATGCCAAGAACCCTAGGTCTTCTCCATGCCACAGATGGGCAATGAAGGTATCCCAAATAGGAGAAGACACACCAGTTTGCTGTAAACCCAGATAATGAGAAAATATTTTGTCCCTGTGGATCATTTTATGTCTTTTGGACCACCTGTTGTTTTTTTTAATGAGAAGAGAAAAGTGTTTAAAGTAAGCAACTTGTATTTTATCATGAAAGGCAGTCCTGTGGTACAGAGGGAGATAACCGGCTTCAAAGTCAGAGAATATGGGTTCCCATCCTGAGTCTGATGCTTATATGTATGACCTTGGGTAAATCAAATTATGTCCCTGGGCATCTAGTTTCTTGATTTGTAAAATGTGATAGATGGTTGGACTAGATGGTTTTTGATTTCCCTTTCAGCTCTAGATCCATGATCCTATAATCTGCCCCTCTCCAAGTTAGTTCAGTTAAAACTTTTAAGATTAGCTTCTGCTGTCCACTGGAGAGGATTTGGTTTTACCTGTTCCCAAAAAAATTAGCCCATTTGGTCAAAAGAAATCAGTCTACTCAAGGAAAAAATAAATCCTTTAAAATTCTTAGACATCATTGAATCCAGCACCCTAGTTTTACAGATAAGGAAAATAGAGCTAGAAAAGTGAGGTAATTTCTGTTTGTGGAGCTGGAAGGTACCTTAGATGTCAACCAGTTGAATAATTTTACAAAGGAGGGAATAGAAATGGGGTGACATGTGATGTGTTCAAGGTCATCTAGTGAACAAGTCAAGATTAAAAACCCAGTTCGGACTCAAAATTCAGCCCTTTTCGCACTGTACCATGCTTCAAATTAGGTAGCATCCACAAAGAGCTTTCCAAACTTTCAAGTGCTCTAGAATTGTCTGCTGTTGTGAGTGAGCGAACTCCCCATCATTTGTTCTGAAGTCATAGAACCTGGACTTAAATACTACCTCCTACACACACTCCCTATAGGCTTTAGGGCAAGTCATGTAACTTCCATGGACTTTAAGATCTTTTTTTTTAGCACTTAATTTTAATTTTATTTTTTCCCAATTACATGTAAGGAAAAAAATGTTCACATTCTTTTTAAAAAATTTTTTTGAGTTCTAAATTCTATCACTCTTTCTTTCCTCCCTGCTCTTGAGAAGGCAAGTAATTTGATACGGATTATACACGTGCAGTCATGCAAAATATATTTCCCTGTCAGCCATATTGTAAAAGAAAATACAGACTAAAAAACTCTAACCCTAAGAATGATAAAGTAAACAAAAAAAGTATGGTTCATTCTGTATTCAGACTCCATCAGTTCTTTCTCTAGAGGTATATAGCATTTTTCATCATAAGTACTTCAAAATTAATGGACTTTAATATCTGCCTCTATAGAATAAGGATGTTGGGCTAGTTGGCACCTGAAGCTATTTCTGGCTTTAAATCTGTGATCCTAGTGTTGTGATCCTTGAGTTGGTCACTTGATCTCCTTTTGGTCTCAGTTTCCTCCCCTGTAGAACAAGGAGGTTGGATTTCTAAGGTCTCTTCTAGCTTTGCATCTAGAATCCTATGATCCCTTGACCTAACATCTATATTAGTGTTGAGGATATGCTGGACTTCGCTTTAACTTGCTTAAAAGCCCATGGTTAAATTTTCAGTGTGAGCATTTATACCTGGGGAAGCCACAAATGCTAGAAATCCTGTATTTATTTTGTTGATTGTCTAGCCAGAGGTGGGGAACCCTTGGCCTTGATGACACATGTAGCCCTCTAGGTCTTCAAGTGCAACCCTTTGACAGAATAAAAAAAGACAAAGGGCCATACTTGAGGACCTAAAGGGTCACATGGGGCCTCGAGGTCACAGCTTCCCCACCCTTGGATTTAATAAAGTGTTGATGAAGATTAAACATAAAAGTGCACCTTGCTTGTATTTTTTTCCCCAGAGAGACATTTATTAAGTGTTTACCATCTTGCCCCTGTATGTCACTGCAGGCAAATCCCTTCTTTTTGATCCTGTAGCAACCTTTTAAGACTTTTCTGCTAAGTTAGTCAATAAACACATTTATTAAATGTTCCTAGGTACCAAGTACTGTGGGATACTATGAAGGGAAAAACATAACCCCTGCCCTCAGGGAGCTTACATTCTCATGGGGACCAAATGGAAACAAATGTGAATATACAAGTTGCATATAGATTAGATGGAGTGTTATCTCTGAGGGAAGGCATTAGCATTGGCAATGTGGGGAAGGAAGTGGGAGAGAAAGATAGGGAAAAACATCCTATAGGAGGGAGTAGGGAACTGAAGGAAGCTGGGGAAGCCAGAAGGTGGAGGTGAGGAGGAAGAACATTCCCACCGTGGAGGACAGCCTCTGAAAAGGTGCCAGATCTAGAAATGGATTGTCCTATGGAAGGAACAAATTATATACAAATGACATTCTGCATCAGAGGGAATCCCAGATTGTGCTCCTTTGCCATAATAATTGGTTATTATGGCAAACCTTCTAACTCACTAGCCCCGGAAGAGGGACATGTGCACCTTTTTCCCTTCCTTCCTTGCCATATCTAAGATGACTGTCCTATTGGGAACCTGGAGCAGATGCCGACATATGACAACAACCTCCCCGCCCCCCCACCCCCAAGCAAAGCATCTCCGACAAAACCAGCTTATATAAAAGCTCTCCCTTGGTGGCCTGGCATCAGTAGCCTGTACTCCAGTTACTATGGTGCAGAGGATGGCCATGTCCTCTGGGCTCCTCTTCATTTCTGTGTGAAAAAAGGACAGGAAAAACCCTCCAGGAAAACACCTTATTTTAGAGAAACGTGGCATGACCAGCCCCTCCACTGTGGCTATTTGCCTAGGCTTATCCACATCTCCCCACAAAGAAGCTAAGATGTGTTTACGTTCTTTCCCTCTCTGTGTCCATATGGTTTGTTCACAGGCCCTCGCTTGTGTGCTTGTGAATGCTCACTTCCATTGACTGCTGTGAGGGAATTGTTCCCAGAATGCTGGCCATCTTCCCCTCAATGGACCGGCGAGACAACAGAAAGGGCTCAGATGCACCGGTTTCCACAGGCCCATTGTGCTGCCTTTGTGAGGCATTTTGGAACCTAATAAATAATGTCAAAAGTCTCTCTCATCGCCAAAAATGTTCCTTTTGAAAGATTTCTAATAGCATTTTTGTTCGGCAATGTCTCCCAGTGTTGCAAAGAATCCATGCCACACAATGGGGATCTGGCCTATCGCGTGCCGCCAGACTATGATGCCCTGGCAGGGCTCACGAGGAAGCCTCCCTGGTTCTACCTTCCTCAGGTAGGAATAACCCTTTGATGAGTCAGACCCAGAAATTATCACCTCTTCCTTGTCAATGCAGGGCTTTCACATCTTTTTACTGGACATATTTGAATCGAATTGTTCAAATTATTACTCTAACAGTGAAAAGTACTGAAGGGTCCTCTAATCCAAGCTCTTCTTTTAAAAGATGAGGAAATTGAGATTCAGAGACATCCAACAGCTTGCCAAGATAACACAGGCAGGAAGCAGAGGTCAGATTAGAATTCAGGTTCTGTGCCTTCAATTCTAACCTCTGGTTGCTGCACACTGATTTCTTTCTGTCACTCTTCTTCTTTATGATGCCAGTGTTTTCAGTCATGTTTGCAAGGGGGTGGCCCTCCTACTGAAAATTCAGTAGACCTGAAGGTGACTGAAGACAGGTTTATGATCAAAATAGAATTTGCCTATGAGTATCCCTGGTTAGCATCACAGAATTCTCATCTGTAACTGGAAGACACTTCAGAAGTCATTTACCTCTCCCCCCACCCCCACCATTTTATAAATGAGGTAACTGAGATCAAGAAAGGAGAGATGAGTGATTAAAGTAGCAAGCGGTAGAACCAGGATTTGAAACCAGGTTTTCTTACCCCAAATCCAGTGTACTATGCATTGTAGCAGTTTCCTTGCCAGTAAGTAAAATGACTGAGACTGGTTCTCTGGATGAAGCTCCCTCTCTATCTGAAAAACCCTTTGATGCTGAGG
Source organism: Pseudochirops corinnae (assembly GCA_028646515.1). NCBI lineage: Eukaryota > Metazoa > Chordata > Mammalia > Diprotodontia > Pseudocheiridae > Pseudochirops > Pseudochirops corinnae. The sequence goes on from CM053585.1 coordinate 391,535,581, forward strand.
AATAGAGGAGGACTGTAATCATTGCCTTAGGTAGAATTCAGTTTCTTCTGTGCTCTTTTCATGTTTAAATCATTTGAAATAAAATAAAAAATCATTTAATTAGTTGAAATTCTTGGTGCCATCTTAACTAAAAATAACATTAATTTCATCATGTTATATGAGGAATTGGATTTGATTCTCAGCTTTGTGTAACTTTGAATAAATCATCTACTTTTGGGGGCCTTAGTTTTCTTATCTATAAAATGGGTAGAAGGCATCTTCTAACACCTGGAGGTCCTGCATGTCCTCTAACACCTCTGGCTCTCAATGACAACAATGTCCTTCCTTAAAATGTATCACCCAGGAATGACTACAACAGGGTCACAGATGTAGACCTGAAAGGGGCCTTATTGGTTATCTAATCTGACCTCCTCCGTTTTACAGATGAGGAAACTGAGTCCCAGAGACATGAAGTTGCTTTCATGAAGGACTAAATGGCAGAAGCAGGATTCTTGTCAAAGTCTTTAGATTCTGTATTCAGTGGATTATTTTCCTCATTGTGTCACACTCTCAATCTAGTTGAAAATTTATATCCACTAGCATTCCTATGAACTCTGTCACTCATTGTGCTAGTGTTATTACCTTTGTAAGAAAGCAGATGCTTGAATCTCTCAGTCAGTAATTTTTCTTTTAGGGGGCCCAGGGTTAATAAGGAAAATCTATCCATTTATGTGGACTAAGAACATGTCCCTATCTTACGGTCTTGGAGACTTGCCTTGAATCATGCTAATAATACTGTATATGTCAGTGGTAAGATTTGAACCCAGGCCTTCCCAACTCCAAGGACAGCCCCTTTAAGCCAGAGAACTTCTTACCATAAAAAATACTAAGTAGCTAAAATATTACTGTATTACATTACTCTTATCTTTGGATCCTTTCCCCCTGAATACTTTAGTTAGAATGCACATAAGATTTTATAAATAGAGGCCCCTTAAGCATAAAGTGATGATGAACATATTTAGTTTCAAGGAAATCAGGATCCAGGTTTGGGAAGGAGATACTAGAGCAAATTGGGGCCTTTTTCTTCAGCTTGTTATTTTCTAACAATAGCCCTATTTTTGAGTTTGCCTAAGGATGCGGCTTTGATATCCTCCACGAGCATGGTATAAGCTATACTAGAATCCATGGCCTTACCTTACCTAATGTTTCTATTTCCTGGATTTGTTTCTTGGCCTTCTTAGATGAAGATAGGTAGAACAGGGGGAGAAGAGAGAGAGAGAGAGAGAGAGAGAGAGAGAGAGTGAGAGTGAGCTGAGTATGGGGTTTGGAAGACCAGAATGCAAATCCTGCCTCAGATACTTATTGGCTGTGTGATCCTGAAAAAGTCACTTTACTACTGTCTGCCTTAGTTTCCTCAACTTTAAAATGATAATAATAGCCCCTACTCCCCAGGGTTATTATAAGGAACAAATTAGACAATATTTGTAAAGAGCTTGACAAACTGCCTCATACATAGGAGGTACTTAATAAATGTTAATATTAATAATAATGAATATTAATAAATAAAAAATAAAAAAGAGGGGTGCCTATTTCCTTCATTTTAGTGCAATGGGTTGATTGAATACAGGAAAAGGGTATCAAGTGATATGAATGTTATATTCCTATCCAGTTAGACATTGATGGTAAACTAGGATGCCACAGACATTCAGTACAATTTGATTCAATTCACCAATTTATTCCTGTCTATATTCAAGTCAAGAGGTAGTTCTAGTCCAGTGTACAGAAGGCCAGTCTTGGAGTGAGAAAGACTTGGGTTCAAGCCCTGCCTTGGCAGATACCAGCTGTGTGACCCTGGTCAAGTCACTTAAATTCTCAGTGTCAAATTCTCTACTAAGGAACACATATACAGGCACACACACGCACACGCACGCACACACACACACACACAGTGTCAGGCACTATGCCAAACTTGCAAAGACAAAAATGACTTAGGTCTTGTCCTCGAGGAATTCATATTTTACTGGAGTAGACACGGAGAGTGACTTCTCCTCCTCTGCAGGAGATTGTGGTCCTGTGGTGAGATGGATAGAATATCCTTAGAATTGGGAAGGCCTGGATTCAAATCTCACCATAGGCATGCTGCTTCACATTTCTGAGCCTCAGTTTCTCCTTCTCTCAAAGGGTGCAGTAAATATCTGTAGTGCCCATCTCAGAGAGTTATTATGAGAATCAACAAAGAAAATGTATGTAAAGTATTTGGTAAAACATTAAAGGGTTATATGTTGCTGTTTAATTGTGTCTGACTCTTCATGATCCCATTTGGGGTTTTCTTAGCAAAGATACTGGAGTGGTTTGTCATTTCCTTTTGCAGTTCATTTTACAGATGAGGAAACTGAGGCAAACAGGGGGAAGTGACTTATCCAGGGTCACCCAGCTAGTAAGTGTCTGAGGCAGGATTTGAACTCAGGTCCTCCCGACCCCAGAGCCAATGCTTTATTCCATAGCACCACCTGGCTGCCCCCCAAATGTTATACAAACATTAGTAATTCCCATTCTTCTTCCTTAGGTCTCTCTAACTCCTTTTAAGGCTCAGCTTTTAGCTCCTACAGAGGTGGCTTTTTCTGAATCTCCCAGTCCTTAACTCTCCCTGACCCTCCCCCAAATGACATTATATTTACTTCTCTGTGCACAACTTATCCCTTTTACTTTTAAGCTCTCTTGGGGTAGGAACTGTTTTCTTTTTTGCCTTCCTGGCCTAAGTGTGCAGCACAGTCAATGGACTTATGATTTCAAAGGAAGGGGAAACTCCCTGTGAGAGAAGGCCCTTTATGGATGCAGATCTCAGCACCTACTTAGTACCTTGCAGACTTAGAGAGTTGCATAAGAGAGTAGAGAGTCTCAGTGCCTCGTCCAGGTTTACACACTCACTATGTGCTAGACATAGGGCATACTCCAGGTTCTCCTGAACCTAAGGCTGGCTCTCTAGCCCCAGGTACCTCATGGAGTAGCACATTCCAGGCACTCAATAAACACTTGCTTTTCAAATTGAACAGAAAATCTTAAAGTGCGGGTGTGGGAGTTAGTTCTAGTCTTGGAAATTGTAGTATATAGACAGGTGAATGTAACAGCATATGTCTGATTGTCTTGATTCTATGGAAACCATGTGTTTTTTTTTTCCATGGCTTCAACATGATCTTTTTTTTTCTTGCTTTTTGGAGGGGAGAAGGTAGGGCAATTGGGGTTAAGTGACTTGCTCAAGGTCACATGGCTAGCTTTGTGTTAAGTATCTGAGATCAGATTTGAACTCAGGTCTTGACTCTACGGCCAGTGCTCTATTCATTGTGCCACCTAGCTGCCCCACTTCAACATGATCTTAACCATGACTTCAATGTGACTTAACCTAGAACACTGATGAACAATCACAACCCCAGCAGATTCAAGATGAAACATGAGACCTACCTTCTGAGGGCAGAATTTACACACATGCACACACGCACATTTGCAGGCATGCATTTATATGTATATAGTATATATGTATATGCACACACAAAACTTGTGGATGTATTATATACATGTATGTATGTGTATATATAAGTACATATACACACAAACCTAGCCATCATGGGGATGTGTTTATTTGATTATGAATATTTGTTACAAAGGTTTTAGTATTCATTTTTCTTTTCCAAAAGAGTGGAAGTGGGGCTGAAGATAAGATATTTCCACCCCCAAAAAAGAAAAAGACAGTGATAGAAACATTAAAAAAATAAAAAGTGTAGTAGAGAATAGAAGGAAAGCCAGAAAGGAACAGAGACAGGAAAGATAGCTTTAAAGGTTTCATGGTGAATTTGTTTTATGCTTAAAGGAAAAGCAAACTATACTTGACAAGGATTCATGGCTACTCATACAATTCATTTCCCTCCCCCCCACCCCTTTGTTCTATTTTGTATATGGAAATGATTGCTTTATTCGGTGCTGATTAATTTAAACATAACTTGAAGATAACCTAAAGGATAAAATCCAAGCTAAGCAAATGAGTTTCATTTGCTTCTTTGGATCAAATTCCAACCCTTCATTTTACGGAGAAGGAGGCTGGGGCCAAGAGCAGTAAAGTGACTTGCTCAAAGCCTCACAGGCAGTGTGAGTGAGAGCTGGGGTTTGACTCTATGACCAGGGGCATCTTTCCATTGTGCCGTATTGTTTCATGAAGTTGTTGCATCCTTTGCAAAAAGGAAGTGAAAGAGAGAAAGACAGAGAGAGACAGCAAGACACACACAGAGAGAATTACGGGGCCACAGATTTAGAGCTAGAAGGGCTTACAGAAGTCATTTTGTCTAATTGCCCTTATCTTATAGATAATGGCTAGTGTTTATATAGCTCTTTAAAGTAAGCAAATGACTTTGCAGACATTTCCTCTTTGGGTTCTCTCTACAAACTGAGGTAGGTGCCATTATTATCCCCACATTACAGATGAGGAAACTGAGGCTGGAACTAAGATGGCACATGTATAACCTACAACAGATTGAGTGCTGTCTTGAGGAGGGGGGAGGGAGAAAAATGTGGAACACAAAATCTTACAAAAATTAATGTTGAAAACTCTTTTTACATATAATTGGGAAAAATACTATTAAATGAAACTAAGTGACTTGCCCAGGGTCACATAGCTAGTAAGTGGCAGAGACTGTTTAATTTTTTCTTTTGTATTTCCAGTACTAGTTCAGTGCCCAGAAAATAGAACGAACTTAATAAATGTTTGTTGAATTGCACCCATTAGAGAGGAAAAGAATTTTCTGTTTAGCTGGAAATTATTCTGAAATTCAGCCAGGCAGTCCCACTTGCCTCTCATTTTCAGTCAGCACCAAGGATAGTACCAGGAATGTCAGAGGCAAAGCTAGGATTTGGGAAACTAAGAAAAATTATTCCATTGGGGATAAGATGATTAGACTTGTCTAAAGGGTTGAGATGAATTTACTTCATGAGTTAAAGTCAAGGTCCACATTAGGCAAATGGAAATGGTGAGATGGTGTCTAGTTATATGGGTACTTTGACTGGGAAGTGACTATGAAATATAACTTTTGGTTCTATAAAAACATGGTTGTCCTGCCATTCCCACATTACTGATCTCATCCATGCTAGAAGGGCAGGGATTCCTCACAGGCCTGATGCCAGTGATGGTCTCCATGGAATTTTGACCTGCTCCATTTCTGACCCTGTTTCGTTTGCCCCTACTTAGATAGTCTTATGAAAACATCTGATTATCTTTAGCCCCATCACAGCTCAGAGCTCCTGAATCCAAGCCTTCTACTAGCCTTAGCTAGCCTTCCCAATAGTAGTGACTGTGGTTATAAATCACAACTTCTGACCAATTAAATTTATTTTAATCAATTGCCCTAACCCCTACTTAAAAATAACTAAACTAGTAAGAATATACAAAATCATACTCATATTTTTTAGGGGCAATTTTTCTGCTGGGCTCCTAAAGAGACCTAAAGCTACTTTTCTCCATTGGGTTTAATTTGACCTTAGCTCAGCAGGTGCTTCTTTGATGCTGATGAGAAGTCTAAATCCTCTGATTCTCTAAAGTTCATGTATTGTCCTGTGGTCAAGGATTCGGTGAGGAGACTAAGACTCTCTTCCTCCTCTCCCCTCTGCCCCCACCACATAATTACCTCTAGGGGCTTATCTGGGACTACTCAACCCCTCACTGGCCACACACTAGTGCACTGGCATCTAGACTGACTTGCCATTTTATATATAACATCCAAGGTTATTGAGTATTCTCAACCAATCCTAACATACCTTCTATGGAACATCATTCCATTTCATATAATGATTTTCAAGGACTTCTCAAACCTAGACTTGTATCCATGACTAATTGGTTCAATAGAGGTAGTTAAAGTTACTTTAAGTGGGAGTTGGGGTGATTGACTCAATCAACCCTCTATCTTGCATGAATGCTTTAAAAATAATTTATCATACACTTCCTATGTTCCAAGCACTGTGTCAAATGTGGGGGAGATAAATATAGAAGACAGCTCCTGCCTTCAAAGAGTTTGTATTCTGATGGGAGACACAGCACATAGGGCGGAATGGTGACCAGAGAGGGGCACTTTGGTGGAAAGTTCCTGGAGAAGTATCATGAAATGGATGGACACAACAAGAAATATATTAAGGTAATCAAGTGACTATATTCCATATTTTCTTCTGAAAATAAATGTGATGCTCTGTAATTCAATTCAGCTAACATTTATTAAGTGCATACTATATGCCTGACACTATGTTAGGTGATAAGGAAATAAATACCTTCCTCTGCCCTCTAGGAGCTTACTTTCTGTTCTGGGAATGCAAGAGATACGATGATAAGGAGATGCAGTGTTATACACAAAACAATTTCCTGAGGTAGAGTGTACTAAGAACTAGGAGGTTTGAAGAAGACCTCCTGTAACAGACAGTATTTGCACTGAGCTTTGAAGGAAACTCGGGATTATAAGAGATGGAACTAAGGAGGGAGTATGTTCCAAACATGGGGTACAGCAGGGGCAAAGGTGTGGAGACAGGAGATGGAGTTATGTATGGAGAACTGTTTGTAGACCAGTCTGAAAGGAATGTAGAGTAATTAAAAGGGAATAGTACGAAACAGGAAAGGAAGATTACTGGCAGGTTGTTGCCCTCATTCTTTTGTCATTGTGGGGAACTTATGGTCTGGAAACTGTCTCCAGTGGAGCAGATCTGTAACATTACCATGACATGTAGTCTTAGAGACTTGTCTGGGGACCCTGAAAAGCTAAGTGCCTGGCCCATGGTCACACCACTAGTATGGGTCAGAGGCAGGACCTGAAGCTGAGTCTCCCAAGGTGACTTACTATGGCTGACAAGGTAGCTGTATTAGCAAGCACCCTAGCATGCCTAGGGCGGCTACTAGCACAGGTTCTTAGATCTGCTTTTCTAAAGGAAAGCA
>CM053585.1:391543017-391574289 GCA_028646515.1 Pseudochirops corinnae
GTATCCATGGGTCATATTGTGGAAAGGGAGGATTAAGACACATACAAGTCAATTAAAAGATGATCAAAAGACATACTAGAAATTGTTCATAAAAGTTTCCATGACCAGAGTAAGCTCAGTAAATGAAGCTCCTTTGGGTGATCATGGGAAGTGGCAAGATGCGGTGGAGAGAGGGACAGTCCTGGCAGGTGCAGATCCCTCTTCTGGCATGCACTTATTGGCTGGGCAACCTTGGCTTTCTTGGCAAGTCATTTGACCTTTAAATGCCCCAGGTCTTTCTCTAAGACAGTGGTTCTCAACCTGTGGGTCATGACCCCTTTGGGGGTCAAACCACCTTTTCACAGGGGTCACAGGGGTCACCTAAGACCATCGGAAAACACATATTTCCGATGGTCTTAGGAACCAAGACACCACTCCTCTGTCTCCAGGTGGGTCCACCCACATGCAGATATGTCCACATATGAGTATTAAAGGGTCGTGGCATTAGGAAGGTTGAAAACCACTGCTCTAAGACTACAAGTAGAATATGAAGTTGTATTCCCAGTGTCCAGTACAGTGCCAGGCAGTTAATAAATGCTTATTGATTGACGAATTGCTTGATCTGAATTAGATAGACAGATGATAGACAGACAGACAGATAGATAGATAGATAGATATTTTCCACTTTGTATTTGCTTCTCTGCCTAGTTTCAACTCCATTGAACAAAATTCTCCTCCTAGTTTAAGCTCATCACCTCTAATCTCATCACCAAACTGCTAACTTAAGCCTTGACTGACACCACCTCCCATAGTCTCCTCTCCCCTCTCACTGGTGGGAGGGAGGAGTCCCAACTCCTCCCAATGCCTTCCTTTATAGAGGATTTTTGATTCATTCTATTTTGTATCTGCTTCCCAGCTTGGTTTCAGCTCTCCACCCTGTATACCCTTTGATCTCTCCCCTGCCACACCCCAATCTTTCCTGCCTCCTTTTGTGTGATGCCTCACCTCATTAGATTATAAATTACTTGAGGGCAGTGAATGACTTTCTTTTTATTAATTGTATACCCAGCACCTAGCACAGAGCAGACACTTATTAAATGTATTTATTGATTGTTCTGGATTGGATGGATAGAGAGATAATACATCTGTTAAGTGCTTATTTTCCATGACAGAGAATTTTTATAGTGATCACTGGTCCTGAGGTAGGGGTGGGGATCAAGGGGACATATAATTTAAACTTGCAGATATACTACCCTAAATACACATGCCTCTGTGTGTGTGTATACATATACATATAAATATTTAAATTTTTATATGTTTGTATACATGCATATCTATACATATTCATACAATACAGATTCATTGGTGTATGTACATATACCTACATGTGAATGCATATACCTGTATATGTGTATATATACACACATGTATACATGTATCTAAATATGGTTAGATGATCTTTCACCATGACTCTCAGATTGTGATTGTTACAGAAAAAATGTATATATACATATATAGCAATACATATATCCACACATAAATACATTTATAACACATACAGAAGGGTTGAGTATATATATGTATGTATGCATACACACATATGTATATATGTAGACACAATACACATTAATATTATGTGTGTATGTATGTGTATGCATTACATATGTTTGTGTGCATTTGTGTGTATGCATGTGTGTATATACATGCACACACACAAACACACACAAACATATATAATGAAAAGCAGCATCTGAAGATACTAAGAAGTCGTACCCCCCTGGAGGGAAACAAAATAAGAAAAAACAACAATGTTTTCAGAGACAATAATTCAAAATCTTTTCTCTGTTTTTCTCCTCCTTCTTCCCTCTCTCAATTTTACACCTTGCTCTCTCTCTCTCTCTCTCTCTCTCTCTCTCTGTCTCTCTCTGTCTCTCTCTCTCCCTCTCCCTCTTTCTCTCTCTCTCTCTCTCTCTCTGTCTCTCTGTCTCTCTCCTCTCTCTCTGTCTCTCTGTCTCTCTGTCTCTCTCTCTCTCTCTCTCTCTCCCCTCTCTCTCTCCTGTCTCTCTCTCTGTCTCTCTCTGTCTCTCTCTCTGTCTCTCTCTCCTCTCTCTCTCTCCTGTCTCTCTCTGTCTCTTTCTCTCTTTCTTTGTCAATTTCTTTTATCTAAAGATTTGACTGGAAGATATCCAGAATTCCTTCCAACTCTGCCATTCTGTCTTTCTCAAATAATAATAGCCTTTTTCTTTTTCCTTCCTTGCTTCCTTCCTTCCTCCCTCCCTCCTTTCTTCCATTCTTCCCTCCCTCCCTCCCTCATCTTCTTCCTCCTCCTCCTCAATTTGACCTCTTTGCTAAGTTTCTGGCAAAATCAGCCTAGCTGTTCAATATCTTGCTGTGGTCTGTGAACCCTGGCATAAAAAACCCTACTTTGTCTGTGAATTGAAACCTGAAACCATCTTGCTTCGGTGTTTTTAAACACCAGGCATGCTCAGAGTTTCCAGAAACCTGGGTCATGTGATTCTCTGACCCTCAGGTCCATTCTGTGCTTCTGCCTAGTAATAATTGATTAATGGTTTATGGTAAGTTACGGAGCAGATCTCACCCAGCTCTCCTGAATTCAGAGACTTTCTCATTATCTTGGGCCTTTAATGGTAGCCCTTGGAAAATTTTACTCACAAATTAGGCTGGACAAAGTTCTTTAAAAGAAAATTATTTTCAGTGAATGGTTATAGCAGAGCATAAGGTTTGAGTGGCACTTACCAAATCCCAAAGGGACCTAGATATCTTATGAGCCCCAAGACCCAAGATAAAAAAACAAAATTAAATTAAAAGCATAATTTAAGTGGAACATTGATTAAAACTTTCCAGGTGAAGTTTGCTCCTTTGAGAGTGATGTTGTTCATTTAATTTAATTTCAATGAATTTGATTCACTTCAATTCAATTCTATTGGAGTTGCTAGAACTCGATTCATTTTATCCTCTTTTAACTGGCAGGCTCTGGAGTCAGAGAGCTTGGGTTGAAATTCTGTCTCTGATGTTTACTGTCTGTGTGATTTCTTTGGGCTCCTCGTCTGAAAAATGAAGGAGTTGGTTACATTCCCTCTGAGGTCCCTTCTACTCTAAATCTATATTATTATAAATCTGTGATTGAGTTCAATTCAACATACACTTGCTAGGGTGACTGACAGGGAGACCCTTGTATTATCTCTTGAAATTGAGCTTAGAACACCTAAAAGGCATTAGAGAGACACATGGTGGGCAGTAGAAGACTACCACACATTATACTCTATTGTTTTTTCTTTCGTTACAAGTGATGCTTACAATTCTTGCATTTTACCAAACCATGCTGGATTGGACAGGCAGATTGGAGTGGGATTCTTGAGGATTTGAATACAAGGTCAGGAATTTATACTTTATTCCAAAGGAAATGTAATCTCTCTACGCAAAAACAGTATATGAGGAGAAGCTACAGGATCATAGCAGTACGATACAAAAGTGGCTTAGGCATCAGTAGGAAGGATGTCATGGAGAAGGGGTAGATTAAATATAGGAGGATGTTTTAATAGTGTAGTTAAAAGGAAACAAGAAAAGGAATGAGAGTATTTGCCATGGGAGTAGAGAGACCAGATCTGAGAGATATGGAAATAGAAACAATAAGATTTGGCAAGTGGATGGATATAGGGAAGGGAAGATAGGAAAAAACGAAAGACGATTCCAAGATTATGAGCCTTATTATTATCTCTCTCTCACTCTACCCCCTCTGTCAATGAATGTTTATTAAGTACCTACTACATGCCTCTCAATTCTTCATCTTTATTATTTTTATGGTATAGTGATATTCCACAACATGTATGTAACACGATTTTTTAACCATTGCCCATTCAATGGATATCTCATTTATTTGTAGTTCTTTTCTTCAATAAAATTGCTACAAGGACTACTTTGATGTATATGGGAACTTTCTCTTTGATCTCCTTGATCTCTCTATGTATGTGTGTGTGTGCATGCGTGCATATGCATGTATATATGCCTATATACATGCAGGCATGCATACATGCATATACATATATTACACACATTGTATATGTGTATGTATACATACATGTATATATGTATGTGTGTGTATATACACAAACACACACACATATACATGTACATATACACACAAATATATACTCAACAGTAGAAACTCAGCACCAAAGAGTATGGTCATTTTGGGGCATAATTCCAAATGATTAATTCAGAGCTCCATCAATAATTTATTAGCACAGCCCACCCTCTTTCATTGGTATACATGCATACAATTTTGTCCAGAATGGGAGATCATAGAACTATGGAATGTTAGAGCTAGAAGAGAACTAATAGGGTCTCTAAACTCACCCTCTCCTTTGGTATAAATGAAGAAGCTGAGGCCTGGAGAGGGGGTGGACAAGTGACTTGGTCAAGGTCACATAGCTAAGTAAGAATGCCCAGATTTCAGACTATATACAAAAGATATTTTTCAAGTAATAAATGATGGATTTAGAAGCAACATGACTGGGGAAGAGAACACTACCTTGACATTTTTCTCACTTTGTCTACTTTGGTTGTTTGGCCCTGGGCCAGTCATTTGACACTACAATCCTCTCTTTGGATAACAAGAACAAGAACAACATTTGTGCAGTACTTTAAGGCTTTTATCTCACATTATCCTCATGAAAATCCTGGGAGGTAGGTGCTATGATTATTCCCATTTTACAGATGAGGAGACTGAAGCAGAGAGGTTAAGTGACTTTCTCAGAGTGACACAGCTATATGTATCTGAAGTAAAATTTAAACTCAGGTGTTCCTGATTCTGGATCTAGCATTCTATGAACTGAAGAAGTGTTTGTACTAGGAGGAAGAGGGTGGTGTGGCATTGAGAAAATCACAGACACAGCATCCTGGTGCAAATTCAATTGTACATAATCAAATCTACTGTGGTTAGACAGAATCTTTAAAGTCTGGGATTTTCAGTCTGGCTTCTTTTCCCCTAGCCTTTGCCTCTGATCCAACACTTTGGACCCACCCTTGAACCTTATTAACCCACTCTTGGACTTTAGATGAGCAATGGAGGAGAGTGGTGAGCATTCACTCTAACTAGAGCAAGCTTAAGAACCATCTAGAACCTAGACTCTAGAACAAGCTCTAGAACTGTCTTATAGCTTCCTGCCATTCCTCTTTCCACCTCTAACTCTGGGAACAGTAATTAAACCAACATTGCCATTCCTGGAAAGGACATTTCAAACCAATTGATTTATGGCTACCTTCACCATCCCTGGGACTTCTCTGATTACAACATCCATCACTAGCCACCACTTCCCAATATATGGCATCTTATTAGCATGTAAACACCTTGAGGATAAGAATTGACTTCGTTATTATGTTTGTAACCCCACAGCTTAGTAACACAGTTTTGACCCCCACCCCCCAGAAGAGCTGGACACAACTGGAAGGACTCAAGAACAAAAAAGCATTTACTGAAAATCATTCAATAATTCATGGAATGTAAACTCCTTGAGGGCAAAGACTGTCTCCTTTTTGTCTGACAGTGCCTGGCACAGAGGAGAGGCTTAATAAATGCTTGTTGCTTTGAAAGACTTTAGAATTCTAACAAATACAGCGATAAACTATGAATCCGGATGACTGAAGAGGAAACACATCGCCCCCACCTCCTGCCAGAGGGAAGATGGGCTCAATATGCAGAATAAGACACAGCCAGTGCAGGAATTTGTTCTGCTAGACTATGCATCTTTGGTAAGAGGATTTTCTTTTTGTGTTGTTCAATTGGGGAAGGAGCTTAGCATAATACCTGGCATATAGTAGGTACTTAATAAATGCTCATTGACAGAGGTGGTAGAGGGAGTTAGAGATAAAAAATTTTGTAAAAAAAAAAAACAAATCAATATTTTAAAGCTTGTTGTTCAATTCCACGGAGTTTTTATTTGTAAATTATTATTATTAATGATCCCTGTAGAACTTTCAGGTTTGCAAAACACTTCATATATATCATTTCATTTGACATTTAGAAACCCCTCCCTTCTGTATTGGGAAATTTGTTTTTCTCTCCTAAAGCATTCTGCAGGGAACATTTAAGGACAGTGGGTGGAAGGTGAGTCGTCATACAACTCATTGCATTAGCCATTTTCCTATCTGCCAGCCAGTCCTTCCAGATGTTATTTGTCTACTTCTTGAACCAGGCTGTCAGACTCACTCATCTTTGGGGGACTGAGCAAATCCATTGAGTTCACTGGGGGGAGCAATTCTGAAAACACAGAGTGGGTTTCTGATGCCTCTGTGAAATGTCATCCTTGCTCCACCCAACAGGGAGAGAGAACAAAGCTATACATTTCCTGCCATTTTTGTCCAGGGTTTCATATCAGTGAAAGCCAAAGGGAGATTAGGCAGCTACTCCTGGCCTGGGCTGCCAGATACATCAAGCCCCCTCCAGCAGCAGGACAACTGCAGAGTGAGAGCAAGGATTAGCCATCCAAAATATATCATGTAAGGCACTGCTTAATGTGATTTCTTCTTTCTTTCTCATGTAAGTAACTCTTTGATAAAAGGACAGAGTAATATCTTTATACTGCTTTGATTGTTAAACCAGCTTCTAAGACCAAAGGCAAAAGAGAATCCCTTAGTGAAACTCTATTATAATAGAAAAAATCCTTAAAATTCTGGTTCATGAAATTAACAAAGAATTATTTCCCTTACCCTTTCAAGTGAATTTTTAAAATGATCAATTTTTAAAATGACCAGTCCCTAAACACTTATTAATCACTTACCGTGTGCTTAATAAAGCATTGCATTAAATGCAGGGGATACAAATACAAAAACATGAAACAATTCCTACTCTCAAGGACCTTCCATTGTAGCCTCTAAGTCCCTAATCTAGCTAGGCCTCAGTTTCTTGATCTATAAAATGAGGTTGTATCTCATATAGCTTGAAATCTATAATCTTGTAAAGCTGGCCTCCAAATTAAAATCCTATGATCAATACAATTTATTGTTTCAAGGTGTTTGTAGGATGGAAGAAGACTGTAGTCCCTTAATGATAAATGTAAAAGGGGAGGGAAGATTAGCAAAACTTAGTCATGGTGATAAAACGTCTGAGTCAACATGGACCTTAAAAGTCATACAGCTGAACCTTGTCATTTTTCAGGTTAGGAAACCGTGGTCTGAAGAGATGAAATTTCTGTTTTGATTCTTCACTAGATCTATGATGTCATCGCTGTACATACTCCCTATGGTGGTATGGACAGCCACCTTTCTGTGCTTTCTCATCCTATGTGAGGAGATTTGACTTATGTCCTCTCATCTGCCCCTGTGGAGATTCCATTTAGAAGTCTCCTTCTGGTGCAGGAATTTTTTTTTTTTTTTGCTTTTTAGAGGGGGGAAGGCAGGGCAATTGGGTTAAGTGACTTGCCCTAATCACATGGCTAGTAAGTGTTAAGTGTCTTAGGTCACATTTGAACTCAGGTCCACCTGACTCCAGGTCTGGTGCTCTATTCACTGTGCCACCTAGCTGCCCCATGGTACAGGACTTCCTTAACTGTTTTTTGCATCTTGGATTCCTCTGGCAGTTTTAGGGATACCTAAGGACTCTCTCTCTCTCTCTCTCTCTCTCTCTCTCTCTCTCTCTCTCTCTCTCTCTCCTCTCTCTTAAATGATATATATTTTTTTGGTTTCCAATTACATGTCAAAACATTTTTTAACATTCATTTTAAAAAATTTTGAGTTCCAAATTCTCTCCTTCCTTCAATACATCTCACAATTGCTCTTTGGGTCAATGGTGATGTTTAATAAGAGTGAATATAAAGAAATTTGATCCTTGAAAGTCAGCCTCCTCTTGGACAACTGGGTACCTGTTTTTCCTTTTACTTTTTCAGGATCCTTAGGTGCCAAAAGAGACAGAAATGTGGACCTTCAGAGCCTCTAGGGAATAAAGGTAAAAACTGGCTGGTGATCAAGTTCACATTGCATTCCCTAGTGGACGCTTTTAAATAATAGTGGCTGTGATTTGTGACACTTGCTCTTTCTATTAAGTAAAAGGTTAAGAACTCCTATAGTAGAAAAAACATTTATTCTGCTTTGACCCCAGAAGGCAAGACTAAGGAGCAGTGAGTATAATTCACAGGCAGGCAGGTTTCTGGGCAACATCAGAAAAAGCTTCCTGATAATTAAAACTGTTTCCAACTCGTAATCTCAGGATGGATATTAATCTCTATGAGAATTTGCAGACGAAAGTGAGGGGCAGAATGCTGAAGATGGGGTTGTGTGTGTGCTGAAAATTTCATGTTACCAGTAGTGGCTGCATTCCATTTCTTTAGTTCCTGCTCTTATATTTTACATTCATTTTCAATGTAATAAATGTATCTTTATATACCATATACCAAGAGAATAAGTCCTTTAGAAGATATTCAGAAAAAGGAAGTGAATAGGAGATCTCCAAGTGGGTAGGAGCATGTATCTCTCTCTCTCTCTCTCTCTCTCTCTCTCTCTCTCTCTCTCTCTCCATCTACTTCTCAGGGTTGTTAATAGGTACTTCACAAATGCTTCCTTCCTTCCTTTCTCTCTCCTTCCCTCCCTCCCTCTCTCCCTTCCTTCCTTCCTTCCTTCCTTCCTTCCTTCCTTCCTTCCTTCCTTCCTTTCTTTCCATTTTTATATATGAGGAAAACAAGGTTAAGAGTTAGTAAATGGCTAAGGCAGGATTTGCACTCAGGTACCTGACTTGAAATCCAACACTCTATCCACCATGCCACTTTATCTATCTACAACTAATCTCAAGATGGAGAGTGGTCTGGGATGATCAGGAAGAAAACCTAATGAAGGAATTTGCAATTGAACCATGTTTTGAAGGAAGCTAGGTGTCTCATAAAGGAGAAATGACGGGATAATGAATAAGGGGCAGCATGATAGAATGCTTAAACAATGGCTTAAATCTTTGCTCAGCTACTTCTTACCTATATATACTTTTGGACCAATCATTTCTCCTCCCCAAGTCTATATCTCTTGATCAGTGAATTGAATGGGGTTGGACTAAATCAAGGAGTCTTAACCTATTTTTGTGTCAGAGACCCTCTTGGTAGTCTGGTGAAATCTAAGGATCCTTCCCCAGAATGTTTTTATATGCATAAAATACATAGGATCACATAGAAACACAATTATGTTGAAATATAATTACCAAAATATTTTTAAAAGGCAAGTTCAAGTGCCCTGGGTTAAGAACCCCCAGACTAGACAGACTCTGATGTTCATTACATTTCTAGATCTGGGAGCCCTTCCAGAAATGGCAGACCACTGGGGCAAAGACATAGAAGTGGGAGGTGAAGATACTTAGTAAATGTTTGTCAAACTGACCTTTTTTCCTCTGACTTCTTGCATTTGAATGTAACAATAGTCACCTCCAAACTCTGGCCTCTTGGGCTTAGAGATTTGTGGATTTTGCTATTCATAAAACTTTATAGAAATCAAACAACTAAATCAGAACTGGAAGATATCTATCTCTTGATAACATTGTTTAGCATCCTTATTTTGCCAAAGAAGAAGTGATTTGCTCAATGTTACATATAGGAGAACTGGACCTAGAAACCGAGTCATTTCTGATTCTCAACTGAGGGTTTATTCTATTCTATGATGACATTATGCCACCCAACTCCAACTTAAAGACTAATATTTAACAACATCTTGATTTTGATCGTCACTAAGTGAAAATGAGGACTGCACACTGGAGAGACAGAGGCTCAGGGATATCTGCCGCTTGCCAAAAGGTCACTCAGTTAAGTCGATGTTGGAACTCGGCCGGAAACGCCAATTTCAACTTACAGCCTGTGCTGCTTTTGCTGACTCATATTGATTGCCCTTTAGAGAGAATAGATGTTTTTCTAAAGGTTAAGTACCAACAGGTGTTTAAGATGTGAATACACAGAAAGAAAGGAGGGAGGAAATCTATTTTGAAAATGTTCTTTCTCCTAGTGTCCTCTGGTTACCAAATAAAGGACATAAAAATGGCAGTCAATTACTGAGCTTGACTTGCTATGAGCTTAGAACCTTGTATGCTGAACAGGTGAGTTCACTGGCAACAGGAATGATGAGGGAGAGAGGAGAGAGACAAATAGAGACAGAGGGGAGGGAGAGAGAGAGACAGAGAGCGAGACAGAGACAGAGAGACAGAGAGAGGATAGACAGAGAGAAAGAGAGAGAGAGAGAGAGAGAGAGAGAGCGAGAGAGCAAATGGAAGGTTAAAAATGGGTGCTAATATCAAGCTTCATTTCCTTTCAGGGTTGGGTTTAGGAATAATATTAAAGAATTATAGTTCTTTGGGTTTTTTCCATTACTGTTCCAGAAAGGGTGTGTATGTGAAGAATCTATTTTTAAATAAATTCCAAATCAGAAAGTCACAGATTGTTTTAAGGAAAACATTTTTAAAACCTAAACTTTCTATGGAAAAGTGAATTATTTGTGTTTCTTATGCCCCCTTCTAAATGCCCCCTTCTACAATAACATGCACTAAGCAGGTTTTATTTATCTGTGTACATGCCACTTCAATTCAGTGCCATTCAAATTAATCCAATTCAAACAAAGTCACTTCAAATAACATCGGTTTAATTCAGTTCAGCACCTGTGTGCCAGGCACTAGGCATTAGATTAGGGATACAAGGACAAAAGAAAAGTCCTTACCCTCAGGGAGTTTACATTGTTCTGGTAAAATACAATCTGAAGAGTCTGACATTTAAATATGTCAATGAATCTGATCTCATCTATGTGGGTATTCCCCTCCACCCCCATCCATACCTGCCCATCCCATCCATGGCCTCCCCTGAATCTTCCATAGGCTGCGTAGCCAATTTCTCTGGTTCTCTTGATATTCTTTGGATACTAGTAGAGCACAGGTGCAGCTAGGTGGCACAGTGGATAGGGTATCAGGATTAAAGTCAGGAAGGCTCATCTTCCTGAGTTCAAATCTGGACTCAGACACTTACTAGCTGAGTGACCCTGGGCAAGTCACTTAACCCTTTTGCTTCAGTTTCCTCATCTGTCAAATGAACTTGAGAAGGAAATGGCAAATCACACAATGGGGTCACAAAGAGTCTGTGATTGAAAGTGACTGGGCAACAAGAAGAAGAGCACAGGGGCTATCAGTCAGAGATTCCTCATCATCATGTGACCAGCCCCACTTTCTTCTCTGGTCACTCATTCATCTCTTTTCTGACATCCTTTCTGCTGCTTCTATTGTGCAATCACTGTTTTGTAAAGGGTTTAAGGTCCACTTGGTACTATGCCGCTCTCCATTACCCTGTAAGTGACCTTCTATTTTGATTCTTCAGAGACCCTTGGTCATCACAGCATCACAAGCAGAATAATGTGGAAGACCTTTGCTTTAGGGAGAAGTTCGTCATGATTCAAAGCACTGCACAATTTCCTACGGGCACTCAAGCCCTTTCTTTTCCTGCTGTTTGGGAACATTAACACAGATAATGATAACCCAGGGAAGGGAATGATGGGGCCAAAGGAAAGGTCAGACAAAGCTCTAGGAATATTTGAAGAAAGAATGAGCTCTATAAACTGGAGGGGATAGTGGAAGGCTTCATGGAGAAGGATGCATTGAACTCACAAAGAAAGTGGGATTCTGAAAGTGAGAAAAGGAGGGAGTGAACTCCACACAGAAATATAAGGTCATTGATATGGAGCAGAAAGGGACCTGAAGAACCATCTAGTCCAGTGGTTCTCAACCTTCCTAATGCTGTGACCCTTTAATACAGTTCCTCATGTTGTGGTGACCCCCAACCATAAAATTATTTTCGTTGCTTCTTCATAACTGTAATTTTGCTACTATTATGAATCATAATGTAAATATCTGCTATGCAGGATGTATTTTCATTGTTACAAATTGAACATAACCCACAGGTTCAGAACCACTGATCTAGTCTAACCCTACTCATTTTATAGATAGATAAACTGAGGCCCTGGGAGAAAACATGACTGAAGCTTTTTAGATCACAGATTTAGAGCTGAAAGGAGCCTCAGAAGACATCTAGTCTAACTCCCTGATTTTACAGATGAAGGATCTGAATACTAGAGAAGGAACATGACATGGGACACTAGAATCAGCCAGTTCAAATTGGAAAGGGCTTTAAGGGCCCTCTAGTAATTTTACAGATAAGGAAACTGAGGGCCAGAAAGATTAGATAAATGACTAGTCCAGGGTCAAACAGTTAGTAAGTAGTCAGAATTTGAACCTTTGACTGCAGAGCTATATATTCTCTACCACACTACCTCCCAATGGCTCCTGCTAAGTATTTATGGACTTTATTCTGTTTCTCTGTAAAATGTAATGTTTGTACATGATGATCTCTGAGGTTCTTTCCAACTCTACTTCTATAAACTTATGATTAGCCCTTTGGAGTAGCTCAGAGTGTAGCCAAATGTAATTCCTTAAAGCCCCATGCAATAAATAAAGTCACCCTAACTTTTCTAAGCCTCAGTTTACTCATCTGTGAAATGAGTGGTTTGGAGTAGATGAACTCTATTCCAACCACCAGGTGGCAATGTCAAGCAAAGAAGGATATCTTGCTATTTACTGGGGAGGGAGCAGAGAGGGGAAACTCCCCACTCCTCCCTTCTTTAGTGGAAGTATGACTTTTTTCAGCTCCCTTGAAGGTAGAACTTGAGTTTAGCTGTGTTCCCTCCACTCTACTTTCAAATAGTGATGGCCAGTACATTGAACATAAAAGTAAAACGATTCATACTTTGTTCTCTTGCAGCTTGGGTTTTCTTATGAGTTCTCTCTCTAATGTGCTATGCTCTAGCCCCCAGCCAGTTTGCATGAATGACACCAAAATTGGATTTTAAAAACCTCAATACTTTCAATCCACTCCCTTTCTGCATTCCTGCCTCTATTTTCAATTGCATCACCAGCATTCAAGAAGAACTGGCAAAGACTCAAATAGCCATCTGGATTTTAATATGGTGACACATAGATACTGAGAAACACTTAAAACAACACCACTTGCAGGCATAGCAGTACTAAAAGTGACCACAGTCTTCTCATACAAGACTGGAAAGTATAGGTAAGAGAAGAGTGGATGATTCCCTCTCTGTCCATTTCTCCATTAGAGAATAGGTAAAGAAAGAGAATAAATGGGGTAGATAATTGGTCAAGGGAACTCATACCCTAGGAAAGCAGAGGAAGAATCCTCTAAGGTGATATCACAAACAACCTTATTCTGGAATGTAGTAGCTAGCAATCACTGGGGCTCTGCCTCATCATTGGGTAGTAACAATGTCCACTGGCATTCAATTCACAAACACAGAGTTCAGCATATCAGCTCAGGCTCTTCTTATGCCAATTACTACCATTCTCCCCATTACCTAGAAAGATCAAAAAGTGTCTCCATTCCTGTGTCTTGTTTGTTTGACTTGGATTAACCCCAACACAGCTCTCCTAATGTCAAGGTTCTGAGTAGTTGTCCCTAAGCCCAGGTTGTAAACCCCTTTGAACATTAATGAATGGGATGGAAGAGCACTGCACTAAATCTTGATATAAATAGAAAATTGAGATAGACTCTGATTTTCAGAAGCTCACATTATAAATGTGAAAGCTAACACACAGGAGAATTCAGATATGAAATAGATGCCAAGGCTCACAGGTCCTTCTTCTTACCAGAAGGATTATCGTTGGTGATTTCTTGCTCATTGAAGGATTTAACTTAATAGGAAGGGGAGATTTTAGTGGGATCTGAGCAGAAGGTGTGGTTAGGTGATGAAAAACAGCTCTACCCTCTGAAGTTCAGATCTGGGTGGGAAGATCAGGCTGTAGATTTGGAGGAATGGCACTCACTTTGGTCTGGTCAATTCAACCCTTTTTATCCTTCTTTTTACCTCCTTAGGCCGCCATAGCTTTCCTTTCCCATCTTCCCAGCTGAGAACCTTGTCTACTATTTTGCTGAAAAAGTGAAACCATTTTCTAAGAGACCCTTTTTGCCCCCTCATCATCATTTCACATCAGTTAGATGTTTTCTACCACTGTCTTTTGCTTCATTCCTATCTTACAGGAAGAGATGGCCTTTTCTCTTGCCAAAGTAAACCACTCTTCATGTGCAAGTGATGCCATTCCAATTCATCTTTTCCAGATTTCCCCCCTCTATCATCCCAATTCTCTCACTTTTCTTCAATCCCTCCCCATTAGTTACTTCCCAAGAATGTTTCCCCCATCCTCAAAAGTATCCTCACTTGACCCATCCATCCTTGCTAGCTGTTAGTCCATATCTCCCCTCCTTTTTGTGTTAAACTAGGCACTTGAGAGTGCTGACTACAACCAATGTCTCCACTTCCTTTCCTTCTACCTACTTCTTAACTTTCTACTACTTGGCTTCTGATCTCATCAGTAAACTCAAACTGCTCTCTCTAAAGTTACTACTGATCTCTGCAGAAAGTACAGTGGCCTTTTCTCAGTGCTCATTATCCTTGACCTCTCTGCAGTTTTTGACACTGTCAATCACTATCCTCTTTGATACTCTCTTCTCTCTAGGTTTCCAAGGCACTACTCTGTCTTAGTAGTACTCTGTCTTCTTCTATGAACACTCCTCAGTTTCCTTTGTTGAAGTTCCATTCAACTAGTTCCTGCTAAGGATGGACATCACTCAGGGCTTGGTCTTGGGCCCTCTTATTGTCTCCTTCTATACTGTTTCACTTTGTGTTCTCAGTGGTTCCCATGGATTCAATTATAATTTCTACACCAGTGATTCTCATATTGACTTATCCAACCCTAACCTCTCTTCTATTCAATTCAATAAACATTTATTAAGCACCTACTATGTTCCAGTTTAAGATAACCTACTGTCCTACAGCTCTACCTGTTGGACATCTCACACTGGATATCCCATAGGCACCTTAAACTCTGCATATAAAAAGCTAACTCATTATCTTTCCCCACAAATACTCCCCTCTTCCAAACTTCCCTGTTACAATTCCTTGTACCCTAGGTATCATCCTCTATTCCATATTCTCTTTCATCCTGACTCCCACACATCCAATCTGTTGCCAAGTCTTGTAGATTTTAACATCATTAACCTTTCTCGTAAATTCCCATTTCTCTCTCTTGAAACTGCTACCACCTTGCTGCAGGTCCTCATCATCTCCCTCCTGGATCATTGTAATAACTTATTCTTTGTGCTCCTTGTCTCCAGTCTCTCCCTACTAAATCCATCCTCCATGTAGCTGCCCATTGATTTTCCCAATATGTAGGTATGATCACATCACGCCACCCCCCCTCCCCTGCCATTCAATAAACTCCAAAGGTTCCATGTTACCTCTAGTATCAAATATAAAACCCTCTGTTTGGCATTCAAAGTCTTGCATAAGCTGACCCCTTTCTACCTTTCCAGTCTTCTTATACCTTTATCAACCTTGTACGCTCATCATACAAGGCCTCCTTGAGGTTCCTCATATAAGATATTCCATCTCTTCACTCTATGCATCTTCCTTGACATGAGACATCCTCATGCCTGGAATTGTCTCTATCCTCATTTCTACTGCCCTGGCTCCCTTGGCTTCCTTTAAGTCCCAGAAAAAGATATTCCACCTTCTATAGGAAGCCTTTCCACAGCCTCTCTATTAACGCTAGCATCTTCCCTTTGTTGATTATCTCAATTTATCCCAAATTTATCTTGTTTGAAGACAATTGTTTACATATTGTCTCCTCTATTAGACCATGAGCTCCTCCAAAGCATGGACTGCTATAGTCTTTCTTTCTATGTCTAGCCTGTAGCACAGCTCCTGGGACCTCGTAGGCACTCAACAAATGCCCACGGGAGGAATAACAGATGGATCCTCCAGGGTTCACTGATTATTAGGGCAGATCAAGAAGCTTGGTGATCAAAGTGTGTGTCCTACAGATAGCACCACGATGTGTACTACCCCATCCCCAGACTCCATGCCTTTTTCTACTCTACGTCCAACTCTTTTTCTCTTTGAGTTCCAAAATGCTACCCTGTATTAATTTGTTTTTATTTGGTACATATTTATTAGCTCCACATTATCTACCTTAAAAGAACGTAAGCATCTTGAGAGTAGAGATTGTTGCTTTTTTGTCTTTGTAACTCCAGTGTCTGGCATAAAGTAGGCACTTTAAAACTACTCATTGTTTAATTATTGATTCTGCCTCAAAATCAATGATCCTAGGAACCTAGAAATCACAGATGTCCACCCCAGAGTCATGAGCAGGTCCTATCTTTTCTTCACCACAACCTTCTTCCCATATCAGGCTCTATTTCCTTCCCTAGGGCCTGATTTCTATCAAATTTAGTTTCCCTAATTGACCTCTCATCAGGGATGAAATCATTTGAATTTGTGCCTGATGAGTCAGTGAAGTGAGTCTGTTGGAAACAACAGGTAAGGTCCACACCTTCAAGGCTATGGGGACAACTGGGCACAAAGTATGCACTTCTACAGTTGCAGTCAGAAGTCATAGTCCCCCTCCCCCAGTTTCTTATTACTCTCTCTTAACTCCCAGCAGCCCCACACGCAGGCAGAGGTGCCTGGCGGCCAGCACTGAGTGGTAATTTATCATCTTTCTTGGCAGGCTTCCTACTCCATCCTGCACCTGCCTCCTTGAAAGAAAACAAGACATCAGATATTTATTCAGATAATGGTGAAGCTGATCAGCCCAGGAGCTGCACAATGCTGAGTTACCCAGGATAAAAGGGACAACTTTTTATGCCTTGCTCTCGACATATGCATCCCTTTCCTGAAGATTTATGACACCCAAGATGAGAAGTATTGTTAAGAGAATCAAACCTCTCACAGCCTCATGGCAGAGATTAAACTTACTATCAATACACTCCTATAGGCGGAGTCAACTGGCGGGTTTCATAAATCCTTCACACCTGCGCCCTTTCTGTCAATGGAAGTAGGAAAAGATGGGACCAATACCAGCACCTTAACTTTCTTAAACCATTATGTTATGGACTGTGTTTTGAGTTCAGGAGCAGTGGACAATTGACCAAATGAGTTCATTACAATCCCAGGAACAATGTATAGCAGGCTTGATGTGATGTACTAGTGTACTCTGGAGTCTGAAGAATGGGATTCAAATCCCACCTCCAGCACAAATGTCTGTAGTACCTTGGGTAAATTACCTATTATCTCTGGGCCTCAGTTTCCTCCTTTGTAAAAGGAGAAAAATTGGATCAGATGACCTTTGAATTCCCTCCCAGCCTATCTATGTGACTTTTATGAAAGGTGGTTGAGGCACAATAGTATTACATTGCAATCATATACCACAACTTGTTCAGTCATTCCCCAATTGATGGACATTCCCTCAACTTCCAATTCTTTGCATCACAAAAAAGAGCTGCTATTAATATTTTTGTACAAATAGGTCCTTTTCCTTTTTTTATCTCTTTGGGATAAAGACCTAATAGTGGTATTCCTGGGTCAAAGAGAATGCATCACTTTATATCCCTTTGGGCAAAGTTCCAAGTTGCACTGCAGAATGGTTGAATCAGTTCACAACTCCACCAACAGTATGTTAGTGTCCCTATTTTTCTTCATTTCGCCCAATATTTGTAAATTTCCTTTTTTTGTCATATTAGCCAAACAACTCATTGGCTAATATGTCCATCAATTGGGGAATGACTGAACAAGTTGTGGTATATGATTGCAATGTAATACTATTGTGCCTCAACCACCTTTCATAAAAGTCCATTGCTTATACAGAAGTTGACTGAAATTTTCCATAAAGTATGGCCAAAGAAAGTCATCCCCCAGGAGTGTAAGGATGCCTCCATTGTCCATCTCTATAAAGGAAAACGAAATAGGTTGTCCTGTGACAACCAAAGAGGAATCTGTCTCCTAGTCACTGTTGGCACAATCCTTGCTAGAGTACTCCTTAATTAGCTGATTAATCATTTGGAAGCTAATCATCTGCCCGAGAGTCAGTGTAGCTATAGAAAAGGCCACAGAACAGTCAACACAGTGTTTGCTGCCCAACAGCTCCAAGAGAAACACCAGGAACAGAACAGAGGTCTGTATACAATTTTTGTGAACCTGACCAAAGCCCTTGATACTGTCAGTCATGAGGGCTTCTAGAAGATCATGGCGAAATTGGGTTTCCTGGTAAATTTATCAGCACTGTATGCCAGTTTCATGGTGGTATGCTTGCACAGGTTCTGGATGAAGGACTATGCTCTCTCACACTTCCTAATCACTAACAGAACAAAGCAGGGTTGTATGCTTGTTCCCATACTCTTCAGCATGATGTTTTCTGTGTTGTTGTCAAACATTTTCAATGAAGAGAAAAACAGTATCAAAATCAGCTTCTGTACTGATGATACACTATTTAACTTGAAAAGGTTACAAGCTAAGACCAAAGTGGAGGGGGATTTGGTACACCACTTTCTGTTCACAGATGATTATGCACTTAATGCAGCCTCTGCAGCGAAATGCAACAGTGAATGGATTGATCTTCTGCCACCTGTGCTAATTTTGAACTGGCCATCAACACCAAGAAATTGGAAATTCTCGACCAGCCAGCCCCACACCATCCGTGCATGGAACCATTGGTCATAGTAAATGGAGAAAGTTTGAATGCTCTGGATAAGTTCACTTACCTTGGCAGTGTACTTTCCAGGAATGTACACATAGATGATGAGCTTGACCCATGCATAAACAGAGCTAGCTCAGCATTTGGGAGGCTCCAAAAAACAAAGTGTGGAAGAGAAGAGGAATCAGGCTGCACACCAAACTGAAGTTCTACAAAGCTGTCATGCTGACCCCACTGTCGTATTATGCCTGTGAAACCTGGACTATGCCAGAATATAGAACTGTTTCCATTTGAATTGTCTCAGAAAGATCCTGAAGATTACCTAGTAAGGTAAGGGACCAGAGACTGTAGTCCTCTAGAGCTAAACTTCCAAACATTCAAACTCTACTGCAGAGAGCACGACTCCAGGGGGCTTCACCCAAATTTTATTGAATATTTACAGTTACTCATACCTCTTTCAACCTACCTTGTCTTCAAGTTGTCCTCTTGACAATTTTGCTTAACTGTATATATGTGGTTCTTGTGTGGGCAGTACCCTTGTCTAAATCCTATATAACGTAAACCTTCCAGAGCCTGGATGGGAGGAAGCCACACCTCCTTTCCAACTTGCTCTGTTCTCCCAAACAACCTAATACATTTCTTTCTAAAACTATCTCAGATTTCAAGGTCTGTTTTCATGTATAACAAGAAAGCAAATAAGATTGAGAGAGAATAGAGGTAAGAAAGAGGGAAAGAGAAGGGAAAAAGGACTGGGAAAGAGAGGGAGACAGAGATTCAGAAGGATTCAGTGGAGGGAGAGGGCAAGAGCTAGAAAGGGAGAGGAGAAGATAAGGGTCCCAAGGAATGTCCGGTAACTTACTTTGTGGATTTTGAGGAGAAAGATCATTTTTATCCCATAGATGAGGAGAGCATGTATTACACTGTAGTTTTTATTATTATGATTGAGTATTCATAGAAGACCTCTCCTTTGATAAAATGCCCAATACTCTAAAAGGTATGCATAAGAATCAGTCAAGGGAAGGTGTAGCTCCATACTACTCCCCCCCCAGAGTCTATACTTTAGGAAAAACAATACATTCTGTATTTCAAAGTCCCTTCTCTTCCTTCAAGGCTGAATTTAGATGTAGGATCCTCCTGGAACCTTTCTTTGATCTCCTTAGCAAAAAGGAGACCTTCCTCTTTAGAAATTTCCAGAATGCTTTGCCCTCATCTCTCCTTTGCTGGGTGGGCTTCCTACAATGTGCTGTACTTTGTGCACCTACTCTTTTCTCCTCATCCCACCCCCTTTAGTAGATTATAAGGGCAGAAACAACACCCCCTTTTTTGGAGTTCAACTAATAATTAATTATTCTTTGTATTTGTGTAGCAGCATCAATTTTCTTTTAAAAAGGGGGTTTATTTTTAGGGACATCATTGAATTATAGAACTAGCAACTCAATTTGCCTAGTAAGTATCTACATTTAAATTAGCTAATTGAAAAGAATTATAGATCTCTAGATCTGGAATAGAACCATCAAGTCCAACTACCTCATCTTGCATAGGAGGAGGTCGAAATAGAGAAAAGTAAAATGACTTGCTGAGTCACACAAGCTAGTAAGTGTCTGAGGTGGGGTTTGAATTCTATCCCTACAGCTGTCTCTATTTGTAATATCTCCTGACACTTTTTCAGACACTTTCACTAAATCCCTATCAGGATTCTGTGTTCACACACTCTGGGCAATGCCTCATCCTTTAGAAATCTTTCAGATAATTCCTTAGCAGAATGTAAACCATGTGACAGCAAAGACTCTCATTTTTAGCTTTGTACCACAGTAAGTGCTTAAAGATATATTGGTCGATTGGTATGTGTGTGTGTTATCTCTTACAGAATATAAGCTCCTTGAGATCAAGAACTGTTTGGTTTTTGTCTTCATATTTCTGTCACCTAGGACTCACTTGGCGCATACTGGGAACTTGATAAATGTGGATTTATTGTTTCCTCTTAGAAGCATAATTAGTGTGCCTTTTATTTGTTTGATTCTACCTTTTTTCCCTACCTTGGCATTATGGTATAAAGTTCATTCCCTCCCCCAGATTTCTTTGTATTCTTTGCATCTGTTGGTCTGGATTGTGCCCTAAGCATAATATTCAAATATAGAAAAGGACCGTGATTTACAGACTAGTAAATTCTCAGAATGGCAACTCTCTCTACCAAAACAATTGAAATTTACTGCTTGAGAAAAAGGGAAGCTAAGCCATTTGCTCAGCATCAATCAGTTGGTCAAGTTTTCTGGGCAGAATTTGAAGCTAGACTAACTTTCTCTTCTCTAACTCTATCCACTGCCTGTAATATAGACCCTAGATTCATGAGTGGAGAGAGTTCACCTTATTTAACTTGTCCCCACATAGAAAGATCTTGATGACAGCAACAATCAAATCAACATCTCCATTTCTGGAGAGGGCCCATCAACACTTAACCTGTGACTACATTCACCATCTGGCTGACAAAACCAAAACACCTCTTCTTGGCAACTATGCCCCATGTGTGTCTTTTCTCCCTGTTAATCAATAAATGTTTATTAAACCAGTACTCTGTGTGAGAAATTGAATTAAATACTAGGTATATAAAAACAGAAAAGAAAGACAGTCCCTATCCTCAGGGGGTTTTCAGTCTGCTGGGTAAAGACAACATGCCAATAAGAGTGGGCAGAGGGACAGTATTGGATGGGGAGAGAAAGCACAATAAAGAAATCCAAAGGAGTGTAGCCTCATGGGAAATGAACTGAAGGCTGGCTTAGGTGCCCTCTTTAAATGAAGATTTTCGGAGGATCTCTGCACTCCAGCCCATTCCAATAAGAGGTATTCTGAGGGCAGACAGTAATGTTGAGGTGTGAGTTCAAGGGCTGATGTGATCTTGTAGGATGAGGATGTTCCTTGGGGCATAAAGAAAACATTAAAAGGACTGCTACCTTTAGCAGTGCTGAATGTCAGTGCTCCCCAGTGCTTAGCTCTGCCTGACACATAGCAGATGTTGAGATTGTTGTTCAGTTGTGTCCAACCCTTTGTGAGCCCATTTGGGGTTTTCTCAGCAAAGATACTGGAGTGGTTCGCCATTTCCTTCTCCAGGTCATTTTACAGATGAGGAAACTGAGGCAAACAGGGTTAAGTGACTTCCCCAGGGTCACACAGCCAGTCAGTGTCGGAGGCCAGATTTGAACCCAGGAAGATGAGTCTTCCTGACTCCAGGTCTGGTGCTCTGTGCACTGTGGCTCCACCTACCTGCCAAATAAATGCTATTAAATTAATAATAGATTCATTCATTCATTCATTGACTTTCACTTCTCATTTTATGAATTTCATTCATTTGTATCTTCCTCTTTTACCAGTACCTAACAGGTGCTTAATAAATGTTTATTAAAAAATGGCTAATACAGAAATGTTTTACATGATTGCACATCTATAAACTGTTGCATTGTTTACTGTCTCAGGGAGGGAAGGGCAGGAGAGGGAGGGAGGTATAGAATTTGGAACTCAAAACTTAAAAAAAGTTTAAAATTATTTTAACATGTAACTGGGAGAAAATAAAATACTATATTAAAAATGTTTGTTGAATAATTGTACTCGCTTGTACATAATAGGTGCTTAAAGTTGGAACAGATAAAGTGCCACCTTCACCCACTACCTGGTATTTATTTTGTATGCATTCTGTATACTACTTGTAAATATGCATATTATGGCCCCATAAAATATAAGTTCTTGAATGCAGGACTTTTGTCTTTGTGTGTCCAGCACTTAGAATAGTGTCTGCACTGAGTAAGAAATTAATACATTTTTCATTCATTCATCCATGGAATCATTTAATAAACATTTATTAAGAATCTATTTAGTTTTAAGTACTGAAGCCACATAGAAAGGCAAAAGACAGCCTCTGCCCACAAAGAGCTTATAGTCTAATGCAGGAGACAACAAAACAAGTCTGTACAAAGAAGACGTGGGTTTAAAGGATGAATTGAAAATAATCATCAGAGGCAAGGCATTCGAATTAAAGAGGGTTGAGAAAGACTTCTTGCAGATGGCAGGGTTTGAGCTGGGCCATGTAGGAAGCCAGGAGGTAGAGATGAAGAAGGAGAGCATCGCAGGTATGAGAGATAGCCAGAGAAAATGCTGGGAGGTGTGGAATATTGTCTAAGGAACAGCAAAGAGGTCAATGTTACTGGATCACAGAGCATAAGGGGAGGGGGCTTATTGTTCATTTGTTTATTCGAGAATTGTTTTTCTTCTGTCTTTGAATCTCTAGCTCCTAATACAGTCTCTGGAACACATTAGGTTCTTAATAAATGCTTGTTGATCAGATAATAAATGCTTATTTATCGATATGAATGATAAACTTCTGGCTGGGGACAAGGCTTTCTACTTCCATTGCTATGACTAGTGCAGTCTGGGGCCAAGGGCAAATCACACTATATGTTTAAATGATCTGCCCCAGCCAAAGCTTCTGTCTTTTCTAAATCTGGTGAAAATGAGCATCCAAGATAACTTTGATCAGTGGAATTAATGACAGGAGGAAGAGCTGCCAGGAAGAAATGCAGGGGGAAAGAACCTCCAAAGTCCAACAAGTAGCCTGAGGGAGTTTGTAAGTTGGAGGGGAAAAGGGTGGGGGGAGGTGGGGAGAGAAAGGATGAATATGTTCTGGCCTCCAGCTGCCTCCTGCCAGCTGTCTCCTCCCCTGGCAGCTGGAAGGAGCTGGGGAACCAAAGCACAGTGCCTGGGGCGATCACCCTGCCTCATTCTACCCCAGGGATAGCCCCCTGTATTTTCTTATTATTTCCATAGTGACTAATAGAGTTCTAGGAAAGCAAGAGACTGCTGATAAATATTTATTGATTCAAATGGAATGTAGTGATACACAGGCCCTCAGTCAAGGTGGTTTATGCACAATAGCTTTGAAAGTGAGTGGGGACAATGGAAAACATTAGAAGTGGTAGTTAAGTGTGTTTTTATTTTTAGCCATCTCTTGAAAAGTTCCAGAAATTTGGAAGTTAAAAAAACAAACCAAACCTTAAAGAACAATGTAGATGTCAGTTATTGTACTCATAACTTTGGGGATTTTTTTGGGGGGGAATCTTTTATAGAACAAACTCGTTTAACTCAAAGAAAGGCAGTCCTTTTTTGGAGGCTGTGTGGTTCAGTGGAAAGAACAGTGACTTTAGAGTTGGAGCATGTGTGTTCAAATTCTGCCTCTTACAGGATTCTGTAACATTGAACAAAGTCATTTCAGCTCCCTGGGCCTCAGTTTCCTCATCTGTAAAATGAGAGTCATAGACTAGTTGACCTCTGAGGTCCTGTCCAGTTCTAGAACCATGAATTATAAAATTGTGCATGACAAGAGTATTGTGAAGGCATGGCATCTAAAGAAGGTTCCCAGAATTTCCTAACATTCAGAGAAACACAAGATCAGAGCTAATTAAAAATAAAAATCCCTTCTACAAGTGGTCAGCTAGCCTTTGTTTGAATACTTTCAGTGGGATCAGAGGAGATGATATTTGTAAAGCACCAAGCACAGGGTCTGGCACATAGTTGGTGCTAAATAAATATTTGTTTCTTTCCTTTCCCTTTCATGATGATGAAACTGAGGCAGCCCATTCCAGCCTCAGTTTTCTTCCCTGTCAGTTCCACCACCTGCTTTGGGTTTCCCCCTCCCTGGAGCCCACCTGCACAAGTCTGATGCCTCTTCCATATGATTACCCTTCCGATATTTGAAGGCAGCATTCTCTTAAGTCTTTTCTATTCCAGGCTAAACACCTTCTCTCTCCTGAGTCTCATATGGTATGAAATTAAGGCTGTTCACCATCCAGATAGCTCCCCTTTGGAATTCTCCATCTTATCACTGTCTTTCCCTGAAACTAGTCACAGCAGAGCTAAATACAATAATCCAAAAGTAGTGACCAGGCATAATGTACCTCTCACTTCCTTGTTCCAAGAAACTGCTCCTCTTTTAATGCCATCTAAGACTATATTAGCTTTTTAAAAAAAGATTTTAGAGCTGGCATCATAAACCATTGGCTTTTACTGAACTTTCAGCCCACTAAAACCAATCAACCAGGCATTGTGCGAAGTGATAGCAATACAAGAAGAGGCAGAAGACAACCCTTGCCCTCAGGGAGCTTACAATCTAAAGGATTTTTTTTTTTTCCGGAGAAACTAGTTTCTAGTCATGCCTTACCTCTATTTCACTTTCAAAGTTGATTTTTTGAACCCAAGTGTAAGACTTTCCATTTCATCCTAATTAAAGTTGGTCTTCTCTGATTTAGCCTAATGTTTTAGCCTACTGACATATTTTTGAATCCTGAGTCTGTTATCTAACATTATCTATCTCTTCTAGCTTCACTTACCATAAGGCTTCCATTTCATACTTTTATCTAAATCATTGATCAAAAGTGCTCTTTCTCTTAAGATCAATTTGCAGACCAATGACAATTTGCAACCCTGACACAAAAGGACAGAAGGTTAGTCTGGAGTGTTTTATCCTTGATGAATCTCTGCTAGTTCCTGGTGACTTTTGCTTCTGATGTAGGGCCTAGCTGGCCACTAACCTTGTTGTTAATAGGTTCTAGAATTGAACTGAGGATGCTTGCAGTGAGTCTGCAAAGTGTAAATTTGCATACCACTTTTTCCAACTACTAAGAATGGTAATTGGATACACCCGGGCCCTAGAAGGCTAATTTCAAAGAGTACATAAGCAAGTTAGTGACTGTCCCAGACCTGTTTCTATCTGAACTCCATCCAACAAGATGAGAAGAACAAGATAACAATGACAGCAGGAATAATAATTTTCATCAACAACAATAATACTGAGCAAGTAATGGTAACTTTCACTTACACTTTATCTTATGATAATGAAACATTTTTTTCTCCATTTCATGTGCACCTCAGAGGAGTCCAGCGAAATAGATAATACAGGTAATATTATTCCCACGTTACAGACGAGAAGAAGAGTAAGATGATTTGCCTAAGGTCCCACAGCTTGTAAATATCAATATTGAGATTTGAACCCAGGTCTTTTAACTCTAAATCCAGTGACCTGACCAATGTCTTTGAATTTGTTTAGTTGTTTTTAGTCACATCTTACTCTCCATGACCCCATTTGGGGTTTTCTTAGGAAAGACACTGGAGTGTGTTGCCATTTTCTTCTTCAGCTCATTTTACAAAGGAGGAAACTGAGGCAAACAGGGTTAAGTGACTTGCCCAGGGTCACACTGCTAGTAAACGTCTGAGGCCAGATTTGAACTCAGGAAGATGAGTCTTCCTGACTCTCAGGCCTGGCACTCTATCCATCACACTACCTACCTGCCCTTTGCCCAGTGTCCAGCACATAATAATAATAGCTAAAAGTTACATAGCGCTATTTGCTAGGCACTGTATTGAGTACTTTATAATTATTGTCTCATTTGGTCAACAGCACTGGGAGGTAAGTCTCATTATTATCTCAATTTTACAAATGAGGAAACAGGTGGACAGAGGTTAAGTTCCTTGCCCAGGGGCCACACAGCAAGGATGGATTGGAAGTCAGGTCTTTTCTGCCCCAGGACCGGTGCTATCTACTTCACCACCCAGCTGTGCATGGTATGTACTCGAGAAATGCTGGGGGAATTAAATGTAATTCCTACAGTTACTGAAATGAGACCCAGGATTACAAAATCAGAGGGTTTTAAAGTGAGGAGGGACCTTTGATATTTTGCCTCAGTTTCCTGGTCTGTAAAATGAGTTGGAGAAGGAAACGGCAAAGCCATTATAGTATTTTTGCCAAGAAAATCACAAATGGGATCATGGAGAGTCAGACATGACTGAAATGACTGAAAACATGTGCACGTGCACACACACACACACACACCATCCTACATATTTTTATTAGTTATGTGACTCTGGGCAAATCACTTAACCTCTGTCTACCTCAGTTTCCTCATCTGTAAAATCATGATAATAATAGCACCAATCTCCCAAAGTTGTTGTGAGAATAATATGATAATATTTGTGAGGGTAGCTAGGTGGTACAGTGGATAGAACTGTGTGACCCTGGGCAAGTCACTTAACCTTGTTTGCCTTAGTTTCCTCATTTGTAAAGTGAGCTGGAGAGAGCTATGGCAAACCACTCTGGTATCTCCGCCAAGAAAACACTAAATGGGGTCACAGAGACTTGGACAGGGGTGAGCAACTGTGTTGTCCCCCATTAGAATGTGAGCTCCTTTCTTTCCTTCCTTCCTTCCTTCCTTCCTTCCTTCCTTCCTTCCTTCCTTTCTCTCTTTTTTTCCCCTCTCTCCCTTCCTCTCTCTCCCTCCCTGCCCCCCCTCTCTCTGGCAATTGGGGTTAACTGACTTGTCCAAGGTCACACAGCTAGTATGTTGAGATTAGAACTCAGGTCCTCCTGACTCCAAACCTGGTGCTCTATGCACTATGGCACCATCTAGCTGCCCCAGAATGTGAGCTTGAGGGCAGGGACTGTCTCTCTCCTGCCCCTCCCCCACCTTTTTTTTGGAGGGAGGAAGGCAGGGCAATTAGGATTAAGTGACTTGCCCAAGGTCACACAGCTAGTAGGTGTGTCAGGTATCTGAGGCCGAATTTGAACTCAGGTCCTTCTGACTTCAGGGTCCATGCTCTATTCCCTGTGCCACCCTTGCACTGACTGTCTTGCTTTTCTACTCATGCTCCCATCTCTTAACAAAGTGCTTTGCATATAGTAAGCGCCTAATAAGATCCTTTTCACTGATTTTTTCCAGTGTCACAAAACCTGAACTTTCCAAACCTGAACTCAGGTCAATCACAGCATTAGAAATTTAGAGCTGGAACAACTTTGCACATCATGGAGTCCAAGCCCTCATTTAACACATAAAGAAACGAAGTGACAGAGAAGTTATGAGACTTACCCAGGATCACAATCAATATGTGTTGCAGGTGGATTTTGAATCCAGGTTTTCCTAGTTCTGAGGTCAACCCTCTAGACACTATACCAGCTGTCTGTAAAACAACAGTATGGCCCACATGACCTAGAGCCACTGGTTGCTTTGATAAAAAGCACCTTTTAGTAAACAAGACTCAGTATTTTAAATAAAGTGTCTTATTCTAACACAAGGAAATATCCAGGTGATCAGAGAGCTCTCTTGGAAAGTCTCTATTGTACACGTGAAAAAAAAAGGGGTGGGGGAGAGGGCTGGAGAAGGCTCACTTTGCTGCAGCTATAGTAAATTGCTAATGTCCCATTTACAGAGCTGCTCATGCGGCAAGACATGAAGAAGCCCTTTATAATCATCTCACCAGAAATTTAATATCTTAGCATTTGCTGGGCACCTTGCCTTACTCAGGCAACAAAATCCTCTGAGATGTGGATCTTTGCTGATTTTGATGCCACACATCAAAATCAGCAAGGATCCAGATCTCAGAGGATTTTTGTTGTCATTACGGAAATTAGGATATCCTACCCCCTAAATTTTGAGTATAAGGAAACCTTTGAAATTAAATATTAAAAAAAACTCAGCCATGAAAAACATCCAGGAGGTTCATTGTCTAAATAACTTTTTATCCCTATTTATTTTCTAGCTGACAACAAGGACGTCTCAGGAGTAGCTGGGGAATGGGAATCAGGTAATTAATTAGATGTTAGCATGCACATCTATACCTGTGAGCTTGCAAAGATTTTTCTGGAGCCCAATTTGTAGGAAGCCTTAAATGAGAAAGTAACACTTTGACTCTGATGTCATAGACACATAGAGAATAGGATCCAAAAGATTCAAAGAGCATAAAAGAGCCTTCCATAAGGATGGATGGAGGGAGAGTTCTTGACCAAATAAGGAGTAGACATGACTATAAATAAAATGGATAATTTTGATTGTTAAAATTAAAAAGTTTTTACATAATCAAAATCAATGCCATTAGAATTAGAAGAAGACTAATTAACTGGGAAAAATCTTTTGTTGCAAATTTCTCTGGTATACAAAGCAGTTTTCAAAAGAAGAAATGCAAGCTTTCAAAGAACATGAAAATCGCATCAAATCACTTCATTCAAAGAAGAAATGAAATCGTCACTTTGCTAGATCATATAATGAGTCCTAGAGATTCAACTAAAATTAATTGAAATAACAAATGCCAATAAAATAGGTTGTAAAATAAATCTGAAAAAAAAATCTTCAGCATTTCTGTATATTCAACAAAACCCAGGAGGAAGAAATAGAACAGAAATTCCATTCAAAGTAACTAGAGGATACCTGTCCAAAAACAAGAGAAATCCAAATTGAAACAATTCTGTGATTTTACTTCATGTTCATTGGATTGGTAAAGATGATCCAAATAAACAATTTTTTTTTGGAAGGGCTGAGCAGACAGATGCAGTAATGTGTAGCTTCAGCCCCTAGGTGGCGCAGTGAATAGAATGTTGGACCTGGAATCAGAAAGATCTGTGTTCAAATCCATACACCCTTAGACACTTCCTAGCTGGGTGATCTTGGATAAGTCACTTAAACTCTATCTGCTCCAGTTTCCTCCTCTGCAAAATGTGTACGAATAAAGTCCCTACCTTTCAGGGTTGTTGTGACAGTCAAACAAGATAACATTTATAAAGTACTATATAAATGCTAGTCATCGTCATTACTATTGCTGCTGCTGCTGCTACTCTTAACTGTGAATTGTACTACTTTTCTGGAAAACAGTTCAGAACTATATAAAAAAAATCACTAAACTGATCCAGGTAAGCTACTATTAGACATATAGCCTAAGGTGGGTGGGTATTGAAAGTGATGTTCCAAAATGAAATAAAACAACCAATAAACAAATTAAGCAGAAAAAGATAAATCAGTGAGTCATTAAGCATTTAATAAGCACCTACTGTTTACCAAACATGGGGGAATATGACAAAAGGTAAAAAAAAAATCCCCCCCAAACTAGTCCCTGCGTTCAAGGAACCCACAATTCTAATAGAGGGAGATAAAATGCAACCAATGATGTAAAACAAGATGTATATTAGATAAATATCAATGAAATATTTTTAAAATGCATGAAAGAGAACAGAAATAAGTTCAGAGCAGGGCACAGATGAGCAGGGAATTGTTGGTACTAGCATGGGACATTTAATATACACTTTGAGAAATTATTAAAAGTTCAGTTTCATAGACAATATTTTTCTGGTCTCAAGCATCTTGCCAAGATTATAATTTAGATATAGTTTGTGATCATTCCATCCTGGCTTCCATCTTGCCTTCTTCTTGTCTGTTCCACTGAACCTCCAGAGACCATTCCCTAGGGGGCTTAACCTACTCAACGCTGGAACTGCTGGCTTGGGGCTTGTCCTACCCTGCTGCATGAATGCCAGTGCAAACTCACTTTGATGGCTCATTATAGCTAGCCATGCTTCACATTGCATCTAGGTCATATTACTGCTAATAAAATCAATGGCCATTGCTGTTGGGAGGACATGTCAATCAATAACTCTGTGGTTCCACTTACCACCCCATAATTCCCTAAACAGAATACCAGTCCTTGGCCTCCATTCCCCTACATGTGTTATTTCCTCTTGTTAGAAGCTGATTAAGGACAGGGACTGTCTCACTTTTTGGATCCTCAATGTTTAGCACAATGCTTTGCACACAGTTAACAACAAATAAATACTCATTGATAGATTGATTGACTGATTCACCACCACAATCTGCCATGCTGTTAAAATCATAGGTATCTAAAGGTATTTATTGTTATCTGCAAAATACTCTACTAGATACTAAAGACATGGAGATGATGAGAGAGAAGATGATGACGATGGACCAGGTGTCAAAAGCTAAATCATGGCAAAAACCAAATAATAGGAACGATCAGAAAGTGGCTCAATATTGAGCTAATGATCAGGAAAGAGTAAGAGTTAAAGATTTTCCAATCTAAGGACACTAAATGATGAGAACTGAACAAGGATCTTACCCTATCCTGTCTTTGTGTAGGTAACCTCCAATACCTGGAACAGACTTCCCTGGAACAGACTTGACCTCTGTGCATTGACAGTCTTCTCCTTCTCTCTTTTGTAAGAGATAATTTGTTCCATTTTGCCTCTCCCTACCCAACTGTATTTTTTAGGATCAACCTATCAAAATCAATTCAACCCCAACCCTTTAATCGATATATTCTTTCTAAGTACCCTAGTAATGATAACATTATTTTATTTTGCTTTTTTTTTGGAGGGGGGAGGGCAGAGCAATTGAGGTTAACTGACTTGCCCAAAGTCACACAGCTAGTAAGTGTTAAATGTCTGAGGCCGATTGGAAGTCAGGTCCTCCTGACTCCAGTGCTGATGCTATATTCACTGTGCCACCTAGCTGCCCCATTGATAACATTCTTAAGAGTTAGGATCAACCCATCATAATCAATTCAACCCCAAGCCTTCAGTCAATGTACTTTCAAAGTACCCTAGTAATGGTAACATTCTTAAGAGTTACAAATAACATTTTCCCATATAAGAAGTAAAAGGTTTAATCTTATTAAAGACCTTATAATTAGTCTTTCATGCTTACCTTCTTATGTTTCTCCTGATTGTTATAAGCTAAATTCTCTATCCAGTTCTGTTCTTTTCCTCAAGAATACCTTGAAGAAGGTTCTTTTTTTTTTTAATTTTATTTTAGTTTGCATCATTCATTTCCACAAGATTTTGAGTTACATATTTTCTCCCCTTCTTTTCCCTACCCACCACCCCAAAACAGCCATCCCAGTGTGTCCCCCCTCCCCCAGTC
>CM053585.1:391574789-391590776 GCA_028646515.1 Pseudochirops corinnae
CTTCCATTGGAGGTGGGTGATGAGGAGGAAGGGAAAGAATCTAGAATTTAAAGTTCTATAATCAAATGTTAAAAATATATATGTATATATATATATATATATATATACACACAATTATTATTATTATTATTATTAACTACATCCAACTGGGAATTAAGATACACAGGCACTGGGGTAGGGAGATCCATCCTGCCCTACTGGAAAGTCAGAGGGGCGATGGGGGAGGACAAAGAGAGAGCAGATTGGGGGAGGGGCTATACAATGGGATGGCTATTTTGAGGTGTTGGGTAGGGGAAAGATGGGGAGAAAATTTGTAACTCAAAATCTCATGGAAATGAATGATGTAAACAAGAAAATAAATAAATTCATTTAAAAAAAAAAAAGAAAGCTCTTCCAAGAACTGTTTTGGGGCTTGTGACCATGTTACATTTTTTCTTTGAAGTTTTACAAGTTGTTGTTTTGACTTTATTGTTTTCTGAGTTTGAACCCCAATCTTCTCTATCAGCATAGTAACTATCTGTGGCTGGATTTTTTTCTCTGTCCATTTTTAACAATCTGTCCCTGGGCTGTTAACTTTATGTTACAGTCAGGCTCTGCTCCTGGGGTGTGGGGGATAAGCCTCAGGCTTCAGGTTTTTCAAGCTTGTTGTGTTCTGAGCTCTATCTGGGCGGGCCTTTGACTTCTTGGTTCTTCTAATGTTCCATGATCCAAGGCCAGGGGTGGTCACTGCTCCTTCAGCTCACATCTTGGTCTATGGGTGCCCTCAGGTACTCCCCTCCACCACTGAGCCATGACCAGGGCCCCAGCACCCTTGCCCCCACAAACACTCTTGCTTCTTGTGGTCCCTAAGGCGACCACAAGTGTCAGGACACTCCTTTGCCCTGGAACTGAAACCAGGGTCTGTGGTCTCCTGGTCTCCCACCCCTCTAGGGCCATACTCAGGGTGCATGCTCACTCCTCCTCACCTGCAGCCACAGCCTGGGTCCTGTTTGGTCAGTGCACCTGGCCCCTCACTCCAACACAGTCCAGCACCAGAGGAGCTCAACCTTCCCTTATCCTATCCTCCCATGTGGTCCGTGAGGCCAACACTCTGATGTAGGGGCTGCCACCTAGCCTACCCAGTTGCCCCTCAGGATTGCTGGTTAAGGACTCGATGCCTCTGCTCTCTGAGGCATCTACACTTCAATTAGGCCAAACCATCCCCAGGGAGGTCAGAGTCTTCCCTAACATCCTCCCAATTTTGTCTTAGGCTGGACCACTACTTTACCCTGAATTTTAACTATTTCTGCTGCTCTAAAATCTACTTTAAGCCACCATTTTAAGTTATTTATGAGGAAATTCCCTCCAATAATGACATTCTTAAGGATAATGACTTGGCATGTGCAGTAGCCCTTCCCTCCTTAGCAGCCGCAGATATTTAAAATTAAGGAGAATAAAGTTGTCACTGTCAAAATCTTTTGGGCTGTCTGAAACACCAGTGGTTCCAGGACTACAGATTTGGAATTGGAAGGTGTCTGAGAGGTCATCAAGTCCAACCTCCTTATTTTACAGATGAGGAGACTGAGGCTTGCTGCAGGTCACACAGCTAGGGAGTGTCTTAAGGAAGGCCTTCCTAACCCCAATTCCATGCCCTCCACTAATTTTATAGAGGAAGCAATTGAACCGGGGAGATGGCAAGTTTCTTGCTGAAGGTCATATGAGCAGGAAGTGGCAAAGTTGAAACTTGAACATACATCTGCTGACTCCCAAGTCCAGGATTCCTTCCATGGCACCATGCTGCCCCATAGGAGTCAAAGCCTCTGGCTCTGGCCTAGGCTCTCCTATTAATTTGCTTGGTCCTATCAGGAGAAATCCCACAAAAGAAGTGGCAATCCTATTTGCCTTGCCCTGCATACACAGGACCTTTCTATTTGCTTCTGCAACTGAGCCGTCCTATAGACATCAACTCCCCCAATTAGAATGTGTCTTAAAGTCATGAGTGGATTTACTTTTTTGTCTGTATCCCAAGCCTTTGAAATTGTGCTTGGTGTAGAGGTAAGCCTTTCATTTATTCATCTCACTTAACCCTTCATTTTACAGATGAGGAAACTGAGCCCCAAAATGTGGCAGAGAGAGGATCTGAACCATCTTCAGACTTCAAAACTAGCTTTCTTTCCACTGCACCATCAACACAATAAATGCTGTTTGGAGTTAACTGAAGGGCAGGGGCAAGGCCAGTCAAGAGCTTGGTTTCACTGGAGTACATCATTCACGAAGGAGAATGTTATGAAATAGTATTGCAAGGGTAGGTTGAAGCCTGATTGTGGCAGTCATCTTGCAAGTCACTCTAATGAGTTCATACTTACTTTGATTGGCAATGAGGAGCCACCAAATTCCCAAGGAGAAACATTTGGTTCAAACTAATATTAATTTACATTCTTTTTCTATGATGTCTTAAAAATTGTTTTGGCAGTGAAAGACTCATACAGTGTTAGAGTTGCAAGGGAATGTAGATGCCATTTAGTCTGAATTCAAATCCAGAGCAACAATTGTCTGTACAATATTCCAATGTGTGTCTGAACACCCCTTGTGACAAAGAGCTCACCATTTTACAAAGCATACTATTTCCCTTCTGGACAGCTCTAGCAGTTAAAAAGGTCTTTTTAGAAGACCTATAACTTCTTCATGATGCCTGATTTGTTTTTCTTTTTTTTTTTTTCCCAAAGAGTTAAAGTGAGTCAGAATCATGGAACAGGAATCACAGAAACCTTAGGGGAACACAGAGCTCATTTAATCTAGCCTTTACTAATCCCCTCTCTCCACTGGAACAGGTTTAAGTAATTTCACCTCTTTTTCACATACCAGTCAATATCGAATGAGTCATCTTCCATCCTTTTTCATGCCTGGTTATGTTATACCTGTAAAACTGGTGAGTAACATTTTCATAATTGAGACTATTTCTTTGACATATGGAATGACGTGTTCACAGAATTTTGTGTCTGTAAGAGACTGGCAGAGACCATCTGGTTCAGCCTCCCTATGCTGACAATATAATGAAATGATGACATATCACAGATGTTTGTCTACGCTTCCTTTCAAGATCAGCAAAGAGAGAAACTCAAACAGCCTCCCCCAGCCACTGCAGAATTTTATTACACTGACCTTCAGGAAGACCTTCCTTGGGTCCACTGGGTATTTCTCTTACTGAAATCTAAGCCCATCATAAAACACTAGTAACATAAGAGTTATGGTCCATCTGTGAAAACTGACCCATTTGCTGTTGGTATTTCAGGTGGTGGGACACTTTGGAGGAGATTATTATGGATGCAAATGAGAAGCTACCTGTCTCTCTGATAAGCTCAGTAAGTATAAAAGGGAAGGTCATTTAAAAAAATAACTTTTGAAGAGCTTAAGTTTTAAATTCAACATTTTAAGCAACAGCAATTGTTGAAGTCCATACAATCCACTAAGTGCAAGCGTATCAGCAAGCATCCTAGCATACCCAGGGTGGCTGCTAGCACAGGTTCTTAGATCTGCTCTTCTAAAGGAAAGCAACTCAAAAAGGGTTAACAATCTTACTTTAATCAATCAAACATGTATCATTTACCTTGTTCAGGGCAAAAAGTCAATACCCTGAACTTCAGAGAATTCAAACAAATTACAAGCAGAAGTTACAAGCAGACAGAGAAACAGCTCATCAGAGGCGCTCCCAACCGTCTGACCATTACATCCATACCTAGTCAGTTACCAGAGAGGGAAGCAGCAACATCTGGGTGTTTCAAAGCCGGGGTGGGGGGGCTCAATGGCTTCCCAGAGTCTCATCTGGCCAAATCACACAACTCTTCTCAAAGTGAGCCCCAAAGCAAAACCTCACATCAGGGCGTATATATAGCCTTCTCCTGGATCAGAGAATGTCACAGCCCTCTTGACCCACTGCCCAGTCACAAAGTAATAAGGCATGGGCATTCCCGAATAACAAGCCTCCCGCCACAGGCTCCATGTGACCACATTCAGCCTATTAGGGGGCAGAGTATACTTTCAAATAGAGGAAGGTTCTCAGAGCCACTTAAGCCACTTAAGCAAAGGGCGTAGGGGCAGAGAAGACCTTCAGATTCCCATAACAGGAAGTCTCTGTGTCAGGCTGGGGATATGAAGTAAAAAACAGTCCCTGCCCTCAAACTTTTGTTCCGGGGTGGGGGGGGGGGGAGGGAGAATCTTAGCTTTGATAAGTTGGGGGCACTGAAAGGGGGGACAATCAGTGTTTGCTTGTCCTTTCCTCTGAAGTCACAGTTCAAAATACTAAGGATTTTGGGAATAATCATGAACAAGCATTTATTAAGCATTTCCTAGGTACTAGGTGCTGTGCTAAGTTTTGAGGACACAGAGAACAAACACAGATATCCCATTCCCTACTTTGGGGGCCCTACTAAATGGCCCATCCCTTGAACTATTGGGATCCTTCCATGCCACCTTAGGGTTTTCTAATATTAAGACTGGAACTTTATACTCCCTTTTCATCAATAGTACCAAAGACACCATTGGTACCCCTCTACTCCTGCCTTGAAAGACTGATATGATAGCAGGCCTTGGAATACTGAACCTCTTGATTAAAGGTTGGGAAAGATGGGAGCACTTGGACCCCATTTTAGCCCCTATGTAAGTTCCCCATATGGCTAAATCTCTGGAGCCATCTTTTACCTAACAATGACCTCGTTATATTCCTTCCTCTACCCAATCCATTTCTGGTTGTGAGGAGGTGCAGAATAAATCTTATTTTCTTCCTCTGAAGACCTTTCTAAGTGTGTCTTGGGAATTGTCCTTTACATGCCTGACCTTTGGTGCTGCATTGGCATGCCAACATTAGAAGCAGATCTGGAAGGGAAAGCTTTCATTCTAACAGGGGAGACAACATGTATGAATGGATCTCTGTATTTGAACAAGAGAAATTGGCCCAATTCTGTTATAGATTGGTGAACTTGTCTACAAATGGGCTAGTTTCTGCATATAGGCAAAGATTTGCATTGCATTTAGGATACTTCCTTATCTTTCAACCTAATCATAGCCATGTTATAACAGCCCTGAACTGTGGGTGGCAAAGAAACCATACAAATCATTCATGGAGTGAAGGCTTAGGGAGCTAAGAGTTATACATTTCGGTACTCTGAAAACAACTAGGAGGTTCAGTGGACTGGTCCCAGAATTTGGAGTCAGGAGAATCTGAGTTCAAATGCAGCCTC
Source organism: Pseudochirops corinnae (assembly GCA_028646515.1). Classification (NCBI taxonomy): domain Eukaryota; kingdom Metazoa; phylum Chordata; class Mammalia; order Diprotodontia; family Pseudocheiridae; genus Pseudochirops; species Pseudochirops corinnae. The sequence goes on from CM053585.1 coordinate 391,580,006, forward strand.
AGACAATCAGACACCTTTGTAATTCTGGACAATAATTTAATCTCTCTCTCTGCCTCAGTTTTTTCATCTGTAAAATGGGGGTAATAGTAGCAGCTATCTAACAGAGTTGTGGTGAGGATCAAATGAGTTAGTCAGAGTGTTCTCCAAACCTTAGAACATATAATGTTAGATATTGCTGTTATCTCTTCATTGCAAATACTCCCTCCAATGAAGAAAATCATTGATTGCCCATCCTGTGGTACTCCTACAATTCTGCTACGAAGCTTTAGGTTCAAATAAGGAGGAAGTGCCAAGTAGATCAAGAGTAGCTGGACCAGAGATAATGATGAAGGATAGAGGCTTGACTTGAGCTTCACTACTCGAGAGAACTCTCAGGACAGAAAACTCCCTCTACCAGTTTTGTACCTTTTCTAAAATTCCATCTTAGAGAATTTTCTAGGATACTGAGACATTAATTGGTCTACCCCGAGTCATATAGTCAATACATGTCAGAAGTAGGAAGCAAACCCAAGTCTTCCTGGCATTAAGGCCAGCTTGCCATCCACTATGGCAAATTGCCCCTGTTAAAATGTAAGCCAAATGTGAGTGGTGGTGGTCTCATTCTTTGTACTTGTGTTCCCAGCACCCAGCATGATGCCTGGTACTTAGAAGTGCTTAATAAATACTGGATGATTGACTAATTGATTGCACTATCCTAACACATCAGAATTTCATGTAGAGAAAGAATGAAGTCACCACGAGGAGAGAAGAGCTGAAGGAACCAAGGGCAGGTGGGGAAGGTACCAAGGATAAGACAATATTCAAATAATAGCTGTAGTTTATTTTTGTCTTGTGTACTCTATATATTGTATACTATCTCCTTTGGGCCTCACAAAAACTCTGTGAGAAACATAGGACAGAGATTAATTTCCCCATTTCCTCAGTAAGGGGAACTCCAGGGGAGGAAATTTCCTTTATCAACATACTATTTTGCAACTTGTAGCTCTAGGGAGCCGCCCAGGGCTTTGAGAGATTAAATGAATTGTCCTGGGTTGCACACCTATGTGTGCAAAAAAAGAAGCAAATGGCTCACAGAGGTTATAACTTGCTCAATGTTGCACAACTTGAGCTAGAACTGTCAACAAATTCTACCAACTCCAAATTCAATTTTCCTGCCATAAAAGAGAAGGCTGAGTCAAAATGTTCTAACAATTAGAGGTATTTCAAAATGAAATAGTCTGACCTGGAAGGTAGTAGTCCCCTCCCCCTCAACTGGGAGTCTTCAGGTCAAAGCTGAAAGACCACTTGTACTGTGTGATGGAGAAGGGATGACTGTTCGGGTAGGGATTAGACTCAATGGTCTCTGAGATCCCTCCTAGCTCTGACTTTCTATGATTCTGTTGGTTTGAATAAGGCATTTAGTCTCGGAGCCTTCATAATCCCATCTGAAACTGGACATAATAAAACCTGTCCTACTATCCTCAACAATGCACAGCTAAAGATAACTCTACAAGCCTCAAGAAGGAAGGAGATACCTAAACTCAGAGAAAGATATAGAAAGACTATAGTTTAAATGGAAACTGAAGCAAAACTCGTTATCGTTCTCTTTTATGTCTGGTTTTGCTTTTTTTTTTTTTTTTTTCTTTTCCCAGTGATCACTCATTGGTTACAGCCCTTCTATATGACCAGACTCTTGTACAATGTGAAAGTATTTGCAGATCCTATACGTGATTGCACGCCACCAGGGGGGGGGGGGGGGGCAAAGGGAGGGGAGAAAATCTGAAACTCAAGTGATTGTGGAACTGAATCTTGTAAATTAAAAGTAAATGAGTAAATAAATTAAAAAAAAAAAATAAAACCTGTCCTACCTACTATACTGGATTGATAGGACAATCAAAGGAGACAATGTATGCAAAGTGTTTTCTAATCCTAGGAACTTCCTCAGGAAAACTTATAGGAGGACATAGATACAGAAACAGAGTATGGACAATTCAGCAAAGATTTTTCAAGGTTATTACCAGAGAGAGTACCAAAGTTAGTGAGATGGCAGAGCTATTGGGGCAGGGTATTGGAGTGACCCTCAGTGTTGCTTTACCATCAGCCTCATGTCTTTCCCCTGAAACCTTGGGCTCTGCCTCAGATTTCCCTAGCTCTGATGGATGAGATCTGATCTTATTCTGCCCAGAACCAAGCCTCCATCTCACTTCCTAGATGCTTTTGCTCCACATTCCTTCCCTTTATGAGAATGTAGGATCCTTGGGATGAGGAGCTATCTTGTTTGATTGTATTTGTGTCTTCAGTACTTAGCATAGTAACTATTATACGGATAAGGTTAATTACTCAATAAATGTGCTCTCCCCCCCCCCCCCCCCCCCGCCCCATCTTTTCCCCTCCCTTTTTAGTTTTGCTTTTTGGAGGGGGAAGGCAGGGCAGTTGGGGTTCAGTGACTTGCCTGAAGTGAACTCAGGTCCTCCTGACTCCAGGTCCATGTTCTATTCACTGTGCCACCTAGCCACACCCCTCCCTTTCCCCATCTTTCTGTCTCTGTAGCTTTCTCCTTCCCTCCCTCTCTTTCACTGTCTCTCATCCCTTCTTCTCCTCCTTCCCCCTCTTTCTCTTTCTCATCTAGGTTCAAATCCTGCCTCAGAGACTTATGTGTAACCATGGGTAAGTCACTTGACTTTTCTAGGCTTCAGTTTTCTCATCTGTAACATGAGAAGTTAGATCTAATATCCTTTTATGATTTCTTTCAGCTTTAAATTTATGATTCCTTTAAGTGATTTAATAAATGTGAAAGTACTTTCCTAACACTAACTGCTACACAAATACAATACATTATTACTACAGACCCACATTACTAGAAGAGATTTCCATCCTAATAATATCTGACCATAACTTATATGACTAGTCAGGTCCATGTTGCTAAAAATGAACTCATATTAAATTAACTTGAAATGAAACTTCAAGTTTTTTAAAAATGAAAAATAACAACTGAGACTTAAAGCCTACCTTTCTTCCAAAAAAGGATTTAAAAATCTTTAAAATAATTTGTTGGACAATATGGAGTTGTTATGTAGAGTTGACAAGGCATGGTAGATAGAAAGTTGGTCCCAAAGTTAGTAAGATCTGGGTTCAAGTTCTGACTCTGGGCAAGTCACTTACCCCCTTCCCCTTTCCTCTCCCTATCACCCCACCCTGTGCCCCCAAGTAACTGTAAGTTGTAGAATATATGAAGTTTTCTCATGAAACTAAAGGTCTCTAGATAGCCCCACTTGTTGACAAAGCAACCAGTTGATCAGTTGGGGAAAAAAATGAACTATTTGAGTTTTAACCCACATTTCCATGCTGCCTTTGCTCTATTGCTTTGAGGACAAAACCTCCATCCTGAAGGAAAGCAGATGTTAAAAATGTGATCAATTGGTCATTTACAGCTTAACCTCCTTTATTCACCTCTTGAGCTCTCTCTCAGTGAAATTCAAGGCCTCCATCTGTTGGACAGAATCCTGGATTGTTGACTCTGTCCATATGAATAGATTATCCCTTTCTCCTGTGCCTCTTTTAAAGAGATGATAAATCTTTGTATGGCTGATCTATTTTATGACTTCATTTCCCATATGTAGAATTGTGAATCCAAGGATTTTATATATAGATATATATGAATATGTGTATGTATGTGTGTGGTAGGTAAACACTGACATCCCTTTAACAATTTAATTAAGTTGGCTCCCATATGGTACAGTCACACAGCGTGAGGGTGTCTGAATACATCCTGGGTGCCTTTGAACCACCTTGTTTGAAGGCTACCTTCAGAAAATAGAACTGATAGCCAGGGGTTTAAGTTGGCAGGCATTATAAAAGCAAGGTATCACTTGACAAGCTTTTATCAAACACCTACTATGTTTCAGGCTAAGTGCTGGGATTTCAAAAACAAGCTAGAAGTAAGCCCTAACCCAGACCCTAAATTCATTTCTAACCCTAACCCTAATCCCAAATTTGCTTATAACCCTAACCCTAGCCCTCAAGACTCTCACATTCACTTAGAGTAGTGGTTACCAACATTTTTTTTGTTCTGAAATCACCTTTCAACAATAACAATAAGAAAAATATGTTGTAATTTAATTTAATGTGCTACTCTTGATATTCTGCAATTGTTTCCTACTTAAGGTGCCACTGAAAAATTTTTAGTATGAACCCCTGGGATCAGGTGTTTGAGAATGACTAAATAGGAAGTACTCTATTAGGGGAAACAACCCATGAATGGCAGGAAAGAAGGAAACAAGCATGTATGCACTATGTGCCAAGCACTGTGCCCAGTGCCTTACAGATATTATCTCTTTTGATCCTCACAACCACTGTAGCAGGTAGGCAGGTATTATTCCCATTTAAAGATTGAGGAAACTGAGGCAGAGATTGTGATTTATCCAGGGTCACACACCTTGTAAGTATGTTCAGGAAGGACCAGAATCTCTGGTGTGAATGATTGCCAAGCCCATTTCAGGGCAACTCATCCACCTTTGATGTTCACTTTCACCTAACTCTTACCTATGGCTCCAAGAAGCAGCAGCCATGCTTTAGTAAAACCAGCTCAGCAGAGGGGCTAAATCAGGTTGAGGGTAACTTACAGGCCTCAAACCCATCGTGAGTTAGGAGGACGTCTAAGCCAAGCATGTTAAGACTTCCCCCAGTGGAAAAGGCGGATGGAAACAATTTGTTCCAAGGGCCATGAAGGCTGCTAAAGCTGGCCCTGTGGAGTGCTTAGATCATGGCACTGCATCCCAGGCCATTGCCGGTCATCTTGACTTTTGTCTTGCCACTGGACTTTAAAGGAAGAAGAGTGAGGCTAAAGACTTTATGAAACTCTGCTTCACCTAAATCCAATTCAAGCACAAGTCATGACATCATCCTGTGATGTCATAGGTACTCTTCAAAAATGAAGGATGAACAGCAACAAATTCAAAGCTAGAAAAGGCTTTACAGGCTCTCTATTCTAACTCCTTTATTTTATAGAGGAGGAAATGGAAGCCCAGGGAGGTTGTAACCTTGGGTAAAGTCATATGGGTAGGAAGCATCAGAAGTGAGATATAACTCAAGGTCCTCAAACTTCAGAGTCAGTATTCTTTCCCTTGCAGTGGGCTACCTCCCTTGTTGGAAAAGATAAGGGCATAATAACAACATGTATAGAATTTTAAGGTTTAAAGTCACTTTATGTACATCATCTAATGTGATAATATTAGCATTTATGGTCAAAGCAGTAATTTGTCAGAATCATGGAATTCCATCATTAGAAGGAGCCTCAGTGTCTATATATAGGATACAATCCATAGGAATTTTCTGCACAGTTCTCAAAAATTGCTCATCCAACCTTTCCTTTGGGATGCCCAGTGAGGGGGACCCCAGTCTCTCCCTGTGTACCTTGCTTCTCTCAATAAATTTATCCCATCCCTCACAGCATTGTATAAACTCCAGATTAGAGAAGTATGCCATCTCTATCTTCATCTGGATCATGGGTTAAAATGTGGAAGGCTAAAGAACCAAGCAGTCATCCCAGGATCACCCCAGCAGAGACCTTCCAGGTTGAGATCAATTAATTAAAATCTTTTAGTCTATTCATCACAATAGTTCCAATTTTGTTTAATCTCATTATCACCTTGTTCAGTTGTACTAGTCCACTATATCATACAGAAGGATCCCTAAAACTGCATATTGACTTAGAAAACCAGGTATTAACCTTATCTATATTTTATTATTATTTTCATTTATTTTGTTAAATGTTTCCAATTACATTTTAATCTGGCCCTGGGGATTGTTGGATTATATGGGACCTATAGACACATTTTTTGATACATATGATCTAGGCTATATGTCTTTCCATCACTGGTATGGATATAGTACTCTATTGTGGTTGAGCCACTCATGCTGGTCTCAGTCTTCAAGTGCTCAAGATATGGCTCTAAGTCTCTCTATTAACTTCAAAGCTTCCTTTTTATTGCTACATTTTCATTTTATATAGATGATTATGATATGAAATATCCATGGTGGTCACTTATATTATTTTTTCCATCTTTGTTTATGTGAATTCATGACGGATTTATGAACCCTATGCCAATCCATATTTTACTCACTAAACAGATTCTACAGACTTGCCTCAGGCACATACAGACACTTACTGCCCAGGTTGCTATAACTAGTAAAAGTCAGAGACAGGATTCAAACCTAGTTCTTTTTGGTTCTAAGCCTAGCACTCCAGGCACTAGGCCATACTGATGTTCCTTGAGGGAAGGGACTGCCTCTTGCCTTGTTTTGTACGTCCAGCACCACTTAGCACAGTGCCTGACATATAGTAAGTGCATATATTAGGTGCTTGATAAATGTTTATGAGGCACTGATTCGCCCAGAGTCACACAGATCTGTCCCTAGGTCCTCTGACTCATGAGTGAGTGCTCTTTCTACCACATCATGTTGGAAGGGAGAGAGTACGTGTGCTCTGCTACGGGAAATGTGCTATAGTTGGGCAACCCCAAACTAACACACCTTAGCCTCCTAGAGTAGAAGATGCCACATTGAGAAGAAGGAAAGAAATCAGAAAATAAGGTTCCTAGGGCCACACCTGCCAGTGCCATGCGTTGTCTCCCTCATTAGAACGTGAGCTCCTTGAGCATGAGAACTGTCCGACTTTTCCATTTGTATCCCCAGAGCATAGCGCAGTGCTTGGCCTATGTTGTTGTTTGCTCACATAGAACTGTTCTCGACTGCAAGGATCACAGCACTCCAGGCCCTTCTATCCCACGTTATCTCTCTAAGTTCACATAGTGAACACTTAATAAATGCTTCACTCCCAACTCAGTTCACTCATTAACTGTTCATATGCAAATCTTTTCAATTTTCTAAACTTTATTTGCTTCATCTGGGAAAAGGAACTATTAGACAAAGTGACCTCTACAATCCATTTCATTGTTTGCATTTTAAAATTCTGGACTTTTGCCTTTTTTCCTACCAGATAATCTAAATATCACAACCTCTACTGACCTGACCCCTGGTTCATCAAAACACACACACACACACACACACACACACACACACACACACACACTTTTCACAGCCCTCTCCTTTAGAAACTCTGCTGGATATATGCATTATTTAAACAAAGAGCAGAGTTTTTTTTTAACCTTATCCTCTATAGCTATGAATAGCAGAGACAGTCCCAAGTATTTTCATAGATCAAAAAAAACAATAATGTCTCATCTTAATCACTAGTACATTGTTAAGCTTATTGTGGGAAGATTTGTATGAACAAAAAGAAACATTTCCTACTTATCAGAGGGTATGATAAATCATTAGTGTGTGTAATCGTAATATTAATAGGTCTTTTAAGCAGACGTTTTTCAAAGCAAATTGTGGGACAAAGAACAAAACAGAATAATCTTCCTCCCCTTTAAAAATACAATTAAAATTATTTTAATGACTGAGACAAGAAATAGTAAATGATTTGACTTAGGACTGGATATATACATATATATGTCCACAGAGATGTACACACACACACACACACACACACACACACACACACGGACAAGAGTATACCATTTCTTCCTTTTCACTTACATGCCAAATGAAATACTTACTTCTGAATGTGGCATAGGGTAACATTTATTTTAGGTGTTAAAATTTCATGCCTCCCTATTGATTCTTGGTGCATATCTTTATTGATTTGGAACACATGACATTCTCTCCAATATAAGGTAAAATATCTATCACCTCCAACCAATGCCTATCCTGAATCCTCTATGGAATTATCAGAGTGATCTCTGAGAATTGTTTTGGAAAAAACCATCATTCTGTGGCCAACCTGGTGAGGAGCCTGCCATCACAGAGACACTATCTGAATGCCTTTCCATCTCAGTAGGATCTACTTTGTGGAGTAAGGCGGACCACTGGATTTGGAGTCACAAAGAAGTTGGCTTCACAAATCATAGCGTCTTCAAGTGAGAAAGTGATCTCAGAGGTCATCTCATCTGACCCTTATCTGAACAACAGATGGGCAACCCAAGCAGTGCATTGATGCAGTCAAGATATGAAAAGACCTAGAAGAAAACCTCAAATACTTTAAGCCTCCATTCATAGACTCCCGTGTTGTCAAAGCATGCTTAATACTGGCCAAGGGCCTTGGTGTGCACAGATGAAAAGTAATTACTCTATGAAGATTTTATGGAAAGACAAAGGTCAGAATTACGCAGAACAACATGTGAAGACTGTCTGCTCTTTGACCAGAGTGAAGGGAATGCCTAATGCTAACAGATCTGTCAAAGTGGTACAGGTCTGTTATATGAAAAATATGTTCCAGGAAATATATTCCTAAATATAATATTTATAAATTGAATTATTCACACACTAAAGAAAAGTAATATTAAATATTTTGAGTCCTTTTAAAAAAGTAAACCATCACCTCTAATACAGCTTGTAAAAATAAATAATAACTCAGTAATAATTTAAGGTTTGAAAAGTGCTTGTGTATATTGTTTTGCAATAATTTTGTCAGTTAAGGTGTTGTGATTATTCCCATTTTATAGATGACAAAATGAAGGCTAATTTGCCCAGGATCACACAGACATAATATATATCTGAGACAGTGTTCAAAACTAGGTCTTCCTGGAGTCAATCCCAGTGTGCTATCCACGGTGCCAGACTGCCTCTGCGGCTTCATATGATTTCATATGCCAGCACTGGATTGGCAGTAGGGTGATATAGGTTCAGGGTCTGGTTTTTGTCACTAATTGGAAGTGTGACCTCGAGGAAATGATTTAGTCTCTCAACCGCAATTTTCTCCAGTGACATAATGGGATTTTATCCTCGTGTGGCAGAAATAATTTAATGAGTTTGTGTTAGAAGGTGAAAGTGGGAAGCCATGAGATGGAAGAGAACTCTGAGGTAAAGTGAAGGGATGGTGGTCATTGCAAGGAGAAATCATGCCACCCTGGATGTTGGTACTTTGAAGCAAACCCCCATGTACCGCAAGCTAATTACTACTGTCATTTTCTCCACTGTAGCAGGTGAGTATGGGACAAGATCTTTAAGGCTGTTTCTAGCTCCAGTATTCTGAGATTCCATGAAATTTCTTCAAGTGGTTATTGAAATGCATGGCTTTCTTTTCGTAAAGCATGTTTAATGTCTTTAGCTAACTCAATTATTACATATTCGCCTCCCCCCATGCTGCTGTGGCACATAGTTTTTGGTGTACACCTGGTGCTCATTTGATCACAGATGGCCAGGTAGGTAAAATTACCTCTCAGCATTTAATTCTATTTTGTCTCTGCTGTTGCTCGTTGGCTTTGTAAAGTATTTGGGTAGGGGGAGGGATTTTGTCCCCCTTTTAAAAAATGCATTAACTAAGGAACAAATTTAAAACTGTCAGATTAGACTGATTTTTAAAGTTAGCTTTGCCCTATGATAAACCCCCTACTTTCCTACACCTGGATTCTCATCAATGTGGACACTCTCGATCATGCAGATTGTGACCTATGATCATCCATTCTCTGCTATGCCATTCCATAGATTTGCCACAGAGTTTACAGATCTACAGCTAGAAGCATCCTCTATGGCCATTTAATCCAATTCCTTCATACTATAGTTGAGGAAACATATAGCTGGGATATTCAACTACTTGGTCAAAGTCACTGAGGTAGTAAGTGGTGGAGGGGGTGGTTTTCAACTGGGTTCCTCTGAAGACTCAGAGCCATACTACTTCCTTTTGACAATGGTGAAGGGCTTTTCTGGGCATTTGCCAAACTCTCCTATACCACTGCCATACTGGAAAAGGATGGTCATCATGGGAGTTGGAAAAAACATTGGATTTTGAGTCAGAAGACCTGATCTCAAGTTCTGGCTGCATTTCTCTAGGGTAGACAGCATGGAATAATTCTCCATCTACAAAAGATAGAGACAGGAGGCTTTGGTCATCATCCTAGATTTACTTCTACATAACTATTATCTGAGCTTCCTTTTCCTCACTCTAAAATGGGTATAATAATACTTGTCATCCATCTCCTTCAAAGACTGCCGTAAAGGTCAAATAATAAAATATATGTGAAGTGCTTTGTAACTTTAAAGGCACACCCATACAAATGCAGATTTTTCCTTATTTCTTCTTTTTTTTCTTTTCTTTAATATATTAATTTATTTTCTTGTTTACATCATTCATTTCCATGAGATTCTGAGTTACAAATTTTCTCCCCATCTTTCCCCTACCCAACACCCCAAAACAGCCATTCCAGTGTATCCCCCCACCCCCAATCTATTTTCTCCTATGTCCTCCCCCATCACCGCTCTGACTTTCTGGTAGGGCAGGATGGATCTCCCTACCCCAGTGCTTGTGTATCTTAATTCCCAGTTAGATACAGTTAATAATAATAATGATGATGATTATATATAAATACACACACATATATTTTTACCATTTGATTATAGAACTTTAAATTCTAGATTCTTTCCCTTCCTTCCTCGTCACCCACCCCCACTGGAAGGACAAGTAACTAAATACAGGCTGTACATATGTAATTAGGCAGAACCTCTCCACAGTGGGTATATTGTGAGAGACTGATTGTATGTCCCTCCTTTCTATCCTGCCTCCACCCCCCTTGTTCTATTCTCTACCCTGTTCCTGTCCCTTTACAGAAGTGTGTACTTCCATCAACCCTCCCCCCCAACCTGCCCTCCCCTCCATCATCCCACCTCTCATCTTCATCCCCCCTACTCTCCTGTGTGGCAAGATACCCATTTTAGAATTTATGTCATTCCT